>BPUM01000029.1:1200000-1800000 GCA_020521455.1 Prunus kanzakura
TTTCTCAGTTTTCTACATGTCACTCCATGTTTTTGGCCTAATGTTTCCATTTCATGTCATTGTTCCACGATGACCAAATTTTGCTTCTTTCCCGTTGTTAAATCAGATATTTATATCTGTAAGAGGGAGTGCACGAGTCTTCAAAACTCACCAGTAATCTCCACAAGAACAGGTTCCTCCGACAATGTGATGAAACCGGTTTTTATCTCTCAAAGACACTTCTCTTCCATAAATCTTTGAGACAAGTTTTGCAAAATTATGGCAATCGACACAAATTCGAAGGTTTTTTATCACACGTACAGGCACTCCTTCAGGTGTAGCAATCAGCCCAAAAGCCAAAGCCATCTTTTCACTGTGGCCTAGGAGTACTTTTTCCTTCTGCTCCTCATCCACATCATATAAAACGCAACCCAAATCAGGAACATAACCAGCTTCCTTTAATTTGACTGACAATTCTTTCACCTTTGCAGACACCTCCTCCCTTCTTGGATGGGAGCGATCACTTGCATGAAAAGTATGAAGGATTTGGTCAAGCTCAATCCAACTTCTTCCTGGCTCCTTTATCACGGCCTTCTCTACCATCAATTCCCTTACATTTCTTACATCTTCCCATCTCCCCGCAGAAGCATATAAATTAGAAAGAATTACGTAATTCCCAGCATTTTCAGGTTCAATTTGTAAAAGCCGAAAACCCACAAATTCACCAATCTCAACATTTGAGTGAACCCTACAAGCACCTAAAAGTGAACCCCATATAGCAGCAGTTGGTTCAAAACGCATCTTTTTGATAAACTCAAATGCCTCTTCAACTCGACCAGCACGCCCGAGAAGATCAACAACACACCCATAGTGCTCAAGCTCTGGCTCAATACCACTTTCCCCTTCTGCCATCTCATAAAAATATTCTAGCCCTCTATCTTCCATTCCTCCGTGACTGCAACCAGATAAAACAGCCAAAAAAGTGACACTGTCTGGTCTGACTTTATTTTCTTCTTTCATTAGTTTGAAAAGCTTAACCACCTCTTTTCCCATTCCATGCTTACTATACCCTACAAGCATTGCATTCCATGATATAACAGTTCTCTCTGGCATGCTATCAAAGATCCTTCGTGAGTAACTTAGGTTTCCACATTTAGAGTACATATCAATCAGCGAGTTCTGAAGAACCACATATGAGGGCAGTTCACGACGAAGGACGTGGTTGTGAACTTGCCTGCCAAGGTCCAACGCAGCAAGCCCTGATAATGCTGTTAACACACTAGCATAAGTGACATAGTTTGAAGTCATTCCTTCCCTCTGCAACTGACGGAATAGCTCCAAAGCCTCTTCATCAAGGCCCAGCTGGGCATAGCCAGAGATTATAGCAGTACAAGAAACAACATCCCTCTCTGGCAAGCAGTCGAAAACTCCTCGGGCTTCATAGATTCTACCAGCTTTGGCATACATGTCGAGAAGTGAGCTTCCAACAAATATATGTGATTCAAACTTTGTTTTTATTATGAGAGAGTGGATTTGCCTTCCTAAGTCAAACCCCCACGCACCACCAGTACATGAAGTAAGTACTGTTGCAAAAGTGAACTCATTAGGCTCCGTACCTGCAAAGTTTACAGATAATTATCAATACAGGAAGACCCTGTTAAACAAAGAGAAAAAAGAAATCACCATGAACAAATTTTATTCTTTCTGAGGGACCATGACCAAATTTAATTAAGCAAGAAAAACGGACAATTTACTCACAATACAGGCCATGTCTCAATGATCCACTTATATAAACTAGAACTAAAACCAATAATACCTGATCTTAACATCTGTAGAAAAAGATTCAAGGCTTCGGATGCATACCCTCTCTTAGAATAAGCTGAAATCATGGCCGTCCATGACACCACATTTCGTACAGGCATTTCATCGAGCACCCGCTGTGCATCATTCAAACATTCACAGTTATTATAGAAGACGATCAACCGGGTCCTGAGGTGCATAGGCGGAAGGTAACAGGTTTTAGTCATGTGGGCATGGACTCTTTGGCCTTCCCTGAAGGCCCTTCGGTTTACACACTCGTTCAACAGCGTGTAGTAGCCTTCAAACTTCATCTCAAGGCCTTGAACGGCCATTTCCACCAAAGCTTCTCTCAGTTGACCGTTGGAGCATAGAGAATTTAAATTCTGTGAATTTGGAGGGAATGAGGTAAGGGAGAGTTGGCGGGCAAATTGGTTGGACATGGAGGAAATTACTTGATTAGCGTCATAAAATAAGCTTAATTTTCGGATCATATCAATTTTAAGACACCAGCACCTCTATTATACCTTCAAAATTGTTTGGACTGCTTGAAGAGCTTCAAGGTCCAAATTGAAGAGGTTTTTGGTTCTTCTATTTATGTGTTAGGCCTGACCTGAGAGAAGCATATTCGTCTTTTTAGCTTTTATATTTACCAAAGAAATAAAAAGAAAATTTTAAGACTTTTCACAACTCATAGAGTGGGCCCACCTAATACTCGATATGTCCGTCCTCTTGCCCGTGAGTTAGATCTAGCTCCTTATATATTAGAGTAGTTTAGAATATCGCATTCTAAAAAACATAAGATGGGTTTTGACAATGTCAAATTGCCAAAAGAAGAGGTTTTTTGGGAGTGTAAGGAATGAGCTATACTCTCAGGAGTAATTACAACAAATTTCAGGCCTTCAATCTCATAAAAGTTTGAACCATACTGTATTCTTTATTCACGATGACCTGCATTCTTATATGCTGTGATACACATACACTAGAAATGATAACATGCGGCCGGCCTTTCGCCACAAAATTTTGAATCCATCCCAAATGTACAATCAAAAGAATGACATTATCCAATGGTTCTTCCTAATCTCTCTCTCTCCCCCTCTTTCACTGGCTGTACAAGCTTGAACGGAAATTAAGCAGAGATATGTTATTTACAGTTGAAGACCTGAAATCCAGAGGATCATTCCACTGCCTTAACGGGTCATCAGACCATCTCATGTTAACGTTGTCAATCACCAAGCCATCAATGTGTTCCATGATGATGCCGGCTGTGCTGTGATTAACCAGTCCCTGGCATCCTGGTCTGTAGTCTACCAACCCACCAGCGTCATTGGTCCATCTTCTGTAAGTCAGATTCAAGTTAATGAATCTCAAATCACTAAGAAGCCCCCCTTTAGAGCCTGATAAGAATACACCATTCTCAGAAGTTGAAGTGATGTTGACGAAGAGTAGGTTAGAGATTGAACCCTCCTTTGAATTTGAGTGTCGAGGACAAGTAGTCACGTAGATAGGCTCTGCTCTTCCCCACCAGGACGGGTCATAGTATCGTGTGCTGATGTTTATGTTTGAGAAGGTAATGTCACTCACATTTCCTGCACAAGGTGAATCATTGTCAGTAATCTCATGACACAGATATTTATGAGAGCTAGCGAGCAATGAAAATTTCTAATGTTCGACATCACCAAGTCCAGCTGCTACTTAGTTGAACCAATTTCTTAGTCGTTTTCAACTTTTCAACCTGTAAATCTTTAGTCTGAACTCTGAAGACAGACATCATACAAGCCACAGAAAGAAGAGGTTTGCTAAACACAAGCTCCTAAGAGATTAGTCTGGAACTTTTACATTCAAATTTCTAGCTTGGTTTCAAGCTATCTCATCTGTAACTTTGATAAGCAGTTTATCATATAATAATGGGATGCCATTTGTTTTCTTCTTCTGCACAAGTAATGGACATAAATATATAACGCAAGAAAAGCTAAACAAAATTATTACCTCCGTCGCGGATTTGGAATCCCAGGCCTCTATGAGAATCTACAATAGTGATGTTGTCGAACACAAGACCCTTGAAATCGAACCAACTAGCACTACCAAGTTTGATTGCAGAAGACTTTGTTCGAATCCAAGAATTTGTTACGGTTAAGTTATAGAGGGGGCCAGTGTATGTCTTCGGACAGATAGCATCATCTCCAGTATCGATATGGCATCTGGTAATGACTGTGTTGTTTGAATCCTCAATATCTATTCCATCATTATTGGGTGTGTTAAAGTCTCCATAAATCGAAACATCTTGAATCAGTACGTTCTCACACTGCACAATGTGCAAGCTGCAATTATGCAATGTTTCCATCAGAAGCATGGCTAGAGTTGAAAGTTATACAAGTTAAAGAAATACAATAGTCAAATGATATAACTTATACAAGAAGAAAAATAATACCAGTTAGATATAGCTAATCTTTTTAAAGTGTGTATATAATGATATGCACAGAATGTTTGTTTAGATACTATAGTGAATTATACTTGTACTTGTGGTTAGAAAAGTGGGTGTCGGTGTTACGAAACGACCAAATCGTTGAGGGTTTAGTTGTGGTTGTCTAGGGAGCGGGGTTTATCTGGTTTTAGAGCTTAGGGTTGTTCTTGGTTGTCCTTTTGGTTTGTGGGAGCTGGGTTGTTTTTGTTCTCTGCCTGCTGTGGATTTCTTATCCACTTTTGTATTTCGTCCCTCTTTTAATACAATTTGTTTCTATTAAAAAAAAATATATTTATACTTGTACTTGTAACCAAACCAATTGTGGGGCAATATAATGTTTTTATTTGTTTCTTTGAGATCGGTTACAATTTAATGTTTGGAAGAGGAGAAAGAGGAATTCAAGTGATGTGGTAGAAGCATATTTCAAAGGAAAATGCTAGGGAGACCACATTTATAAACCACCTTGTGTACCACCTCTGCACTTCTATTAGAGAGGTGCTATACAAGGTAATCTATAAATGTGGTCTTCCTAGCATTTCTTTGTTTTTAAACTAGCAAAAGTTGGGGTCATTTAAAGTAGGAACCAAACGCAATATCATTTGTAAAAAGAAAAAGGAAAAAAAAAATGCACACAAATGCAATATAATTTGTATTTAAAAAAAAATGCACACAACAATGCTATGGGATACTAAACAATGTCTAAGGAAATTCGACCAAAAAACAATATCTACAGTATTTAACAGAATTTTCTGGCAAACAATGTTGGCCTTCATTAATCAAATGAAAGCAACCATTTGGCAAAGTTGTTTGTTAGTCAAGAGTATTGGTGTAGCATTGGAGTATGCCCACGTGTTATGATATAAGCAGATATTTTTATAGTTCATAAACCTAAACCATTTGTAAATTCTTTTTTCAGTGAAATTAGATGTTGCAGATAAGCTTAAAAAAGTCAGTGAACCATAAAATAATGACAATTTATCCATATCCATACCTACAGGATGAAAATGAAAATATATTATATTATATTATATTGGGAAAATTAGAATGCGCACCACCAGTAAGCCGGCTGACGCAACCTGAGGTTGTAGAGGTTGACGTTTCGGCAGTTGATGAAGCCGACGAGCCTGGGCCGGCACTCGTCGCCCAAGCAAGCGCCGGTCCAGTTCCAGCTCACCATCACATTCTTCCTCTCATCGAACCGCGTCACGAACTTCAAGCCCTGACCGTCCACCACTCCACCGCCGCTGATTCCGACGTCGCTCGCGTTCTCCGCCAACACCACGTACCACTTGTTCTGCTCTTTCGGGTAGTCCTCGAGTCTCGGGCCGCCCAGGAGCGTCGCGCCTTCCTGGATGTCCAAAACGACTCCGGATTTGAGGCGGATCGTGGCGGTCAGGTAGGTGCGCCCCGGAGGGAAGGTGACGTGGCAGGGGGAGAGGGCGGGGCAGCTGTCGATGGCAGATTGGATGGCGGGGGTGTCGTAGTGGACGCTGTCTCCGGTGGCGCCGAAGTCGACGACGGAGATGGTGGTGGCGGAGAGGGTGTGAGGGAGTTCGATGGTGGGTGACGTGGCGGGATTGGATTGGAGGGGAGGAAGTAGGAAGAGGAAGAAGAGGAGTGGGACTGCGATTGATTGGATGAGGGATGAAGGAGGAGGAGGTGGAGCAGTGGCCATTTGGAATTGGCCTGCTTTTTTCGGTCTCTGGAGTCAAAATTCGTTTACTCTGTGTTGATTTTATACTGCAATGCAATGAAACAAATGGAAAATTTTAAATTGGGAAACTCCCCCTTCTATAATTCTCCTTGGATTCACTTTTAAGTGCGGATTTATCAATCCTTTTCTTTACGTGACATACACTCTAATTGAAGGGGATTGAACTCACGTGCAAGAAAATGAACACAGTACTCTAATCAACTTACCAACCTCACATTTTAAATTTATTACAAATTATTTATAGTGTATTATATTGAATTCGGTGGAATTCAAAATAATTTGGGGCTAATGAAATAGGTCAATTGCATATATTAATTAGGTCAGTTGGTCAAATCAGTGTGTCTGTCCCTTACATCCGAGTTCGAGCCTCCTCCCACATTAGACTAATGTGCCAATATAATTTTATGGCATTATTAAATCTAATTTGATACATTGAAAACGCTTTGTAGAAATAAAAAAAATACTATTTAGCTACATTACATCTTTTGGGAAACTACATCAAATGACTCTAGACCATAAATCTACATAGATCCATCTATTTTGTCCATTTGGCTTCCTTGGAATCTCAATACCATCCTCTTGCGTTGCGTACTTTTCTTCGTTTACAAGGGAGGGCGAACAAAACTACATTACTCTAGCTCTGGGTCCAGAAACCCTGAAAAAGTAGTTAAATAGTGAATTCCTATTGGAAACAAGAGGGATCTCAAAAACTTGGATCTCCCAAACTCATTTGGGTGCCCATTGCAGCATGTCTGTCAACAGCACAATTACTTTCCCTATAACTATATAGAATAGAACAAGTGCATATAGGCAATCTGCAACTGCTAATCAAAGGCCCGAGTTGGGCACATGGATTATGTTAGCGTTAGTCGCACAAGGCGCGCGGCCTTAGCTCAGCTGTTGATTATTGCAGATCCTATAGCGAAGATCCAGCGGCTGTGATAGCATCATCGCATGCCCATGCGTTACTTAAGCTAGCACAGCTCACTCCACTTTCTGTAATCGGTACAGGAATTATGAAAGAGTAAGGAAGCACTTTCAGAACCATATTAAGCTTTGTTTCAGCCCTCGTTATGTCTTAAAAAGAAAAAAAGTGCAGAGAACTTCATGGTATACACACTGAGACTGAACAAAGAAGTCTTCCAATAACAGTTGTTAAGCAATGGTTCATTCAATGATTCTACAATAGGAACCAATCAAACAGTTCAAAAAATAAGTATTGGATTGAATGACCCTCAAAGTTAGTATATATATATTTCATAAGGATAACATACCAAACCTATTTCCCTCTCTAGACAGAGGGAAATCAGGATTCATAACTGACCCTGAAAAATAGAGACCAAAGAAACGCGCCATGAATACCGAGGCATTTCCTCTACTTCCTGCTAACTGCTAAAATACTATACTTGATATATACACTTCTACCAGTAGAACTTAATTACGTCGTCTTCACATCTCCATCTTCAAATGACTTGTCTGCAGAGTTGCTGCACAACAATGATGAAATGAAAAAGTTAAATCTCATTATTCCATGTTACTTTTCTGCTAAGAAAAGAAACAAATTGCACCTCATGTATATTTTTCATCAACAATATGACTGCTTCGAGTGTGAGGATAGCACACTATATCAAATTCTTGTATCAATTGAAAAGTTGGCCTGAAATGAGATATGAAAAGCACTCTGCCAATGGCAAAGGGTTTTGGAGACACATAAGGAGATGCATAGACAATAAGACTCATATCAGTCTACCTGAATTTGCTGAAGAATCGCAACTGATAAAAGTATGAGTTTCTTCTTCCCTCCCCCAACCAGGCTGATGAGTATCAAAGTGCCATTGCTGATGATACGGTTGTCTGTTTCCATTGATTGGTACTTCTGGCCACATCAGAGGTGTAACCATATTGGCGAAGTTAGCTTCCATTAGAGATCCACTCTGAAAGTTGTGGAGGATAGCCAAATATATCAGTAATATGCAATCAATATGACACTAACTTAAGGGTAGAACTTGCTCCATGAAGTAGTGTAGCCTATCAATTACCACAATTCTACTTCAAACAAAGAGAAAAAGAAGAAGGAAAAAAAACTCATTCATGGACCCCCAATTGCAGTGGTCCCACTTAATGTAAACAACCTTTAGATTGCCTGGTTGCTGACGGTAACTGACAATTATCTATCATAATCTAAAAACCATTCCAAATAAATAAATAAATAAAAGTAGCCAGGTAGTAGACAGAAATAGGGGCCTCCAAAACTCATCCACTGGCCTGACATTTGATTGCTGAATAGCGTCATTTAATATTTGGCTAGCAGTCTTTAATGATGCAAACCCAAAAACAGCATAAAACTGTTTGCTAATCTACACTGCCATTGTTAAGTATATGATTAATGGTCAAACCATGAAGCGACTAACAAGTCTAATATTTTTGCATAACTTGCAAATGATGGCAACAGGCCCCTAAGCAGCCAGCTATGCATCCACACCCCCGAAAATAATACTGAACCACTGATAAAACACGAGGACGCCTCAGTAGCTTCTCAATTTCAAAATAGAATAGTATTTAAAGGAGATGCGTGATACTTACTTCAGCAGCCAATATACTATCAAGGTTGAAATCAATTCTTGGGTTGACTGCCGCAAGTCTCATTGATAAGAACTGAAACAAATGAAATTTTACCAGAATAAGAACATGGCAGTAAAAGATAGTGTGAAATAACCAGTATGACAAATTCATTCCCTAGGATTGCTTGACTTCTCTCTGGCTTCGTAACTAAAAGAGGGGAATAACTAAAGCATCTAAAAGTAGGTAAAACCAAGTTGGATGTATGCATGGACAGGATGAAGAGTCTAGATCCATAATGATGGAGAACTACTTGGCAAATAATTTCAGACTTTCAGGGGGTAAAACTTTCTTAGACCTTTGGCAAATGGAAATGCTATACTGGGAAAAAAGCACTGAAACAAATCAGATAGTCCCAATTTTACATGAATTTTTTTAAGCTAGGGATTTTAGAGGACATATCCAACTGTTAAATCACATATCCCTGATACATTTCCACTAGCCCGCATATGGTGAAGAAGAACCCATCAGTTAGTTGAAGCTTTATTCAAAGGAACAAAGGAATAAAGGATTCTCCAACCAAATTCTTCAAGTCAAGCCTTTTCATTTCAGTGCTAAAACTATTACTTGAGATGTATGAGATGTGCAGCAGGTCTGACCTCAACTTGACGTTGTAGGGACTGCACGTGATTGATGATTTCATCCAGAACCAGTGCCGTGCCTGAAATCTGCCAAGCAAAATTGTTTTAGGTAGTGATTCTGGAAGTGGGAAGAGTAATCTATTTATAAGAAGATGCACACAAATATTCAAATGATTCAAGGTATTCGTTAAAGAATATTTAACAGAAAAAGTTTGCTCAACATATTCAACCCAACAAGATGGAACGAATCCTGTAAATGGGAGAGCCCTCTCATGATTGAAATATCAACTCCTCATGTAAAATTTAAAGCCATAAAGAAAAGTTGGATATCTATTATTTTCTTTGTTATATTCATTGTAAAGGGCATTTACAGATCAGACCAAACTTAGATAGTACATAACAAGAGTAAATAGTTTTTTATAATTAAAAAAAATGTCAAATATCTAAGAAACGGTACAATCAGAATCTCAAACCAATATCCAGTGATGGATTCACATTTCCCATTGTTCAAAAGCATTGTCATCGTGTCAGTTTGAACTACCAAAGAATTTGCATGAACAATGGGATGAAGTGAAATAGTCAACTTCCCTGGACAATAATAGAGTGATTTGATTTCTGAACCCTGCAATTCCATGAGGATTGACATTTGAAACTTGAATATTTTGATAGCAAGATGCAGACGCAATTGGCGGTCATAAATATGGATGCATGTCATTGTCAAGAACAATCAATCAAAAATACACTCTTTATAAGAAAGATTTGACCTTTCCACAAAGTAAATATCAAGATGGGGTTAACTATACTGATCTTAGGCCTCCATCAATAAAATTTTATCACCATCCCTCTGCTTCCAGCAGAGTACAGCTCACTGGATCCATTGCAATGTGATTTTCTTTAATTGAATTAGAGAGCTGGTAGCAATTAAGTCCAGTTATTTTTTTTATATTCATTCAACCTACGTCCGAAGAAAGGGTAATTTGCAGATTTTTCTTCTAACAATTTTCTCCTAGACACTCTGAGGTCATTTCACAAACTATCCCAGAAAGGCCCAAAAACTTGCCATCAGCATGAAGGAATCTTGGGAAGCTTAGATCTCTGGTTGAGCTCAATCAAGTGAAATTGCTAGTGGACTCTCACATCAATACACATACATCATGCTCCACGCAGTTAGGTGAGGGCATTTTGTTAAAGGAGGTTTTCTCTTGTCTTCCTTTTTCCGTCATCCAAGTAAGGATGGATACCAAACTCGTTAGAGATTGATAGCACTATGCGCCCTCAGAAGAGGGTTTAACATTTAACTTGTGCCTGGCCCACCATGGCTGATGGGAGATGCCGATGGGACGGGATGAGATGGGACCCACAAATACCTAAATCTGTAATTCTATTCTACATGCCCACTATCTTATGTGGGTCTCTTTCCCTCCAAGCACCACAACCTCAGTCCAGCTAGCATTACCCCATGACAATGTCTTTCTCTATAAGGGTATATCCGTCATTTAAAACAATACTCAGCTATTTTATAATTAATATCTCCTTAGTCTAATTTAGAAATACAGCAAATATGGCCATGGCAGTGAGCCCGCCGCGATAACCCAAGTTCGAATATCGTTCCATGTAAATTAGTTTCAATCTTGTTCCCCATAAATTAGATTAATTTAGAGTAGATTTCGCTTATATAAACCTAAAAATAAAAAAATTTGGAAATACAATTGTCATTTGACCCCAAAAAAAAAAGTACACATTATTTCTAAAAGAAATTTCCTAATAAAATTACAAGAAATTCTTTTTTATGAAGAAACTAAATAAAAATCTAGATGACAAAATTAACCTTTAAAAAGGACTCCTCACCAAACCCAGTACAACCCCCACCACTACTGCCTTTCCTTTTTCCCAATTGTCCTCCAACTTATTGAAGAAGAAAAAAAAGTTTTATTAATTAAAAAACTTAAACTGCAGTGAAATTACGGAAATACCACTGGCACAAGCCAGCGAGCCCTTTTCTTGGTCGAAAAGCAAAGCACTTTTGTGAAAAAAGTTGGCAAGGACAAAACCGTTATTAAAGAACATAATCTGATAACATAATTGCACTTTTTCGAGAGACAATAGAGACATAAATTCAATTATATAATCCCCAAAATCTAAATCAACCAATTAATCCAAAGATTAAGATCTCGCAAAAGTTAATCAAACCTTATTGCATCCTGGGACCAGCTCCTGCAGCAGCTTCATCCTCGCATTAATCTTCTCTCTCCTCGCCTGCAAAATCCCAACCAAAAAATAATTTTAAAAAAGTACAAGTAATGTTGAATTTCTTAATTAGCGGAAAATATTTACTTAGTGGAAATTTAATTATGGGTTTAAGTTTAATCAAAGACATTACTCGCTCTGCTAAGCTATGATTGTCTGTGGCTTGACCACGCCGAGCACGAACATGAACATAGGGAACCTTGTCAGCGTCTTCTTTGATTTCGCTCTTGCTCTTCTTCGTCGAGACCTTAACCTGAATTTCACGGAGTGAGGGATTGAATTAAGTTCGTGATTCACTTTGAAAATTCAGCAAAATAACGAAAAGGGGGAAAAGTAAACCCTAGAAACCCTAGTTGATCGGACTAGTACCTTCTTCTCTCGCTCCTTTCTCTTCGCCGAGGACCTCTGGTTGTTCTTGGTCGCGTCAAGCGTCAGCTGGGATGAGTTCGGGTTCGAATCGGTCTCGACCGGCTCGGTCTTCACCTTCTCTAAATCCGCGCCGGAGTTGGACGGGATGGAGCTTGTCTCCGGCGAGCCCTCTCCGGCAAAGATAGAGAACTTGGCGGCGCGTTCGATTAAGGCGGGGTTTGTAGGGAACCTGAGGCTGGAATTGAAAGGGTGTTGGACGCGCGCCTCGCCGGAGATGGCGGCCGGAGTCGTAGTAGAGTTGGCCTCCGGCGAGAGGTGGAGGAGCTCCATGGCTTGGGTAGGCGGAAGTTCTAGAAGCGCCGTGAAGGAGCTGGCGTTCTCCGGTGGCACGGCCATGAGTCGGTGGATTTCTTCTCGGAATTGGAGGGACTCGAACTCGGGTCCTGGTAAAATGGATCCGGGTACAGTTGCTCCGGTTGGGTCCATGGGTTGCTGGGAAATTGGGCGGCAAATTGAACCAAAACAGAGCTCAATTCTAAGCTAATTTCTCAAAATTCTGAGCTCAAACAAAGAGTGGTTGTGTTAATCAAGCAAAACCCAGTAACTGGATTAAGGTTTTGAAACGAACTGTGCAATTTCGAGAGCGAAACGAGTGAGAAAGAGAGAAAAGAGGGAACAGGAAGCCAATGTGGGCAAAATGGCCAAATGGGTAGAGTAGAAATATATAGAGAGGGAGAGAGAGATAGCTATGGCGGTCAAAATGTTTCTGTGTTGCTCTCTGAGAGAGAGAGAGAGAGAGAGAGAGAGAGAGAGAGAGAGAGAGAGCGTGAGTGTTGGTTTAGTGAAGAGAGATTACTTCTCAACCATTTGAAGTACAGAGAAAGCAACTTTGATTGTTTTGGGCGTCCTGTTTAATTATACGGGTATTTGTTACCTCCATTTGTACTGTTCGTTGAGAGCTGAGTTGAGGTGTGAGAGAGGGAGAGAGAGAGGTAAAAGGAGGAAATGAACAATGGGGACCACCACCCATTGTCAAACGCTGCCTCCATTTTTTTTCCTTTTTCGTTTGTTTTTTTAAGTTTTACCTTTTAACTATTTTTTTCTCTCTTCTGCACTTTTAATTGATATTGTACATGCATTTCATTTTCTTCTAACATCTTATTGTTAGTAGAAAGGTCTTGCTGCTCACGGAGACCAGTTGATTCACAGTGTGTTTGGTGTCTAGAATTGAATTAGATTGGAAGACGAAGAAACGGAGACCAACTTTGCGGAGAAAATTCGGAAGTTGGCATCCAAATTTGAAAATTTATCATTCTTTCGTGAATAAGTCATCATCTACTTTTAATTTGGACAAAATTTGGAAGTTGACATCCTCCATTTCTTACTTCAGTAATATTCTTCGAATCTAGTGAGCCATCCAACGTATATATCTCATGATTATTCATATTCCTTGCAAATATAATATTCGAACAAATATTGTGTATCAGTCACCTAATTTAGTAAATGGAGGTTGATTCTTTACGCATATTACAACGAAAACAAAGAAAATTAAACCAATAATGATACTTTAGTCCTCACTTGTTCACACATTCTCATCCTTACAACTTTTTATGGGAAAAAGTAACATAAACATTACAATCAAACGACAACGACACCCTTTAGTAGATTAGATTATCGTTTATACTATATAAAATAGTCAACGACATACTCAACGACTTGAGAAGATATACGTCCAAATTTAAATAAGAACGTATAATTTTGAGTCCAAGAAAGAAGCATGAGAATGTCCCGTATTCATAATCGCATCCACAACAAAATCAACCTCCTTGACGATACATGTTTATAACATTGATTGGCCTATCTTCTAATCACATGAAAGAAAAAAAAGAAAAAAAAAAATTGTTTAGAATGAATACTTTTGGTTTCCGTTGGGCCGTAAAGTTGATATTAGAATCTGTCCATAGGAGGTGCGGCGGGGACCGCCCGCGAAGCACAGGCCCGACAGAGTTTGTAACAGCGAGAAGATGACCCGTCATTTTCTTGCATTTATAATTATTTAGACCCAGCAATAATAATAATAATAATAATTCTTTTAATTATTATGCCTCAATTGTCCATCCACACACAATTTATTTACACAACTGGCAGAGCAGTAGCCTCCCTCCTAACTAGTCAACATAGAGGGGGCGAGTCAAACTGACTCACTCAGTAAATTATTTATTGCTTGCTTGGTTTTTTTATTTTTTTTTATTTTTATGCACCAGCAATATTGAAATAGGGGAATAGAACTTAAGATTTTCAATATGCATGGATAAATGCTCTTAACAACTTAAGATCCAAGCCCCTTACATTGAAACTTTTTTTTCAATTGGTTTTTTCGATGCAAAAACATTAGGCTACTCAGCTTTCCCACATCTTCTCCCTTTTGCTGCTCTAAGAGCAAGTCCACCCTAAAAGACTAAGACAAGGCAAAGGCAAGGCAAGGGCTGCCACTATTCAAGTGAATAGTGGCAGCCTTGCCTTTTTTGGTTCCACCCCAGAAGGCTAGGGCAAAGGCAAGAAAAAAAAAAGATTATGCAACAAAATATAAACAATTTAGAAATGTAAGAAATAAAATGATTATGCAAGAAAAAATTTAATATGGAAGAAAATATAAAAAATTTACAAATGCAAGAAAAAAAAATTCTTACAATTTACAAATATTGGAATGAGAAGAGTTTGTATGAGGATTTGGTGTGGAAAGTGAATAAAATTGTTATGTATTTATAGGGAAAACATCCATAATTTTTTGGTATTTTTATGTTTTTGGCTCGCTGACATCAGCACTGACGTCAACGCCTTCGAGCTTGAGCCCATGCAGAAATTGCCCGAGGGCTTGCCCAGGTTGGTGAGACCCAGGACTTGCCCGGGCTGCATGTGGCGCGTTGGAGGGTCTTTTGGGCTGACAGGGAGCCTTTTACCCGGGTTGATGGCATCTAAAAAGTTAAAGTGCTCTTGCAATATCATACGAGATTATGTTTAAATTGCTTTATTGCCTCCTAGTTTTGATATGGTTTGGGATAAATCCATAATATGTCACAATCTAGTGATAATGATGTAATTATTGTGTTTTGTGTATTGATATTGTGATTACGTTCAAATAACAATGCTATATTTTCCAACTAAAATGATATTGTCCTGTTACATTTTCTATCATGGTTGGTTTCCAATGTAATTATACGTTGTGCACATCAAGTGTGACATAAGTTTGGAAATAGAAGTTGAGACTTTAAGCATTTTTCCTCATCACTAAAAAGAACAAAAGTTTGGGAAACAAAAGGACAATGTTACACATAAAAATATGCCATAAACATGACTTTTGTTGAAAAACAATAGCATAACTTTGATTCTTTGCATTCACATTTCATATTCCATTTTTAATAAATGTGATATTCACTTAATTTGATGATTCACACTTCCATTCAAGATGTGGTTTACCAGTAGATGAGTCAAATTTCTGAATTGAAAGAGCTAAATTTAAAAAATGAGTTGAAAATCTGACTATAACGTGATCAGTAAATATTGTACATAATAATCTTTTTCGTATTCAATTCACATTTCATATTCCATCTTTAATAAATGTGATATTCACTTAATTTAATGATTCACACTTCTATTCAAGATGTGGTATGCCAGTAGATGAGTCAGATTTCTGAATTGAAATAGCTAAAATTAAAAAATGAGTTGAAAATATTATTATAACGTGATTAGTAAATATTGTACATAATAGTCTTTTTCGTATAAGAAAAAAAAAATGTTTTTTTTGGAACCTTTCCTATTGAGAGGGGCGATAGTATACTAAACTCACACACACTATACTAATGCTAGAACTTGAACCCAGGATCTTGCATGATGAAGTAATTACTCAAAACCACTACACTAGTAGGTTCTTTGCTGAGTATTGTTTTTTAATTGTTTTACTTTGTGCCTCCATTCACATGGAAAGAGTATGTACTTTGTATGATTGGATTAAGCAAATGGAAAGCAATCTAACACCAACAATGAGTGGTTGTGATCAGATCAACGGCTAATCTTATCTTTATGTCTTGCAAGAGATCTAAGTGGTGGGGTTCATTGGCCGTGGATGATCCAGCATTAGAACACAGAAGCGACTTCACAGCCGTTGATTAAATTTACAGCATAAATACAGGCAGGCCCAACCTAGGCATCATTATGTGTTTTGGTCCATAAGTTCAAATTTTTAGTTTGGGCCCATACTAGCTTTCTTAGTCTCTCTCTCATTCAGGCGTTTCTGAACCCCTACCCAAATTAAATTAATGAGAAAAGGTTTTCTGATTTATCACCGTCAAGTCAGACCCAGCCAGAATCAAAACGCAATTAATTTTTGGGAGATTTACGATTTTACCTAATATAGGAATCCAAATTATATAAAAACTTTACATGAAATGATTTTAGAAATACACCCAAAGCTCATTTATAATATAACAAAAAGGATTTGAACTTCCTATAAATTACAAACAACCATCATTTTTTTTTCTTTTTTTTTAATCAAAAGAGCAATTTCATTAGCAACTGAAAATAGAAATACAATTTTCATAAAAAAAAGAAAAAAATAGAAATACAACCCAAGTAATCAACAGGGGAAGGAGCTATATATGTGGCCTCATTAAAACCTTGCTATAAAACCCAAAATGGGAAAATCTGGTCAAAGAAAAAGAGTACCACAACGCCTTCCGTAAAACAAAAAAATTCAAACCTCAACCCTATCCAAAGCTAATGCAAACGCCAATCAAGGTGGAGCATCGTCTACCCACACAAACCGCGGCTGGTGGATCACTTCCAACACCTCACAAGTCACCAACAAACGCTGTACATCTTCCACAAGATTGGTCCACCACTACTCCCACCCCTACAATTTCTTAAAACAAGTCCAACTCAAAAATCTCATTAAAAAGACCCAAAACACTCAAACGAGATAAAAAATTGTCGCATTATTTGGTAATGAAAAGTTGATGTTGTAGCATTATTGAATAGTTTTTGTCCATCGGTCGGCGTCTAGGTCTGCAAAAAAACTTGGACTCTATGTTGGTCTTGTTCATATCATCAGCCACAATTGTACAAATAATTCATTTGATTCATGTAGAAACTTACAGTTAATGACAATCATTTAATATATAAAGCGTTAATGGTTTCGTAGGAGCTTATTGTAAGTCAATTGAGAAATACTTGACCAGTACCCCAGTTGCCGAGGCCATGGCAGGTCTTGAGCCATGCCTTTTATTAGTGCCTCCAAAGGAAATTAATTGCTTTTAAGCTTTGTGCAAGTTCACTTGAAACAGAGCCTATGGCTGTTGGACTGTGGTCCATATTTTCATATTCAATGCCCTTCAAAACTTTTTAATTTCAACTGGTGGTTCTATTCTACCTCAACAGAATTTGTTTTTGAGCAAAGAAAAAGGTGACTTTTGATCTTTGTAGTTTGCCTATGTTTCACTTTTGGTCTCTATAGTTTTAATTTGGTCAATTGTGTCCTTGTAGTTTCATAATTGTAGTAATTAAAGGACAAGTCGCGAATTTCGTCAATTTCTTTCACGAAGCTAGGGATATTCCCGTCCATTTTTGACATTTATCTCACTCGTAAGTTATCCTCAATCCAAGCCCTCAACAAATTTCCCCAAATCTTACAACTTGAACCCAAGTTTTGAAAAAGCCCTAAATCAAAATTCCCATTTTCGCACCCTAACATTAAATAGGGAGTTTCTACTTGGCTATGACATTTAAATGGCATAATGGACGAAAATACCTCTGATCCCTTGAAAGAAATTGACAGAATTCGTGACTTATCCTTAAATTGCTACAATTATAAAAATACAATGTCACAATTGATTGAATTAAAACTACATGAACCAAAAGTGACTTTTGACCAAGAATAAATAGTTATACGTTACAATGGCCCAATGGACTAATTCAGTTGTGGGTTTTTATCTCAAAATGTGTCGGTGTAATTGGTACTTCTCCAAAATGGAATTATGGAATCATATGACTACTCTCGCATCATGACTTGTATTGAGTCGCACAACTCCAACCATTTGAGATTACTTGCTTCCGTATGTAATCCATTTGTGTGATTATCACATCCATACAAATAATGAAGGTGAATCTGTTTTTAACCCTTGAGACTGAGCCCTATAGGAAGTGAGATGGGGAACAACAAAACATAGAGACCAGAAAAATGTCAGTTTGATAGTGGCGTATGTATGTACTTGAACTTCTGTAGGTTTTTGTGTCCTCAACAACCATGCAACATTGAAATAAACAGTCCCAACAACAGCCCTACCATATTCAATGTATGTGGGCTTGTTTTTCAACTGAGTTTGTGTTCCACGATGTTCCTTTTTTTTTTTTTTTTTTTTTTTCTTTTTTTCTTTCAAGATGAGCTTAAGACTCAAATTACATGAACTGTTCATCTTTGCAAGTAATGATTGATGTTCTAACAATGGTCGGGATTAAGATGTTGTTCGATAAACATGAATTAACATGTCAAGCACCATGATTGCCATTATGATTTGTGTTTGGTCATCCATATGAAATTTGAAAATGACTAATGTTTTTAAGAGTATTGCGCTTCCTATTTGTAATTTCGTTCTTAACTTGATCATGAATTGGTCATGATTTGTTAGGGAAATCTATTGACCAAATAACTTGATCACAAATTTGATTCAAATTATGTTTATTTATTATTAACCACTAAGAAATAAGGTATTGACATGTACGCATAATTTGATGAACATACTCAAACTCTACTGTTTGTGCAAAACTTTTGTTTTCTAAATTGTGTATATTTATAGACAAATAATAGTCTGGCACTAGAATATCGACAAATCATTTTACTAAGTCACGCATTATAATATAAGTGAATGACAAGTTTTTGATATAATATTAACAAAAATATACATATTATAATATGTGTGATCTAATAACCCCATGTAAGGACGTTAAGTTTCACCATTCAATGACTCGCCTCGCATGATTGGTGAACTTAGCTGGATTCAAGGTCAGAACATATAGTCCAATAGCTCACCTTTGATTGCGTTGTGCAATTCAATCTTTTTTTTTTATTATACCCTTGGGTCTAACCTAAAAAGCAATCAAAACATTAAAATAAATTTAAAAATTTCTAATTGATTATATTCTGAACATAAAAAAAAGTGAAAAAAAAGAAGAAGAAAAGAATTTATGCAACGTATATGTCAAATATCTTTTCATACAACATTGCACTGCCTGTCATGTCTAATTTGTATGGAACAATATTGTCACATCTTATATCTAAGGAACAACAATCTTCCACATGCATTTGGATCTATTTATATGTCCCGAATGGAGATATTGGCTTTTCAGAAACACAAAATTGCAATTTGAGAAGCTCTAAAGTGATGATTAGCCCTTTCCCGATTTAGTTGATAATGATAGTCCTGGTATTGTCCGTAATTCTAATGTGAGTCCAACCAAAACTAGATAGAATGGAAAAATGCTCCCTAAGTACCACCATGTAACAAAGTTTTCAAATAGGACTGTTACTGTTGCAATCGACCCATATGTCAACATTCTCGCTTTCGTTATCTCTAGGTGTTGTCAACAAAAACCTTTCCCGATTGACAAAACGTTTCGCTACTGACACTCGTCCTTCTATATGAATAAGGTGTAAACTCTATCATGGATTCATGATTTCCCATTGTCAAATTCGAGCAACATTGACTAAATTTCAATCAAAAAAAGAAAAAAATAATAATTTGATAGGTGTCAAAAACACATTGATTGCAAGGAGGAGCTCATTCACAATTTTAAGGAGCCAAGCTTTTTCCATATTGATATAAATGACCATTTGTTACACTATAGTTTTATGAAACATACTTCTCTCCTTATGATATAAGTAGGAGCTCTTATATTCCTGCCAATAATAATGTGACATACGCATAAGTTTTTCTTTTCTATATTTTTTATGAATTACTTTTACATATGTGTCAAACTGTGATTTGCATGAAAAAAGAAAATCTCCTTACAAAGAAGGGGCAAGCAATATCCTAGTTTTATTTGAAAACTTACTACATTAATAGCAGTAGAAGATATTTCCCAATAACCAACAAATTGGTAGTTTGCATTTTTCTTTCTGGCCAAAAACCAACAATAATATGTGATTCACAAATGCTTTGTCAGTTTCTATGATGGCCACGCAGTCGCTTGTTATTCACAAATGCTTCTTCCTGGTAAGGCCCACAGGCAACAGCAGATCTTGCTATTAATAATGAGAAAAATTTAGTTGCAATCTGATAAGACTATTTTGTTATTTTTAGCAAATAATATTATATTATATAAAAGTATTATCACACATGTCATAATGTTATTGGCCGGAAATAACAAAATAGTTCTATTCCCGTTTCATGGGTCTTTCTCATTAACAATGTTCGATGCAAGGGATTGATTAATTGATTAAGATGTGCTTGAATGTGACCCTTCATTCTTTTATTAACGAATCTCAAAAGTAATTGTTTTGATATATTCAATAAATTAAAAATTATAAAACTTGGCATACATCTCTAACAAGATGAAACCAAAGTTCTAATTGTGACCTAAATAGAACGGAGTTACAAGTTTGGAATGCCATCCCATGCTTAGAACCGTTTAATTTTAAGGCCTTTTTTTTTTTTTTTTTTTTTTTTTTTTTTTCTTTCAAGGAATATCAATGTAAAAAATGGGGCAAAGCGAAATAGTTTACTAATTTGATTATCAGCATTTTCGCATTTTCTTTTCAATTGACCCTTGAAGGAAAACCCAAAATATAGATATTTCCAATTGTTGAACTACATTGTAGAGTATAGCCCTAGAAAATATGTGTACATTTTTACTTTTATCTCTCGAATAGGGGCAGACTTACTAAAGGACTGACTCAACATATACAAATGTACAAAATGTAAACTTATATTACACGTAACTATTATGGGCTCATTTAGAAATGATTCTACATAGGCCAAAAAGTACTTTTATGGGGAATCACTTATCAATATAATCACTTGAAGTGGTTTAATGTGATTATATGGAGAAACACATACGAGGTGCTTCTCCCCAAAAGTGATCATGGCATATTCAGAATCACTCCCAAACGAAGTCAATAAGATTCACCCTTTTCTATAAGGTATAGATTCATAACAACCACTAGTTTGTACTACACCACAACACTAATAAAGCCTTTTTCGTCTTAATACTTGCAACATTTAAAAAGAAAAAGAAAAATTGTTTCTGGCACACCATGCATGGTCTTCACAAGAGTATGTATATTTTTTTACCCATAATGATAAATTGCTCAGTTGACTCAATATCTATGGTCACTTCCACACCCCAGAGACAATTGGGAAAAAACAACTCATTAAGAAACAAAATGAAAAGGGGGACAATTGGCATTTGGAATTAGATAGATTGTTGACATTGATTTGCAGATGGGGTGGAAAAGCTGACCAGATTTGAAAGCATTTGGAATTTTGGGGTTTGGACCACACAAGATTTTGAAAGCAACCACATATGAAAGATGGAAAAATGATGCTAAAAGGCACGAGAATGTCCACCTCACTGGGCATTCATCTGTGTGAAGTCCACGTGAAGATGGCCCTTAGAAGGCCTATTTAGAGCAGCATTTATTTGACAATTTAGAATATCTTTTCTGGCTTAGATTAGAGGAAGATTGCCTGCATCATTCACACTTGGTAGGAACACAAGAAGTTTTCTTTGTGCTAGTTCTAAATCACATCTGCCAACGGGTCCATAGCTCAATGTTAAGAGCATTTACCTGCATATTAATGATCTCAAGTTCGAACCCTAAGAGCACTTCCACCCATTTGTCATGGCAAAGGGTAAGGGCAAGGCAAGAGCTATTACTATTCACGTGAATAGTGGCAGACATTGCAAAAGGTTGTAGTGTTTCCACTCATTGCCATGACAACCACTATTCACATGAGATATGAGGAGAGGAATTTGTATAAAGTTTTGGTATGGGAAATTAAGAATATGGCTAAGTATTTATTTTTAAAAAAATTCTGAAATTCTTAGTATTTTTAAAGATTTTTTGTTGTTGCTGACGTCAGCAAACCCAGGCTAGAGGTCATGCTGGTTTCGCCTGCGAGCTGGCCCTGCCTCGTGGGCCCACGGCTTGCCAGGGCTAGCTTGGCCGCTGGAAGTTGTTGCCTGGGCTCGGGCCTGTCCTGCCAAGGCTGGGGGCTATGGTTGGACTTGCTCTAATGACACCTCCCCTCCCCTTCCAAACTTTGAACAAAAACATAAAAGTTGTAAATCAAGTCTATAACATTTCCTATAGAAACCATATAAGATACCGGGTCTAAACCCTACTACACTAAGCTGTGAATCGCAAGCACAAATTTAGAAATATAACTTGTCTCATCAATGATTCAAAAAACAGGCAGACAACATAACATGTCTACCAAAAATTGAATTGCTAACTCTACCAACCAATTACAAAACACCGTCTGCCACAAAAACGTACAAGTGCTTAATTCAAGTGGGGGCCGCCCCTCTGGTGGTTGGGGGCCCACCTGAGAGGCCATTTTCCAAACCAATATGTTGAATGAAATAACTCATAACCCCAATCCAAAAGGCATGTAAGTCTAAGAGCACTTGTAAAAATGTCTCCATCATAAGCATACCACAGAATAAGGTGAATCATAAACTGCTTTGCTGCAGTAAATTCAAATTTTACTAATGGAAATAACATAAACGCAACATTGAAAGTGATTTTCAAAGAGCAAAGAAACAAGGCCTAAACAATGAAAGGTGCTCAGACCAAAAAAAAAACAATGAAAGGTGCAATGCACGAGCTGCATAAAATCTAAAGGCCATACTGAAGGTGATAGCAAGCAACAACCAAGACATGACCATTAAATATTTGGATAACATAACCCTAGATGGTGTGGATATTATGAGGTTGTTGATGGATGGAATATTATATTCCAGAACCATCTCACATAAATCATAAATGCTAAATAAATTGGGAAAATTCCATGATTCTTAATTTTCAATATGCACTCGAGTTCGAATCCCCCTCTCCGTAGTTTAGATTAGTTTAAAAATAGAATATAGCTTGTATTAAAATAAAAAATGCACAACTACAAATGCAACATCAATCTAACAAATGCACAAATGCATTGGTTTGGAAAGAGAGGAAAAAGAGAAAAGGGCTGAGAATTGTTTCTGAAGAATTTCTAAAACAATTCAAATTACTTTTCAATCCTTTTCAATCCTTTACCTTGGAAATTTTGAGATCACGAAAAACAATGAACCAAACAGATCTTCGTGAATCTAAAAGTGAGTTCATTTTATGTCAGAGGTCAGAGTTGAAGCCCATACCTTAACACATGGAAGCACGTAAGCAAAAGCCTTGTGGAAATATTTTTCCCCAACAGCTAGAAGACAGCACATGACTTTGGCTCCACACGCTTTTCTTTCAGTTACCCAAACAGTCCTTTTGGGTAAATTAGCAAGAACACAGTGCTGGTACATCGGACGGTCAGATGTTGTCCAGCTGACGGGCCCACTTGATGGTGACCACTGACCATTCTGATTAAGACCCACTTTTCTGTAGCTTAAAATAGGCCTTAATGATGCTGGGCCCAGTTCAAAAACAGGAAGACAACTCTAGTCAAGTCTAGGGCCCGAAAAGGACCCAACATGCTATAAGTCACGGACCAATGGGGGTGTAGGGTACTATATAATCCGTGGTTAAAAATTTCCCATCAGGGTGGAGCCCACTGAGAATCGGGAGCCCACTGGACTTGATGATGTTTTTTGGTGGGCCTAATCAATACATTATTAGTACCTTTTGATTGTACAAAGAAAGGCAGGCTGTTGTCAAGCTGCCTACAGTATGTCTGGTCTGTCAAGCTGAAGAGTAGAAGACACTTGGGGTGAGAAAGCATGGGGCCCATTTTGATGCCTTTGTCATTTTGGTATGGAGCCTTCCAACTTTGCCAATTTCGGCTGGCCTGGACGCTCTAGAAATATCTAGCAATCTCTGAAAGCCCTAACAATACACATCAAAGTTTGGGTCTAACAACTAAAGCCCAAATCATTAATCATGGTAGCCCTCTAAAATATCACATAGGCTATTTCAACCTAGAACCTAGAATTACAAGCACTGAGTTTACTCTGCATTACATGAGAAAATCTTAGGTGCAACCGGTGATGGAGAAGTTTTTCTCGCATTACAGGGCCTAGAGTTGTGGGGTGGGTTAAAAGAGGAAGAAAGGTACATTTACAATAGATATAAGTTCAACATTTAGCTGAACACAAAACTTAAAGTTCAAACATTCACTAATAAGGCAGCAAGGATAGCAATGGTGCATGATTTGACACAACTAGGGTGTCCTGTGAACTAGGAGTGTTGGAAGCCAGGTTCTGCGGTCATTTTCTTCACATACAGAAATGTGTTGTGTACAATTTTTTAGATGCACGGACTGACCATAAAAGATTCTACATCTGTGACTACACCTTAGCCTGAAGCATTTCGTATAGAACACTCACTCTATTAGGGTAGATAATGAATGGATGAACACCGATATACTTTTAAAGCCATTAAACATTAAATGACATATCTGAACCTGGGTCATGATTAAAGTGCTCAAGACAATTGAATTAACAACTATACCATTAATCCCGAATATAAAGGTACAATCTACAAGGATTTCTCATATCTATCAGTCACCAGGAACACTTCACATATCAAAACAACAAAGGGTATGGCTGTTCACTGAATCATTCTACCGTCTGAGCTCTAGATTGACTATTCCCCTGAGCTTGAATTCATCTTTTAGTAATACAGATAACAAACATGGAAAACGAACTTACAATGAATGGCTTTTATATAACTGTCAAGCAGTGAGCAATCAAAATATATTCACAGCATGTTCCTCACTAGTCAAAGAGTTGAAGGCAGCTATTGTAATCCTGCAAATTAGGATTTATTATCAGCATTCGATAAGTCACTGAGGGAGACAAGAGAAGCAACTACCGACCACAAATGTTGCCTCCAGATAAACTGATGAAGAAAGAAAATAGAAGGCTTAACAAAATCAATTTCAAGATGTTGAGTATCTTTTGGTGCTTATGGCACAAACAAAACAGTAGAGCTTTTTGAAGGGGTAGAACATTCCTAAAGGAGCACCAATTTTTAGATGGCGCTTTCGAGTGGACAAAGAAAACTCTCTATCTCTTTTAACATAGCTGTGTGTGATGCCCTCATTGAAATTATTTAAGAAAACCCTTCTTATCTTTGAAAAATAAATTCCTCCCATGAACAATGAAATATAAAAAATTTCACCAAGTGAAGAAAGTTAGATGCAAAATGAAGGGACTGAAAGCAAGTGTGCATCGAGTTTTCAGTGAACTTTGCATACTGCTTATACAAAATTATCCACATTTTCATCAATAAGAGAGTATTCCCCTTTATTTGATGTAAATCAGATTATTAAAATATTTGATTCAGGCTCTTGAAAGACAACCTATTGTAAAGAGGTGTTTATTACAATTTGATCGATAACAAGGAATCCTGTATGTTGAATAAGACACTTTCACTAATGGGTGGATATCACATTTCAGAAGCTTAATGTCCTTTCTTTTTTGTCCAGGGAGAGGATCAAGTTCTTGGTAGAAGTCAATACATTCAAGTAAAAGATAATGAAACTAGATACCATGGTTGCGGGGTCATCAAGAAATCTTAAACACATCACCACTATATATAGAACAACTTGTAAAAGTAATCAATATCATGATAAATGAAATAGAGAAAACTCAGTTGAGAAACTTTTGCAATATAAACAGAGGAATAAGTTAATCCTTCATGTTATCAGGTGCTAAACTATCTCAAATAAGTGAAAGATATGGGGTTTAGGAATATTATTCAAACTAGATTACAAAGCGTTGGTTCTAGAATTCTAGAAAAGAACCACGAAGGTCAAATTCTTCAGATCCGGACCTCTGAAATAATATTCCAGAGATGGCAAGTCTATACCCAAACAGCAAGAAGCACTTAATTAGAAATAATGAAATAATAGATAAAGCAAAGAGAAAAATTCATTCCACTACAGTAGATAACAAAGACCTGTCTATTTATACAGTAAAGAACAAACCTGACGATGATGATAGCGAGGAGAGAAAAGTAGAAACCAAGTTTGACAAGCCGGCACTTCTTCTCAGTATTAAGAACCCTGAAGACTTCAGTGACATCAATAAGATGCTGCTGTTTTACAAACCTGAATTATAGGAACAGGATGGTTATCCAGTCAGGAATGCAAGTTCAACCTGGCCCCAACACAAACGTACCAACACTCCAAGACATGCACACATGTAATATGATGAACTATAAGCCAAAACGAAAGCGAAGTTCCATTCCTCCGTGTTTGACCACTCATTTTAACTACAACAGCAGATCAAAAGTTATAATCATCACAAGACCAAAAACCAAAAACCGTCCCAAGTTGTCACTGCTAATAGCATGTAGCAGAAGAGATGTTTCCCAAATATAATTTAGTGTGTATATGCGAATACACATACAAAAATTCCTACTATTAGGACAGGAAATCAGTGGAGAGGAACAATGATAATGGCTTTGGCTTTTTTGTAATCATTTTGTGAAATTAAATACATCAATCCAATCAAAATTTCCAGATATGAGATCAATGAATTTTAAAGGAAAGAGCAAAGGCTATACGAGTTTCATTCATTCTTCTAAATGGTCATCCACAGATCACATCATGCCGATGTGAAGAGGACAGATAATGAAAATAAATGGGCAAGTTAAAAGTAACAGAAGTCCTTCTGGTCACCATCCCTGTGCTGTTTCAAAAAGAACTTTAAAATATAACAGTGACTTTATTAATGGTAAATAGTGTCGAATAAAGTATGTCAAATCAGCTGATTATTGAATTCAAAAGAAAAAGCAATGCAGTTCAACCACATTCTCAAAGACATAATATTGCAATGGTTGGTTACTATTTAGAACAGAAGTTGTTACCTTTAAATTCGATGATGGAAGTAATCTATGTTTTAGTCTATAGTTACACGCTACTTCTAGTTTTAAACACCTTAGCTTCTGATAAGCAAGATAGGCTTAGTGAATGGATCCTCATAAGCAAGGTCACTTTAATTCTTTCAACTAGACCAAGCCTAGTAAGGCTATTTGTCACAATTTCAAAACGGAAGAATTCCAATCATGTTCAAAAACTTAACTAGATCTTGATTATCATTCCCATGTGCATTCATATGAGTTAACCAAATTGTATCACAAGCATTATATTGAGAAATAGCATTGCATAATTTTAACAATCTATTGCAATCATTTGCATATTTAAATGACAAGTAATACTTACAACATCACAATATAGCAAGTAATGGGGACTGTAATCAGGAACATGAACCAATGCTGTGTTAAGAGGAAAAGCGCACAGAAGACTATATGCACTACGAACTCAGGGACAACCAATTGATTGATGCGAGATGATAATTCGTAAGGGTTGATATAGTCAGCCTCCAAGTCCGTTAGCATCACATACTACAAAATACATATGAGAAGAAAAATTAAAGTTAGTGGTGTTTCACTTCAACAGAAATATGAATTACATTAATGCTGCCAAGTACAAGCAACTATGCTACGGAAAATTCAGGCTATGAGAATGAAACTAGCAACATAAGAACAACATATCCTTATGAGCTCATTGTAGAAAAAGAGAACTAGTTCAACATAATCATCAACATTTTTTTACAATAGGCAGCATAAATTAAATTCACACAACCCCAGTACTCCAACCCACAAATACAAAAAAGAATTTCTTCTATCTGTATCATAAAATTTCCACTGATTTTGTCTGTATTTATTCACATTAATAACTAGTAATGTGAGGCAGTCCCCTTATGCAATATGGTCAAGTTGTCTAAATTCTAGCTCTAAAACTAAAAAGAAAAACAGAGCCATTGATTAGCAAAAGTATGCAATCCGAATGCATAGCAACTATGAACCGCTGTTTGGAAGCAGAGAAACCAGTAGGAAACTAAGACGGAAAGTTTCAAAACCCTCAAAAATGTCCATTTGCCCATGAAAATTCAGCACAAGTACCTTACCGATCTCAGTAAAGCTCTTCGTTTCAGCATTAACAAAACAAAGCCAAAAGGCTCAAGAAAAGAAAAATTAAGAAAAAGGAGAAGAAACGTTGCTAGGGTTTAAAAGTGGCGACATTATTAGTGTTTTAGAGATTAATGATAAAATACCTGGTAAAGGCTTGAGGCGAAGAGGGCAAGGTCGATGCAGAAGCAGATAAGCCAAAAGATCAAATCCCAAGCCATGCTCGACGAGTCGACGACACCACGGAGACGGAGGTTTGGAGATTATCGAGTAGGGGATTCTAGTCTCTCTATGACTATGGTACTGTTCTCAAGTTATGCGCCATTTTCAATTGGCCTTTTTCAAATTACTCTTAAAAATATTTTGACAATAAAGAAATACAGTCAGACCCCGTTTGGTTCATGGAATGGATTTGATGAGAAATCACTTCCCATGTCATTTTCAAGGGGTGGGAAATGAAAGATTCACATTTGGTAATGACGGGAAAATAACCGAAAGATATCATTTTATTTTCTTTCTCATGTTCGTTTTGAGAAGGAATGAAAATGAAGTTTGTATAATTTTCCAATAATACCCATATTAAATCAAATAAAAAAAGAATGTATTTAATGATATATTGTAATTTTAAATTGTTAATGGGGACAAAATGGTCATAAAAAATGTGAATTTAATGTTGTCTCATTCTTCCAAACTTTCCCATGGGACGGAAAAATAAAACCCAAGTTAAGAGGAGGACTTCACTTTCCCCCTTACTTTCTCAAGTGTCAGGCAACCATTTCCCATGCTTGGACTTACCAAACATGGGAAAGCAATTGATTTCCCATTCCCAAACCTCATTTCCCATGAACCAGATGAGGCCTCAAAGTCTAGAAAATAATACTTTGTATCTCCTTAATTTCCAAGTAATATTCCATTCCCTTTGTAACATTTTTATTAAAGAAAAACAAATTGTTTCCAAAAGGAAGTGACAAATAATATGCAAACATCAATACCGCTGGCAGCTGGCGGTTGGGTGCCACAAGTAAAAGTCTTTTCACCTCGAGGTTGTGGATTTGCCCTAGCGTTGGTGGTGAGAGTTAAACTTTAGTTCATCCAAAAAAAATATATATGCAAGGAAGTTTATAGTTCAATTAATTAAGAATAATTATTCATTTCTTACGGTCTCGGTTTGATTTTTCTTTCAGTTATATAATTTATACTGGAGATAAAAATAGGGAGCTGATTTTTCCACTCCTCTTTTGTCCACTTACACTCCCTTTCTTGGAAATTGTACGTTCTCACTTTTCTTTTGTCCATTTACATTCCCTTTTTTTTTTATTATAGTAAAAAATATTAAAAAAATAAAAGGGAGTGTAAGTATTAAAAAAATTATTTGAAAAAGTTTCCTTTCCTTCTTGTATTCCTTTCCCCTCCCTATTGGAAAGGTGTTAATCCTTTTTTTTTTTGGGTCAAAATCAAGTTTCATTAACATAGCAAGTTAAGCCGGTTTTATCAAAATGACTCAAAAAATAAGCTCAAACAAATGCAACACAAAAGGCATAAAATCCACAACAGCCGTAAAACTCACAAAATACATAGAAATACCTCAAGGAGCCCAAAGAAATCCCCTTATAGTGTGTGGTAAGAGATACGTAGAGAAGAAGAGAGTTACCTTGTGCAGAGGTGGTCGGAGATGGTGGTGGCGCTCTTTGTAGGGAAAATTCGAAGAGATATGGAAGTGGTTGGAGGTGGCAGTTGTTTGTAGTAAAAATTAGTCAAATTTTTAATATAACGTCAGAATGGTATGAAATTAAAATGTTATTAAATATAATTATTATTCTTCTTTGTTTGGAAAAATCTAATTATTTTAAAAATGTGAAGACATCAAATAATGAATTATGGTAATGTATAGGTAATTTTTTATGACAGGGTCCACCTCTCTATAGGATCAAACCCTAGAAGTGTAAATTCACTACATATTTGCTGGACGTTCGATCACTACATTTTTTGTCAAAGACTTGTAGATGTTGCTAGAGAATAACCAATAATACTCCAAATGACACCCTCACCCATTTATTCCTAGCAACCAACAAGTGGCACGGTGAGCCTTGGGCTCTTTCAAGAAACATCTATTGGTCTAAACATTTTCCTCCAACTAGAGCAACAACAATACTAAATTGAAGACAAATAGTGCACATGTAAAATACTAAAATCACTAATAGTGCAACAATAATAATGCACAACCATATACATATGATATCCAAACATACTAGTTTATATCCATATGATATCCACCATGAAGTTCAACAACTCAGTCACCGCTTTCAAGGAGAAGCTGTTGAGATAGAGATCTACGTCCTGCATCAGCTACAATGATTTTAGTATAACTATATTAATATTTTTAAAAATCCACAACAAAATTTAGTTGTTGTGTTACATGTCAAGGTCGCGTTCCAAACAAGAATAGAAGCTTCATAAATCCAATTGTAAACGCTGAGAGTTTAGCTTTGTGTGGTCCTGAAGTTTTTTGCATGCTAGAATTACGTGCTTGATTCGTACTTTTAGTTATTCTGGCATGATTGTCCATGATGGATATAGATTCATCATTCAAGTATCCATTTATGATTGCTTCTTCCTCTACGTCCATATATGACGAGACTATATCCATCATGAAAGAGGCGGTCATATATAGACACTTGAATGATGAAATTATATCCATCATGGACAATCGTGCCATAATAACTAAAAGTACGGATCAATCACATCCCAATCTTCGATGTTTCAGAGAGATCCTAAGTAATCTAGCATGCAACAAAATTTATGCGCTAAAACATAAATTTTGTTTGCTTTGGATGCATCTTTTACCCATTTGATGGTCGAAACCGATTGTTTGAATGCAGTCTAGATGATTAATTGTGAGGGGGAGTGTATGGCAGCTGAATGGGGTTTGGTGGAGGAGATCTATCAGCTACAACACTACTGTTTCCATTTCAGTGTGAAATATATTCCTCGGCGCGTTAATAAATTGGCTCATCGGATTTTTCAATATAGTCTGTGGAAGCAAGATCTTGCTTTTTGGCTTGAGTCAGGACTATTGTGGCTAAATAAGTGTATCTAGCATGATAGCTCTAATTTTTAGTTCCATGTTATTTATATTCTGCATGTGTGTACTTTTTCCTACCTAGAGTTTTGTCACTAGTGGTTTTTTCCGGGAAGGTTTTAAAGAGACCACATTATTCATGATGTATGTTACCTATGTTTTGAGTTAATTAAATGACTCTTTCTCAAAAAAGGTAACTACTAAATTTGGTTGTGGATTTTTTTAAATAATAATATATTCAAAGGAATATTCTAAAATCAAATTAGCTGATGCATAACATAGATCCATATCTCAACAACTTATTTTCGAAAACGATAACAGAGTTGTTCAACTTCATTATGGATAAGATTGTTGACATAAACTTTGTTGAGGCCCAAAAAATCCCAAGCTGGGCCCAGACATATTTCTAGCCCAGCGCAATATTTAACTAGGGAAAAAGCCCAACTAGGATATGCGAGAATTTGTCGGACGTGTTTGCACAAATTGTGGGCCCCACGCCACGACAAGTAAACACACAAACCCGCCACGCAGAAGGGTCAAAACGAGCTCGTAAAATGTAATGGCTCATGAACCCACACTTACTGACCTGTTAAGTGCAATCTGGCCCGGCTATAGCCTATTATAGCGCAATAGAACTTGAGCATGAGCATGCCAAATAAACACGCAATGCCAAGCAAAAGACCGCTATTCTAACACCAAGCCACGCTACAAGCTCAAGTGGGTCCAAGCCACGTAAATGCTTGGGGCTTGCTAAGAAGATTGTGGTATGGATGGTTACGAGTATTCACGAGGCTCATTGAGGGTTCAAGGGATGGAAGTTTTGGGCTACTTGGGAGCACCAAAACTCAAGCTCATTTCTTGGGCCCAAACACATGGGTAAGCAATAGAGAGAGAGAGAGAGGGTGACCCAATGCCGTAGGAGGATATTTAACGATGTACAACACTTAGGAAAGTCCCACATCAGCTAAGACATCCAGCACCTCGTCAAAAAAGTAAAGCAAATAAAGCTACTTCCAGCAGCTTGACGAAATCATGAAGACTTAGCTGACTGTTGGAAATAAGAGACCAATGACCCAATGCCTTAGGAAAAAATCCAGTCCAGCACCTTATAAAAAATCTAGCATCATATCTAGCCGTTAGAACCAAGTCAAAAAGAAGCCATCGCAAAGACCAAAGGAAATTCATAGGATATGAGGAATACCCATTAGACTAAACGTCCTTACCCTTGTTTCTTTCTTATCCAAGCTCTAATAGGAAAACTAAAGGAAAAATTGGGTGGCGCCTCACCCGCATGAAGAGGTCCAGCTGCCTGAGGACCTTGGAAACCCAAAAAAGCTGTGTGCCTATGGGTTCAGACTGGGGAAGTTTCACCAAATAAGATCAAATGGAAGAAAGTGAAGAAAAAAAGGAGGGAGACTAGATAAAATTGAGAGTTCCAACACCTATAAAAGGAGGTTGTTTCTACCCAGCAAAGACACCATGATCCAGAGTGTGACCAAGCTTTGTCAAGCAATTGGAAATTTAATCAAGACACCCTATCTTCTGTTTCCATCTCTCCCTCTTTTTCTTAGGCAAAAATCCTCATAATTCTCTTCTTCCCCCACTCTGAACCTTCGTTTTTGTAAGAGATTTAAGCTTTTTTCTCTCAATTGCTAAACTCGTGAAGGCTTAGCTCTCATGCCACAAGCTTCCCAAACCAAGCTATATTATTAATCTGTCACATTCATCTGGTTTATTGGTAAAAGGAATCCAAGGTATTTTCTAAGGTTCTCAAAAGCTTTTCAAAACTCTCTTTGAGCCTGGTTCTTGAACTCAGATACATGGGCAACTTTATATGTCTTCTCTTTAAGGTAGCCTAAGCCCATTCATCAGGCTGCTGGAACAAGAAGACCCATACAAACTTCAAGCGTGAAGTTCCAATTTCCCTTGATTGGGGTAAAGATATGGGGAACACTTTTAAATGACATTAATCACCTAAAAAACATAGGGTTAGCTCTTGCTATCAAATTATGGGGAACACTTTGTTGCATGCTAGATTACTTAGTTCCTCTCTGAAGCGTGAAAGATTGGGATGTTCTTGATCCTTAGTTATTTTGGCACAATTGTCCATGATGGATATAGCTTCATTATTTAGGCATCCAAATATGATCGCCTCCATCTCTATTAGATCCTTATTAAAACAACAATGAAAGTATATAATTAGTTTAATATAAGAGTTTGTATTATATATCACTTGAGAGATAAAGTTATTAATAAAATTATCCTAAATGGCGTTCGGTAGCCGGGTGATAGATAATTCTTCTCCCCCACATTTGTCTGCACCATAGGTGCGTCATGGAGCTAATCAGATGGGACATGATGCGGTAGATTCAGAGGTAAGACATAGATATGTGCTTTTTGGTGCGGATTAGGATATGGTTTATTCTACCGAAATATTTCCAGAATTGGATGTAACTGGCGATAAACTCTAGGAGTAATGTATTGCCATTTTATATACTAAAAACAACTTTTATGATAGAAAGACCAAACCCTACGTTTTGGAGGTGATTAATTATCATTTAAAATTGTTTGTCATGCATTTACCTCAACCAAGAGAAATTGGCATGAAGTTCATGTCAACACTTTTATCCATAATAAAGTTTAAAAACTTTGTCATCGCTTTTGGAATGAAGTCGTTGCGATAAGGATCAACGTTCTGCATCAGTTACAATGATTTTAGAATAATCATTGAAATGTATTAATATTAAAAAAAAAATACACAACAAAATTTAGTTGTTACCTTACTTGTCAAGGTCGCATTCCAAACAAGAATAGAAGCTCTATAGCTCCAAATTCCAATTGTAAATGCTAAGAGTTTAGATTCATGTGATCTTAAAGTTTGTTGTGTGCTAGATTACTTAGTTCCTCTCTAAAGCGTGGAAAATTGGGATGTTCTTGATCCTTAGTTATTTTGGCACGATTGTCAATGATGGATATAGTTTCATCATTTAGGCATCCAAATATAATCGCCTCTATCTCCAGCTGTGCAATGTAGCCAATTAGATTCTTATTAAAACAACAATGAAAGTATATAATTAGTTTAATGTAAAAGTTTGTATTATATCACTCGAGAGATAAAGTTATTAATAAAATTAACCTAAATAGCGTTCGGTAGCAAGGTGATAGATACTTTTTCTCCAACACAACATAGGTGCCTTATGGAGCTGATAAGATGGGACATGATGCGTTGGATTCGAAGGTAAGACATAAATATGTGCTTTTTGGGGCGGATTAGGATTTGGTTTTATTCTACCGAAATATTTCCAGAATTGGATGCAATTGGTGCTAAACTTTAGGAGTAATGTATTGCCATTTTATGTTTTGGAGGTGATTAATTGTCATTTAAAAGTGTTCGTCCTATCATAAAATTTGTTTCGTATATAAAGTGGCAAAACGTTACTCCTCGAATTTACCACCACTTGCATCCAATTTAGGAACTATTTCGATAAAATGAAACCACATTCTAATTCAACCCAAGAAGCATATATATATCCCAACTCCTAAGTCGCTGCATCATATGAGATGTTATCAGCTTCATGACGCACCTATATTGCAAACAAATGTATGGGAGAAGAATTATCTAGCACGTGGCTACCAAACGCTATTGATGTTAATTTTATATGGATACGTCAAAATCTGTTGAGTCTGCATATGCCTTAGGAATTGAAAATGCACTGGCTCAAGCTAAGGAGTTGATAATTGAGTGATGTCATAGCCCTTCAATGTGATCAGGGGTTCAAATCCCCAAAGGTGTGTATTTTTGCAAAATTTCTCCAACTCACAAATTGATCGGTTTGGTTTGGCAAATCGACCAAACCAACGATTTGGGATAGTGATCGAGCTGATTTGCAACGGTTCGCTTCAATTTATGAACCGAAAACTGAAAATTGAATTACAAATGACAAACCGACTAAGCTAGTTCAGTCTGGTTTGGTCGGTTTGGCCGTTGAAAGTTCCAGCCCTAATATTTATGCCCTCCTATGTATTTATTTATTTTTTAATAATAAATTTGGCTTACACCCTTCAAATTCAACTTACCTTACCTACAACCCTTCACTTTTTGTTCCTATAAATAATACTCAATTTTTATAAGTACAAACCATGACTAGGATCCAACTTATCAAGTTACCTTATGAACCTCAATATCTGATTTATTATAATTTTTTGATTGCCAAAATACCCTTATTTATATTTCAACGTGTAATGGGGTGGTGTTTTAATTTTTGGTTCCCCAATTTATTGTGGTGATTCCCTCTAAAAATTTTGTCTGCAATTAATAATCCATTTTATTATTAAAATTCATTAATATAGTCAACAATTTGTTGGCCAAAAAAGGCAATTTTCCTTATTACCTTTTTGAAATTTTGTTCCATCTTTCCCGAATAATAATCTACCTATTTTAGAACTTGGATTTCATTTATTGTACCTAGTTTTTTCATGGATAATAATCTACATATTTTTTTAAAAAAATTATTGTGTACCTATTTTTTATAATAATCTACTTATTTTTTTTATTTTAAAATTATTGTATATCTATATTTTCTATAAATTATTGTGTATCTATTTTTCTATAATCTAATTTTTTTTTTTCATGGATAATAATCTACATATTATTTTTTTATTATAAATTATTGTGTATCTATATTTTCTATAAATTATTATGTACCTATTTTTCTGTAAATGTTTTTGGTAAATCATATACCTATATTTTATTTAAATAATATACCTATATTTTTATAGGTATATTTTTATATTTATAGTTTTCATAGGTACATTATTGGATATGTAATTTACAGATTTTTTTTTTTTGGTTTGCAATTTTAGGGGCGATATGTTAGAGGGAATGGTAACCAAAAGAAATGGGGTGATTGATATGCTATTAATAGGGAATATTAATTACAATTATGGTAGTTAATGAAATGCTTAAAATAAATTATAAAGTTGCTAGGTCGTCAAGTTGCTAGGTCATTCCCATACTTATAATTATATGCTAACGAAACTGCAGCAGAAATGGAACCTCAAGTGTGGATGGAAGCTAGTTGACTTGGTGAACGATTACTTTGTAGTCAGATTTGACTTGGAGGAGGATCTCAACTTTGTGCTTACGGGGGGACCTTGGATTGTTGCAGGCCAGTATTTGATTATGCAAAAGTGGGTACCTGAATTTTGTCCTGCTACAGCAAAGATTACTCGAATGGCAACCTGGATTAGAGTCTCTGCCATCCAGTTAGAATTTTTTGATGTGTGGGCCCTGAAGAGAATTGGGAACCTACTGGGGGAGCTACTAAAAATTGACACCCTTACCACTTCTCAAAATCGTGGTAAGTTTGCTTGTCTTTGCATTGAGTTGGATCTTTCTAAGCCTCTTGAGGTGTTATTACAAATTAACAATGTTTGGTATAATATCACATACGAAGGGCTACCAGATATCTGCTTCATGTGTGGGAGATATGGACACAGTAGGAATAACTGCGATATGGCAAATAGACCTGCATAAGACAAGAATGGTGAGGTGCACAATACAAATAAGGTTATCCCAAATGGCAATGACTCAGACATGGGCAAAGATGCAGAAATGGGCAATGAGAATGATGTTTTGGTCAGTGAAGGCCTACGGGGCCCTGGGATGATTGTACCTCCAAGAAGGAAAAATAGAAACGAAGGAAAGCATTGGAGTGGCAAACCGATTTCTACAGGCTCGAGATGTGAAGCTCTAAGGCACGAGGGGCAGAGTTTTGGTAAGAAGGATGCAAATGGGGTTGAGTTTGTTGACCAAGCAAAAATGGGACAAGCTGACATATTTAATAGGGATGCTGGTATTAGGCAGAAAATATGGACCAAATCCAAGGCTACTAAAGGTGGACCTCGTCTAGCCTTGAACGACATTTCTAATAACAAGCTAAAGGAGCATGGCAAGTTGACTACTCAGGGGAAAAATGTGAAAGATGCTTACAAGCCCAACTCTGGGGCTGTGACTGCACAGGGCAAAATGGCTACTAGAAGGAAACTGGTTAACACCCCCAAGACTACGCATATGCAGATGGATGGATGGGTGAATGGTCACGAGGCTAAGAAGACCGATGGTGTCTACATTTTTGGGCACCAACCACCCAACATAGATATCCATGGGACGACTCCGGAGACTGTGACAGAGCATGATGCTACTGAGGGACATTTGCTGGCTGCCCAGGAGGAAGTTAAGCTTCCTGAGAGGATAGATTTGACTGAAGATCAAGTGAGGCCTATTTATAACCAAGCAATAAATAACACCTTCGATGCTGTTGAAGGTATGATTATTGGCCTATAAGGGTCTGACCCATTGTTTTTACAGTCCTTTATCTACTATCTTTAATGAATATTGTCAACTGGAATGTTAGAGGTGCCGCTTGCAGCAAATTTAAATGTAATGCAATGGAGCTTATTCGCGTTCATAGAATGGACATCCTGTTTATTTGTGAGCCTCGTATTGGTGGGTCAAAGGCTATGGCTGTTGTGCAATCCTTAGGGTTCAATTCTTATGAAATTGTGAATCCTATTGGTTTCTCGGGTGGCTTATGGTTACTGTGGAATTCGAGTAAAGTCACTGTGGATATTATTGGTACCAATGATCAAGCCATTAATGCTTGCGTTTCATGGCTTGGTCAGTCCCCTTGGCTTCTAACTGCTATATATGCTAAGCCTTGTAGTAAAAAGAGAGAGAAGTTATGGGAGTACCTCAACTTTGTGGCTGGTTGCCACCAAATGCCTTGGTTGTTGACTAGGGACTTCAATGATATGCTTTCAACTGAGTATAAATTGGGGGGAGCCACTCTCAGAAGACTGAAAAGGTTCAAATGCTGGTTTGATGAAAATGAAATGATTGATTTGGGTTTTACGGGGCCAGAATTTTACATGGACTAACCAGAGGGTCTTTGAGAGGAATGACAGAGCCATTTGCAACTTGAGTTGGAGATGTTCTTTTCCTGAGGCCCATGTTAGACACCTACCAAGGACAAAATCTGACTATTGTCCCATTAAAATTAGTTTGACTTCCCAGTTCAAATTTTCCCTCAACAACAGACCTTTTAGGTTTGAGGCTATGTGGATGAAACATGAGGATTTTAAAGGGTTCGTTACCCACCTCTGGCCTCATGGAACTGGAAATGCCCTTGACAAGTCTTGTGCCTTAGTGAAACCACTAATTCAATGGAACACCACTGTCTTCGGGCATTTACATCAGAAGAAAGCTCATATTATGGCTCGGCTTACTGGGATCCAGAAGACTCTGTGTAATGGACCTAATGGTTACCTGCACAAGCTCGAGGGGAAGCTTATGCAAGATTACAATCTCATTCTTGATCAAAAAGCTTTGTTTTGGAAACAGAAATCTAGAGTTAAGTGGCTGCAAGAGGGGGATAGAAATACTAAATTCTTCCACATGACGACCATCATCAGAAGAAGGCGTAATAAGATTGAAAAATTGAAGGATGACAATGGTCACTGGGTAGAGGATGCTGATGGGATCAAATCCCTGGCTGTTCAATTTTTCTCAGGTACCTGTTCTCGCAGGACTTTCAACCAGCTAATAATCTTTGTATCCCCAATCTCTTCCCTATGATTGATTTAGCCGTGTTAAATGATTTGGGTAAGAAAAATGATATCATGGAAGTCAATGAGAGCTTATTTAATATTGGTGGTCTTAAAGCCCCTGGTGTGGATGGCTTTCCTACTTGCTTTTACCAAAATAACTGGTATATTTGTTCGAATGATATTTTTGAGTTGGTTTCAAAAGCTTTTCAGGAGGGGACTATTCCTCACAACCTCAACCTCACTCTGATCACCCTGGTCCCTAAAGTGAGTAATCCTCAGTCCATGGCTCATTTTAGACCTATCAGCCTTTGCTGTACTCTTTAGAAAGTGATCTCTAAAATTCTTGTTGCAAGATTAAGACCTATCCTACCTCGGTTGATCAGTCCCAATCAGGTCAGCTTTGCCCCAGGTCGCCATATTACTGATAACATCCTCATTGCCCAAGAGATTATGCACAAGTTCCAAGGTTCCAAAGGGAAAAAAAGTTTCCTTGCTTGGAAGATAGATTTATCTAAACCTTACGACAAGCTTAATTGGAGATTTATTGAAAGTGTGCTTGGGGAAATTAGGCTGCCCATGGGGGTCATCCATCTAATTATGAACTGTATAACCACTATCAAATACCAAGTCAACGTTAATGGTGAACTGACAGATTCTTTCACCCCCAGCAACGGTATTAGACAGGGTGACCCTCTTTCTCCCTATATATTTGTGTTGTGCATTGAAAAATTATCCCATATTATTTATGATGTTGTGGGGAGGGAGAATTGGAAACCTGTCAAATCCTCTCAGTCAGGTCTTGCTGTCTCTCATTTGTTCTTTGCTGATGACTTGATTTTATTTGCTGAAGCCAATACTTCGCAAGTGAGACTCTTAAAATCCTGTCTAGATATGTTTTGTAAAGCTTCTGGCCAAACTGTGAACTTTGAGAAATCTTCTATTTTCTGCTCTCCAAATACAAGTAAGGTGTTAGCCCATGAGATCAGCCAAATTTGTGGCTCTCCTATAACTGATAACCTGGGTAAGTACCTAGGCGAATCACTAAGGCCACTATGGGAGCTTGGTGGATAAAGTCCAGAAGAAGCTTGCTGCTTGGAAATGTAACTTGCTCTCTTATGCAGGGAGGGCTACTCTGATTCAAGCAGTGACTGTTGCTATCCCGGTCTATGCTATGCAAACTACGAAGTTGCCTGCTGGTATCTGCACTAATCTTGATCGTTTGAATAGGAAATTTTTCTGGGGTGGCACTGAGAAGAAGCAGAAGGTCCATTTATGCCAGTGGAATTTGGCTTGCAAACCAAAATGTAAAAGGGGTTTGGGCTTTAAGAATACTATTGATATGAACAAAGCTCTTCTTGCTAAGATTGGCTGGAGGCTTCACATCAATGACCACGGTCTGTGGGCTCAAATCTTTAAAGCCAAATACGTAAAAGGTCAATTCATCCTTAATCTGACTCTGAAAACAAGGCATGATTGTTCCTCCACTTGGAATGGCGTCCTTTATGGTTCCAAACTTCTAGCCAAAGGCATGAGTTGGAGGATTGGGAGTGGGGAGACGACTAAGTTTTGGAAGGACAGTTGGATTTGTGACAGTCCTCTTATGCATCATAAAGGAGCTCTTGATATGCAAGATTTGGGTTGCAATATATCCAGGTTTTTACAAAATGAGTGGTGGAATATTGAAAAACTCAAGTCTGTGGTGCCTGAGGACCTGGTGCGAAAGATCATATCTTATCCTGTTGGCTGCGACAGCGACACTCAAGATGACCAGATTTGGAGCTCCATTGCGAAGGGTGATTTTATTGTCAAATCTGCTTACAACTTGCATTTTACTGCTCTTGGAGAGGTTGATCATCCTTGGAAAGTTCTGTGGAAAATGAAGATTCCCCCTAAGTTGAAGTTTTTCTGCTGGCTTATGTATCAAGGTAAATTGATGTCCAATGAGCAAAGAATGAGACGTCAGCTAACTGGGGATCCTTCCTGTAAAGCTTGTGATTGGCAAACTGAGTCTATTCTTCATATTCTCAGGGACTGTCCACAAGCTAGAGAGATTTGGAAGACAATTTTGTTTACTAACTCTCCCCCCCAGTTTTTCAGATCTGATTTTAAACCTTGGCTTTTGAGCAACCTTTTCTCTACGGCCAAGGAGAGTGCCACCTTGAACTGGAACACTACTTTTGTGTATACCTGTTGGTATATATGGAAATGGCAGAATCTATTGGCTTTCAACAACCAAGAGGAACGTCCTTATAATCCAAGACAAATTATTCTTTTTGCTACTAAGGACTGGATTAAAGCTGCCCTTGCTACTGTGATTAAGGTGGATAAGGTGCATTCTTTTATCTCTTGGATTGCTCCTGGCCCTGCTCAGTTTAAACTTAATGTTGATGGGTCTAGACGCACCTCCTCTGGTTGTATTGGGGCTGGGGGTGTGATTCGTGATGCTTCTGGTAGCTGGATTGGTGGTTTTTCTGTGAACCTTGGCCAAGGCCATATATTGGATGCTGAAATCTGGGGGTTATATTTTGGTCTTAAGCTTGCTGTGACTCAAGGTATAACCTGCCTTATCATTGAAATGGATGCTGCTGTGGTTGTCCATCTAGTCAAGAAGATTGATGCCCTGGCTCATCACCCCTTTGCTTCCCTGATTAATGCTTGATGTGCTCTCATGAAGCATGTTGATAATTGCACTCTCCTTCATATCTATAGAGAAGGAAATAGTGTGGCAAACGGGTTGGCAAACTGGAGTTACAACTTAGACCTGGGTATCCTTTATTTTGATGAAGCTCCTGCTTGGATTGGTTCTCTTCTCCTTGATGATATTATTGGTGTAGCGAAAGCTAGATTAGTTTGTCCTAATTCCTTTTAGTTGTTGTTGCGTTCAAGGTTTATCCCCTCTAGTTTACCAAAAAAAAATTTGAAATTGGGTTTTACATATAGATTTATAGAGGAGTGCTACTATTTCCACCCTCTTGTCCTATTTCCTCACCCACCTTTTCTTCTCACCCACCATGTAAATTTGAAAAAACACAATTCTATCTTTCCACCCATCATTATTCATAAAATACCATTTAATTATTAATTCAAGTAAAACCTAGAAATCAAACAAAAAATTAAAAAAATAACCCAAACAAACCCAACAACGTCTTCCTATTCTTCTTCCAATTCTTTTCTTCAATCACAATTCCAGAAAAATTCCCGAAAAACAACATGTGACATTGGACAGGCCGGCTTGTAACTAGACGTATGCCATCTCTACCTATAAATATTGTTTTGCAGTGTCATCAAATCTCATTACCCAGACACTAAACAAAGTTCTTACTAAAAACATAGAATAATTACATATATATAATGGTTTCCATGGCTGAGAGTAGACTACTTGACAGTAAGAATTATTTCTAACTCAATTTTTTATTTCCTTTAAAATTATTTATTTTTAGTTTCACAAAAATATGAAAAAAGATTCATAGTTCATTTGTAATACATGCATTAATGTTGCAGTTGGATTTGGAAAGAAACAAACTAGCCCAGTATGCGATTCAGTTTATGGTGCAGAGGAGGGTGAAAAGTTCAATCATTCAAGGATACGTGTCATTGAAAAGTTCAATTTGAGTTTTGATTTCTTGCTTTCTATCAACCCTAATATCAATTGCGACAACTTCTTTGTGGGTCAATGGCTTTGTACTGTAGGGACTGCAAACTGAGCTTCAAGTTTGGTCGGGAGGTGGTGTTTGACATAGATGAGAGGAGAATAGGTTTGTTACGAGAAATAAGACAGGGTGTCTGAAGTCATTTTACAAAGAGGTAATTTTGTTTATAAAATTTTGAAGATAAGATGGGTGGGAAAATAGGATAAGGGGGTGGAAATAGCAGCATTCTTATAGAGTGATGGGTATATGTCTAGGTAGGCCTCATCATTTGGCCCGCGGGCTCATGGGCCTACGGGGGCCCGCCCGGCCCATTGAAAAAAAGCCCGGCCCGGCCCGTTATGGGCTTTGAGAGGGCCTAGCCCTCTTGGGCCGGGCTTAGGCTTGGGTGTTTGAAGCCCGGCCCGGCCTGATCAAGCCCAAGAAAGCCCGGCCCGGCCCATCCACAAAAGCCCGGCCCGTTAGGCCCGCATACATATATAATTATGTATAAATAACGGTTTATGATTAGGATTACATCACTTGAATGACAAATCCCCCTCTTTAATTTTTTTGTGTGTGTTACTTGTTATAAAAATTGTGTTTGTTTCCATTGAATTCTACTCATTCCTAGTTTATAATTGGATGATTAGCACATTAATTTGTGTCATTTATTAATACAACAATTATATATATATATATATAGGGGCTTCTCCAATGCGAACTCTAAGATGCGGATTGGTTGCGAACTTTTGTTTTTAACCGTTGGATGAAGAGCGAAAAGAAAGAAAATAAAGCCACACAAGCCATCCAACGGTTAAAAACAAAAGTTCGCAACCAATCCGCATCTTAGAGTTCGCATTGGAGAAGGCCCCATATATATATATATATATATAATAAGACAAACAACATATCATATCACCAAACATAATCATACCACCAAATATAATCATACTTTTCTTTAACACATCACCAAACATTTGCATATTTATTCATACCATCCTTATAATTTTTATTTTTTTTTACACTTATTATTTTTTAGGCCCATTTCGGCCTGACCCGTTGGGCTTAGCCCGGCCCGGCCCGTTGGGCTTTTTCAAGCTCGGCTCATGAGATGGGCTTGGGCTTTGAATTTTCTAAAAAAACCCGGCCCGATATTTTCTCTCTCCTCTTTAAAGCCCGGCCCGGCCCATTGACAAGCCCTATGTCTAGGAAATAGAAAATGTAGGGACATATATTGGACAAGCCCATGAGTAAACATTCTTAACTATTTGAGCTACAAGCCCCTTATATTTATTTACTTATTTTTTTTAAAAGGTGTTGTTAGCACTTTCAAAAAGTATTTTATACTCCTTTTATATTTTCTTCTTAGTCTCCTTTTATAGTGAAATATTCAAATCTACACATTACTAATAATAAAAGGTTCTCAATAGTTCTTGAATACTAAAATAATTGAAGTTCTGAATAAAATAAAAATAAAAATAATTGAAGCTAGATTTTAAATTTGTATTAGTGAAATAAAAATAAACAATAAACAATGAGTGGATAATTGTATTAATAACAGCTCCCAAATTTATTTGTTTATTTTTAGCAAACCTCTAAAGTGAAAAATGTCCCAAATTTTTATCAAGAAAAAAGAAAATGTCCCAAAACCCCAAAAGTGAAAAAAAAAAAAAAAAATTCCCAAAAAAGGAGGAGTACAACCAAAAAAATTTAAAAAAAAATAAGAAAAAAGAATGAAACGAAAACCTCCACAAAACCCTCTTTCCGGTTCATCTAACGGCTCTAAGAACTGAGATACATACAATAATTTACCGCTCTTTCAAGCAAGACTCTCAGTGAACAAGCAGATGTAAACGCTCAAACGCCATGAAGCTGCAATCTTTGAACAAAGGATATGCAATCCGAACTCTCAGTCCCAAACCCAATGGCTCCGCAAAGTTGAAAATCCCAAAAACCATTCGATCATGCGCTACAAAACAGGACCTTCGAGGCCAATCCGTCGCTGTGAGCTATTTCATTCCCTTTTCTTATTGCTTTGAGTTATTGCACTTCCATACGCCAACCAAAGTTGGTTTTTGCAGATTATCGGTTTGGGAAAATCTGGGAGAGCTGCGGCCAGGCTTGCTCTGGCCAGAGGTGCTTCAGTTTTAGCCTTTGACCAGAATCCGAATTATGGTCTTTTAGAGGTATTCCCATGAACCCATTTGTCCCATTTGTAACTGGGTTTACATCATAAACAAGGAAAGTCATACATAGATTTAGTAGTTAAAGTGCTAATTTTTTTGCAGCAAGATCCGATTTTTGAGAGGCTTGGTAATGATAATGGTGGATTGAGGACAATTTTGGGTCAATTTGATGGAGAGCTACTTGATAATGCGGACAGGGTGGTCGTGTCCCCGGGAGTTCCCCTACAAAACTATGGTCTTTCCTCTTTGTTGCATTTGGTGAGTTGTAGTGTTTATAAGTTATATGTTAATTGTTAGTGATTTAAATATTTTGAGAATACAAAAATTTTATTTGCTTTATATGGTGTAACAGTCTTTTGTCATACTTGTATTGGTTGTGTATTGGTGTTGTAATCCATTTTCATGAATTATTGCAAAGGCATTGGAAATGATTCTTAGAGATATAAGCAGCCTCATTTAGCTGTGGTCCTTGTGGATAATTCTTTTTTTCTACTATTCTTGAGATCTTGTCATGTTTTTTTTTTTCCTGTCAAAATTCAGGGAAAGCAGGTGATGTCTGAGTTGGATTTCGCTGCCGAAATTCTCCCAAAAAGTATCAAGATTTTAGCAGTGACAGGGACTAATGGAAAATCAACTGTTGCCACTTTTGCTGGACAGGTTACACATCTGTTTTTAATGCTTATTCATGGTAATTTTAGTAGTAAATGTCTCATATTGTTGCTGATGGCAACATAATCTGAACCAAATTGCTGTTTGAATGAATTCCTTAATCGAAGCCCAAATGAAAAATGACCAATGAGAAAAATGAAGTGCTGAAGTTTTGTGAAATTCACTACTTATCAACCAAAATATGTTCCCCCAATACCCAAATTCCAAAAAATGGATGAATAATTAAAACTGAAAAAAAATGCATGTATAATTTATAAAATTTAAGGTAAAGCTGTCTTTAGAATTGCTTCCAACTTGTATTGCTTTCAATCGACATAATTTCCTGTCTGTTGCCTATAGAAGCTGCGTATCCATGTAAAGTATCTTGAAATTGCTAGGATAAATCTATTTTCTTAAATCATGAATTTATCCAGTTGTAAAATGGAGTTCCACATTCTATCAATTAATATTCTTTTACTCATTTGAAGGTAGATGCTTAGCCATTTTGGCATCGAGACATTTGTGGGGGGTAACCTTGGGAGTCCACTCTCAGAGGCTGCTTTCCAATGCTTACAGCCACATTCTTTAAAACCCAAGTTTAAGGTAAGTCCAATTGTTTGGTTTGCATTCTCTTCCGGTGCCATATTATTTATGAAAGTGACTTTTGCAATAGCATAGTTGAAAATAATTGATCAACTATGAATTTGTTTGGTCAACTTGAAAGTGTTTGATGCCCAGAGGAGACATGTCATAGGCATATAAAGATGTTGCTACATTTTTCCAGGTTGCAGTTGTGGAGGTTAGCAGTTATCAAATGGAGATTCCTAACAAATGTTTCTGCCCTTCTGTAAGTGGTCTTTGAAAGTTCGCTTTGTTTTGGCCCTGTCAGCTTCAGTAGTGTTTCATAGTTTCCTCTTCCAATACTAATGGCTTTTTTTGTAGGTTGCTGTGGTGTTGAACCTTACACCTGATCATCTAGAAAGGCACAGGACAATGAGAGATTATGCAGTGACTAAATGCCGGTTATTTCTTCACATGACTGATGCCAAGCTTGGGCTTCTTTGTTTTGGTATGTACTTTTCATTTTCTGGGTAAATGTACCTTGGTGTCTAAAGCATTTGTCTGAAATTATAACTGACATCACTTGTTTGTATTTCCCCCCCATTCTAGTTTTCTTAATAAGATTTACTTCCTTTTAGACATAGGAAAAAGTTGAGAGCATGCAAGAAAAGAGAGCTCGTATGGTTGGGTTGGACATTGCATCAAAGGCATAATGGTTAAACCCATTTTGTTGATAGCAATATTAATTTAGGAATGGGAAACAACGTGTGAGGTTGAATGCTTACATTTTTCTCTTTTTGACGAGAAACAAATTCTTAGATTTATTATAGCTAACTTTTAAAGGGAAATTATTAGGTTCCTGACGAAAATGATCCCAACCTGGAAGATATATATGGATGTTGACACCTAGATTGAATCTTGATCAAGACAATTCTACTTTTTTTTCTTCTTGAGAAATCTACTACTAAAAATGATATTGGGATGACTTCTCATTCCAATGAGCTGTGGACTTGGTGATACTTAAGATGGTCTCCCAAGTCCATTGGGCCTCATGTCAGAGATTGGGAATGCAAGTCAGTCAAGGTAGATCAAGTTCATTTCAGGTAGATTGTCATGTGCTGATGTTTACATCCAAAGATAAAGTCATAACTGCTTCAAGTGCCATGGTTGAATAACAAAAAATGAGCTATTTAATTCCATACAGTTTATTGGTTTAAGAACTATTTACATCCCTGTGAGTCAAATTTTATATGTTTCTATCTGGTTATCAAACATCTTTTTAAAAAATGAAGCATGAACCTTATCAAATACTGCATACGATTTTTTGAACCAAGTTTAAAATGAAAAAGATGTGATGATGAGAGCCTTTTGAGTTGGTTTCACCTTATCCTCATTCACTCTGCTGTCTGTATAGAAATCTGTGATTTAGGTGATACTCATGTAGTTACTTATATGAGATTCGATATGTCTCAACAGATTTTCTCGCAATCCATTTTAGGAAACCAGTACTTGAATGAAGCAATTATGGAAAGCATGAATGAACTTAATCTTTCTTGGATAGGAGCCACTCCAGGTGTAAAAGTAAGAATTACTTAGTATTGCCATTTTATTTATAAAAAACTATGAAATTTTCTAGGAAAAGTCTATTTAGTATCATCTCTGATGTTAATTGTGGTAACATATATGGAAAGATTGATATGGAGGCAAAAATTGCAAGCTTTGACGTGCCTGCATTGGGAGTCAATTCACAACTGCAATTGGGTGCAATGAACACAATTGGGATACATAACTATCACAATGCTGCAGTGGCTGCTCTGTCTGTTGTTGGACTGAATGTTGGACTTGATATTGAAGATATTGGTCCAAGTATTGAAATATTAAGGGCACCACCTCATCGTATGCAAATTGGTAAGCTGAAACAGATGCATCTCTATAAGTAGTGAACTTTTTGTTTTCTGTAAGCATTTTCAGCTTAGTGCCTTGTTCTTTTGTCATTCCCTTTTGATTGGAAATTATAAAATCAATTATTTCGAGCATACTTTTTTTTTTGGCCTGGGGATCAGATTTGGAAGAAAAAAGAGTAGATTCCCTTTTGTGACCAAGAGCCCATCCTTGATCCAAGCCGAGTTTTGCATTCCTTGTTCACTAGTTCAGTGTTGTTATGCAGTATGCAAGGATATCCATGGAGTAACTTGGGTTGATGACAGTAAGGCAACAAATGTTGAAGCAACATACGCAGGACTAATGGGTCTAAAGAGACAAAAGTCTCTGATTCTACTCGGGGGCCTTGCAAAGGTTACAATTAAATGCTTGTTGTAAATGCTGCTTTAATCCTTATAATTGCTCAGTTGCCTTTGTTTCTTTTACATACATGGAAAGCTTAGAGAATGCTATTGCATTCACCACAATTTGTCAAAAGAAAGAAAAGATGGAAAGCTTAGAGAATACTAATGATTGTGCATGTTGATGTTTAATCCAACTTGTGCATTTAATTCTATTGAGATCCAGAATCTGACTTACATTCTGTTACGTTTCATCTAAAATTCATGTGACAAATCCCTGTTTGTGGTGCTTGTCAAATTCTTATTTAAGAAAGCATTGTATAAGTCAAAATGGTTAGTGTATGTGCTATTGGTGCTGCACCATCAGCATTTTACAATAATTTCTCATGCTCCTAACATTTTACTCTTCTCATTATGTGACGGGTTTGGTTTATTTATGAATGAAAGAATTACATTAGATTTCATTAATTTGAATGGAGTAAGTCTGCTTTCTTTATGAAGTCAAAGTACCTTTCTCTTGTATGTGGCCTTCAATTTTATTTTATTTTATTTCAAACACACATGTCAATGTATTACAATTTTCTTCTGGTTCGAGCTATAGATTTTTGAATTGAGAGTGTGTGCATCTCTCCGGGACCATCACATGGCAAGTGTCCAAGGCCATGATTTTATGCATACCATGATATTATTTTTCTTGTTTTTGCAGGTGTTAGATGGACAAGAGTCTAATGGTTTTGAACAATTGATAGAACCTTTGAAGTACCATAGATGTGTAATCACTGTATATCATCTCTTCCTCTTCATTTATACTTAACGTATCTGTAATTATTCCTTGCCAACTAAGTCTAAATTTCTGGCATACTAATGCTATCTGTTCATAAATGTCTCTAAGTTTGGATCTTCCGGAATGCTGATTCAGAAGACATTGTCTGAAAATGGTCTTAGCATTCCCTGTATCAGAGCAGTAAATCTGAAGGGCGCGGTCAGCTGGGCTAGGAGGATGGCAGAACATGGTATGTTCCATCATTGCTATAAACTGCCACAGAATCTGTTTCCATGTCTTTTATATGCACGTCCGCGCTGCCTTTTAGTAACTTTAATATTGTTTAATAGTGTATTAGCAGGTTCCCAATGAAATTTCTAAAGTCACTGCTTTGCAGCATTGTTTGTAGAGTTGCTTCAATTTTGAAATTGTTTCAGTATAAAATCAAAACATTATATTTGGATATAACTGAGTTTCCTCCTCCGGTTTTAGTTACAAAATGAACCACAAGAAACAATATATGGTGTGGAAATTATCAAGGATTTCTATTGATCCCCAACATGTACCTCCATTGTTGAAAACTCCCCTTCAAGTTTTTCTCTACATATTATAATTTTGGCGACACAAAGATATGGAACTTATTTAATTTCTGTTCTCATTATTGCAGGGGACACTATTGTACTAAGTCCAGGTTGTGCAAGCTTTGATGAATTTAGAAATTTTGAGCATAGAGGAATGTTTTTCCAGGAGCTGGCCTTCCCATCATGTTAACTTCTAATTCACTTATTTATCCTAGTCACATAAAAATGTGGAAGATGAAGCTTCTTTTAAATTAAAATATAAATTTCGAAAAGGATCAACGTGGGTTAGGCCAGTTGGCCAAGGCAATGAGCTCGCCCCTTGCACCCAATGTTTCGAATCCCTCCTTATAAATTAGTTTAATTTAGAGTAATTTAGACTATTACTTGTACTTTAAAAATAAATAAAAATCAAACGTTAGTAAATTTTATTTTGAAATTATTGTTGAGAATGAGCGTTCTCTTTAGTGATGAAACATGCATGGTTGTCAAAATGCATTCCATACTCTAAACCTCAATTGACAGGTTTTCTGTTGAACCTTTGCGTTTGGACAGAAAAACATCTCCTCATGATGTTTGCAAAAACTCCGAAAAAATAATGTTTCGGTCTTGACCTTCTAATCCTTACCGTCAATAATATTGTTACACATGTTATTGTTTTGTGTTTTGTTATTATTTTCAATATTAGAATGATTGTTTGGTTGTTGAGTTTTTATTATTATTTATAATACAAGTGATAGTCTAAATTATAAGGTTGTTGAGTTTTTAAATGTTAGAAGAGAATGCTTGTTTGGTTGCATGTTCAGTAAATTTGATCAAAATTACACATGGAATAATGTAATTAGATCACGGGAAGTTAAGAACGGGAAGGTCATGACTAGTCGTGACATCTCCAAACCCTTCGAAAATTAGGCAAATGATATGTTGTCTCTAAACTAAAGCCAACCCAACCCAACATCAACAATATCATATGCACACATAAAAACAATATATAAAGAGGTGTTCTAATCATATGCAGTAAAGATGGCAGATGCTTTGGCAAATATTAGACATAAGTATGCTCAGCGGTTTACTAATTTTCCCTTTAATATAGATTTCAGTGTTTGGATTTATGTATGTTGAATTTTGTAAATGACATTATGGAAATTGTGAAATAACGCCTATATTGGTGGAAATTAAACTCAGGAATTTGATGCCCCAATTTTCACAATTTTTTCCTCACGTCATTTAGTAAATTCCACGCTTAAGTTTCTAAACAAGAGAATTGTCAATTTCTTCTCTTAAATTTCCGACTTTTAGCTAAATTCTAAGTTATTTTCTCTCATCCAAACGAAGGGTAAAAGATAAGTTTTCTTCTTAAAAAAGAAAAGTAAAGATCAAAAAGCCCATATCAAAGTCACCAGCTACAATCAGCCCAAGAAGTCAGATCCGACCCGTTTAGGATCTCTAAAGAGAAACACAACTGAGATGAGAAGTGACAAGTAGCAGAGGATTAAGCAAACTTGACCGACACAAAGCGTAGAAGAAGCTTACGGATTATAAGCACAAAAGAAGAAGCAAAAACCTTTTGGAACAATTTCTTGTCTATATATCCATTGCTTCTTCATTGCGTAATGTCTTTTCTTTGTTTGGTGGGTTCATTTCTCTGCTGCACTGAAACGTGATTTTGATGCAGGTATTCTTTGCTTCCAGACCCACCCTTCCTCTTCCAGAGAATTCTCATATACTTATTATTCTTCTATATATATAAAGCTTTGCTCTAAAATAATTTTCTTCTTTATGCAGTTGAGTTCCAATTTCCACAGGTATTGTCTTCCAGTTTTTATTTTATTTATTCAAATCCTTCTTCACAATATAAGCATTTTGTTTTCTTCTTGTTGTGTGTTTACCATCTTGCATTTTTTGCCTTCAGCCTCAGGTTCCTCCAAAGCTAATTACAATTTGAAGCTTATATGAACAATATAAATTTGGGATTTTTAATATATTTTTTTTAATGAGTGTCTGTATGTTGGGTTAAGGGCTATGGTGATTGGCTGAGGACAAGTGTTTGTTGGCTGCCTTAATTGCAAATGTAGAATTGCATAATGTTGGCTTGTAGTATTGGTTGGTGAGATTTTAGAGGATTTTGCCTGGTGATTTCTAATTTCCATAGTTGAGAGTATTTTTTATTGATGGAACAGAGTATGCTTGGTTATTCTTGTCAGGATATAAGATGTGGGCTGTGGGGGTTTCAAGTTCCTTCACTTGTGTTTGTTGTATTTTGTGTATGAATATTGTTATGAGCATTGAATTCATATTTTATGTTATGCCCGTATGTTGCTTAGCCTTTAAATTTATTTGTTTAGTATGATTGACATGAGGGTAGTTTCTAATTTCACTAAAAAAACTGGAATTTGCTGACTCATAGCAGTGTATTTAAGAGAGGAGCAGAAGATATGTAGATTGGAGACTTCTCATATATTGGCATTTAGATTTATGCATAGCTTCTAAACTATTAGAAAGTAATAGTTGGCGTGCACCCTAGAAGTTTAATTGTTGGGAACAGCTATGAACTGAAAAACTTTGTCAAGGAACTGAAGCAGAGTTCAGGTGTTCAAATCTTACAATTGCAACCTCCCAGTCCATGTGTTAGGCTTTCTAGTGGTGGGAATAGGCGAATGCATACAGGACGGATAGTGTTATGCTTGTCCCAGGTTCTTTACAAGCAGGTTGTTGTTTTGGTGTGAAAACTGTCATTGCTAAAGGCTCAAAAATTGGGTCAATAGGAGTTTCTAACTTAGTGTTAGGAATTGATTTACAAGAGAAATGTTAGTATAGAAGTTAAGCTGGTACATAAGCATAATGACCTATCCCTTGTGTATTTCTTGTCTGATGTCTCACTGATTGTTTAGTAGCTTATATTTCATATTTAATTCATGTTTGAAAATCCTTTACCCTTGTTTTTTTCTTTCTATAACACGTATTTAACTGGTAGGGAGGATCTCTGTTGATGTGAAATGGCATGAAGGTAAATCTTGATTATCAAGGTAATTTGATGTTTTACATAACCATGGTTTCATTGCTTCCTTTTTATGTATTTATTTCTTCTTATTTGTCATTGGCTTCCGTTGTTGGGGTTAACAAACCTAATTATACTGAGATTTTAGAGCATTGGGTTCATAATTGAGTCAACAGAGCCGAAATTTAATTTATTATTTCGCTGGTCTTCTGGTTTTCACAAGAACCAAATGCTAAATATCACTTCATAGCATCAAGGGGAGATCCTTATTCTTATTCAACCTGAGATTTTTTGATACTAAAGTTCTGGCCTTAAGAGGGACATTGATAATATGCAGAGATGAAACTGTCAATTGACAATAGCCAGGTGTCTTGCAATTCACGTAGAATCTATTCTCATATAGGCGAATGTCTCCATGATTCTTGTAAAAAATTAAAAATAATAATAATAAAATTCTTGTAGAAGCTTGACCGAGTAAACCTTTACCCATTTAATAAAAGGAGTGTGTGCAGTCCTAAATAATAAAAAACCTTTTCATGTTGGGTTTTTTATGTTGCTGATATTTAACTCTCCTCTGCCTTTCTAGATTGATTTAAATTGTAAAATTAGTAGTTCTGTAAATAGATAGGTTTCCATTTTTTTTGTTGAAATTATGCTAATGTGCAAATGGCATTCTTCTTGTGCCTTAGGTTTTGTTAACACGATTGTTTGTCCTCCCATCAACCATTCTCCAAAGAATGTGGTCTGCCTGAGTGGCTGTACCCAAATGCAGATGGGGAGTAAGATCTGTAGTGTGGTGTCACAAGGAGCATCCAGTTCATGTTGTAAAGGTCTGCAGACAGGGAAAACAGGGACAAAAATTTTCAGTTTGCCTCTCTCCAAGAATCGTCCATCCAATATTGGCCAAACATCCCATGGAAACTGTTTCAGGTTTTTCTTCTCCAAGGATTCACGGTCATTAACAGTTAATGCTGGAGGACCTAATAAAGGAAGTCTTGAAATATCGTTGGCATGTCGGGGTATGAATACCAGGCTTTTGGTTCCAAGACAAGGAATGCTTCCCAAAATCAAGTGTAATGTGGGCCCAGTATCTTGGCCACGGGGATGTGCCTCTGCTGGTTTAATATTTGGATTGTTGGTCTGTAATTGTTCAGGACCAGCACATGCTGAAGCAGCTCACAGGGAGGATGAGGAAGGTGACAATGATTTATCATATGTGAAATTCTCACATGGAAAAAAAGTTTACACTGACTACTCTATTATTGGTGAGCACACGGTCTTCCTAGTTTTCGTAATGTCTTTTCTTGGTAATGAAAACTGTAATTTGTAACTGGTGTTTAAATGCTTCTATATTTGATACTACTTAGTGCATAGTTTAACTTCTTCACATCCATAGGAATACCTGGAGATGGGAGGTGCTTATTCCGCTCGGTTGCTCATGGGGCTTATTTACGAGCTGGGAAAGCAGCTCCTGCAGAGAGCCTTCAGAGAGAATTAGCAGATGACTTGAGAGCTCGGGTATGTCTTTGTTTTCTATTATTATGGTAGTGAGTTCAAATTTTCTTTCATTCTTTAAAAGAAAGAAAAAAGAAATGGCAATTGTTTTTATAATTCATTCATTGGGTAGAGTTGCTTTTAATTTTTGGTTTCCCTACTCTAAACCTCGCTTGTACACATAATATTCTAGCTTTTTACCTCTTCCACTCCACCCTGCTGGGCCTGCCCATGCACTTTCTAAGCCAAAGCCTAGGCCTAAAAAATAATTCTAGAATCTTGATAATATATTGTCAAATTTTGTGCATGTCTTCACAAAGGAGGCACATGGGGTATAGGGAAATGTAATGCCGTTCACATACTTTGCAATAATTTGCGTTAACAGGCCCCTGATTTGTTGGCTTGTCAAACTTTTAGGTTGCAGATGAGTTTATCAAAAGGAGGGAAGAGACAGAATGGTGAGTTTTCTGATTTTAAGAACAACAAACATTTTGACAACCTTGTATGCTCAATCACATTTTCTTATATTACACTAAAAGAATTGTGTGTCATAATCTTGAATAAGGATATAGGGAGGATAATATATGATGGGCAACTCACAATTTTATGGATTTGATTGGGTAAAGTGATGGGATTAGGGACTTAGTTTGAGTTGATTCTTGGATTGAGATATATAAACGAGCTAAGATGTAATGCCTTTAGACAATGAAATATTGAAACCTAGATGCTTCCCGAGCTAAGATGTAACTCCTTTAGACGTAGAAATATTGAAACCCTAGATGCCCCCCCTCTTTTTCTTCTCTCATTTTCCCTCCCTTTCTTTCTCCCCCCCCTTATATTTTTCCCATTGGTAATTGATATATGAAGCAAATCATGGAAGCAAGTTCCAAATGAATAATCCTTACTTATGTGGTGAAGACCCATGGATGGACCTCATGGTGGTTTTGTGCTTGGCCAACAACTTAAGTTGCATAATTTTTCAAGTTAGTTGTGCCTATGTATGGGTGGGTGACTTAGTTACTTTAGAATTGGATAGCTTGTAGTTGTAGGACCAGACCATGTGCAATTCATCTTGCCCAATTGACAGTGATCTTATGAGGAAATGTTTCAAAAAATTTGTTGATGGACTTGTATTTGATGTCTTTATACAGGTTTGTTGAAGGTGATTTTGACACGTATGTTTCCCAAATAAGAAAGCCACATGTATGGGGAGGTGAGCCTGAATTGTTCATGGCTTCACATGTTCTCAAGTAAGTCGTCTCTTCGTGTGCGTGTGCGTGTTTGTGCCAGTGTAATTATAGAAATGTTGATATAGTAAAAACCCTATAACCGTACAAAACATCGCTTACCCTTAATACAATTATTGTTATATTACATATTTTTTTATTGTTGGGCATTGAAATGATGTAACCCTTGATCACTGCAGGATGCCAATCACAGTGTACATGTATGATGAAAAGGCTGGTGGGTTGATAACCATCGCTGAGTATGGGCAAGAATACGGCAAGGAAAATCCCATCAAAGTTCTCTACCACGGGTTTGGCCATTACGATGCCTTGCGTATTCCCGGAAAGAATGGTGGTAGATCTAGGCTTTAGCATATGCTGCATGATGTATTTGACAAAAAGTAGGATGAATAAAATCTTTGAAATAATAATATCCAACTCAACAGCATGTACATGTGTATCTTATGTTGTACTGAAGGACTTACTTTTCTTGGTTTTAAACGAGAATTTGAAAAACTATACTTTCATGATTGTTAATACAATTTTGTACTAGATTTATATTCCACTTTTTTTTTCTACATTACTGCACTCTAGTGAATTACATTCCTCTTTGTCATTAGACTTTTGAACCACAATTACACACATCAACAAAAGAGGCTATATCATAGATTTCATCATCGTACCCATGCCAGATAAAGCAGATTTGAATAGACATATGATAAACTATGTATGAAAAAAAGAAGTTATAATTTTAAAATTTGAGTATTGTTTCATGAGAAAATTCGGTGTGCTTTGGGACTTCAAATTAGGGATTGTCAAAGTTCCTAATGAGACCTTGGTATGAGAAATACTAATTTTCGCTGGTGTATCTTCCAATTTCTCTTTTTTCTAAGGTATACGGGTTTAGGATTTAGGGTGCATCTTCCATTTCGAGTTTAGGATTTAAGGTTTAGGGTTTATGGTACTAGGTTTAGGTTGCCTGGCCTCGCCTACACAAGGCCAATTCCGACTCCAAATAGTCTAGGAATCTGGGCCTCCAAATAATCTAAGAATCTGGGCCTCCAAACAGAGAGCCCAAACCGAATTATAATGAGTCTTTTTCCCGGGTACAAAATATAACGAGTTTATTTCAACTTGTGCCTTAACCTCCCTAAAACCCCTCTTCCTCTTTCTCTGCGGCCGCTGCTCACTTTGTGATCTTCCCTCCATCTCTGAGTCTCACCCTTCCTTCCACCTCAGTCATCATCTTGCTCGGTAATTATTTTCTTATTACTTTTCTTTGAGTTTTAGTATTAAATTAAACGAAATGCATCGGCTGTAGTTGATTGGCGTTAATTTGATATATCGTTATTTACTTTTTCTGTTTGAGTTGTCTAGATAGTGTGTGTGAAGGTTGAGTCTCAAATTTGGCCTGCTTGAAATGACTGCCCTGGCTTTTTATTTGATTACTTATGTTGAATTTGGAAATTTCCAGCTTCACTAAGCTCTCTGTTTCTTTTTGCTATGATTCAGTTTAAACATGTTCTATTTGATTTCATCTGTAAGTTTAATGGTTAATGTTTATATTGCTCTGAAAAACTGGATTGGTTTCAATGGCAATTTTTAATCTTTTTATATGTTTTTTGTAGCAAGAAAACGAATCATCTAGTCCAAGGTCGGATTGCTCTGAAAAACTGGATTGAAAAACCTACCAACCGTCGTACAACCCTAGAGAAATAAGTGCGTGCATGAAGTAAGCCCCAGTTATTCGCTGTGTAAAGTGTGAAAGAAAGAGGGAAGTGATAAAGGAATGGAAATAAATTTGGGGCAATTGGCGTTTGACATTGATTTTCATCCATCACAGCAGTTGGTGACTACAGGTCTTATCAACGGAGACCTTCATTTGTACCGATACACATCTGATTCCGTACCTGAAAGGTTATTTTCTGAAGTTCTCTTTTTTTTTTTTTTTTTTCTCTCTATTACTCGTTTGGGTTCTTATATAATTATTGTTTTGATGATGATGATATTAGGGTGTTGCAAGTTCATGCACACAGTGAATCTTGCAGAGCTGCTCGGTTCATCAACAATGGCCATGGTATTCTTAAGTGTTAGTTATTTGATATTGTTATTGTACCATAACTTGTTGTGCTAATAAGAAGCTACCGATGGATGATATTAGCCATTTTGACGGGGTCTCCCGACTGCTCAATCCTTGCAACCGATGTGGAAACTGGTGCTGCTATTGCTCGCCTCGAAGATGCTCATGGGTCTCTCTCTCTGCTCTGTTATCAGTCAGTTCTCAAGAATGCTCATTTTGGTCATAATCTGAACATTACCTTAATCTAATGCAGGGGTGCAGTCAATAAGCTTATCAACTTGACAGAGTCCACAGTTGCCTCTGGAGATGACGAAGGCTGTATTAAGGTCATTTTGTGTTACATGTGCTTCCTTTTCTGTTGTTTTTACTGTTTTTTTCATTTGTTTGACGTTTTTTATTGTGCAGGTGTGGGATACCAGGCAACAATCTTGCTGCAATTCTTTTAAAGTTCATGAAGAGTACATTTCTGATATGACTTTTGCAGCTGATTCCATGAAAATCCTGGGAACTAGGTATTCCCTACTTGCCTTTTTATTTTTATTTTTTTGGTATTCCCTTTACTCTGCAAATGCAATACCTTCAAGAGTTGTTGTTTATTTATATTTATTCGTTTGCATTGTTAAGTGGAGATGGGACTCTTTCTGTTTGCAATCTTCGAAGAAATAAAGTAAGGGTTTTTCTTTTCTGAAACTGTCATAAGATACAAGCTCAACGCTCATAGTGGATTCCTAAAACATTTTTAATTTAACTTGTTGGTTCTACGGTTATGACAGGTCCAAGCTCAATCTGAATTTTCAGAAGAGGAGCTACTGTCTGTGGTTATCATGAAGGTTGCATTGCTTTCTCCTTTCTCTTTAAGCTCATCTAGTAATTTTATGGTTTCATCAAAATCATATAAATTTCCCTCTTGCTATTCTTCTTCTTTTTTTTATATATTTTTTTTTATCAAGCCTCTTTTTCGTTTTTTCGTGTGGTCAGAATGGTCGGAAAGTTGTTTGCAGCTCACACATTGGGAATCTATTATTGTATTCATGGGGCTGTTTCAATGATTGCAGGTATGTTATTATAATTTTTAACCATGTATGAAAAACTGAAAATTGCAATTGATGGGTAACCAAGTTTGTTAGAGATTTTGTCTTTAATCATGATAGAAAGACTTTCAATTTTATAGCTCCTCTATCTCTCTCTCTCTCTCTCTCTCTCTCTCTCTCTCTCTCTCTCTCTCTCTCTCTCTCTCTCTCTCTCTCTCTCTCTCTCCCACCACTGATTTTCCCTTATGGATGACCCTTTGAATTCCAGTGATCGGTTTGTTGATTTCTCTCCAAATTCTGTTGATGTTTTGCTGAAGGTGAGTAGGTCATATATCTATTTTACCTCTGTTGGAATTTAATTCTTCTAAGAGTTTGTCTGTTGAAGCATTTTGAATTTTCTTGGGTCAGCTTGATGAAGATAGGTTGATCACTGGATCTGAGACTGGACTCATCAGGTGAAATTTCATGCAGAATCAATTAATTATAATTTCATTGTTTTTATTAACTTTTTTAGCATTAAGATTAATTTCCAACAAATTTCTTTCAGCCTAGTAGGTATATTACCCAACAGAGTCATCCAACCAATTGCGGAGCACTCAGAATATCCTGTTGAGGGTCTTGGTAATGCATTCTTTTCTTTTCTAGAGGATTGAGTAATCAAAGTGTGTTTCTTTATTCCATTTTTCTCGTTGTTTTGAGGAAGATTGAGGTTTTTCTAACGGATAATTATTCACAGAAAAGCCACTATGGTGATAGACTCATTTATAACGACCATACAAGTAGTGCTTTTTAACATGTATGGTCTAATGATGACCTTAGTTGACTACGGTCTCATTGTTGAATCTTTACCATCAACCAAAAATCAAATTTTCTTATCTGTTTTATATATTTATTACATTTATACTCTAGCCTTGTGGTCTCTCCTTGAATCTTCAACTTAGTTAGGTTACGGTTGGTTGACAAGCTGTCTTGTTTGGTTTTTCAGCCTTTTCCCATGATAAAAAGTTTTTGGGAAGTATAGCACACGATCAGATGTTGAAGGTCTCTCTCTCTCTCTCTCTCTCTCTCGCAACTTTGCTTATATTCTGTAGCCTGGGAAGTAAAGGATTGTGAAGTAACCTTGTTTCTTTAATACATTAACTTTTGTGAAAAATTGCTTTTATCTCTTAGTCACCTTTATGGCTTCTTGCTTACAAAGTTTTTAACTCTATATGTGTAATAGTTTTCAACATACTTTCTGGTGATATGCATTCTTAGTGGTTTTATGATTTCACTCTTGACAATCGTTTCATGCAGCTTTGGGATATGGATGACTTATTGCAAGGTTCTACAAAGACTTTAAAGCATCAAGCAGCTGTGGAAGACAGTGATAGTGATGAGATGGATATGGATAGTAATCCTCCAAAGTCTAAGAAAGGTATTTACTTTTATTTAATATAAAAAAAAACTATCTTGCATCCTCCATAGATGCCCTTGCCCTGGACATAGTCGTGAGTTTTAGGAAGAACTACCCTTAAGCTTTCATCTATGCCCGTCACATTAATTAGAGCTTTTTAAGCTAACATAACTGGCAAATGATTGATTCTTTTGCATCAGGTTGGGTCTCACTTTGTGGCCGCTTTCTTAGAAAAACTAAATTGATCAGAATCTTTTTAAACAAAGTAAACAGTTTTTAAACCTCTCATAAGGATCTGATAAAATAAGATTTTCCTGGACTCCTTTTTAAAATCAGAAGTATCCCCTCTTTTTAATTGGTTTGAGGATAGAAAAAAAAAAAAGGAAAAAAAAAAGAGGTTCTTTGCAGGCTACTGGTCCTGGCGGTTAGGTTGGCCACTACTTTTATAACTCGAGAAATGAGTTAGAGAGCAAATTCAAAGTACTCATTCTATTCAGAGAGCAAATTCAGTCCAATGCAAGCAATTGAGTCCGAGTGTTTCCAAATGCTATGTAATACCACAGCGGTCAGAGCCTACTAGCTTGTGCCTTTTGCATGCTGAGTGCCTAAAGGAATAAAGCATGGATCAAATATTATTGAAAGCATTCTTCTGGGTTGTAATTAATTGATGTTACAATCTTTGCAGGGACAAAGAGGAAAAATGCAAGCAAAGATCGTGTTTCGGGCAGTTCAAACAATTTTTTTGCTGATTTACAGATGGATGGTTGAATGCGATGTGTTCAACTTTGGTACAACATTTTCGTCGACGAACAAGTGCCTAATGCTATACCTGTTAATCATCATTCTCGTGCTTTAGGGGATTGTATAATTTCAGTTTTTGTTTTTTGGTTTCTTTTACGATGTGAGGTAGGGCTGCTAAAAATGTTTTTCACTTGCAGATTGGCAGCGTCCACAAGTAATTTATGGTATTTCACCCACTAGGGCTCGTTTGGGAGTGATTATGTAGAAGCGATTTTACTCATTAGTGATTTTAACATAATCACTTTATGTTAGTAGCGCTTTTCCGCAAAATCAGTTATCGTTTGGCTACCAACATAAAAGTGCTTTTATATTGTAAAAAAGTGATTTTGATGTTATTCGTAGTGTTTGGCTTCCCAAAGAAAAAAGTGATTTTTTTGCCTTTTTTTGGTATTTTCATAATCAAACATTTTAAAATTGATAACCAATCACATAATATTAAATCTTGGGCATTCTTAAAGGAAAATTGAAAATCCATAGCTTCAAATCATACTTCTTGAAAAAGAAATGTGAATAAAACATATTGTTAATCGACACAAATATCAAGTAGACATAAGAAGATTTGCAACATCTTTAAACAAAATATCTTACTGGTCAACATGTTTCAATCCATGTGTTCGAAATCTTGCAACCTCAGGTTTCTCCTACAATAATAATATGAACTAACATTTTCAAAAATTGATATAATACTACAAATTAAGTATTAGCTTTAAGAAATAAAATTTTCACCTTTATTTTCTTATCCCACCATTCATCGGTAGCTTTGATTGTTTGCTTCACAGGATCCCATCCTAAGCCGGTCTCTTAACCAAACTTGTCCATAACTGCCATTCTTTCTTAAGTCCAGCCCATTTGTTCTTCAATTGTCTATAGTCGTAGTTCCTTTTAGTAATATCATTAAACTTCTTTATAATATTTTTCCATCCAACCTTATTAAAATGACTACTTGGTCGATTACCACCTAACGTCTCAGCAACACAAATCTTGATGAAAACCTCAGTTCCCTTGTCATCCCATTTTGCTTTCTCTGGTTTTTCTTTTTCTTCCCGACTTTCATTTTGGGATGGGTTAACTATATTGTTAGACATTTTCTAATAAACAAATTGGACAAAGAAAAAAAAAATTAATGATGATTGTACAGTATAACAAGAAGTTTGGCTTAACATACAGGTATATAAGACAAAGCACAAACAAAAGGAAATAAAAAAGAAGAAGCTAGTATCAAAGATGAAATGGGGGCGCACTCACACAACATGAAAACGTTTGCATTAGAAAAAGTGCTCAGATAGAACAACAAATTGAAACTAAGCATTAATACATAAACCAACAGTTCTGGTAAGTGTACTTGTCTCTATGCATGTATAGGTTTTGTGTTATTCAAATCATCACTAAAATCCAACAGTTTTTTCTTAATATCTATGTGTCTGTACGTGTCTCTCTCCCTCTATGGCAACCACATGGCATTGACATCATCGTGGAATGAAGATTGCTTTACATGTTCATCTATGTCATATTCTTATGTCTGATGTGGGGAAGGGAGCTCAAAACACATTAATATAACCCAAAATTGCAAACTAACCCATCTAAACAGATTGCAATATGAAATAATTCTTTCTATATCCTTCTAATATTGCAAAAGAAAGTGTTTATCTTGAAGAACATAGAGAATTTACCTTGAAGAATGATAGCCTTACTTGCAGAGATTGTAGCGAGAGAGGGGGGAGCGAGAAGCTTTTGCAGAGAAAAAGAATAGAGGCAGGGACAAAGACGTGATAACTAGGGTGGATGAAACATGTGGATTGCTTAAAAATTGTAGGGTTAGGCTTTTTGGCCATATTGTAAAAATAATAGGGATAATATTGGTATTACAAAACTTTCATTAAAAGGAATCAAGTGATTCCCGGTTTTTTGAAAAAAACCACTTCCAGGGAGAAGCACCTCCCATGTGCTTCTCCCTAAAATCACTTCAAGTGATTCTAATACATATTTTAAGCGCTTTTAAATTTTTGCCAAACACCCTATTTTTTAAGCAAAAGTGATTATACTCAACAGGAAGTGATTTTGGCCCTCTCAGAATCACTCCCAAACGAGCCCTTGGTAGCACTGTTTATCTGCTTTCCAAGTGAAAGTTCGGGTTTAACCCAACCTGGGATGAATTCGGGCTTGGCTTGGGTTGCCCAGCTTTATCGATTTTGTAAACTCAGCCCATGGGCTCGATCCAACACCAACCTATTTTACGTGTTTTTTTTAGTACAAGTGGATATGGGAGATGAGACTTTACACCAATATTCATTGGGTGCCTTGGGATTTTGAACCTTTGCCCAAATGGATGGAGGTGGAAGAGCTTAACCAATTGAGCTACACTCGACTGACGCATATTTTACAATGTTAACATTACTTTCATTCAAAAAGGACAATATGTTGATTCATTCCAAAACTAGGCAAATTACTTAACGAGTTACTTACCCTGCAAAGTTGCAACTAAGAAAAATAATGCAAAAGAAAGGATGGGTAGTTCAAAACGTTTAGACTAGAGCGAGTATATATGTTTAAATATATATTAAATTAAAACATATTAAAATTGGGGTTAAAAACCGGTCTTGGTTCGGATTGGCAAGGCCTCAACGCAACCCAATGCATGCATAGGAGGACGCCAAATTATGAAATATGTTGCAGGCCCGGTCCAAATCCTAGAGTGGATTTGGTCAATCATAAATGGTGGGGCCTAAGGATTTTGAAGCCCAACTCAGGTGGAAATGGCTTCATTCTGAGTATCTAAGAACAAACTGTAATGATGGGTTATAGCGAGTGGTTATAATGAGCGAGTCCTTAATAGTCATTAGATCGGTTGCAAGGATATCATTGAACAACCGGATTGAACCCCTCAACATTGCCCCTTATTATAGAAGCTCATGTATCTAAGATGTTTTGTAATTCAAATTTTTTTCATTCTCTTTCCTTTTTTTTAATTTTAATTTTTTTAAAAAATAAGTGATAGTCTAAACTACAGGGAGGGGGTTTCAGACACACGCACACAACTGATGCCATGTTCATGAAATAAATTAGTTTTCTGAATTTGATCTTTTTCAAGTGAAAATGTTCATAAAAATAAAAATATAACATATAAAAAAAAAATAACTCGAGAGAAAATTAATGGTAAAATAAATGAACTTGGATTTGAAGGAAAAAATAATTAAGATCTTGTATACAGAGGAAAACTGTTTGAGACCTTCGTGGTTTTTTGTCTCGAAGTATAAAACAAAGGGACGAATACGCAAAAGTGAAAGCAAAAGCAGCGTGTGGAAGGAAGCTACGAAATCCCACTACCAATTTGAATCTCAAAACTTGTGACGGACTTTACATAAATAGCCTTGGTTAGTGGACACTGAAAAGTGAGTCACAAGCAGGCATGCTTGCATCTGCATGTGTAAAAAAAATTGTGTCCTTGTCAAATGATTTGCTGACACCTTCACTAAATTACAAACCAGTCCTTACAAAAACACTTTTTGGGATAACCCTTTCCTCTCCTCTTGTGTTGTGACATCCCATTCCAAACTAATACCTATGAACAAAAGTTTTGGCGTGATTGAAATTTGTTGGCTAGTAGTACCGTGGTAGAAATACCAAGTGAACATAAAATTGTTCAACATAATTATGTATATCAATTTCTTTCTAAGAAAATTTGTGGTCAATTTGAAATGCCCTTTTTACAATTGGAGTGTGGAGATGGAAAACTACGTGTACATAAATCACCGCATTCCTTTGTCCTGTGTTATTTTTACTGCAAATAATAGTTTAAACTAAATAGGAAGAGATTTCTCACACACACTATCAAAATACCATGAGAATTCGAACATGAGACTTTTGATCTGCAAGTCAAGACTCTTTTCCAATATATTTTTTTTAGTGTTGCGGCTATGAATTTGAATTTGAGGAAAATGGGTAGAGTGGGTGGGTGCCATGCCATTATGTCGTTTTGAAAATAAAATAAAGGCCATAATAATAAGAATAGTACGAAAGAAAAACAGATTCAATTATCCATTCCAGTTGGTTTATAATAAGCAATCAATCTAAAATTCATAAACCAGCATAATTCCTAAATTTTGTTTTGTTTTGAATTAACAAAATTTAATCACGTTTTGTTCTTTTGTTATAAAGGAATTAGAAATTGTCATGACCTGCACGTTAAACCAATTCAAAATAATCCAAGCTTCATAAAGTGACCAAAATATTGTACCAAAAAATATATATATATATATATAAATAAGCAAATTAGATTAAAGATTAGGATTTGCTCAGTCTCTCAGTGCATAAACAGCCTAACTGCTCAGACAGAATTCAAACCTCCTCGAGTTCTCCCCCCACCAAACCAAACCACTCTTCACAATTCAAACTCACCCACTTCTTCTTCTTCTTCCTCCTTCTTCCTTGTAATCTCTCAGCTTCTCTGCAACTCCTCTGCTGTAAAAACAGAGCACCATATGAACCAGTAGAGAGAGACACACTGGCATTTTTTTAATTTCCCAACAATTACATAAATAAAGATGCTTCTCTTTCTACACATTGCTTTGCTTCTTCTCATGGCTGAAGTTGTGCTCTGTCTCAACCCAGATGGTCTCTCCCTCCTCGCCCTCAAATCCGCAATCGAAACCGACCCGGCCCGCATCCTCGACTCCTGGTTCGACTCCGACCCGACCCCCTGCCACTGGCACTGCGTCGTTTGCACCCGCAACCGAGTCACTGATCTCTTACTTAGCAACAAAGGCTTCTCTGGCTACATTCCCTCCGAACTCGGCCACCTCGACTCCCTCAAGCGACTCAGTCTGTCCGGAAACAACTTCTCCAAGCTCATCCCCGCCCACCTCTTCAACGCCACCAACCTCATTTCTCTGGACCTCTCTCGAAACTCCTTCGTCGGCCCAGTTCCGGCCCAAATCGAAGCCCTCAAAGCCCTAAAACACCTCGATTTGTCTTCTAATTTCCTCAACGGCTCCCTCCCCGAGTCTCTCGCCGAGCTCCCGTCCCTCGCCGGAACCCTTAACCTCTCGTACAACAAATTTTCCGGCGAGGTTCCGGCGTCATACGGACGGCTTCCGGTGCTCGTGAGCCTGGACCTCCGGCACAACAATCTCACCGGAAAAGTGCCTCAGGTGGGATCGCTTGTGAACCAAGGCCCCACCGCGTTCTCCGGCAATCCTAGCCTCTGCGGGTTTCCGTTGGAGATTCCGTGCCCGGAAGCTCAAAACCCAAATGCCTCCAAAAGCGGAGCCGAGGACGTTCAAAAGCCTGTCAACACCGACCCAAGCTTGGTGAATGTAGTCAAGGAAAGAGAAAATCGGAGAGGTGGGTCGGTGACGGTTCCGATCATTTCGGGCCTTTCAGTGGTGATCGGGGCCGTCTCGGTTTCGTTGTGGCTGTTTCGTATAAGGAGGAGGGCCAAGGAGCCCAAAACGGTAAGAGAGAAAGTGGAAAAGGCGGTGGTGGTTGCTGAGGACGAGGGGGAAGGGCAAAATGGTAAATTCGTGGTGCTGGACGAGGGGTTTGCGTTGGAATTAGAGGATTTGTTGAGGGCATCGGCGTACGTGGTGGGGAAGAGCAGGAGTGGGATTACGTACAGGGTCGTCGCCGGGAGTGCTGGGAAGGGATACGGTGCGGCGCCGGCGGTTGTGGCCGTGAGGAGGCTGAGCGAGGGTGATGCCACGTGGCGGTTCAAGGAGTTTGAGGCTGAGGTGGAGGCCATAGGGAAGGTAGTCCACCCGAATATTGTGCGCTTGAGAGCATATTATTATGCGAATGATGAGAAACTTCTGGTCACCGATTTCATTCGCAATGGCAGCTTGTACAATGCACTCCACGGTAATTCTCCTTCCTTTGCTTGTTGGCTTTTATTTTTTTTCCAAATATTTTAAATATTTTTTGGACGGTTAATTTTTTTTTTACTTTGTTTAGGTAGTCTTCTTATTTTTAATTTTGTTCGTAAAGAGGCGAATTCGAATTTAGACATTTTTAATATTGGAAATATTTGAATTTGGTTATATACCAAAGTCAAAGCATGCTTTATGATGTTTTATGTCACATTTCTGTACTATTATTTTCATCTTTCATTTCATTCCATTCTTTGTGGTGTTCTTTAGAAAACAACAAATTGGTACATCAATTAGGTTTCATCACCTTATAAAACACTCAGACAATGATATCATGGGTCCCAAAAAGCTTTTAGGTGCCACATGCAATAAATCATTTCACACGGCATTTGAGTTCACTTTTTATTTTGTCTTTTCCACTGGAATTGAAATCATTGTTATCTTCACATGCATGCATGACAATGATTTCTTTTTGCTCGTATTACTTGATGCCCCAGAAGACCCCAAATTAATAAGGGAGATTCCAAAGCGATGGTGAATACATGGTCCTATATCTTACTTGTAACCTCGTTATAATTTTGATTTTGTTTCTTTGCTATTGTTTTGAGGTGATGGTTTTATATTCACTTGGGTAGACATGTACGGTTTTATAATATGTGTTGGCTCTTTGTGCTGCTTGTACGCTGAAATGCATGGTTCCTAGACTTTTATTCACTCTTCAGAGCTGCTCTGGTGGCCCCTGCTAATCTATCTGCTTAAATTCAAAGTTATTTAAGACTTCATCGTAATGACTGACTGTTGCTGAGTTTTTCCATGCAATCACAAGTAAATTAGCAGAAAAACTTACTTATAACATAACGGGAATAACACTGTTTTGCTATCCTGTCCAATAACACAATGACACAATGACACTGAAAGCCTGGAGCAATAGTTTTGATGTTATAATTCAAAACTGCCTGCACAGATCTACTGCATGTTAATTCTGATTCAGAAATGCACAGTTTCAATTGTGTTGCCAAGTTAAAATAAAAGAAGACTCTTTTTCGTTGGCAATATTCTCAAACTTCTGTGGTCATATAATTTATTGCAGGGGGACCATCGACTTCTTTGCCTCCATTACCATGGACAGCAAGGTTAAAAGTTGCTCAGGGGACCGCAAGGGGATTGATGTACATACATGAACACAGCCCTCGAAAGTATGTTCATGGAAACTTTAAATCAACAAAAATCCTTCTCAATGATGATCTCCAACCTTACATATCAGGGTTCGGATTGGCGCGCCTTATGTTGGGGACCTCAAAGTTCACCACTTCAGCATCCAGAAAACACAACTCAAGCCAATCCATTGGAGCCTCTGGTTTGACTGTTTCAACTTCCTCAACCATTTACTTGGCGCCTGAGGCTCGAATTTCTGGCAGCAAGTTCACTCAGAAATGTGACGTGTACTCTTTTGGGGTTGTGCTCTTGGAGATCTTAACTGGCAGGTTGCCAGACGAAGGGCTCGAAAATGGTGGTAAGGGACTTGAGAGTCTAGTCAGGAAGACGTTCAGAGATCAGCGCCCCTTGTGCGAGATTATAGACCCTGTACTTCTGCAAGAGGTTTATGCAAAGAAGCAAGTTGTTGAAGCCTTTCACATTGCCCTTAATTGCACTGAACTCGACCCTGAACTGCGTCCAAGGATGAAAACTGTTTCAGAGAATCTCGATCGCATTAAATTGCGATGTTAAGAACAGAAACTTAGCTGACTGCTCATCTGGAATTGGTTTTGGTGCTGACAACGGTCTCGGATGGGTGTTTCAATGTAGGTTTTTGTCGATTAGATTATTAGAAAATCCATTAGCTTGATGGGTTAGATGTATTATATGGGTTCTCTAGTTGAATGCATGTATTCTTTTTCTCTTCTTTAAGACATGTTCTTGCCCTATTCTCATCATATTGTTGCAATTCTCCTTTTGCTCGGGTGGTTGGAATTTCTAATGGCTAATGTTGAATAGTATCTCTGTTTTCTTTGAAGTTAACCAGTGCCAAGTGGTCAATGTTCTTATTTTGGCCTGATTGGAATTGAGTCCAAGCCACCTCTTTTAAGTCCTATCCTTCAAGGGTGAATTTATAATACGTGATATGTTGGACTGTTGTTCAATTTAATAAATGTCGTCTTTTTGGTTTTAGTTTACTAAATAGTGGCCAGAACATTAGTTCAATTTAATTGAAAAAATCTAATTTAGACCGAGCTACTAAACAAGACCAAGATTTACAAATTTTACATGGCTAAGAGATTATTACAATGCAATATGCTAGATATGTTATTAGAAAATAGTAGGCTACATGTGGCAGAATAAGTTACAATTGGTTGGGACCCTTGCCTTCAACCATATTCAGCTGGACAATGGAAAATCTGGTTGATATGACAGTCATTCTATTAGCAGATGGGGTTGCATTTTCAGAATGTGTGCTAATGTTGGCCTGGATCCTAGGAGCTGACAGAATTAACCTGAACTGCTTTGCTTCTAACTAGTTGTCCAATGTAGGAGAAAAACTTAGTTGCAATGGGGATATTACTGTTTTGCTATTTCCGACCAATAATATTATGTTACGTGTTTCACGTATGTCATTACGTTATTAGCTGAAGATGGCAAAATAATTCTATTCCCATCTCATGAAAGTTTTTCCCTCGATGCAGGCATGCTTGTTTGTTGTAACTCAAAGGCTACAGTTGATGAGGCCCAAAAGCTCTGTAAATATCAATGTATTGATGCAGGCATGAAAGCCCATGTTCATTACCTTTGGGAGGCCCATGCATAATATGCTTAACATGTGTACAATTTCTCTGGTGGTGACATCTTCTGTTGGTGCAATAATAACGTGTTTGGCTAAAGTTTAGCAAAAGATAAGGTTGCACAAAAAATTATCCAAACAGGTCAAATCAAGTCAATTCGATCGGATTTGATTCGATTTTTATACTACAAAACTGTAATCTTAGAGCGAATTAAACTATATATGTCTACACATTGATATCAACTACTCAATATTGAAAAATAAATCCCTAAATTATTCGAATTTGACGTCTCATTGCATCTCTCAATATTTCTCAATCCAAACCATGTTCAAATGTTGTTTCAACTTTAACCGTCTGGGTCCAATATTTGGGTTGAGTTAGGCCCAATGGATTCCTAGGTGTTAGATTTGAACTTGTTTCGATGCAATTAGGAGCGGAATTGAACACTTATATTTGAATTGTAAATTATTATTGTTTTCTCGAATATTAGACAATTAAAGCAAATCGGATCGCGGACACCCATAGCCAAAAGTGGAGGTAACAAAGAATCTTTGTCATAAAGGCAGCACCAAATCTTATGGATTCCCTAAATAGAAATTGCTTTCTATATATCCTCTACAGGACAGCAGAATCATTAAATGAAAGTCGCCTTTAACTTTAAGGCCCCGTTTGGTTCACGGAATGAATTTGATGGGAAATCATTTCCCATGTCATTTCCCAAGGGATGGGAAATGGTGATTCCTTTCCCATGTTTGTTTTGAGTAGGAATGGAAAACAAATTTTGTTTAGTTTCCCAATTGTACCCCTATTAAAATAATTAAAAAATACCAATAATTGTTGGATAAAAACTGTAATTATGAATTGTTAATAAGGACAAATTAGTCAAAAAAAAGTTAGTCTTACTTTCCCATGGGAAGGGAAAGTGAAACCCAAGTAAGAAGGAAGGATTCACTTTCCCTCCTACTTTCCCATGTGCTAGGCAACGCTTTCCCATGCCGGACTTACCAAACATGGGAAAGCAATTGGTTTCCCATCCCCAAGATTCCTTTCCCATGAACCAAACGCAGCCTAAGTGATTTAATTGGCATAGTTCGTTCATGCCTCTTTTGGGTCCCACCATTCACTCTCAAAAGCAATAAAAATAAAAGTGATTTTCCAGCAATACATTACGCAAACTCGAATTATATTAGAAGCCCTTTTTGAGAAATTGGCTTTTTCTCGTGGGGCGAGGGCGTTTGTGTTGAAAAATTAAAAAAATAAAGGGCTTTGGTCATTTTTAGTTCCTATAATTTACTATTTTTATCACTTTAGTTCTTATAGTTTCAATTTGATCTATTTTGTCCTTATAGTTTTAATTTGATCCATCTCATCCCTCCTCCCCCTACCAACCCAACCTCCTCCTCCTCATCCTCCTCCTCCTAACTCAACCCACTCCTTATCCTATAGCCAGGCCCCAACCACCCCCACAATCACCTTATCCCCTCCCTCCACAACCACATTTTCCCCTAGCTATCTCTCATAAAAGTCCGAAACTAATTACATGCATTGCCTAAAACTTCTCATCATTAACCCAAGATAAAGTGGGGACTTGAGACTCGAAAGCTTAAGAAAAGCTACATTAGGGGTTGCTTGGGTGGCTAGGGAGTAGTTGTGGAGGGGATACAAGATTGGACTGAAATGCCCCTCCTCCATATTAAAGTAATTTGACAAAAAAAATGTGAATTGTTCTTGAATTGCTCGAAATTTAAACTACAGGGACAACATTGATCAAATTGAAATGATAGAGACTAAAGTGATAAAAGTGACAAGCTACAGAGACTAAAAACGACTTTTTGTCAACAAAAAAATAAAATAAAATAAGGGCAAAGTCCTTGAAGCGTGGCTTTGTTGCCCTCCACACAAACATGAACCCTATGGCCTTTGCTTTTATTTATTTATTAAATTCTTTTTAAATTATCAGAGCTTTCAATGTAGGAAGGGGCCTCAAGGCATCGTCTTGTATCTCTCACTGTCAATTATCATTTTTTATTTGACTTTTTTTTATTTGTTTTTTATTTGGGTTGGTTTACTTTCTTTCGTCTTTTATCACAGGTACCACGAGACAAAGCAGAAGGGACCACAAATAACTTGCAAAAAGTTGATGGCTTAATTCAACTTTATTAAGCCAAGTTTACTAATCTAATAAGAAGATTTTGATTTCATCCCACAAGGCCTTCGTGAAATTGTGGTCCTTCATATCGTAGGATCTAGATGCTCTACTTATCCTTGTTGAGAGTGTTTGTCCCACATTGAAAAGTTAAGGGACCTAGCCTGGGTTTATAAGGAGTTGGGCTACTCCCCCCATTGCCAATTGGTTTTGGGTGGAACCTCAACTTCCTTCAATCCTAATTTTGAATCTATTTTATTTTAAACTTCATATGATATTATACAAAAATATAAAGATTACTCTCTGAAAATTTAGTTTTGGGATTTAACCGCAACGATCCTTGAACTTATATGAGTTTCATTTTGGTTCTTCAATTCTCGCACGTGTTCTAATTTAGTTATTTCAGTATATAAAAAAAAAATTGTTGATTTTTTTTAGAGGATTGTTGTATCCAAATTATTAGTTTTACCCCTCAATTTGACCAAATGTGAAGAGATAACTAAATTGTAACACGTGCGAGATCTGAAGGACCAAAATAAAACTAGGTATAAATTTAGGGATCATTGCAGTAAAAAAATAATAATAATAAAAACCTTGAATTTTACTAACAAAATGAAAAGCCAAGAAATTAATTATTAAAAAAAATATATAAAGATTATGCAAGTGATAATTCTAGTTAGGTGGTCACTGCACCTAGTGGATTCGATTCCACATTGAGTATCCATATCGATTGGTAATTGATTGGTAATTGTCTTTTGTCAAGACAAAAGAAAATGATTTCATTCATTTTGACAATAATTCTTGCATGCTAATCAATTACCATATCCGAATAAAATGACATAATATATTCATGTTTGTATTGGACTCGACTCACAAAGATTCAGAAGCTTTTTAAACCAAACGGAAATTGAAGAAATATAGGGAAATCTTATATACGAACATGATTGTTTTGGCATAAAGTTTAGGTTGGAGGCTATGATTTCAGCAACTTCCTTTTGTTACCAACAAATACAGAAAAGGGTGGGGGAAAATGATTAAAGGAGGCACTTCAAAATAATGGGGCAAGTCCATTTTAATAATGCTTGAATATGTACTGTCAAGTTTTTTTATTTATTTAAAAAATTAGTGATAATTGTATTTAATAATTGGGCACAAAAATCAAATACTCATAAAAGGTTAATACAAAGATGTATGCATAGTAACCGCAAAGGGTTAATCCATATACAAGAGGATACACCGGCGACATCGCACAACTTGTATCACCACTAATAGCCCTAAAAGACCAAATACATTTCAATGTAACAGTCACATGCCTGAGCAAATCAGAAATGTAATACAATGCCCAAAATTACAAATACAACGACGACTAACTCTCACAAGTAGAGATTAAAACACAAATAAACACCCAACTCACCAAGAGTTGATGGAATTATGTACAGTCATTTCTAAACTCTCATCAACCATAATTTTTAATTAATTGTGATTTGAGGCATGCAATAGTTTGGTTTCCGTATTTTTAAAAAGTGGGAAAACGACCCTTCAAATTGTAAATTATTACACTATTGGCCCTTTTATGCGTCAAATTACAAATGATTAAAGAATTGACACATCCATTTAAAAAAAAAAAAAAAGAGTTGACACATCACCTATACTAGAAGGTTAAATAGAATTTGTCCAACGAAAAAAAGGTTAAATAGAAGGTTAAAGATTTTCTGTAAGTTCTTATTTGTTGTCCATATGACATGTTAATTCAGATTTATCATCCATGTCTGCACAAAATGAGCTAATTAAGTGTTAGATAAAAATAACAAAGGTTAAATTTTCCTCCACTCTCAATTTTTCACCGTGTACCGCCCTTTACGGAAACACACTTAATTTGCTTCATAACAACTCTATATAAAAGGCCTTGGAAGGTTCACTTTTGATTCAAGGCATCTTGAATCAACATTCAACATCCCTCTGTCTATCTTTCTGTTTCACACGCGTGCACGTACACACAAACAAAAATCAAGATGGAGGGATCCAAACGTATGTTTTCAATTGTCTTCATCCTCGTCCTGCTCCTTGTGGCTATTGGTATCTCTCTCTTTCCTCATTGTAATTTCATCTTTATATTTGATTAGTGGTATATTTCTTTCCAATGCTGGAAGACGTTTCAAGCTTGAATCCACCTTCTCTCGTTAATTTTTATCGATGTATGTTTGGCAGGGACAGGTCCAATGGTTGCTGAGGGCAAGGTTGCAACAAAGGAGAAGTCAAGGACTTGTGAGTCTCTAAGCATGAAATTCAAGGGACTTTGCTTCCGATCAAGCAACTGTGCAAATATTTGCCAAAAAGAGGGCTTCATGGGAGGCAAATGTGTTGGCTTCAAGCTGAGATGTACATGCACTAAGAAATGTTAGTGATATAATACACTAACTTATTTTGGTGCATGGGATTGAGAAGAATGAAAATTTATTGCCTTTTGTTTTCGTTTTGTTTAAGAGAATAAATGACTAACCCTAATATAAATTTTGGGGTTGTGTCCTTGTTTTTGTTCTTATGCGCTAACAGCATGTGAGTTATTTTGTAATCAATAAAAAAAATCGTTCATTTCTTAATGTAATGATACTTTTTTTTTTCTATACAAATGTGATCTTTCTAGAATTACGTTAAACTTTTTACCGATGTGTAATGTTGATTATACTATTTGTAACTTTAGGGGTTGCTTCTGTTAGTTTTTAGAGGCCATGAACCAACTCTCACTCACCTCAAGCCACAGAGATGCAAAATGTAATTGATCCAAATTAGTTATATGTACAACAACAGAAACTTTCATATCTACATCACGAAGTGACTAATATGGCACACAAACTATTCTTTTTTTTTTTTTTTTTTGTGGATAAATTTTAGGATTGCATTCATAATTCAGCCAAAGGGCCATTACAATAACGGAGCAGTCTAACATCAAAATTAAGACAATCTGGGGCACCTCCACTAACAATCACGCAGGATCGAAGAAACTCTGGCATAGGCATCCCAACTAAAATTGCAAACTCATAATAATCAAAAAGACATAAAGCTTGAAAAAACCAAGCCATAACAATACAAATAAAACTCTCACAAAAGAGGGATGAAAAGCTCTCACAAAAGAGAGATGAAAAGCTCTCACAAAGGAGATGTGAAAAGCTCTCACAAAAGGAGATGTGAAAACTATACAGAGAACCCAAAGAGTCCCTGTGACTTATTCCGGATATAAATAAACCGCAAAAAGGATGATGGTGGAGATTCGACGTCAAAACACAGGTAGAGATCCGACGTCGAGATGCAACTGTCTTTGATGGTTGGAGGAAAATCATAACAAAACGAAGACAAATAGGGAAAACCTTTTGTCTCTGAAAATGAGGGGAGAAGAGATGGAGGAAGAGAAGAGGGGAGAGGGAAGGAAGAATAGTGGTTTCCTCCCCCCTCAAAGTGAACTTGTCATTTTCTTATTGGTTCTTAGTATGTTAAAATTTTACAAGAACCAATTAGTCATTAGAAAATGACAAGTGACTATTTTTGGGTTTTTCTCTCTAAGGAATTTCGCGTATATAATATGTCATGTTAGAATTAGCGTACTTGTGGAAAGACTATTTTTTTGGATTTAACCGCAACGATCCTTGAACTTATACGAATTTCATTTTGGTCCTTTAATTCTTGCACGTGTTCTAATTTAGTTATTTCAATAAATTTTTTTTTTTATAAGGATTACTGAATCCAAATTATTAGTTTTACCCCTCAATTTGACCGAATTTGAAAAAATAACTAAATTGGAACACGTACGAGATCTGAGGGACCAAAATAAAACTAGATATAAATTTAGGTAACATTGTGGTTAAAAAAAAACCCTTGAATTTTACTAGCAAAATGAAAAGCCAAGAGAATAATTATTAAAAATATATATAAAGATTATGCATGTGATATTTCTAGTTAGGTGGTCACTGCTGTTTGTGCAAATAATCTCGCGGGAGAATATTTGCTTCTAGATCCTTCAACCTTCGATTTTCCTTCTCTCTCTTCCTTGATTCCTGTAAAAAAGACTGGAGTAAATAGACCACACCCAGGGGGTGTTGGCCAAAGGCCCTTCGATGCCTAAGTTAGTTCGAGTGTTTGTGGGAAAACAATAGCTAAGCAAAGGGTACGGAGTTATATGTATGGTGTGAACTGGGCGGTCGGAGCCGTGTGTGGTGGCCGGAGCCGTGTGGAGAAAATATGGAGAGTGGAGAGGGAGAGAGAGCTTCGGGTATTTTTTTCGGGTATCAGGAGTAGGTTTAGATGTACCTTGAATGATGAATGAAGTCATCTATTTATAGGAGAGCCTTAGGGCTAGGGTTTCGTAGAGAATAAACTCTTATTAAATGAAGTTTATTCTTTACCCAAATTCGTAGAGATTGAGTTGGACTTGATTATATCCCTTTATTATGATAATATCTGAATTAATGATATTATTTCATTAATTATGAGATAATACCCTATAATTAAGATATTATCCCCTTATTAGGATAATATTCCAATTAATAATATTATCTTATTAAATAAAAATAATATCTTATAATTAAGATATTATCTCTATTAATTAATTAACCAAATAAATAAGTTTAATTAATTAATTTAAGGGATAATCTTCTTTTCCACGTGGCGTGCTGTGATTGAAGACGAAAATATTTGCTTCCACAACTGCACCTAGCTAGTGGATTCGATTCACATTGAGTATCCATATCAATTGGTAATTGTCTTTTGTCAAGACAAAAGAAAATGATTTCATTCATTTTGACAATAATTCTTCCGTGCTAATCAATTGCCATATCCGAATAGAATGACATAATATATTCTTGCTGGCGACTTATAGTTTGCATTCGTGTTTGTATTGGACTCGACTCACAAAGATTCAGAAGCTTTTTAAACCAAAAGGAAATTGAAGAAATAGATGAAAATCTTATACATGAACATGATTGTTTTGGCATAAAGTTTAGGTAGGGCTGGGCATTCAAACCGGTAACCTGATCAAACCGCCCAAATTAAACCGATGGTTTGGGTTTGTTTGGTTTTTTTTCTATCTTTTTTTGGTCATCAGTTTGAACCCAAACCAAACCAAAATATATGGTTCGGTGTACGGTTTGCAATATTCAAAACCACGGTTTAACCAAACCAAACCGATGGTATTAAAAAAATATTATATATAATATTATTATAAGAAATATATATATATATATATATAATACATACCTCTTCTTCTTTTTTTTCCTTCTTCTTCTTCTTCTTCTTCTCCTTCTCCATCTCCCCCTCTTTTTCTTCTTCTTCTCCTTTTCATCTCTCCCTCTCTCCCTTGCTTTTATTTCTACTCTTTCTCTCTCTCTCTGAGAAAGCCAAAAAACCGAAACCGAACCAAACCAACCCAACAAGTCTGGTTAACCGAAGTGGTCGGTTTTCATCAATTATGATTTGGTTTCGGTTTCCAAAATAGCCAAACCGAGGCCTACGGTTTGATTTTCAGGTTGAGCCCAAAACCGAACCAACCCAAACCGAGCCCACCCCTAAGTTTATGTTGCAGGCTATGATTTCAGCAACTTCCTTTTGTTACCAACAAATACAGAAAAAGGTGGCGGAAAGTGATTAAAGGAGGCACTAATTATTGAAATGCCTCCTGTAACTCAATTTCAGTCTCAGTTTCCCTCATGAAACTCTAAGTGTCTCACTTTCCCCCTTGAAACTCCATATATTGTCTCACTTTGCCTATATTCCATCCAGCCCTAACAGAAGTCGTCAAATCTTAACCCGCCAAAAACAACATTCCCTTACAAATTCATATACTCTCTGAATCTGCAACTACACCCAAACTCATTTGCAAAACCAAACCCATCTCCAAACTCCAAGAAACGAAGAACAACCTCCAACAATGGTGGCAGCCCAACTCCTTCTCTCTCTCATCGTCCTCTCAGTTCTTTCTCTTTATCTCCTCTGCCCTCCTCACCCAAACCCTCATCAACGCCGCCGAAATCCTCTCAGATTTCGGCTACACCTCCATGTCTCTGACCCTCGACCTCGCCTCTCAAACCCTCCTCCTCTCTTAGTCTCCTTCTCTCACCATCTTTGCCCCCACCGACGCCGCCTTCTCTCACTCCGGTCAGCCACCGTTGAACCTTCTGCAATTCCACATCATCCCCCTTTATTTCTCTCTCCGATCCCTCAAGTCCTTGCCTTTCGGCACCAAGATCTCAACTTTACTCTCTAACCACTCTTTCTCCGTCACCACTTTGGCCTACGACCCCAGAGTCTCACTTAACAACGTCCCCATCACTGTTTCCCCAATTTTTGACTTCTGTTAGGGCTGAATGGAATATAGGCAAAGTGAGACACTTAGAGTTTCAGGGGGGAAACTGAGACTGAGATTGAGTTACAGGGGGCATTTCAATAATTTAGCCTCAAAATAATAGGGCAAGTCCATTTTAATAATGCTTGAATATGTACTGTCAGGTTTTTTTTTTTATTTTTATAAATTTAAAAATTAGCGATAATTGTATTCAATAAATTGGCACAAAGATCAAATACTCATAAAGGGTTGATACAAAGATGTATGCATGGTAATCACAAATGATTAATTAATATATAAGAGGATATACTGGCAACATCGCACAACTTGTATCTTTACTAATAGCCCCAAAAGACCAAATACATTTCAACGTAACAATCACATTTCGAAGCAAATTAGACATGTAATACAACGCCCAAAATTACAAATACATCGACAACTAACTCTCACGAGAAGAGACTAAAACACAAATAAACATCCAACCCACAAAGAGTTGATGGAATTATGTATGGTCAGTTTTAAACTCTCATCAACCATAATTATTAATTAATTGTGATTTGAGGCATGCAATAGTTTGGTTTCCGTATTTTTAAAAAGTAGGATAACAACCCATCCAATTATAAATTATTACACTATTGGCCCTTTTGTGGTTCAAATTACAAATGATTAAAGATTTGACACATCCATCTAAAAAAAAGAGTTGACACATCACCTATACTAGAAGGTTAAATAGAATCTGTCCAACAAAAAAAAAGGCTAAATAGAAGGTTAAAGATTTTCTATAAGTTCTTATTTGTTGTCCATATGACATGTTAATTCAGGTTTATCATGCATGTCCACACAAAATGGGCTAATTAAGTGTTAGGTAAAAATAACAAAGGTTGAATTTTCCTCCACTCTCTATTTTTCACCGTGTACCGCCGTTTACGGAAATGCACTTAATTTGCTTCATAACAATGCTATATAAAAGGCCTTGGAAGGTTCACCTTTGAATCAAGGCATCTTGAATCAACATTCAACATCCCTCTGTCTGTCTTTCTGTTTCACACGCGTGCACGTACACACAAACAAAACTCAAGATGGAGGGATCCAAACGTATGTTTTCAACTGTCTTCATCCTCGTCCTGCTCCTTGTGGCTATTGGTATCTCTCTCTTTCCTCATTTTAATTTCGTCTTTATCTTTGATAAAAATTCAAAACAAACTGGAATCGTTAACTATAATGATATAAGAAAATCAAAATTGATGATATAGTTCTTTCCAATGCTGGAAGACGTTTCAAGTTTGAATCCACCTTCTCTCGTTAATTTTTATCGATGAATGTTTGGCAGGGACGGGTCCAATGGTTGCTGAGGGCAAGGTCGCAACAAAGGAGAAGTCGAGGACTTGTGAATCTCTGAGCACGAAATTCAAGGGGCTTTGCTTCCGATCAAACCACTGTGCTAATACTTGCAAAAAAGAGGGCTTCCTAGAAGGCAAATGTGTTGGCTTCAGGCGGAGATGTACATGCACTAAGAAATGTTAGTGATATAACACACTAACTTATTTTGGTGCGTGGGATTGAGAAGAAAGAAAATGTATTGCCCTTTTTTTCATTTTGTTTAAGAGAATAAATGACTAACCCTAATATAAATTTTGGGGTTGTGTCCTTGTTTTTGTTCTTAAGCACTAACAACGCGTGAGTTATTTTGTAATCAATAAAATTTAAAAAAAAAATTGTTCATTTCTTAATGTAATGATACTTTTTTTTCTCTATACAAATTTAATGTGATCTTTCTAACATTACTTTAAACTTTTTACCAATGTGTAATGTTGATTATACTGTTTGTAACTTTAGGGGTTGCTTTTGTTATAGTTTTTAGAGGCCATGAACCAACTCTCACTCACCACAAGCCACAGAGATGCAAAACGTAATTGATCCAAATTAGTTATATGTACAACATTGGAAACTTTCATATCTACATCACTAAGTGACTTAATATGGCACAAAAACTATTCTTTTGTAGATAGTTATTCAAAAACTCATTTTAGCATGACATATTATACAAAAACTCATATAGAGCCTATTTGGAGAGAAAACCCCAAAGTTAGCCACTTGTCATTTTCTTATTGGTTCTTAATGTGTTAAAATTTTATAAGAACCAATTAGTCATTAGAAAATGACAAGTGACTATTTTTAGGTTTTTCTCTCTAAATAGGCTCTAAGGAATTTCTCGTATATAATATGTCATGTTAGAATGGGCCCACTTGTGAAAAGCCCATTTTTTATCAATGTCACAGAGAAAAACTTATCTATATTGAGGATATCACAGTGGCGCAATCCCAAGCCTATCACCCGTTGCTATGTGTTTTAACTTTCCGATATGGCAATGCGTGATTGACTTGGATACCGCCACAGTGACATTCCATTTACATGTAAGTTCTTCTCCACGTCACAACGTGATTTTATAATCCGAATCATGTACTTTTACGTGCCCCTCAAAAAGTCATTCGTGAAAACAAAAGAACAGCCAAATTATAATTTAAAAAAACTGCTTTTTTTGTCTGAAATTTTACTAAGATGCTCTATCTCCTAGTATCTTGGCCTTTTCAACAACAAAAAACTAAAATTCATATATATTCCGTGGTTTATGCTCGTGTCGTCATTAGATTAGACACACAGAAGAATAAATTCTCCTTTGATTTTTTCTTTAGTAATGCTCTTTCTCTAATTATATAGTAGTAGGTTTTGGTCGACAACAATGCAGAAAATATTCCAAATTACGACCCCAAGAAAAAAAAAAAGAATAATTAAATTAAAATTTTAATTTTTTAAGCCAACAATAAAACCAAATGAAGAAAAAAAAGAACATGCATTTAACAGACAAGAGAGGTTTTTTGGGAAAGGCGGCGTCTGGGGTTTTAGAGGCAAAATCCAAAGCCAGAAAACGACGAGAAGAATCAGATGCAGCCTGAATCTGATGCTCACGGGACGAAGGATGACGTCACAGCGTACCAGAAGTTATGCCCTTCTTATCCTCGCTGCCATAGCTCTCACCACAACTTGACACTATTCTTCAGGCACTATTTAGCAAATAATTATTTCTCTCTTATTTCTCTCCATGATGTCAACTATTTTACACCAAACCCTAATCCTTACACATTCGAAATTGACGTTATATTTATCTCAAAAGTTCTTCAGAGTGGAAGAATTTCTCAATTATTGTTCAATTTAGGGTATGAACTTTGAGGTATCCTTTTACATAATGTAAGAAAGTATAAAAATCTGTTTAATTGTTTATGAAGTAGACGGACGGTCAATTATTATCATTGTTACTAATATATTAGCAGTATTCTTGTGTACAATGATTACTAATGATGTCATTATTATGTCTTTGTTTTTTTTTGTGCATTTTCAGGGGAGAAGGTAAAATTCAGGGTTTAGGGATAAATAGGCATGTTGGATCCCACCCACTTTTGTGTAAAATATGATATTTAATCTATGTTGGGACCAACACAACTATACATTGTCGCATTGCCTAGTCACTTGAATTGAAGTGACCCAAAAAAAGTGTATTAGCGCCGCTTCACCCCCTAACCTAGCAAAAATAGATACCTCCACATCTAGCGCCGCATAATCTTCACCATTCCAATCCTTTCAATGTTGTCATTTGGTTGTACTCCAATTGGGTCCTGCTGCTCCTCTAAGTGTATTGATGAGTTTGAATATGATGGATTTATGACTTCTCAGTTTGTTGTCGTGCATCACTATGACCCTCTCTCTCTCCTCTTGAATTGGCTTCATCTTTTGGTTATAGCTGATAACCCGAAACGCGATTTCTCGCGTATATCTTGGAAGATGTGTAGAGCTACGACTCTGCCATGACTTGAGTGCTTGCACCACCTCCTTCATGTTTCATGATTATGTTTGTTTTGCCTTTGGGCTGTTTTGAGAGTTGTTGGTTTATGGTGGCAGATTTGTGGTGTTCATGTTTTTCTATTGTTTTCGCTGCTGTATCGTTATGTTGTCTTTAATTCGATCAATTTTTTTCGTCAATTTTAATTTTGTTTATCTGTTGATATCATTATTTGGGACAGTCTTGGTGCCCCTATTTATCTAGTATTGTGGAGTACTTTTTAGATTCCTTACTTGGTTGCTTTGTTTTGTTGTATTTGTGCCATCCTTTTTCGGGTGAGTTTTCATAATGAATTTCATTATTCGACCAAAAGAAATAAGTCACTTGAAGTGACCAACTTTTTCGATAAGGCAAATATGTAAGCAACATGCCACCTAAGTTGTTAAAATACAAATTAAATTATGTGTTACAAGAAATTATTCAAAATATATACACATTTATAAGAAAAAGACATATTTTATTGTTATTCTAAATTATAAATACTTGAATAGCATTTGCAGTTTTTTTTTACAAGCGATAGTCTGAAATACATGGGAGGGGCCCTTTTTCACACACACAAAACCAATTTCCATGTGGCTTTGAACATGAGACCTCTAGTCTACAAGTCAATGTCATTTTTAACTGGACTAGATCTCTAATGTGGAAGTCAATATCAGTTGCACTTTAGTTTTCCTAACTTTGGGAATCAATATTCTAAATCAAATGCTTCTTTTATTGGTGTGTGTTATTTAAAACTGAAAATCACTAGGTATGTAAAATCAAGGATAATGATCATATAAATAACAAAAAGAGGAAACCCGAAAGTACCATGTACAAAAGTAGCAAAGGGCAATTTAGCAAAAGAAGCAAAAAAGAGAGACACTTAGGTGGTGAGAGTGAGACTTAAGACTTGAGAGATCGATAGCTCTCTGTACTTTTCCATTGGCCGCATCCCAACTCGTATCACAAGCAAGTAGAAGTTAAATTCACTGCTCTCTCTCCCTCTCTCTCCCTTCCCATCTCTCTCCAGCTCAAGATCTTTCTAGCTTTCGGTGCTATGAAAAGCTAATCTGAGGCTGCAGTCAATCTCTCTCTCCGCTTCATAATAGTCTCTGCATCTCTCTCTGTTTTCCACAGACAACACAGACCTCAAGGTTCCATTTAATTACGGGCCTGCTTATCTTCTAGCTAAGGTTTCTGTCTCTCTGTGGCTTACGCTTCGGTCAAGCTTAGCTTTTCCATTCGGTTGCTTCTTCTACAAGATCTTATCCCACTCTGCTTAAAATTTAAGCTGAAATTTTGCTCCAGAAAGTGAAAGAAACAAAAAAAAAGAAGAAAAAAAATTCCCAGAATTTTCTCGGAAAAGCTACGTGAGCAGTGTATGTATAATGGTCCTCCAGCATCAAATTCTGGCACGAGCCCATTAATTCAAATCCCACAGTGGTAAACAGAGCAACCACAATTCATGGATTCAAATACCCATCAGAACTTGCACTCCCAAGAGCACCAAACTCACCAACCCAATTCTGGGTTACTGAGATTTCGCTCTGCTCCGAGCTCACTGTTCGCAAATTTCAACGAGAACAGCAATTTGGGCCTCATTGGTAAAAACCCAATTGAGGGTTCTGAGTCAGAGAGATTGTTTTCTAGATTTGCGAATTACAGCCACACCAACGACTCGGACTCTTGGCCGTCGAGTTTTCAAGAGTTAGACGACAAGTCTACAGTGACGGCGACGGAGAGCCGTATGAGCTCACAGCAGCAGGGCTATTCTGGGCTCCCTCCTCATTATCCGAGACAGAGCTCGTTCAATGGCTCGTATGGGTTGGTGGGTTCGGCTGCAATGAACCATCACACTCAACCCAAGGCCGTTCACTCGAATCTTGTTCGACAAAGTAGCTCCCCTGCTTTCTCCAACAGCTCTGTTCAAAATGGTAATCTTTTTTATGCTCTCTTTCATCAGCTTATGATTCCATGTCATTGGGTAATTTGAGTTGTTTAAAGATTTCCATTTTAGTATTAGGTTATAGGTGATGAAATTTGATTTGGGAAGCTCGTTTGCATTTTGGTTGAGTTGAGAGAAGATATTAACAAACGAGAAACAAAAAGAGTAAGAGATTGGATATAATTTGGAGGAGTGCTATTAACCTCTACTAGGCAGAGTGCATTAGGCTCATCTTGTCAAGATTTCAGAGAGGCGGACCGGCGGACTTTACATTCTTTAACACATTTTTTGTGCTGAAAATTTAGCATCCATGTGATTAATTTTATGGGAAATAATCGGTTGCGAGTTCAACTTCGAAGTGGGCTAAAGGAATTGAGGAAATGACTTTAATCAGAAGATGTACTATTATGGACAACACTTATCTAGGATACTCATAGTATTGGGAAAATTAGTCCGAATTAACGGCTGATAGATCACAATTAGCAAGGTACATTAAATAATTGAATATCTTAAATGTAAAGTTCAGGCTATGCCACCATTAAAGGTAGAAGAAACGATGGACTGAATGGTGCTAATGGAGAACTAAGTCCAATCACAGACAGCTTAGAGATTGCAATTCTGATACTCGATTTTATGGTACAGGATTCCCATTCGGAACTTGGAATGATTCATCAAATTTTGCTGAAAGTTTAGCTGGCATGAGAAGAGACCAAGATAATGACGGGAAGTTATTTTCTGTTCCTCAGGTACTAATTTGTGTTTGTGGTTGAATTTCCTCAAATTTTTTATGCATATCATTCTGAATAATTTTCATGCTTAGAATGTAGAGCTTGAAAACCGGATTCATATACTATCCCACCACCTGAGTTTACCAAAAACTTCAGCAGAAATTGCCATGGAAAAGTTCTTGCAACTCCAAGATTCTGTGCCTTGTAAAGTTAGAGCAAAGCGAGGTTGTGCCACTCATCCCCGAAGCATTGCAGAAAGAGTAAATATTTTCCTATATCCATAGCCAGTTAAAATCTTTTGTCAGTGAGCAAAATATTTTTTTTCATACATAGTAACTTGGTATGTTCACCATATCACTTAAAATTTTGATTTTTCTTCTTGGTCTTTGCTCCAAAAAATAACATTCTCTATTTACTGAATGAAGTATTTGTGGCTTTACCCATGAATTAAAAGATGACTGTTATGGGTTAATTTATTTACAGGTTAGAAGAACACGGATCAGTGAACGAATGAGGAAACTACAAGAGCTTGTCCCAAACATGGACAAGGTAGAATTTGATACAAGCATTTTACCCTCAGATCTATTGCCTACTTATCCTTGGAAACTCAAAGCATTTCATATTTTTTTATAAATTTCTTGGCAGCAAACCAACACAGCAGACATGTTAGATTTGGCTGTTGAGTATATTAAAGACCTTCAGAGGCAGTTCAAGGTATGAGAGAACTTAAATCAAGAGTGTCTGCATTGTGGACAACAAGCATCAGTTTTTAATCACAAACAACGTGTATTCTTTTGCAGACTCTTAGCGATGTTCGAGCAAACTGCAAGTGTTTAAACATGCAGAAGAAGCCGGTTTCGAATCAAATAGTTTGACGTGCTTTTCTGTACAGGAAACCAGGAGAGTGATGAGGAGGAAGTGGATTGAAACCACATAATATTTTCTTTTTAAGCAGTGAACATCAAGTAGAAAGTAAAAAAGAGATAGAAAGGAACCTACAAGGTATTGTAGTTTTTAGTGTGTTTGATGTAGAAGGTTGGTAGATTTTCCACCACAGCATGGAGAGGGGACCAGGCCTTGTAAGCTAGCAAGCTTTTGATTCCCAATTACACGGTATATGAAATAAACATAAAAGAAAGTACAGGACATGTTCTAATAATCCAGTCCTTTAAATTCAATCTCCTTGCATATCATTTTCTATTGAGTGTCGTTTATTTTGAATACAAGTGTTAGTCTAAACTATAATTCGCAAGGAATTTTCTCACACACACGCTACCAAAGTGCCATGTGGATTTGAACTTGAGATCACTAGACTGCAAGTTAATGTATTCTTTTCAATGGGGTACTTTTCCACTGGGCTAAACCCTGTTGGCATTTTCTCTTTAGTGAGACAGACAGAACATAGACATTTCTATTTCAGGCTGGCTTTAGTTGCTTGCTTTGTTTTAATACTTCCAACAAGAAATATATCGAAGAACTGATTATCTAAGAAAGGTAAGTTTATGGTAATAGATTGGTTTTCTGTACAAGATTTTTTGAATTCTCAAGGCATCTATATGATCGTGGATACCTTTAATTATTGATGCCAACCACATATTTATGATTTGAAGACTTTTTTTTCGTAGTTTTATCCTTTTGGGTTACAGATATTTTTTTTTTTTTGCTTTTGCAGCTGAACCTTATCCTGTTTTCGAAAGGTAAGCTCAGCACTAAATATTAAGCAGTTAGCAAAACAAAATTGCAGTATCAAAGCCCATGATCTTACCATCTTGTTTGTCCTTTTTTGGAAGATGAAAAGGGATAGTCTTATTTCTGTGTAGCTAGGTTTCTTCAGAAAAAGAATGGTCCTGCCTAAGCCTTTAGCTAGTAGACTCTGCTGACCTATTGTTTTGGAAGAAACACTTGTATGAAACAAAAATAATACTGTTTTGTTATTCCCAACTATTAACGATATAAAATAATTGACGAGGACGTAGGAGGCCTTGCAATGCGTAGACCATGGACCATGAATACTAGGGAGGCTCGTGATCCCTGTGAAAGGAAATGTAGTTTGTGTTGGAAGATATTGACTTTTATTATTTCCCAAACTATAGCTATAATATACTCAATCGCTTCCAACATTTTTTTTTTCAATAATACTACTATGGACATCAACTTAATCACATAAATTTCTATATCAATTTTATGTAGCATGTGACATGATGTCGACGTTACAAATACAAAGTCAAGTTCATAATAAAATAATGTGACTATCATTGGTGGTCGTCATGTAGAGAATAATGAGATTTTTTACGGGCAACACGTCATGCTTGATGTTGCTCTCTCTCTCTCTCTCTCTCTCTCTCTCTCTCTTCCCTTCAATTGCTTCTAAATGAAGGGCTGAGATTTAAATTAGTGGCGGATCCATGATTCGAAATCCTACTGGGCGAAACTTATATTAAAAACTCAACGTTATGAGTCAATCTCATTAATAAACATAAAAATATACACCTAGTAGGAGGACATAATAAGCCTTACCCTTAATGCATCTCTATACATAAATAAAAGTTTAGCAAAAAAAAAAATATTCTTTTTCTTTAAAAAAAAAAATTCCAAAAAATTCTTTGTTTTCTTGGAGTTCGGATTGTGATCCGACACAACAAAAAATAACCTATTTAATCCAACATCCCAACAAAAAATCAAATAAATTCTCATAATAACATCAATGCCTTTTATCAAACTTAACATACCAACAAAAAATCAAACATCTCAACAATACCAATATCAAATCAAACATCTCAACAAAATTCCAAAAATCAAAGACTTAATTAATTTCAACAAAGTCAGCAAATTATAATTCATTTTTAAGTAAACACTAGAATAGATTAGAACACATAATTCTAACCTATTTAAAATATATTAGATTCAATGTTGTCATATACAACATCTTAAAATTTGGGGTTAGGTAATTAAAGAGGAGATAATTAAAGAAGAGAGAAATTTTAGGTTATGAATACATGTGGGTTGCTTTTTGGGTGGGCATGGGTTTGTATGTTTCACATGAGTTGGCCTATTATATATGGGTATTTTTTATTTTTGAAAATTTTGGGGTAGGCAATAGCCTACTTTGCCCTAGGCGTAGGAACGCCCTAGGATTTAATGGTTGTTGACATCCAATAGCCCAAATTAAACCAAATTTCAAAATTTAGAAACTCCCCTTTGCAGCACAAGAAAATAATTTCCATCCCATTTATTCTACCAGAAATGTAAATGGAGATGTAAATTAAGCTTTACGTCCCCAAAATTGCATCTCCCATGGGGAGGTGTTCTAATTTTTCTAAACCCACATGAACGATAAAACCCCCTGCATGGGAGACTAATTAGCAAAAAAAAACATTGGTGGTTGGTCAGCCACAAAAAAATGCTTTATGGTCTTTTTTAAAAAATATTTTTAACAGGATCTAGATCCAAAGTCTACCAATTCCTCACTCCACCCTAATGCCATCGAAAGTTAGAGCTTAGAAGCAAATGTTGAGTGATTGAACCAAACTAAGATTTTCAAGGGCGGAACCAGAAATTTTTTAATGGGTGGGCTAGCTAAAGTTATTAGCTTAAAATCTAATGATAAATTTTTTTTGTACTTACATTTTCTATAGTTTTTCTAGAAACAAAAGTATACATTAAATCATATAAATCACATAATGGTAAACACAAAGAAAAAAATTGAAATTAGAGCCATATTATTCGCGTTTAGAAAAAGGCTTCTCTTTTGGAGACAAATTAATAGAAAATTTTTTAAATTGATGTTGGGAAAAACTTTGACACCAAATACAAATGTGGAAGATCTCTTACTATGCATATTGGTGCTGAAATTGTATATTTATTTATTTACTTTCAGTTAAAATATAGCTATATGTATATTTAATTTGTTTTTTTTTCCCAAACTGTCCCTGGGCTACAGCCAAGGGCAGCCCTTGCCTTGGTTCCGCCAATGAAGATTTTGATGTGCGGTAGATGTGCGTTAGGGCAGTCGACTATGGCAATGAGCCTGTTGCTAAAATATGAATACGGGTTTTCAATATGTTCAGATATTTTATTCTTCTCCATAAGGAGGTATATATATGAGTTTACAGAGTGCTTTACAGGGAATAATATTCTATTAGTAATTAGGAAAGTAAATCCTAATTATACACAGGTTTGTCAACTAAATAGAATGGGAAAGTAAATCCCTTAATTAATCAAGGAAATACATCTCCTTGATTAATTAGGAGACTCACGTCAACACTCCTCCTCAAGTTGGTGCATATACGTCACCAATGCCCAACTTGGTAAGTGAGTCATAAAACACTCTGCTACAAACAGCTTTGGTTAAGATATCAGCTAATTGATCTTCTGATTTTACAAATGGTAGGCGGATGATTTTCTTCTCAATTTTTTCTTTGATAAAATGTCTATCCACCTCAACATGTTTGGTTCGATCATGTTGAACTGGATTATGGGCAATATCAATAGCTGACTTGTTGTCACAATGCAATTCCATTGGCTTTTCTGGCTTGAAACCCAATTCTGTCAAGAGTCTTCTGATCCATAGCAATTCACAAACTCCATGAGCCATTCCTCGATACTCTGCTTCTGCACTAGACCGAGAAACCACATTTTGTTTTTTACTCCGCCAAGTGACTAGATTACCTCCCACGAAGATGAAGTAGCCTGAAGTAGAGCGTCTGTCAGTAATGGATCCAGCCCAATCAGCATCTGTATATCCCACAACTTCAAGATCTCTATTTTTTGAGAACATTAATCCTTTTCCCGGGGCTAACTTTAAATACCTTAAGATTCGATCAACTGCATTCCTATGAGACACATTGGGTGAATGCATAAACTGGCTAACCACACTCACAGCATATGCAATATCTGGTCTTGTGTGGGCCAAGTATATTAATCTTCCAACAAGGCGTTGGTACTGTTCCTTATTGGTTGGTTCTTGATCCATACCTTCGCACAATTTGTGATTCATCTCGATTGGTGTGTCAGCAGGCTTACATCCAAGCAATCCTGTTTCAGCAAGTAGATCTAATACATACTTTCTTTGTGACAGAAATATACCATTTGTGGACCTTGCTACTTCGATTCCAAGAAAGTACTTCAGATCACCCAAATCCTTCATCTCAAATTCCTGAGACAAATACTTCTGCAGTTTCAATTGCTCTCCTATGTCGTTTCCAGTCACAACTATGTCATCTACATAGACAATCAGTGCAGTGATCTTCTTTCCATCACGCTTCAAGAACAAAGTGTGATCCGAATGACTCTGTGTATATCCAAAAAACTTCATGGATTTAGTGAATCTACCAAACCAAGCTATGGGAGACTGCTTTAATCCATACAATGATTTTTTGAGCTTGCAAACTTGATTCTCCTTGTCACAAGTGAAGTTACATCCTGGTGGTAAATCCATATATACTTCTTCTTCTAGATCTCCATGTAAGAATGCATTCTTTACATCAAACTGATGTAATGGCCAATCGAGATTTGCTGCTAGAGACAGGAGGACCCTGATAGTTTTGATCTTGGCTACTGGAGCAAAGGTTTCTTGGTAGTCTATCCCATATCTCTGTGTGTATCCCTTTGCCACAAATCTGGCTTTATATCTTTCAATAGATCCATCTGCATTGAGTTTCACAGTATAGATCCACCTGCATCCCACTGTCTTCTTTCCATGAGGTAATGGCACAAGTTCCCATGTGCCGTTCTTCTGGAGAGCTCGCATTTCTTCATTCATGGCTTCTTTCCATTTTTGGTCTTCTAGTGCTTCAGTTACACTATTAGGAACAGGTATGTCGGCTAGCTGCTTCACAAAGTGTACCCGTGACTCAGATAATCTGGTGAGGGATACATAATTGTTGATGGGATATTTCCCCTTTGCATGAAGATCTGCTTCGTAGTGAACCGGGGGTTTACCACGGTTCCTTCTTTTTGGAATTTGATATGTAGGCTCTGCGCCTTCTGAAATGCAATCAGTTATTTCATTAATGTTATCAGTTTCAGGTAGAGAAGTTACCTGAATGACGTCCTCAGCAGATGATTGGTGTGGTACTGGAGCTGAAGAATTCTCCGGGGCAGGCACAAACTCTTCAATTCTCTCCTCCTGAGTGTGATGGCTGCAATCGGACTGAAGCGGAAGTATTTTAGGAAAAACTGGGGTGAGCGACCGGTCGGTAAAGTCAGGCGACCGGTCGCTTTCAGGCAGAATCTCGGGACGTTGCGACGTGCGTGGCGACCGGTCGCTAGAGGCATGAGACCGGTCGCTTTCAGGCAGAATCGTTAACGTGCATGGGGACCGGTCGCTAGAGACATGCGACCGGTCGTTTTCGTCGCGCGACCGGTCGCTAGAAGGCTGCGACCGGTCGTTATAAGTCCGAACCGAATCTGGAAAAAGTGCTGAAGTAAAAATTTCAGAATTTTGAGATGAATCCTCCTGTGCATCCGAAAAATAGCTCTCTTGTTCCCGAAACGAAACATCCATAGAAGTATATACTTTCCGACTTGGAGGATGATAACACCGGTAACCTTTCTGATGAGGTGCATACCCAATGAACACACACTTGTCGGCACGGGGATCTAATTTGCTACGTTGGTGATCATGTAAGTGGACAAAGACCACACAACCAAATATGCGGGGTTCCAGGTTTTGGGTGGGAGGTATTTGGCTATGGTGTTGGAGTGTTTGAAGGGGGGTTCGGAATTGGAGGATACTAGAGGGAATTCGATTGATAAGATACGCCGCAGAGAGTACGGCTTCGCCCCAAAAAGACCGAGGCATATGTGCACCAAAGAGGGATGCACGAACGACTTCCAGTAAGTGTCTATTCTTCCGTTCAGCCACACCATTCTGTTGAGGAGTGGAAGGGCATGAGCGTTGATGGATGATACCGTGAGCTTGGAAGAACTCAGTAATATCATGGTTAAGAAATTCCCCACCATTGTCAGATCGAAGAACCTGAATTCGGGTATGAAATTGTGTCTCCACCATGTGATAAAACTGTTGAAACTTGGAACTGACTTCCCCTTTAGTTTTGAGAAGGGAAACCCAGGTCATGCGTGTGCAATCATCAATAAACGTGACAAACCATCGAGCTCCCCCATGAGTGGTAACTTTAGAAGGGCCCCAAACATCAGAATGAACAAGGGAAAAAGGATTTAAACTTTTATTGGAACTTAAGGGAAAAGGAACACGATGGCTCTTGGCCAGTTCACAAATGTCACACTTAAAACTAGAACTTTCTAAATCTGAAAATAATGAAGGAAATAGCTTCTGTAAATATCCAAACGAAGCATGTCCAAGACGGCGATGCCATAACCATACTTCGGAAGTTTTCTTCTCAACACTCGTCCCCCCAATTTTGAAAGCTTGACTGAGGCTGGCTTCACTGTCAGATGCCAGGTCCAAATAATAGAGTTTGCCCCTCCTAGTACCACAACCAATCGTCTTGCTGCTGAGAATGTCCTGAAAAACACAATGAGTAGGCCAAAAAGTTACGGTGCAATTCAAAGCCGCAGTAATTTGGGCAACAGACAAGAGATTATGATGTAGGGATGGAACAATTAACACAGAATCCAAAGTGAGGGAGTTAGAGAGAGAGAGGGAACCCTCCCCAATCACTGGGGAGGGGGTACCATTGGCATTAGACACCACCGATTGAGAAGGCGGTGTATGAGAGAAAATTTGTCCCGGATCAAAGGTCATGTGATCAGTGGCTCCGGTGTCAATGACCCATGTGTGTTTCTTTGAGGAACTATGCAAAACATAACCTTGGGTACCTGATGTAGCTACAGAGGCAGAGGCAGGGGCCGATGCAGGATCTGTGACAGAAGATGTGTGGAGAGAGGTGCTCTTATTCTTGCGAGGAGCTTTGGAGTGGTCCCACCAATCCGGGTACCCAATTAGTTCATAGCAGCGAGCACGAGTATGTTTGCTCCCACCACAATAAGTACATTTGATCTCTGGACGAGAGCTTGGGGTCTGAGTCTGAGAAGCGCCACCGGTAGAAGGCGGAGGGCCCCTCGGACGTTGTGTGGCCAGAACCGCAGTGTCTGAAGTACTGGCCATGGTCAGTCGTTGTTGAGCTTCACGACGTACATATGCAAAAGTTTGGTCAAGGTCCAATTTGGGGTCTTTGCGCAGAATCTCCCCCCGGACTTGATCAAACTGAGAATCGAGCCCGGCAAGGAAAAGGTGAACACGAAGACGATCCAGTTCAATCTGGCGCTCAGTGACGTCGGCGTCACAGTGCATGCGATTCGGAGTGCGATGATCAATCTCTTGAAAGATGGTTTACAACTGGCTGTAGTATTTGTGGACAGGAGCACCATTCTGTTTAATGGTGAACGCCCGTTGGTTGAGATCAAACAAAAAAGTTTCATCCCCCCCATCAAAGTAGGTTTTCTGCACGGCATCCCAGATTTCTTTGGCGGTACTAAACCGGATGAACCGACCCATCAAGTCTGGAGACATGGAGTCGATGAGCCACCCTTTGACCCTAAAGTTCTCCGTACACCATTTGCTGTAAGTGGAGAAGGCCTTGGAGGGTCGTGGAGTGTCGCCGGTGAGGTACCCCAATTTTTCGCGGCTAGCAATACGTAATTCCATGACTTGAGACCATAAGGCATAATTGGTCTCTGTCAAGGTGATGCCGGTAGGAAACGGAGCGTTGTCACTCTGAATAGTGACGATTTGGGAGGATGCGGAAGGGGAGTCGGTGGTTTTGGAAAAAATATCCATGGCAGCGGAAGGGTACGAGATTCGTGTTTAGGGTTTCAGATTCGTGTTTAGGGATTCAGATATGTGTTTAGGGTTTCAGATTCGTGTTTAGGGATTCGGATATGTGTTTAGGGTTTCGGGATTCAGGATACGAGATTCAATACGAGGGATTCGGGTTTCAAGGAATTCGATACGAGGATTTAGAGACAACCTAGGATCGATTGCTCTGATACCATGCTAAAATATGAATACGGGTTTTCAATATGTTCAGATATTTTATTCTTCTCCATAAGGAGGTATATATATGAGTTTACAGAGTGCTTTACAGGGAATAATATTCTATTAGTAATTAGGAAAGTAAATCCTAATTATACACAGGTTTGTCAACTAAATAGAATGGGAAAGTAAATCCCTTAATTAATCAAGGAAATACATCTCTTTGATTAATTAGGAGACTCACGTCAACACCTGTCTCCTTCCATCTAAATTCGAATCTTATCTCGTAAATTAAATTAATTTAGAGTAGTTTAGGTTATCATTTGTATAATTTAAAATTTATGTTGTTGTTAATTTCCAGGGCATTAACCAGAATGTATCACATGGCGCCCACGGGCCCTACCTATCAAACACACGATCCAGATCTCACCACTTGTACCAAAACTGTTGTACCGGCAAGTACACTCAACTATTGTCACAGTGAACTTGAAAAACCGTTAATGGGACCCGTACTAGCCGATGGTTTCCCCGCCTCTAACTCCTCTCTCCCTCCCCTTCTCCACAAATGACCAAACCACCATGTCCAGCTCCTAACAAACTCTCCTCTTCCTTTCAAACCCTAATTTTACCACATTTCCCATTCTCTCCCTCTCTGTTTCACTAATTCTCCAAACATACCCCAATTCCTGCTCTGCTGCAGCACAAGCTTTCCATGTCCAACAAAATGCACCCACATGGTTGATCGGAAAAATTCAGCATTGTTTCATATTGTTTTTTATGTTCCAAATTGTGGGTTTGAGAAGCAATCTGGTGTGGTTTGATCGCGGTGAGGATGTCGAATTTGTACGGAGATTACAATCAGAAAATTGATTATGTGTTCAAAGTGGTGTTGATTGGAGACTCGGCGGTTGGAAAAACACAGCTGCTAGCGCGCTTTGCTAGAAATGAATTCAGTGTGGACTCGAAAGCCACAATCGGGGTCGAATTTCAGACGAAAACTCTTATTCTCGATCACAAAACGGTGAAGGCGCAGATTTGGGACACTGCTGGCCAAGAAAGGTGCACCATTGTCTCCAATAACTTGTCTTGTTTCATTTTCGGAAAATGATGAAAATTTTGTTTAATTATTATTTGTAGATCATCTAGGATATCTTGTTGCACAAGGCATACCCATTAAATGGATGGTAACAATAAAGGATCTGTATTTCTAGTTGGAGGGCTCCAATTGTGTTTGTTTTGGAATTTCTGTTCCATTTGTTCTTAAACAAAAATGTTTATCAATCAATAAAACAGAAGGTGCTGCAGGATGAGCAGATTTCAAGGATTGGATCTAATGTCTGGTCTGGAAATATGAATACTATCTTTGGGGGGAGGCCTTGGGTTTTCGAAACCATATGAAATAGAATGGTGATGCATTTAATGTTGCACACAGCAATGACGTAGAGACACAAAACAGATGTTTAGCTTGAAGGCAGTTCAGAAATTTGAGAAGAATGTTGCTTTTATGACAATGCAGAGCTAGTAATTACCTCACGATTATCTCTTCGATCTTCTGAGAAATACAGTTTTTAATAATTTGAAGTTGCATAGTTGTTGGGGTTCTCTGCTGTGCTACCTTGAATTTATCTTGTGGCCACCAGATGCCATTGATGGATTGCAATATAACCTCATTCCAGCCAGCAAGATCCTCTTTATCAGTGATGATCTTATGCATCTCATCAAGCTGCTCACCAATGGTGGTGTAGACAGAGGTCTGCCACCTCAGGAGCTGCATTTGCTCTTCCATCTTCACCTTCATGTAAAACACTCCAAACACATCTGTTTATTCCTCCACGCATCATTCTTGATCACCTTTCTTTCACCTAGCATCCATTTCCTTCTGACTTAATTAAAGATGAATGACTGATTTTTTGGAAACTTGCACACCGAAAACAAATCTTAATTTCGATCTAGTTTCTTACTTGTTAGGGACTCTACTAATGCAATCTGTGTGGACAGAATGAGATCTCACCGGGTTACATCTCATTGATTGCTTATTTAGGATCCATTTCTTGCTACAATCTGGTCTCAGTGGTTTCCAATGTAGGTGTACTATATGGACATGGGAAGCGCTTATCGTCTTTGAAGGAGAATCTTTTACATGACAGCTTCAAATGGATATTATCAATGTACTTTATGATTCTGTGAAAATTAGAATTTGTGAATGAAGCTGCTTTTATATGAAATGTAGAAAAGCTTAAAACAGACTTTGGTTTCCTTTTGGGAAACATAGAATTGTGAAACCTCAAAATGTCCTAATAAGTGACAGCTTGGACTGAGTAATTGCAAGAAATCTCTGTAACATTTGTTGTTTGCCAAAATACAAAGAATGCAATTTGGTTTTATTTTTTTCCCTTCCAAACTGTTAACTTTCCGTCGTTGATTATAACTTATGGCCTCTAGAACTCATCCCCTTGATTATCTCTTCAGGTACAGAGCTGTCACGAGTGCATACTACCGAGGCGCAGTCGGAGCAATGCTGGTTTATGACATGACAAAGCGACAATCATTTGATCACATGGCTAGGTGGTTGGAGGAATTAAGGGGCCATGCTGATAAGAACATTGTTATAATGCTCATTGGCAACAAATGTGACTTGGGAAGTCTCCGAGCAGTGCCAACTGAAGATGCACAGGAGTTTGCTGAAAGAGAGAACCTATTTTTTATGGAGACATCTGCTCTTGAAGCCACCAATGTCGAAACCGCCTTCTTGATGATTTTAATGGAGATATACCGGATAATGAGCAAGAAGACCCTTGCTTCCAATGGTCAAGATGGTGGAGATTCAGGGCTTCTAAAGGGAACTGCGATTATCGTTCCTAGTCCAGAGTCGGATGCCTCCAGGAAGGGGGGCTGCTGCTTTTCCTCCTAATTTTATCAAACTTTTACTTTCAATTTTTTTGAGGCTTAATTTCCAGAAAACAGCCTCCATTATTATATGGAATTGGAAGCTGTTTGTTTTTTTTTAGAATATAGAATCTTTTGTACAAAGTTTCTCAGAATTGATGTATGATTTGGATTTTGGTCACTCCAAGCGCAGCATTCAAGAGTTTTTTTTAAAATTATTGTTTCATTTATGTTCTCATAAATTTCAGTTCTTAATTATGTGTGTTTTGCATAGCAACAGGTTTAAAATGTATCATCATGAGGAACTAATTGTCCATTGATTGTTATTACATCTTGTCTCTTGACTTGGAAAGTGTCACGGGATGACTTTTTCGAAGTCTTCCTTCCGTGCGGCCTTAGACTTGATCGCCTCTCGAACAAGCTAAGTCAGCCTTCCTTCCTATAAAATAAGATCGAACCAAGCAAGAACACAGAAGCAAAAGCAAGAACGATAAAAACGCAAAAGAGAGTTTGGGAGAATATATGCTTGTATTGCTACTCAATGCTTTATAAGTTGTGAGGTGAGGATATACAATGCGACATCCTCCTTATATAGAGATCATATCCCACCTACCACCACAATAGAGGACTAAGATACAATGTCACCAACTGAAATCTACCTACTACTGTTACCAACCGGAGTCTACCTACTACTGTACATTGAATCTAGACATGTGGGCTAAGAGGTCTAGCATGATCCATCCAATGAGCTGGGCCTTGAGCCTCTCTTGTGGGGCTTGACCTTCACAAATGGATCCTCTAGGTTGGCCCCATAGTTGTTGGATTGAGCCTTCAACATGCGGGCTGTGACAAAAGGCATAGTATGATTACAATTTGCAATTTTTTGTTTCATAAATTAATATGATTCATATTTTAATTTAATTAACTGTACAACAAAGTCTAGTTCGTGAGATATGAAACCAAAACTCGGTAGGTTTTTATTAGGGGTGGGCTTGGTCTAGGTTGGTTCTATTTTGGGCTCAACCCGAACAACAAACCGTAGGCCTCGGTTTGCTATTTTGGAAATCGAAACCAAATCATAATTGATGAAAACTGACCACTTCTGTTAACCGAATTTGGTGGGTTGTTTAGTTCGGTTTGAGTTTTTTGGTTTTCTGAGAGAGAGAGAGAGAAGCGATGGAGAGAGGGAGAGAGAAGCGATGGAGAGGGGGAGAGACAGAGAGGAGAAGAAGAAAAAAAGAGAGGGAGAGATGGAGAAGAAGAAGAAGGAAGAAAAAAGAGGGAGATGGGGAGAGGGAGTGAAGATAGACGTAAGAAGAAGGAGAAAAAAAAATGGAGAGAGAGGGACTGATGGAGACAAGACAAACGGAGAGATGGAGAAAAAAGATTCAAACTACGTATTATATATAACATTTTTTTAATACCATCAGTTTGGTTTGGTTAAACCGTAGTTTTGAATATTGCAAACCGTACACTGAATCATATATTTTGATTTGGTTTGAGTTCAAACTAATGACTAAAAAAAGATTGAAAAAAAACCAAACCAACCCAAACCATTGATTTGGTTTGGGCAATTTAATCGGGTTACCAGTTTGAATGCCCAGCCCTAATTTTTATAATAGGGTAGAGAGCCTAGACCGTACTGCCAAACAATTGTGTTTACTTGGATTCAAAATTGATGGCTTTTAAGAGAAGAGTTGACCATAGTCGAGAAAATCAATTATTCCCTAATCCAACAATTTATTTAAACTTTGAAATCTAGTTATGAGAAAATAACTTCGAGATCCGAAATCTAAAAACGAACTTAGCTTGTTTATCCCGCTCATTAAGACAATTTGAAATTTATTGGACAAAGACAATTCGAAATTTGGATCCCGCTTGGAAGAAGTAAAAGATAAAAGGCCAAAACCCCGATACACGTGCGAAAATTCACGACACGTGCGAAAATTTGGGGTTGGGGTTTGGGCGTCTACAAGACCGCCCATTTTTCCAGTTTGAAAATTTGCCCATTCGCTCTCTCACAAATCCAAGCTTCCTCTTCTTCTACTTTCAGAGACCCCCCTCCACTTTACGCTGTCAAACGAAAACGCTCCAAAACCCTAATTCTCCTCCAGGTAAATCAATGGCCATCTGGGTTTCTTCTCTTAGGTCGATTTGAATACTAAAATGAAGCATCTGGATCGCCCCTAAGATTACCATTTCCAATTGAAATGTCATTGGCTCGGGAAAATTTCGGGGTTTCTTGATGTGATTACCCCTAATTTTCCTAGAAAGTTTCCATTTTCTGGGAAAGTGAGAGCTCTTCTCTATCTTTTTCTTTGTGTGAACACTTAAAATTAGAAGTTCCGATAGTAGTTTCCCTCAGAAAATTTTGCATTTTCTGAATAGTTTCAGATCTGATGAATATGTCATCTGGGTCAGGAAATTGCCGGGTTTTCTTGCGAAGTTCCCTTTGATTTTCTGGGAAAGTGCGACTCTTCTCTTTGTATTTCATTATGAAAGCTCTTGTTCTCTGTTTGATCTAAATTTCCTTTTTCCTTTTCAGTTTGTATCGTGAAATGGCTGAAGCAAGAGATAGACTGTCAAGGCCGCCTGTTGATCTCGCAGACACCTATGCTCAATGGCTATCGCGCAATCGCAGTATATACATAGATCCGCCAGAGCAGGTTCTTCAGGTTGTTCCAGACTTGTCGAGAACGCCTGCGAGACAGAGAGCCCCAGCAGCATTAGGGTTTGGGGCCACCGGAGTTGTTGGTGGTGGAGGGCTCCTGAGGAGCAGTTTGAGAACTCCGAGGACCGGAAATGGGCGTGGTCGGATCCCATTTGGGTTTACGACACCGGCCAGAGAGAACACGCCGCCGGCCGGGAGTTCTCGCCGGAGAAGGGGCAGATCCAGTAACAGCGTGTTACCTTCTTGGTACCCAAGAACCCCTCTCCAGGATATCAGTGCTGTTGTGAGGGTAAGGGTCACTCTCTAGACCCTTTGTCTTTCTGTGTTGCTTGATTAGTTTATTGAGCGATGGATATAATTGCGTTTATCTGACGGTTGAATGTGGCCTTAGTTTGATTGGTTTGATTTGATTGAGTTCATTTCATGTCCGTTTGATTAGTTTGCAGTGATCCATTTCTTGGTTGGTTTATTGAATGGCTCTTAATTGAACTTGGTTTAATTTAATTGAGTTAATTTCATGTCTGTTTGATTAATTTGAAGTAACCCATTTCGTGGTTGATTGATATGGGTTTCGCTTTTTCTTTGTTTGTAGTAATTCACGTATAATTTTATTGCAATTTGGTCTGGGTTTGATTGATTCTTATTCTGTAGCAATTAATGTGTTGAGCGCATGTCTCCCTAAATCTTGATTTGTTGTGTTCTCTTGGACTGCATTAATGTCTTCTTGTCATGCGGTTTAGAATTTATAAAGGTGAAAAACACATGTGTATGTGTTTGGTGTATAGTAAGAATTTGTATAAAAATTTAGTTGAGTAGTTTTTTATTTTAATTTTTATTATGAGGAATCTGAGGTCCCAGTTCTCCTGGCAAACAGGTGGTTTAGCGTTAATTGTGTGTTGTTTCAGCTTTTATGGCCTTAATAGTGTGCACATTTATTCTATTGTATGTACTTTGTATACTAGTTGTGGTATAATGCATTGATTAGTTCATTGATTAGCTCATACTTGTTATACAATATGAATATCTCTTTCCATACTTCAATTGCCCAATTTAATACTTTTAAGCAGGCCATTGAAAGGAGAAGAGCACGCTTGGGTGAGAACCATGGCCAACACACTGAGGGTCAAGTTCCACAGGGCCGGAATATCCTTGATCAATATCTGCTAGTGCCAGGTGCTCAACTTGAGCATGGTGTTCCTGTTACTCCATATTCAGCTGTTCGAACCAAGCAATGCCCACCTCCTTCCGTTGCTAGAGTGCAGAAAATTATAAGGGAAGCCACTAACACTCAGACTGCTGAAGGAGAATTTCTTACACCACAGAAGAAACTATTGAACTCAATTGACACAGTTGAGAAAGTGGTGATGGAAGAACTTCAGAGGCTGAAGAGGACCCCCAGTGCTAAGAAGGCTGAGAGGGAGAAAAGAGTTCGAACTTTGATGTCAATGCGATGAGGGAGCAACAACATTAGCATTGGAACATAGGAGATTGGACAAGGTTTAACGCAGTTGAGACTTATCACCTTCTGGTGATACAATACATTTCTGACCCTCAGTTAGACTTATCACCTTCTGGTGATACCGTTTTGATCCTCAGTTAGACGGTTATCATCCTCTGGTGATATTGCCTACCATATGACTCTTATCATCTTCTGGTGATATTTCCTACCATATGACTCTTATCATCTTCTGGTGATATTGCCTACCATATGACTTTTTTCATCTTCTGGTGATTACTTTGACTTGGCAGATTTTGTTTTTGTTTTGAAACTTAATGTGCTTTAGGTCTTAGTATACATGGGCAGTTATCACTGCTAAAGTTCTCAGTGAGGTTACTATATTCTTGTGTCTAGTTGCCATCATTCTTTGATGGTCTTAGCAGTAGATAAGTGGTTGAAATGGTGTATATATAGGGCCACATCTCCATCTTTGTTGTATTTGTTCAGATCATTTCTCATGTACAATGAGGCCAATTAATTTTCGTTTGTGATGTGAAGCATTTGTTCTTATCAAATGCAGTTTGATTCTCTAATGTTTTGGGATTTGATGTTCATTCATAGATGCAGCTGTTAAATGTGAGAATGTCATTGTATACTGTGGTTTTAAGATTTGTACATCTAATTCGGAACTTCAGGTTCCAACACAAATAACGGAAACTTCGGTTGCTGATTTAAGTATGAGTGCTGCTAAACGAACCCTAAAATTAACTGAGTACACCCTACTATAAAAGTATATATTGAATTACTGATTTACCCTAATATAAAATGACCAAAAAGGATATATGGAATTGTGAAACAAATATAATTTTAATAAGTACACCCTACTAACCATATTCAATCCTAATCAAGAGATTGCTTGTCCTATTGTGTTTTTAACGAAAGAGGTGGTGATTGCAAGAACTTGGAATTGCAAAAAAAGTGTCAACAGTTTTAGTAAAAGTATAAATCCATATGAAAAGTCAAAGATTTATAAACACTATTAAAAAAATAAAGCTGAAAATCAACTATAAAATAATGCTACAAGTATTAGGGTGTACTAGGGGTATTTTTGGTAGTTCTGTAGGGTGTACTTAGTTAATTTTACATTTAAATTAAAATATTAGGGTGTACTTAGATTATAGGGTGTACTCAGTTAATTTTAGGGTTCGTTTAGCAGCACTCTTTAAGTATATACTATGGAATTATAAAAAAATGAATAACACTAAAATATTGAGCTAATACAGTAAGAAATTTATGGGAAAAACAAAGTAAGAAGGAAATATTTACCTATAACAGAGAAAGAAGAAATAAATCTAGCAGCAGGCTGAGATATGTCATGTCTAGATTCAGATTACTGCATACCTGCTACTCGAGTTTGGCTCGATACAAAGTCAAGCCTCCTCCACATTTTTACTCTTACAGTTGGTAAGTTATATAGCCAAGTGGAAGAAGTGCAGTGAAACAGGGGAAGTGGGATTGTTCAATCCAAAAAGTGAATTAGTATTGGAATTATGTAGGACGAGTTTAAATTTGCCATTACCAATTGAAGTGATTGCAAAAACCAAGCTGCAAGCTGGTAGGGTAATGTCTTGTGGTATGGATATTCACCATGAACAAAAGATAAGAACCAAACCAGAGGAAGAACAAGTATTGGATGTTTGCAATGGTGGCAATCAATGCTCTACTTTCAGATTTTCATTAGCTTCTATTATTGGTTCATTACATAATAAATAATATTGTGTGCCTCTATTTCCACCCCTGTCTTATTTCCCCACGCACCTTATCTTCCCACTCACCATGTTAATTTTAAAAAACACAATCATATCTTTCTATCCACCATTATTCCTAAAATATTCTTTAATTATTAATTCAAGCAAATTCTCTTTGCTAATCATTAGTAGTTGAGTTATGAAGAGGTAAATTTGTGCCGGGATGGGAAGGGTGCTGAGGCGTTTGATCTACTAGAGGATCGATTTCAGGAAAGGGGATAGTAAGATGGGTGAAAAAACTTACAAGACTTTGTTAAAGTGCATTGCATTTTGTAAATGGGGAGTAATTCAATACTGGTTCTGTGAGTTAGGTTCAAGACGTATATACCTCATCCTTGTTTGGATTCATATATGAGATTTGAAATCTCAAATATCATGAGATGCCGAGTTTTGACGATATGGTCAATGCTGATTGGATGCAATAATGTGAGTGTGCCACTATTGACTATTGGGATGAAGATGCAATAGCATAGCATGTATGTTCTGCTATGCGCTTGGTGCATAGAAATAGATGCCCAATTGTCCATTCTTCCTCCATTACAAGTCTAAGTCGTTGCATTTGGCTACTTGCCAATTTCTTCCCCGAGGGCAATCATGTGCCACACTCTTTGGGCAACTTGTTCCGCCTTCAAAAATTGGCAGAATGGTGGAGGTTAGTTTATGAATCAAACCTAGTAATTGCTCTGCAGTCTGCAATTCTGCATCAAATAAATTCCAATGTATTTGGAAGTGTTAGTTTAAGGGAGAAGAGGTTTAGAGAATGGTTGGTAGTGTTTAGGACAATTAGCTTAACTTGGAAAGGAAAACTTTTGAAAGAGTAACAAAGTAGTTTTATTCTGTTGATTGAAATAGGAAAGGTATAAGGCTTTAATACTTGAGTTGGCTGATGGCTAGAGTTGTCGGCAACTTTGCTTTGGACAAGTCGGTTGCACAGTAACCGACTTTTCCAAAGTTATTTTCAGCCACAAGTTGTCTTCTAATTCTAGATTTCTCTAGTTATAATACATTATATAATTAGTAGGATGTTTCTAGTGACTTTAACTTGTCAACTTCTCTCACTTTTTCTAGATTATTCTATATTATTCATATGACCATCCATATCTGATTGGCGGAATATATAGAGACAAATATGGATAGCAAGTTCTTCTACATTTATGATGGTGCGTAGAAACAGATGCCCAATTGTCCATTCTTCCTTCATTACAAGTCTAAGTCGTTGCATTTGGCTTGGCTACTTGCGAATTTCTTCCCCGAGGGTGCAATCATGTTCCCCACTCTTTTGGCAACTTGCTCTGCCTTCATAAATTGGCACTACAACAAATTACTCAATCATTTCAAGTTTTCAATCGTGGGAGAAAACAAAAAGAAAAGAAAAGGAAAAACACTTTGAAGTTGGAACTTCTCTGCTTTCGGTGCTCATGGAGACAAGTCGTTTCCTCTTTTCAATAATGTTGTTGCTGGTGCTGCACTACATTTCTATAGGCACAGGTGCAGCACAAACCAACATCACCACCGACCAGTCTGCTCTTCTTGCTCTGAGATCCCTTATCACTAGTGACCCTCACAACATCTTGCTCAACTGGTCAACCACCACCTCCGTCTGCAACTGGGTTGGCGTTACTTGTGGTGCTCGCCATCTTAGAGTTTCAGTCTTGAACTTCTCTTACATGGGACTCATCGGCACCATTCCACCACAGTTAGGCAACCTCTCGTTTCTTGTAGAGCTGCAATTCAAAAACAACAGTTTCCATGGCACCTTGCCCCATGAATTGTCTTATTTGCGTCGCCTGAAGTTGATTGACTTTGGATACAACAACTTTATGGGATCCATTCCATCATGGTTTGGGTCCTTCCCCGAACTTCAAACATTTAGATTGTATGGCAATCAGTTTTCAGGTTCCATACCAGCGACTATCTTCAACTTATCTACATTGCAACTAATTAATTTAGATATGAACCAACTATCAGGTACGCATGTATCAATAAGCTATCTAGAAATCTACCCTTGATCGATCATCATTATGTTTTAACATCTTGTTATTAATCTATAAGTCTGATGTGTTCTTTTTTCTTTAGACAATTAGGCTAGTTTTTTTTTCTTACTTGTAGGTCATCCAACATTAAAAAAAACTCGATCACTGGAATAAATTATGTATTTGGTTTTTAATTTTAATGGTGGTTACTTTTTAGATCTGTTTTATCGGGATCGCTCTCTCGTACTCCCATGAGGAGAGCCAAAATTAGGATTTCTTGGTTGTGGCAGCTGCCAGCTGGGCACTAGGTCGTCTTGGGCGTCTTGCCGTCTTCTTCCTCGCTCGGGGTTTTTCCCGTGTGGTTTTGCTGAGAAGGTTTTAATGAGGCCATTGTTGACATGCCGGTTCTTCTACGTATTGTTCTTGGGATATTAATGGAATTTATCTTCCTTTTTAAAAAAAGGGTGGTTGAATATATTCATGTTGGTTTTTGGCTATACTCGAAAGTTTATACAAAACTTACAGTTATGAAACTAGGAACTACCTGCTGTAGGCTACAAATGATTAAATCTTGTTGGGTGTTGGGGGATAATGATATATAGGGAATATTTATGGGCTTTTCACATAGAAGCCCATTATAACATGACATTTTATTAATTAAAAAAGAGTGCTGCTAAACGAACCCTAAAATTAACTGAGTACACCCTACTATAAAAGTATATATTGAATTACTGATTTACCCTAATATAAAATGACCAAAAAGGATATATGGAATTGTGAAACAAATATAATTTTAATAAGTACACCCTACTAACCATATTCAATCCTAATCAAGAGATTGCTTGTCCTATTGTGTTTTTAACGAAAGAGGTGGTGATTGCAAGAACTTGGAATTGCAAAAAAAGTGTCAACAGTTTTAGTAAAAGTATAAATCCATATGAAAAGTCAAAGATTTATAAACACTATTAAAAAAATAAAGCTGAAAATCAACTATAAAATAATGCTACAAGTATTAGGGTGTACTAGGGGTATTTTTGGTAGTTCTGTAGGGTGTACTTAGTTAATTTTACATTTAAATTAAAATATTAGGGTGTACTTAGATTATAGGGTGTACTCAGTTAATTTTAGGGTTCGTTTAGCAGCACTCTTAAAAAAACACCCTTCAAATCCAATATAACAGAAAAACTTCATATTGTACCTTCAAGTGAAAAAATTGTAACATACTAAGAAACCAATTAGAAAATGACAAGTGACTAATTGATAGTTTTTTTTTCTCCAAATAAGCACACTCTAAAAACTTTTCTATAAATTATGCAATTGTGTCATGATGTTTTTTCTAATTTTATTTATTTAAATGTATTTTGAGTCTTTGTTTGGCATACATAACAGGTGCGATACCAAGAGAAATAAGGAACTTAACAATGCTGAAGAATATATACCTTGACTCCAACAATATCAATGGTATATATATTTGTTGCATTGCCTTGATGTGATTCAATTATATATGACTCAGCTTTTGTTGCAATGCATTATATGTGCATAAATCATAAGTTTAACATATATATATATTTTGGTCATAAGTTTAACATTTGATTTTACAGAAATTCCTAAAGAGATCGGCCTTTTACATCATTTGGAGAAATTGTATGTCAAGTTCAATGCCCTAAAAGGCCATGTTCCTGTGGCTATTTTCAATATGTCTTCTTTGATTACGTTGACTCTACATGGAAACAGCTTGAGTGGTGGTCTTCCAAACAATATATGCCAACATCTTCCTAGTTGTCAAAAGTTTGATTTGGGTCTCAACCGCTTTGATGGTCCACTTCCATCCAAATTAGGGCAATGCACAAAGCTTCTTATGCTAATTTTGGGGGAAAACAATTTCAGTGGAAGCATACCCAAAAATATTGGGAACTTAACAATGCTGGAGGTGATAACCCTTCACAACAACAATTTGACAGGTGATTGATATTCCAATTATGATTTATCTTTTTTTTTATTTTATTTTGGTTGCATAATTTATCATTATTTAACTATTTCATATATATTTTTTTTTTTTGAGAAAAAAGCAATAATTGTATTTCATAATTTAGCAAATGAGGGAGATAGTTAATCATGAATATAACATATTGACTTGCATATTGAAATTGTTGTGACATTGTGGCAGGCACTATACCAGATGAGATAGGTGATCTTCAAAATTTAGAGCTTTTTCAAGCCGGTGATAATAATCTAAATGGCCTCATCCCATCCTCAATCTTCAATATCTCCACGATAGCAGTAATGGATTTTCATTTGAATCAGCTATCGGGTAGCCTCCCAGAAAACATAGGCCTTGGTTCTCCAAATCTGGAAGAGCTTTATCTAGCAGTAAATGAGCTCAACGGAGTAATCCCCAACCTCTCCAATGCTTCTATGCTCACCAGGCTAGAGTTGCAGGGGAACTCATTTACAGGGTTTATTCCAAGCACACTCTGTGCCTTAACAAACCTTCAGTGGCTTAGCTTAGCACAGAATAATTTGACTATTGATACTTCCACTCTAGAAGCAACAACTATCTCTTGTTTGGCTAATCTTGGAAATTTGACAACACTACACTTGGAAGGTAATCCGTTCAATGCCAGACTTGATGATTCCTTTCGGAATTTCTCTACATCGTCGCTTCAATATATTAATTTATACAATTGCAACTTGAGGGGTAACATTCCCATTGTCATTGCCAACTTGAGCAGCTTGATATACTTAAACATGGGAGGCAATCAATTGAGTGGATCAATTCCAACTGCACTGGGAAGACTAGGGAAACTCCAAGGTTTGGGGTTTTACGATAACAAGTTGCGAGGGTTCATCCCATATCAACTTTGTCAATTAGATAACCTAGCTTACTTATATTTGGGTCGTAATCAGCTCTCTGGTTCTATACCTTCCTGCTTGGGAAATCTAACCGCTCTAAGATATCTATCATTGGAGTCCAATTCGTTGAGTTCCACAATACCATCTAGTTTTCGGAGACTTGCCGATATCTTGTCTGTAGACTTATCATCCAATTCTCTAACTGGACTTCTCTCACAAGATATTGGAAACTTGAAAGCTGCGATAATGGTAGATTTATCAAATAACCATCTATCTGGTATTATACCAAGCACTATTGGGGGTCTTCAGGCTTTGGAAAATCTATCCTTGGCAAATAATAATTTGGAAGGCCCTATTCCAACTTCATTTAACCGCTTGCTAAGCCTGAATCTCTTGAATTTATCCAGAAACAATCTGTCTGGAGTGATTCCAATGTCTTTACAAGCTCTCTCACTTCTTAAGTATCTAGATTTGTCTTTCAACAAGCTCCAAGGAGAGATTCCAACCGGTGGACCGTTCCAAAACTTGTCTGCTCAATCATTTGTTTCAAACAGTGCACTCTGTGGTGCAGCCCGATTCCATGTTCCACCATGCAAAAATAATACTAGAGTTGGACCAAATTGGAGGAAAGCTAAATATATCATCGCCGGGATCCTATTGGTAATTTTCTTGGTGGCCTCTGTATCTATCTTTGTACTACACAGGAAAAGAAATGTGGAAGTTGCAGGAGAGGCTAACTCGTTGCCTCAACTTGTTTGGAGAAGAATTTCACACCTAGAACTTCTAAGGGCGACGAATGGATTTAACAAAAACAACTTACTTGGAAGTGGGGGTTTTGGCTCTGTATATAAAGGGGCACTTTCAGATGGAATAGATGTTGCAGTAAAGGTTTTCAGTTTAGAGCTTGAAGGGGCTTTCAAGAGTTTTGATAGGGAATGTGAAATACTAAGCAATATTCGTCATCGAAACCTTATCAAAATCATCAGCTGTTGCAGTGAAATTGATTTCAAAGCCTTGGTATTGAATTACATGCCAAATGGGAGCCTCGAGAAGTGGTTGTATTCTGAGAACTCTTGTTTGGATATCTTACAGAGGATGAACATAATGGTAGATGTTGCACTGGCATTGGAATACCTACACCATGGTTATTCAATACCTATTGTCCATTGTGATATGAAGCCAAGCAATGTACTACTAGATGACGATATGGTTGCGCATGTTGCTGATTTTGGAATTGCAAAACTCTTGGGCGGAGGAGATTCTATTACCCAAACCATGACCCTTGCCACAGTTGGGTATATGGCTCCAGGTGAATTTTCATCATGAACAACTTTATAATTTTCATCATTCATTCATGAATATGATATATGAGTATAACTCAAATACAATTCATCTTGCAGAGTATGGGATGGAAGGAATAGTTTCGAGAAGAGGGGATGTGTACAGTTTTGGTATTGTAGTGATGGAAACATTCACAAGAAGGAAGCCAACATATGAGATGTTTGTTGGGGAAATGAATTTAAAGCAATGGATTGCAAACTCCCTAGTATTACCAGATGCAAAGATAGATGAAGTTGTGGATGCCAATTTGCTTGGGATTGGGACAGAGCAGGAAGACGATGATCATGTGAGGAAGAAGGATTGCTTATCATCCATTATGAGATTAGCTCTTGCTTGCTGTGCAGAATCACTAGAAGAGAGGATAAGTATGAAAGAAGCTGTAGCCACCCTCAACAAAATCAAGACAAAGTTTTTGAAGGACGATGCAAGAAGTGTGGTGTTAAACCGCCCTCTTGCTCAACGATTCAATTAAATTCCAGTTTCTAATTCATGTGGTTATAATTGTATTTGAATTTTGAAGACAATAATATATAGATGGAACAAGTCATGATAAAGAAATTCAAACCTTCTTACATACCTTGAATCGAGTTTGGTATGGAGGTATCAGAAGAGGCTGCAACCACGGCCTCTTGGGAGCTCCACCACCGCTTCCGCCATGCCAACTGATTACGGCACGGCAGCTAGGCCTAACACCCTTCTTTTGTTGTGTGTAAACATATACAAGGTGGGTTTGGGCCCTTTTGGGAGCTATTAGCCTAAAATCTCAAATCTTTTTTTGTTTTTGTTTTTGGGTCTGAAAGCTTAAAATCTCAACTCATTGATTAGGCCATTGGGCTTTCTATATAATTGAGCTTGAATAACTGAATATTTTGATTACCAAAAATAAAGAATAACTAAGGCCTTGTTTAGGCCATTGGGCTTTCTATATAATTGAGCTTGAATAACTGAATATTTTGATTACCAAAAACAAAGAATAACTAAGGTCTTGTTTAGTATCTTACTCAAAAAAGTAAACTAAAAAATTATGATTCTTTTTAAAAACACAAGTTTTCAAATAGTGATTTTAAGATCTAATTAAAAACTTGGTTGGTATTGAACTCTAAACAATTTTTAAGATCTAAAAAAAATTGAAATTAAAATCAGAAAATCAGAAACCCTAGATTCCCAAATTGAAATTAACAAAAGATAAGGAAAAATTTGTGAGGCAAAAACCCTAGAAACTGAAAACATGAAAAAGATTTATCAATTTTAGGTTGGGTTAGGTTAGACCAGAGAGGTAGTGGACGAAGGAGACCTTGATCGGTGTTGACCCAAAACCACCAACCGGCTCTGAACATGGCGCTGGCAACACCTGACCCAAAGATCGCCCAAAGGTGGTTTTGGTGGTTATTGGTTCGCAAAGACAACCCGGATTGGGTGCCATAAGAGAGAGAGAGAGAGAGAGAGAGAGAGAGAGAGAGAGAGAGGAAAAAAACTGTAAAACCTCACTTTTTTTGTTTTCAATAATATGGTGTTTTGGAGTTTTTTTTTTGGGTCTGAGTTGTTAAAAATGGGCTTATCAAACAGAATTTTTTGGCTTTGGACTTAAAATATGTTTTGGAGTTTATAAAATTGGATCCAAGTAGAATAACAAATGGGCCCTTAGCTTGATTATCATTTCCTCAATAAGAAAAACAAGAAATTATTCATCTTACAAAATGACAAATGACAAATCCAAGACCAGGACTTCAAACCAAAGCCCAAATAAAAAAATGGGCAATTGGGTGCTTATGCCGGCTACAAGAATTTTACAGTAAGAGTCTTAGCTAAGGCCTTTAGATGAGATCCTATCTCTTAATCATTGGATCAAATTGTTTGGGCCTCAATTTGGCGCAACCAGCCCAAAATTAAAAGTCCACGTCCATTTTGACACACCACCAACAAAATCAGGCCAAGGTCGTAAGCCTACCATAGGAAGCCCAGGAATAAAAAACCCAAAGAAGAAGCTTGGGCCTCGAAGGAAGCCAAATTGGACTTGAACCAAAATGGGCTTGGTAGATTTTTAAATTAAAAGGAAAAGAAGAGAAGCCCATGAAAGAAACAGGCCCACGTGACCTCTGTTTTAGTCAACAAATTCGGCTAAAGTTAAAGATTAAACAGAGGCAGGTAAAAAGAACATCTCTGAAGAACTCTGCTGCCAAAGAGATCAAAACCCGTTTTATTTATTCAAAGATATTTTCTCTGTTCCAGAGAAGACACAATTTCCAAAGGATACGCAGACTTCTTTCTCTAAAAAAGGAGATAAGCAGGAGCCAGGAAGTTGCTGAAATGGAGAATCACACTCACCATCACAGTTTGAAAAGCAGTTAAAACTGGAAAAAGGAGGTATGGCACCCCATCAAAATACAGGAAAGTGACTGTTTCAGAAACCGATCATTAAGAGCCTAACTGTCAGGATTGATAAAACCCCCGTTCTTTCGCATATTAAAAAATAAAAGATCTTTTGAGATTGTTTGCCGCCCATTATTAAAAGATTTAAAAACTCCCGCTCCTCCCGCTCCTAAGAACATTTCTTATATATACAAGAGAGGGTGAACAGAGCAAAAAAAAAAAAAAAAAAACACAACCAAAAAAACTCAGTCAAAAGACAAACACTCAAAATGATCACTTGATCTCAGAAAATCTTCAAACAGACCCAGAGTCTGAAACATTTCAATTTCAAAAGCTTCACAACAAGCTTGCAGAATCATCTTGCTTTTTCCCAGCAAAGACAGTTAGAACACTGCTTCTGATTCGAATCCCAGTTCACAAGCCAGCAAAACGAGATTTCTCTCGTTACAAATTTGGTTCAGCAAAGCCAAGGCAAGCATAGTTTGAGTTTTCACAAATACGAAAACCTCAACAAATTTATGGAGAGCCCTGACTAAGCAGCACAGGTACCACAGTACAGCTCCAGCTCAAGTCCAGCCACTTCTGCCCTTTTCAGACTGGAGAAGTCCCAGTTCTGCCCATTCAAAAGCCTTCCAGGGCTAGAAATAGATTAAAGCTCTGCCAAACTCAAGCTTTGGTATCAATTTGCAGCTGAAGCCTAGTAGTTGAAGTTGTTGAAAGTCCAGTCCAGCACAGGCACATCCAGTCCAGCCCAGAACAGAGGCACCTACCCAGACAGAAATGGAAGCACATCACTTTTTTTGTCTTTTTATAGTCAGTTTTCCCTTTTTGAGCTTTGTAAAGGGGAGTTCTGCATGAAATTAGTTCAATCTGTTATTGTTTATTTTGGCCAGAACTACCGGTTTTATACTGAGAAAAATTATGAAGTCCTTACATGTCTAAGACATAGAAAAGAACTTACTTGGGAGATATTCCTCACCCAAATTCACAATCGTTTGTTCAGAGTCAATAGCTTGGGGCACAAGTTATTTTTACTCTCAAGTCTGTTAGAATTGAAAAGTTGCTAACGGTGGCACGCTCGACACACAAAGAAAGTTAATTTATTGACCAACCATGGTCTTTGGATTAATGGGGAACTTTACACTACCATCACAGGAAACAAATCAAAACGGGTGAACACAAATTAGTTAATATGATCAAACGGTTAAGGCCCTCACACTAGAAAATAGAATGACTCATGGTGACTAAGGTTTTCTTGCTTTATTTTTTGCTTGTCTTCTGCGCCTCTTTTGTTTTTGGGCCTTTGTTTGTTTTGGCAGTGAGCTATGTACTCTTTTGGGCCTTGTCAAAGAGTAATCTACCATAAGTTTTATTTATCTAATGAAATTCAAGCTTGACAAAAAAAAAAAAACCCCTCTTCCTCTTTTTTGGTGTTGTTTAATTCTGTTCAAGTTTTTACTTTTATTTTTATATTACATGAATGGAATTTAATTAAGGATGAGATGACACATAATGATGGTGCTCTAATCTTCTTATCTTATTAAACAATGTTCTAGGACCACAACCATTCGTACGAGGACCACTCAATTATGATGAAGATAATAAAAATCTAAGCTAGCAAAGCACCAAACACAAGACTTTCAGGTTTTGCGATCGGTCAGTCCTCTGATCAAAACCCCAATTCAAAATTTTAGAATTTAAGGACCTTCTTAAACTCTATTATTGTTTGTCTTTTCCATAAAGCAAAATTGGGGAACAAGATTCTAATTGGGTTTCCAGCAAGCCCATCACCATACGAACTTTCTTTGTGTCCACAGGACAAATATTAAAGTGTAAATATATTCTTGATAGTGAAAGCCTGCCCTTATTGATACCCCACTCCCAAAAACAAAAGGGAAAGCATATACTATATATTTAGGCTAATTGTGAATCCCAACCCGAACATATCAACAATATTTGCTCTACCACAAATCCATATGGCCACTTATATTCCTATTGACATGCCCTATTACTACTTGCCATTCTTCATTTGCTATATCTTTGCCTTCCTTGTCCACTTCTTCATCAAAAGCTATATGAAACCAAAGCCTTCAAGTCAAGACCCACCTAGTCCACCAGCCCTACCCATCATTGGTCACCTCCACCTCATTGGCTCTGTCCTCCCCAAGTCCTTCCAAACACTAGCTCGCCGCTATGGCATCCCTCTCATGCAGCTACGCCTCGGAGCTGCCACATGCATTGTGGTTTCAAGTGCTGAAGTTGCCAGAGAAATCTTCAAGACTCATGACATCATATTTTCTTCGAGGCCCGAATTTGGTTCCTCCGAGCACTTCATTTATAGAGGCTCTCGATTTCTCTTGGCCCCCTACGGAGAGTACTGGCGGTTTATGAAGAAGCTTTGCATGAATAAGCTTTTGGCTGCCCCACAACTCAATTTATCCGTTGATATTCGCGCGGAGGAGGTGGCGAATCTTGTGGAGAAGGTAACAAAGAGGGCAAGAGAGGGACAACCTTGCGATTTGAGCAGTGAACTAACGACCTTGACGAACAATACGATATGTAGGATGGTGATGAGCACGAGATGCTCTGGAAGTGACAATGAGGCCGGGGAGATTAAGAAGCTCATTGATGAGTGCATGAAGCTTGGAGCCAAGTTGAGTGTGGGTGATGTGTTGGGGCCTCTCAAGATATTTGATTTCTCTGGTACTGCGAAGAAGCTTGGATCCGTGTTACAGCGGTTTGATGGGCTGGTGGAGAGAATCATGAAAGAGCATGAAGGAAGATCTGAAGTAGGAGAGCAAGGGAGAGATTTGATGGATATATTGTTGGAGATATATAGAGACCCTACTTCTGAAGTGAAGTTATCAAGGAATGACATTAAGTCCTTCTTGCTTGTAAGATCTTCAATTCTTTGGCAGGCTATATTGATCTCTCTCTCTCTTTGTCTCTGTCTCCCTTTCATTGACATACAATTAATTTAGACCATTAATTAGGTGAAATGTTATTTTAAAGTGTAGTGCCAAATTTACAGTGTGATAACATAAAGTATCAGATATCGAGTAAGAAAACACTTTTTGTTACTGACCCAATTGTTTGATAATTTTGAATGTGCTTATTTAGGACATATTCATGGCCGGCACTGACACGTCATCAGCAGCCATGCAATGGGCCATGGGAGAGCTCCTCAGTCATCCACAAGCTTACAAGAAGCTCAGGGAGGAGATCGATATGGTTGTGGGGGTTAAGAGGTTGGTCAGAGAATCAGACATCCCAAATCTCCCTTATCTTCGAGCTGTTATCAAGGAAACCCTAAGGCTTCACCCTTCAGGACCTTTCATCATTAGGGAATGTGGTGAGGACTGCAAGGTATACGGTTCAATTGTTAAGGCAAAGGCACGCATCCTAATCAATGCTTATGCAATCATGCGTGACGCAGATTTGTGGACGGATCCAGATGAGTTCATACCAGAGAGGTTTCTGGATAGCTCAGAGGAGAAAATTGGAGAGCATCAAATGGAGCTGAAGGGCCAGAACTCTCGATACGTCCCGTTTGGAAGCGGGCGAAGAGGTTGCCCTGGTGCATCTCTTGCTATGTTGGTGATGCACTCGACGATTGCAACCTTAGTACAGTGCTTTGATTGGAAAGTCAAGGATGGGGAGAAGATTGATTTGGAATTAGGGTCAGGGTTTGCAGCAGAAATGGCAAAATCACTTGTGTTATACCCTATAGCACGTCTCAATCCGTATTAAAGCATATGTCGTTGTGGAATATTTCAAATAAAAAGGTGTTTTGTATGAAGGGCTACCTACTTGTATATATGCGTGTGTGTGTGGGTTAAGTTTGGTTATTGTAAAGATTGTTTTATTTTATCAAATACAAGTAAGTAATAGGAAATTGTTATTCAGTAGTACAGATATCAAAATAATAATGTCCGTATCACGATTCATCGTAATCATATATAATTAAACAATTGCCAACCGATTGGTAAAGCAAAATGAAGTTTGTGGAAGCAATTGCCTCTTGACTGATTGAACCTATTATTACTTGTCATTCAACAGCATTGTGCTGGACAAGGCAAGGACCAATATGTTCAAAACGTAGTAAATGATGAGTTTTAAAAATTGGGGTTATCTCATAGGAGATAAATGATAGCCCATTATCTGTTGGAGTAATTTTTGCATGTTCTAGATACACCAGCCATCATTTTTTTGTTGTTGCCAAAGTTAGGAAAGAGGAGCCCCTTTCCACTAGACTAGCCCCATTGGCTAAAGTTGACTTGCTTGAATTAATGGAGTAATGAAAATTATCGCTGAAAATTTATGTACTTAATTTTTGTTTAGAGCGGTTACCCAAATAATCCTCTTTTCAGGGTTCAACCCTTCTATACTTGACCCTCGAAGCTGCCGCAAAGCAATTAATCCAGACCACCGTAGTCACTCTTCTTTGTTCCATGAAGGTGGTTTTTGATTGCAAACAAGAAATATTTTTTTAAATCTAAATTTATTAAAGATCAAAGCCCATTTTAAGCAAGACAGGGGAAAGCACTACTAGATTTTTGTATTTGCGCGACGAAGGAGATTTCGTCGCTCAAAGTACATTTCTGTCGCACAAATAGTAATGCGACAGAACATTCGTCGCGCAAAATCTGTCGCGCAAAGATCGTAAAGAATGACTTTGCGCGACGATATTGTTCAAATTGTCGCGCAGTAGTACGACGGTAAACCTTCGTTGCACAAATTTAGCGGGACGATAAAATATTCCGTCGGTCAAAACTTTGCGCGACGAAAATAAGTTCGTGGCATTAAAATAACGCGAGGAACAGTAATCGTCGCGCTAAAGTAGGGGGACGATAGCATGTTCGTGTCTAATATATTTGCGCGACGACACACAGTCGTTGTAAGGTCATTGAGCGACGACTATCATTCGTCGCTCAGGTTTAGCGCGACGAGTATATTCGTGATTAAAATATTTGAGCGACGAAATATTTTTGTCGCATTTACTTAGGGAGACAAATATTTTCGTCGCGCAAAAAGAATAAATTCTTTAAAATTTATTTTTACGGTTGTGTATATTTAAAAAAAATAAAATTTGCGCGACGGAAATTATCGTCGCGCAAAAATAAATATATTATTATTAATATTTAATTAAATTTAATTATTTTGGTTAAAAAAATAAATTTGGTTTTTTTTTTTTTTAATTTTATAAAAATAATGAAATGAAATTGCAATTAGAAAAGAGAAATATATAAAATGTTATAACATAATGTATTTAGTACAATAGAAATATTTAAAATGTAATTAAGAATGTTAAAATCTAATCAAACAACCCTCCAAGATCTACATTGTCGTCTGGCAAATGCAGCTCGGAGGTCTGGACATTGTTGACAGGGGGAGAGGTGTGGTTGCCATGCTCGGAGGTCGACGGGGGAGTAAAAGGCGGGATTGAAATGCCGGAGTGAGCGAGGGACTGTAGAATATGAGACAAATGACTCTTGAGGTCCACCACCTCTGTCTTCAAAGCAGTCACCTCTTCATTTGACTCCGATGATGCACTGGGTCTAGGTGGCCGCTGCCTGGCATTCCCCATCCCTCGACAATATGTCCCTGGGCGCCTCCCGAGAGTTTGTCGCTCCTTTTTGCAAGCGTGAATTTTTTCATAACCCAATCTAAGACCACTCAACATCTTCTGTGCATGTTTGTGGTCTTTCGGCAAACAATTGTCCGTCGGAAGCATTCTCTTGAAAACCCCCAAAAAGTAATCGAAACACAGGTTCGACATACGATACTTTATTTTTCCGTGCATTAGCTCCACAATCGCCGTAAGAACGGAAAAGCTCTCGCACCCCGGATATAACTCTTGGTTGGCATTTCTTAACAGTTCTTCATACTGTTCAAACTCTGCACTATCCATTGGTGTAGGCACGTCATCTTCCCCTTCCTGATTGCTGCCGGTTGATGCAAATGGAAAAACATCATTTATAATATCCATGACTTGTTCATTAGCATCCACAATAGGTTCAACATTGTCCACTCTTGTGGCCCTTGAAGACGAACCAATGTCTAATTGTTCCCCGTGATGGTTCCACCTACTGTATGTCTCAATCATTCCATTCCTTACTAAATGAAATTGAACATTTTCAATTGTATCCCACAACATGTTGTTACACCTCCTACAAGGACATCTGATTCTAGTTGCACCCGGGTTGTGTGACCGTGCAAAGTGAATAAATTCCTCGATTCCATCCAAGTATTCGTCTGCGCACCTGTTAGGGTTCTGTATCCACCTTCTGCTCATAATTCCTGGAACCACAATCACAATACAACAATTATGTTGTATTCTTAGAAAATCATAACGTCACCTTATGCCTCCGGTAAGGGCCCTATCCCATTCGGAAATGCATAGTCATGCCACGTAATTTACAGCTACATGAGATTAGATTTCGACGTGGATGAATTTCGGCAGCATCTCGCTACAGTTCTTGAGGTGTACCGTAGATATCAAATACCTACGTACCACCCGAAGAACGTACCGAGATGACACCGAGATCTCCACAATCGAAACCTAATCCTGTAGCTGTAAACTACGTGACACGACTATACATTTCCAAACTGTCCAAAATATGGGACAATTCAAGAATTAATTGGACCGTAGTCGTGGATTACCCACCCATGCGCGGTCCAACTAACCTCGAACGGGAACTAAGCTTTACAATAAAAAATGTATGAAGTTAATTTCAATTAACTTCATACATTGCCGTGCATAATCTAACAACAGAATACAAATATAATTTCACAAAAACAACATATACAGAAATTAAATTGATATTTTAAATAAATACAAAATAAATAAAATACCTTCAATATGTCCTGAACTGATTTGCAGCTGAGAAAATGGAGAGAACGGAGACAGAGAGGGGCAGAAGCAGAGGCAAAACTGATTTTTCAGTTTTGCCTCTGCAATGGATGAAATGAATCTGTTAAAGAAGACGGCTTTGCACGACGAATACGAACATTCGTCGCGCAAATAAATAAGTCGCGCAACCTCCACTTCAGCGACGCGCAAAGTCATGCCGACATCATATTTTTGCGCGACGAATAATTTCTTTCGTCGCACAGGTCAAAATCCCTCGCGCAAAATTGACTTGCACGGCGCGCAAAGGCATGCCGACATCACACCTTTGCGCGACGAATAATGGTTTCGTCGCATAAGTATGTTAGTCGCGCAATATAGAATTTCTGTCGCGCAAAAGCCCAATTTGACACGCACGCAGCCACGATAGCCACCTTGCGCGACCAATGAACGATTTCGTCGCTCAAAGTTGTGGCGCGAAAAATCATTAAAACTGTTTGTTTTCCCGCTATTTTTTTTGCGCGACGTATAATTTTTTGGTCGCTCTAAACATCCTAATGCGACGAATATTTATTCGTCGCGCAAACCTTTGTCGCGCAAACATTTTCATCCGTACCCTTGAATATTTTGTCCCATTTCTAGATCTCTGAATATTTGTTATTTGCGACTTTTGGGGTATACGATCTCATAGTATATACAAACACGTTTAACGGTTGGATCGTTGAAATTACATTTGTAGAGTTGAATGAACACTTTTTAGTTTCAAAACATATGGAGGTTGATAACTCTACAAAAAGATTCGTACGAAAATTTATAACCCTGAAATTTATTCGTATGGAGGTTGATAACCCTACAAAAAGATTCTCCTCTACCATTCCCATAATTAAAAGGGTATGAATGATGATCTTCACTAAAATCAATGAAAAACATATGATTTAGATGGCAAAATTAAAATTAAAATCAATGAAAAACATATGATTTAATGGTTTTGTATATCTTACCTTGTGCGACGGACATATGTTTTGTCGCGCAAAGATCTCATATGCGATGACTTTATTCGTCGCATAAATTAGGCGCCATAATATTTGTTCGCGGTTCTTCCCCCTTCTTTTACGCGACGGATATGTATTTTGTCGCGCAAATATCTCACATGCGACGAGTTTAATCGTCGCGCAAGAATTAGGCGCCAGAATATTTGTTCGCGGTTTTTTCCCCCTTGTTTTACGCGACGGTAGGCTTTGCTGTCGCGCGAAGGGTTTTAGCGCGACGAATGTTATTTGTCGCTCCTTTTTGCGCTACGCATATTATTATTCGTCGCGCTATGATCTTTTATGCGACGATTTGTTCTTCGTCGCGCAAAACGTCGTCGCGCAAATAGAAAAACGTAGTTGTGATACTTTGCGAGACGAATCACTATTCGTCGCGCAAAACTCTGTGCACCGAATTCTAGTATTCGTCGCGCAAAGTTACTTTTCGCGACGATTCTTTGTCGTCGCGCAAAGGTTTGTCGCTCAAAGTGACTTTGTGCGACGATTTTTTTTTCGTTGCGCAAAATTGAGTCGCGTAAGACTTTGAGCGACGATGATTTATATTCGTCGCGCAAAGTCACTTTGAGCGACGAATTTTTTTTCGTCGCGCAAAGTTTGGTCGCGCAAGGGGTTTTTTTTAGTAGTGAAGAAAAAAAACACAAAGCAGAATCCAAAACTCAGCGACCAAGAAAATGAGTGCCACAAGAACTATGAACTTACTTAGAACAAGAGATTTGACTTTGAATTCTCAGTTTAAAATGCTTAATGAGACGTTAGAAGTATTAACTTGTTAATGAAATCCGCATATCAATTTCATTGTTTTCGAAGATGAACTTTACGCGCTAAAATTGTGTTACTTAAAAAGTCACTCCTTTTCTTTGATCAATTATTGAAAATACATCAATTAAATAAAAATAGTACTTCAATCAATGACAGAAGGTCATGAAGATAAGTATCTTTCTTAATTAATCTTTGCCCATCCTAGTCATCTGGTCCCTAGGCTTACATCATATTGAAAATTAAGGAAGTCCAAAAGCTTATATCCAAAAACAGTCCTCCTAATACAAACGCTGTTAGGTCAGATGTCTATTATACATCTAAAGTTTTATTCTTTTGGGGTGACTTCAATTACAATTTTATTATAAAGTACGTTTAATGATTTAAGGACCACATTAGCTAGAATCACCCTATTTTTATTTGTGGTCCTAAAATCCTATTTCTTTTGTTTTTTTGACAAAAAATTGGCTGACATCAAACAGCTAATGGGCGTACGGATATTTGTTTCACATTATAAAATAATAGAGGGGAAGACATGATGACCAGAGAAGACAATGATCCCCAAATAGATAAGAAACAGTTTTGTTGCATATATATATTTGTATTATCGCATATATGTGATGCGAATCTCACAATTTCTTATCCGCTTTGATCTTGGATTTACCAGTATACAATTAGTCGCAGCAGGTCTTTCAATTTATTTGTTAAGATTGACTTCAACACCGTAATTTGGGATGATCGGCAATGATCATTTGGTTTAGTGACATTTAGTCTCCACTTTGTTGAAGAAGTTTTAAGGTTAAATCTTATGGCGACATTTGTTGAATAACATAAAAAAGGCTACATTCATGTCCATTTTGTTTAAAATTCATTCTGATTATTTGAAGTGTTTCAACCAAAAAACACTCTCAAGCACATTCTTGATATTGACATGATGAAACCACATAGGCAGATAACCCATTGTTAATTGTAAAAGATTAATCTTTTAGGACAATGCTAAAGGACCACCTTCTTACGCATTAGATTAAGTGGGGCAATTGATGTGAGCTTATATGCGTCAATTATTATCGTTAATTGTTAATTAGCACATTGATCGTCATCTCATTGATGTTATTAGCTCTCCACCTCCATAATTTAGAAGATTATATATAAGAGCTATCAATAAGTGTTTCTCATGGAATTAATCACCTCTAGCACTCTTTGTTAATAGTCCACTAGTCAAATGATTATGGCTAATTTCCTTGAATACCTTGTATTTTTCTTCGTATGGTTAGTCTCTTTCATCTTGTTCCGAACCATCTTCACCAAGCCTAGAAGTCTCCCTCCAAGTCCACGAGCCCTACCAATCATTGGCCACCTCCACCTCCTTGGCCGCATCCCTCACCAAGGCCTGCACAAGCTTTCGAACCGCTATGGACCTTTAATTCACCTCTTCTTTGGCTCCATACCATGTGTCGTTGCCTCCTCACCAGAAATGGCCAAAGAATTCCTCAAAACCAATGAAACGTCCTTCTTGAACCGCCCCAAGATGGCGAATGTAGACTACCTCACTTATGGCTCAACGGACTTTGCCATGGCACCCTATGGACCTTACTGGAAGTTCATGAAGAAGCTTTGCATGACTGAACTCCTCGGAGGCAGAATCCTAGAGCAGAACCTACCGATTCGCCATGACGAGATCAAGCGGTTTTTACATGTTGTGCTAAGCAAAGCTGATAAAGGTGAAGAACTAGATGTTGGGTCAGAGCTTGTGCGGCTAAGCAACAACATCATATCGAGGATGGCACTAAAACGACGGTGTTCGGAACAAGACGAAGAAGCCCACAAGGTGAGGGAGTTGGTGGGAGAGATGAATGAGCTTGCAGGGAAATTTAATTTTACAGATATGTTTTGGTTCTGCAAGAATTTCGACTTGCAAGGATATGGGAAGAGGCTTAAAGAGGTCCGGGATAGGTACGATGACATGATGGGAAAGATCATAAAGGAGCATGAAGATGCAAGGAGGAAGAGGATTAAGGAAAGGGAGGGTGATGATGGATTGGATTTGCTTGATATTCTGCTTGATATATATGAAGACGAAGGCTCAGAGATCAAATTGTCAAGAGAAAACATTAAAAGCTTTATCATGGTAAATAGTCCTTTACGCATACATTTATCAGCTAGAGACTAGAGTCGTCAAAATTTTATTTTCCAAATTAATTAACAAATATGAAAAAGTTGTGTTGAAAGTATTTGTCATGCGTTAGAAAGTCAAGGGACCAATGATGGACTTATAAGGAGTTTAGCTACTGTCCCATACTCACAGTTGGTTTTGGGGTGAAACCTTAACTTTCTTCATAGTACCAGAACATGTTGGGCCTAACGGACACACGTGCTCCCACGTCACCCAATATATCATTTAAGATCCCAAAACTTTGGTATTTAAGTTTGTGTCTCGGCATTATTGTCTACATGATTCCATGGTAGCTCAAAAACTTTGGTATTTATTTTTGGCTTTGGGGCTATAAGGAAACTGACATATCTAACATATGAACTTTTACAGAACATGTTTGGTGCTGGGACTGACACATCTTCATCAACAATGTCATGGGCTATAGCAGAGCTAATTAACCACCCAAATGTGGTGGAAAAAGCAAGGGAAGAGATTGATTCTGTAGTGGGAAAGAGTAGATTGGTAGGAGAATCTGATACTGCTAACCTTCCCTACCTCCAAGCAATAGTAAAGGAAACGCTGAGGCTTCACCCAGCAGGCCCAATGGTTGTAAGAGAGAGCACAGAAGAGTGCACTATCAATGGCTATACTATTCCAGCAAAGACCAGGCTCTTTGTGAATGTGTGGGCTATCAATAGGGACCCAAATCATTGGGAGAACCCACTTGAGTTCCAGCCAGAGAGGTTTCTTGCTGAGGAGGGCAGTGGGAAGAGCCCTTTGGATGTGAGAGGGCAGCATTTTCATTTTCTGCCTTTTGGGAGTGGAAGAAGAATCTGTCCTGGAACTACCTTATCTCTTCAGGTTGTGCAGGCAACTGTGGCTGCTATAATTCAATGCTTTGATTGGAAGGTTAGGGGTGGAGGTTCTGTGAACATGGAAGAGGCGCCTGGGATCACGGTTCCTAGGGCTCATCCCTTGGTTTGTGTCCCTGTGGCCAGGCTTAGCCCATTTCCAGCAACCTGATTTACATTAATTTCAAAATTAAGTATTCCAAAAACTTGATATAGCCTTCAAAAAACTAGCTGTCGCTTTCTATGTCACCCTTTTGAATTGTTATTAGAAGGGTCTATGCAGAAATGTTTAGTTTATGTAACTGTTCCTCTTTATATTTTGAGTCTTCTAATTACCAAGCTAAGTGAAGCTTCTCTGTGTTTCTATATATATTGGATAAATTTAAAAGATAAACAAGTCAATGCACAAAGTAAAGAAATTTATAGTAAGAAATTAGAGCGGAAAATTTTCTCATTAATCAATCAGTACTTCTAAGCCAGACAGAAAAATTCACTTCACATACACTTTCCGTTTGATAATAGTACGTATACCAAAAAAGAAAAAAAAAAGACCTCTCCCTTCGATAAGCTCTATATTTTACAACATCATATGGTCAGATGTCACCGGTGAGTGAATGAGAGTTGGTCAGAAACAAGATTATACGCATGGTGGATGGAACGACACTGGCATAATTAGAGCTTGGCTTTTGGCATCCAAGTGTAGTCCCTAACGCTTGTATGTCTTCATCCTTGATAGTGCCCGGGGTATTGGCTGTGTGATAGTAAGTTTTATAACTCTGGATGCTGAGACATAAAGTTCTTCAAGATATCCTGCTTCTGCAACTGATGACATCAACAAAACTTGCAATCTGACTTAACCTGAAAATTTTCATCACCAGTGAACAGTTTATAACTTGTGAAAAACAAATCAACATTGAGTAAAATTAAAATGCAAAGCACACAACAGTAGGAAAAAAATAGAGCAGAGGATGAGAATATACTTTCAATTGGGAGTCATTTCTTCTGGTAAATCATTGATTCAATGAGATCTTAGATCTCGATAGGTTTTGAGCCAACAATTGTCCCTTGACTCTCTTTCTGTTTGAAACCCTAAGAATGGAGGAGTTTTCCTCCATTATTTTCTGAGGAAACCTATAATTCAATAAACCAGATTTGCAGGAAATGAGAAAATGATCAAACCCTTGAAAACAGGACCTACTATATATAGGACTTAGCTAGGATTTCTATGAAAGATGACAAGGACTTTGCTCCTTATTTATAACATGGTGATGTATTCCATTTTATCTAAATACCAAACGTGCTAAGAAAATTTAGGTAATAATTTCCATATAAAGCTGAATTTAAATGGTAAATGAGGAATAAAAAATTCTTGAAAAATGAAAATTTTAACTTACTTAGCAAAATATTTAAGTTATTGCTATAAAATGCTTTCTATAAAATGCTATTTCCTTGAAGAAGAAAATCAACATGTACTATAAATGAAATCCTTGTGATTATAAAATCGACCAGGGGATTAGGCTTCAAGTTCATGTATGCTTTCGATCTTGCTCTTTTGGCAAAGCAGGGATAAAGGTTGATTCAGAACCTTGATTCATCGTCGTAGAAATTATCGTGAAGTCCCATGATTCTTATGTTTAAAAATGCATCTATGGCCAACAAGGTCTAACCCGGTGGAAAAAGGGCCTTGACTTGCAGACTAAAGGTCTCAGGTTCGAATCTCCATGATATCTTAGCTTGTATTAAAAAAAAAAAAAAAAAGCATATGTGAAGCGAGGAAGATTATCGCTGGGTCCCTCAACCGTTCTTAGTGATACCAATTAGTGGAATGTCCGTTTGCTTCAAACCATTTTCTTCCTTGAAGAAGTGGATTTAATTCAATTTTTACCTTTTGCAGGGAACCTCCGGATTCCTTGATATTAAATTATGATAACAAAGGTCAATTCACTGTTCGAAGTGCTTGTCATGTGGCGTGTTTGATAGTCCAAAATCATAGTGCAGTGGATGCGTGATTTTTTTTTTAATCAAGAGTGCTGTTATTTCCATCTACATATCCTATTTTCTCACCTGCCTTATCTTTCCACCCACCATGTAAATTTAAAAAAACACAATCCTATCTTTCCACACCATTATTCCTAAAATATCATTTAATTATTAATTCCAGCAAATTCTCATCTTTATGAAATTAGTAATAAATTAATTCAACTAAAGCTCCCCCACCCACCCAACCTGGTTAGCCACCCCTCTACTCGCCAGAAACACCTCCTTTTTTCTCTAGAAATATCAAAAAAGGAAAACCTGTCATAACAAATTGCGCTTAGAATTTTGCCTCTGTAGGAAGGTAGGGTCTACATTAGTATCGACAAACAATTCAGATTCTTTTTCCTCTCTTCCTTTTATGGTCTTCCCCAAGTTTGTGAGAGAAGATGCATCTTTTCTCTTGACCCAAAAAAAAAAAAAAGATTCATCTTTTCTTCCTCAGTATCTGAATCAGTGCCACCAAGTAGGAGTTGTTTGGATCGACACATAACATATATATATATATATAGAGAGAGAGAGAGAGAGAGAGAGAGAGAGAGAGAGAGAGAGAGAGAGAGGGAGAGAGGAAAGGAGGATTTGTCGATGTCGAGGGGGGAGGGGGTTGCTGTTGGCGAGGTGGGATGGCTAACAAGTTGGTGGGTGAGGGAGTTTTGGTGGCTATTGGGTTTTTTGTTTTTGTTTTTGAAATAATTAGTTTTAGTTTTTTTTTATATATCAAAAGTTGATGTATATAGAAGTCCTTAGAAGTCATTTTACAAAGGGATAAATTTGTCTTTAAAAGTTTTGAAGATAAGGTGGGTGGGGAAATAGGACAAGGGGGTGGAAATAGCAGCACTCTTTATCAAAAGTAGCCAAAATTTACCCCTTACTTTCATAAATGTTAGTTTTTATAAAAACTTTCAAAATATCAGAAAACTCAGTTAAATAAACTAAAATACCCTCAAAACTAAAAACCCACACAAAACCTAAGAGGCAAAGTTACACCCAATAAGAAAAAAAACTGAGCTCGAAACCATTGAATTTTGCAGCCATGGCGAGCACCAAAGTTCTAAGGATTATGACGGAGAGGTTGAGCTATTTAGATTTATTGCTTTTCTAAAACAAATGTATGTGGGATGTCATTTGTGAGTAGTGATATGTACTGACAATCCTAATTGCTAGTGGATATACTTTCACTGATATCACTATAAGAAAAAAAAAGAGCTACACCCAACAAGAGGACCTTAATATTACTTTTGTAGCTCTTGCACTACTACAATAAAGTTAATAGACAACGGTTTTTAGCCGTTGTTGAAAGTCTTCTAAAACCGTTGAGGTTAGGAGTGTCGTCGTTTCTACCTATTTATGACAACGGTCAAAAACTGTTGTAATATGTCACTTTCAACAACGGTTTTTAAGAAAAACCGTTGTAAATTCTCACAAATAAAACATGTATACAAAAGCAACCGTTGTAATATGGCCCTTTCAACAACGGTTTTGTCTTATAACCGTTGTAGTAAGTCACTTTCAACAACGGTTTTGTCTAATAACCGTTGTAGTAAGTCACTTTGCACAACGGTTTTTAGAATAACCGTTGTAAATGTTCTTATTATACAATGGATGTTGGTTCTAACCGTTGTAATAAGAGGATTTCTACAACGGTTTGAATGGGTAACCGTTGTAGTTAATGATATTCCTTCAGTACTGAATATGATTTAAAAATTAATTAATATTGTTGCATTCCAAAATTAACGAATATAGGTAGAACAATGATGTATTCATATTTCAATATGAAAAGTATTCGAACCTGTTCAATTACAACAATTTGAGGTCTACATGCAATCTAAAGCTTTGAATTTAGTACATGCATCCCAAAGCTACCAACCACAGAATCTAAAACTTTGTACATTCTATGTGAAAATTCTACCATTCACAAAATGACAATCAAAGTGATTGCCACGTAATCATGTTCAAAAGAAACCAAAACAATGGTTGATAACCTTGTCCACTATTCTAAGCCAAAAAACCTTGTCCATTTTGAGGTCTGAGCTACACATAATTGGTCATCACACAATCTGCCCACTCATGCCATACGTCATCAATTTGATTTTGTGTATCTGTACAATAATTTGTTTTACTCCGCTGTAACAAGATATCAAAAATAAGACTTAATGATTAAATAGATAAAATAATTTCATAAAACTTTCAATTGAAGTCGAATTAAATAGAAGAGAGATGAGAGATATGACTACCAGTTCAAACTGGTACTCGGAGTATCAACTACACAGCATTCAAACTGGTAACTAAACTGGTAATCAACTACACGGCATGCAAAGGTTTTGACAACTGAATTTTCTTTTACTATATAGGTGCAATGTTGCAGCAACAAAGGGTCTTGTTATCTTTATTGGAACAGGAGAGCACATGGACGAGTTTGAAGTTTTTTTATGTTAAACCGATTGCCAGCTGTCTCTTAGGTCACTCGCTTTTTCAGTCTTGACTTTTTTGGATGTACTTAGCAATGACTGTTTTAAATTGTTTAAATAACAATGGTTTTTACTTCTATGCATGGGCAACTGGTCTGGATTTATGGACAAGATCCATGAAGTTGTTCCTATATGGACCAACAGTCAGAACTCTTGCAAACGCTGTCAGAAGGGAACTTTACATTAAGGATTATGTATGAGTCCAGTTAGCCAGGTTATCATTCTCTTTTATTGTACTTTATCTAGAATGTGCCTCTTTTATCTACTTGCCCCTTCTATAATTCTGTTTTAAAGGGTATGCAAATGTGTGAATACTAAATGGGTGGTACCTATGTGTTATTGGATCTATTGAAGCTAATTATGGATACGAACATATTATGTTCACATGTTCACTTTTTATGGTAGCTTCACCAATTCTTCCCCAAATCTAAATTTTAACAAAAACCACTTAAAACCCAACTTTGACCCCCTTCCCTACAGGCTACACCTTCCCCAAATTGAGAACTGCCCAAACTTTTCTCTAAATCAAGTTGGGTGTTTCAGATTTTTCAAATGCTGCTTATTACTCTGACTCAGTAGCTACAGCTCTCCTCTATAAAAGAGGTCTTTGAATTCCCCTCCCCAAAATGTTGTAAATGGATTTTAGGAAACCATATGATTAACGTCATGAGACCATGCTAATAACATAAGAACATACATAAGAACATTCAATTGAGCTATTAGCTCAAAAATTTATCAAGACACCATGCCATTAAAAAGGAACAACAGGAACTAAAAACATAAGAACATTCAATAGAGTTCTAGTGTTGGCTATATCTACTAAAAGCAAATATAGTGTTCTAGTTTTAGTAGATATAGCAATGAGAAAAGCAACGCTAGCAGCCACCTGAAATGGGTAAATAATGTCAGGAAAAATAAATTAAGTACACGTTTTAAGGCATGCGCTCTTACCTAAATAATGTCAGGAGATAATCTAGAAAAGCAAATCATTTTAGATATATATGGATAAACTTGCAATCTACACAGTTACACATGATTTGAAATTGGCAAAAGGCACCATTTGTTTTTGCAACTGCTGCAGCACTCGAACACAATATGGCATCAACTTGTGCAACATTGTTTTCTTAATAGAACAGCTGGGGATTGGGCTTATGAATATTGGCAGGCTACCGCTAACTTGAATTGAAGAGAAATACTAAAATTTTGATATAAAGCTCCAAAACTGGCAACACTTTCACAGTAAAATTACCATAAAATTTTGATATAAACAAAAGAGAAATACTGTCAGCAGCAGAAACTACCTGCGATGGCCTTCAACCACTTTAGCCATGTACAAAATACAGAAGGTGGCTTCAGCTTTCATCTACTCACCAATTTGGGATAAGCCTTTGCAAGACTTGCCATTCTCCTCCCTGCACCATATATTTCACCAGCTGCAATATAAATCTGAATATCGCGATCTTGTACACCTCTTCGTTGGGGAGAGTATGTTTTGGCAAAACTTATCATAAATCAAGATCTTGTACACCTCTTCGTTGGCCATACCAGTTACATTAACGGGTTGGTTCAGATTCAACATATGGGTAATACATTCTGAACCCAAAAATCACAGATCAAATTCAATACTTTACTAAAAATTCAGAAAACTAAATTGAATATATGCAAACCCAATCAGACGAATCAAATAAAATTTCGTTTAGCATATGACATTTCAGTTCCTCTTTTTCTAAGCAGAAAAAAACAGCTCTCAAACTAAAATCACAGATCAAATTCAATAACAAAAACCCACAACAAAGTAAGCAAATTTAATCAACTCCAATGGTAATTCCACTATAAATTTACCTGTGTTTTCTCTATTAGCTAAATGGGTTCTCGATTAATTCCACAGTATTTTCATTTTTACATCCTTGGTTTGGTTGAAACAGAGATCTAGAGCAACTAAATGACCAAGAGAGCAATTTACCTGTTTGCCTTTGCCGCAGATTGAGAGCCATGGCCGTGAAATCTATATCCTTCCGAGTAGCAAAGACTCCCAGACTCACTAGCAATTTTGGTTCGATTTGAAGTTTTATGATTTTCGAAGAGCTCCGCAAATTTGCGGGTTAAACTTGAGTCCTGTGATGTCAAAAGAGATGGAAGCTCAAATCAGATGGTACACATGAGCCAAATCTCCAAAGAGGAGGCAATCAACAAACTCCTACATCAATTCTTACCCAAAAACACAAAATTAAAACTTTAGCAAAATCAAAATGAAAAAGAAGAGGAAACAGATCGGGTTTGGAAATGGAAAATACCAGCGCTGCATGAAGTAGGAGGATCTTTCTGGAGGTCCTTCAGCTCCTTCAAGATCCGTTTCGACGCCATCACCTTTACAAGCACACAAACAAATGGTTAGATTAAAACCCAAATCAGTAACCCTAAAATTAAAACCCAAATCCTCTGAACTAGAAGGAGGGAGGAGAGAGAGAGAGAGAGAGAGAGAGAGAGAGAGAGAGAGAGAGAGAGAGAGACGCGAGAGACAGAGTCTCGCTGTCTATGGCTGTGGCAAAGGGCAAGGCAACGAGGTGGGAAGAACAAGACCGTGGAGAGAGCTAGATGCGAGAGACAAAAGATAAGAGAGAATGAGAACTATCGGGGCTGAAGAAAAATATTGAGCCACTGTTCACTCCGTGTTTTTTTTAAAAAAAGCTTTAATTACAACGGTTGAAACGAAAACCGTTGTAGAAAGCTGTGAAATAAAATCAGAAAATCAAATACCCTAAACCACAACGCTTAAAAACCCCTTTTAACAACGGTTACATAATAACCGTTGTGGAAGAAACAACTACAACGGTTTTGGAGCCAACCGTTGTGTATTCAGCGTTGTCTTTTTGAATATTTGCAGTAGTGTTGGAACGCAGGGCAATTTGAACCAGTGTATGATGTGAGGATTTTGAAGGTCTACAACCTGTTTGTCTTTCAACCGGACCAAATCCATAGCATGATCTTGTCATTTTGTATGTTGTACTTCGAAATTTGTCATTTGCTTCTTGGTAAGCCAATAATAAAGTTGTAGTTTTGGCTTATGGACTATGTTTCCATGGGCATCTTTGAAGTTTGAGGATCAAAACAAAAAGTTGGCTTGTTTGGGGGCAGTGTTTGTTTCTCAGCAGGTGATTTGGTGGAGTGCAATTGAGACAATGTGTTGTCGCATATGATGTAAACTTGATATTACCATATCTCTTTTTTTTTTTTTGGCAAAAAAAGAAATTTTTTTTGGAGTATCATCTCTGATTTTGAGTTAACCTCCTAAACACTTTTTTGCTTTTTAGGTTTATGTGGGTTTTAGTTTTGAGGGCATTTGAGTCTATTTAACTGAGTTTTTGGCTTTTTTTAAAAAAAGTTTTTATAAAAACTAATATTTATGAAAATATAGGGTAAATTTTGGCTAGTTTTGATAAAAACTCTAGATGCGTCCTCCACGGCTAATTTCTTCTCAAAAGTGTGGGCAGCTTTAGGAGGTTCAAGGCCCTTGCCTTGTTGCTTCCTCTCTCAGCAGCGAGCTATTGTGAACTGTTGTTTTTCTTATTTTAACACAAAATGACAGGTTCCCACGTGTCATTTGGACTTGTCCAAATCCAGCTAAAAGTGTTGGTACTGGCTGGGTTTGTTCTAAACCCTTCTTGAGAGAGAAATGAGTTTTCACTGAAATTGGTTTTATAAATTCTTCTGGTTTAAATCTGAAGCTTATTCTCTTGCTAAATATGTTAGACCTAGCTGCTTGGGGCAACTTTTCATTTTTGCGGAAAATTGGGTTGCAAGAAGAAAGAGATGTTTTCTATTACATGAATTGGTATTTCTTACAAGGACATGTTGCATGCGGCTGACTTTATTACAGTGTGCAAAAAGAATTGTGTATGTTACATTTTTATTTTTTTATTTTTTATACAAGCGATATTGAGGGGAGTGGTGAAAATGAAAACGTCAAAACATTTTAAGTTCTAGTTTTGCATTCTTCTTCTGGTCATATGTTGCTCTCATTGATTTATCACAAAACAAACTCTCCATGCCTTTAAAGTTAGCTTGAGTGCTCTATCAGCTCCTATAGACTTTATGAGCATCTATACAAGCGAGATTCATATATATAAATTGTTTCCTCCCTGTCTAGTCATCTGCTTTAGGATTCACATCAAGTATGACATATACTTATCAACTTCCCCGTTTATTTTGTTCTCAGCACAAATACATATCATGTGTCGCCAGCATTTGGAGAAAACCCTCAGACCCTAGACACAAGCTTTGGAAAGCAAAATTTCTTCGCTCCCACAAGGTCTTGGGTTTGACTGGTAACGGATCGATGTCAAAATACCAGAAATTTCTTCGCTCCGCAAGATCCTTTTCGGTGAGCTTCTCTGAAATCTCTTTCGTTCTGATGTCCTTCACCTCCTTCCTTGGCCAAGGTTGCAAACAAGAAAGAGCCAGAAGGTAAACTCAGAGGCAAACCAAATTATTTTTAAACATTAAAAATCAAAGCAGAAAAAAAAAAAAAAACAAGACAAGGGAACAAACAGAAGGATAAAATAATTTTTTTAATGTTCTTTGCTTCACTGAATAAACAACAGAAGATATTTTGTGAAACACATATCAAGAATGAGAAAAATTAAAAATCCTAAGCTTACAATAGTAGGGAAAGAGACTAAAGGAATAGAGAATATACCTCAGGATAGGACACAATAATTTTTTCTGGTAAATCATCGATTCGGTAAGATCTTAATTGGTGTTAAAGCCAACAATTGTCCTTTGACTCTCTTTCTATTTGAAAACCAAAGAATGGAGGTGTTTTCATTCATTCTTTTCTAAGGAGACCAAGAATTCAATAACTCTGATTTGCAGGACCCTAGCTATGAAAGGAGAATGAGAAAAAGATAAAATGACCTAGTATAGGACTTAGCTGCTATGTCTATGATAGATGATAAGGAGTGCAGCCTTGGGACCCTATTTATAACATTGTGAGGTACGCCCTTGCGTCGAAATACCAAAGCGGCCAACATATTTTAAGTAATAATTTCCATAGAAAGATCAGTATCAAAGGTAATTGAGAAAAACAGAATTCATAAAAATTGAATTTTCAGAATTAGCAAAATATTCAAAATATTGCAATAAAATGCTTTTCTTTAATTGAAAAAAAGACATTTAAGATCTATGAATATCGTAGCTCGTTCAATAAAATAAGCTCTAGGTTCATCAATATTCTCGTTAGGGTTTTTATCACGAATGATCCATATGAACTTTTCAAAAGTCTTTGTTTGAGTTCTCAAATTTTTAAATCAATCAATGTGGTTTTTAAACTTTTGGTGTACACATCACTTTGACACCAACACAAATATGAAAGCACTCTAAAACTTGTGAAAAAGAGAATGAGCATTTACAACCATGTATCTCTAGACAAAAAAGTTTCACATACACTTTCAGTAAATTATCGATCCGATAAGAGATCTCAATATTTATCGAGCCAACAATTGTTGTTTGACTCCCTTTCTATTTCAGAACGTAAGAGTGGATGTGTTTTCCTCCATTATGTACCAAGGTGACCTAAAATTCAATGAATCTGATAGGCAGAAAGATCTCTTACTTGTGACTACAAAATGGGAAAAATATAAAACCCTTGAAAATTAAAAAGACCTAATATTGGACTTGGCTAGCATGTCTACGAAGGTTGACAAAGGACTGCAGTCTTGCGTCCCTATTTGTAACATTGTGCTGTAGTCCTGATACAATTTTTACCATCCATGCAAATAAGGTTAAAATCACATAAAATACTTGCAAGAATACAAGGCTATTGTAGTATAGATGCTCATGCAAGGTCGTTCTCCTCAAGGACTATTTAGCAATTTATGTAAAAACAATTTCCAAATAACTACCTAAAATTAAAGGTTGAGAAAGATGATTAAGAGATTGTTTGACACTAAAAACAAATTTTAAACATAAACAATTACGATTAAAGAAAAGAGTTTTAAAAACCAATTAATAAAAGCACTGTAGGGATTCACCATCACCTAGCAATCCTATGAATTTTTACCAATTACTTATGATCTGCACGTGCAACTTTGAAGGTTAGGTTTTCCTAATTTATATTCTACTTGGAACCTCAAACATAGAACATATATCTAACATGCAACCCGTTCAGACGTTCGGATCAAATCTGAACATGAAAGACTCATTATGTTTTGTGAAATCCTTTTGAAAAACCATGCAACCCTTAAGACGTGGTGTTCATCTTAAGTGAAATTAAAATTATTAATCCCAAGAAGCCAGCGTCAATTTCGGGGAACCTTCCGACCAAAATTGCATCCAATTACTTTTCTAAATATGCTAATGGTGATCAGGCATCAAGACAATTCGATAGTTTAAAACAGTGATTAACAATTCAAAGTATGCATGTAGTCAATCATAAGCAATTAAATAAAAATTACATATTCATGCTAAGGTTCAAGGCTTCACCCTAGCAAAGGGAAATTAGTTACGCATATTCATAATTAAAATCCAAGAAAATATCATTAAGAAGGAAAGGAATGAAAACACCTTAAAGTTGTGAAAACTCCAAAACCCTAGCACGTTCAAAAGCTGAAAAGAGATCCCTAAAAATTCTGTGAAACAGAACTTAAATACTCCTACAAACAAGCTGCCCACAACCAGCTTTTCTATCCCCACAAGGAAACTAAATAAAATAAAATAATGACATGACATAAAATCCAAATTGGACTAGGAGAATCTGTCCACAATCTGCCCAGCCACGTTTTGGGCTCAAATCTCCTCCAAATCCTGCCAAATATAGCTTGTTTTAAAGATAAAAACATTCTGATCACATCTCCAGAAGGCCACGAACCCATCTGAAGTCATCTTGGGCTTAAAAAACGCAATAAAGGCCCAAACTGTCACATTCCAGCACCGCGCACTGCTCCTTTATTTTATTGCCAGAGTATAACCGCTTGGTAGAAAAATCTGAAATTTTGATACGATCAAGCTAAGTGACTCACGAACGTCCTCCAACTGGAATTACTCCAAAATTAGTCTATTTGATTATGTTTTACTCCAGAGGAAGTCGAAAGTCCTATATTGGAAATATAATTCAAAGTATCAAAATTCTTCCAAAATATCAACCAAAATATACTAAGGATGGGATTAAATATATGATATAAAATATGCCCATTAAAATACCCCCAAACTTAGCTTTTCGCTTGTTCTCAAGCAAAACAAGACTCAAACAAAAATAAAAACCTAACAATCTGGACACTTGACTAACACTTCACCAAGTCAAAACTTCCACCTTCAAGTTGCAATCCATAGCAAATTTTAAAAACTAGAACATCTTTTCAATAGATCCAACTAATCCCACCACAGAGTCTAAACTATTTAGAATCAACTAGAAAAGAATTCACAAACTTCCTTCGGTGTAAAGTGAACCATCATAGTTAGGAGATTTGACTAAAACCCTTACCTCTCATCCCTTTTATTCATACTTCATACACTTATAGAATCATTCTCTTTTCTTTTCTTTCCTTTTTTTTTTTCCCAGTAACAGTAGTGGTCGTGCAATGTCAGTTCCCTTAAGCTTTCGATCCAACTCGTGTAGTAAGCATTAGGTCAATGTCTCCCAAACCATTAAGGCTTTAGGGCACTAGGTGTAGAACACCCCTACGGACTTATTAACTCGAGCTGAAAAGGCTACGAAACCAACTAACCACCCTGCCCCATGCCAAAACTCTACTGTTTGACTCGAGAATCACTGTTGATTAGGCAGGACTGGCCCGGTTACTAGGCAAAGCTACGGGTGAGACAATTATTACTTTATAACACATACTAACCTTATTTTATATAGAACAAAAATTAAAACACACTTAGACAAAAAGTAAGTATTTCAATCTCACTCCCCACAAACTATGTTGGTGTGATGTGCAAATTTCAAAATATAATTCATGAATTATTGTCTAAGCAACAATAAATAGAAAAGACTCTAATGTGGGATTAATCTTCACCATGTCCATTTGTTCTAACGTTTAAAATAATCTATGGATATTAACTTAAAAACGGAAATTCTAGACAAGACCCAAAAAAAAAAAAAAAAAAAATCTAAAATTTACTTTCCCACCCCCAAACTTAAATCACACATTGTCCTCAAGGTGTGGAAAAGAAAAGAAAGAAAATAAGAAAAAGGACAAACTACACTAAACCCCCCAACCTATAGGGTCATTTACGATTACATACCTGATTTTGGGGACATTTACAATTACATACACAACGTCATGGAAAACCTACAAAATGCCCCCTCCGTTAGTGAGACCATCAGGAAATCTGTTATCTGATTACGTGGCGTCTAGTTGGACGAATTTTTAAGGGCATTTTCAGCATCTCATGTCCCTGGGTTTCGCGCCCAAAACGACACGTGGCTTTTGTAATTAAAACAAAAAACAAAAAACCCCCAAATCGAGTTCCAGATCTAAGCCCCCACTTAGACCTAAGCCCAAGTAGACATAAGTGGTTGCCCAGGTTCCAATTTCGAAGAAGACAAAGACGACGATGTCGATGAGGTCGACGAGGTCTGCAAATCGAAGATGAGAAGTGGGACAACCTATTTGTCACTGCGGCAATCAATGTCGTCTGACAACTTCGTGGACTGACAACAACCCTGGGAGAAGATTTTGGGGCTGCGCCGATTATGGGGTAAGAAGAGGCTGTGCATTCTTTGAATGGTATGATCCACAGGTATGCGAAAGGTCCAAGACTGTGATATGTGGACTATTGAAACGATTACGTAAGGAAGAAGAGGAAAACCAAAAATTGAAAAAAGAGGTTGGAGCTGCCTTGAAAGCACAAAGATTTATACGAGCAAGTGTTCTGGGTTCTTGGATTTTTTTGATTGTGTTGTTGGGAATGCTAGTACTGGAATGGAAAGACTCTGGATCTTCCAAGAATGTGAAATTAGCACTTACATTTTAGGGTCTAGAACTTAGAAGACTTGGGTGATGTTTTTTGTAGCCTTTCCTTGGGACCTTTTGGAAAATCAAAGTGTTTTATGTGTATGGAAGGTCTGTTTCTTGTAATTTCCCATGTCAAGTTGTATGAAAGATGTTTATGTATGAACAATTGTTAGGCAATTTGGAAATACATAGACTATTGATGTATGCACAATTGTTAGGCAATTTCCAAATGAACAGTTGCTTGAAGGCAAATTCCATTCTATTTTGAGTTCAAAATACATACATACTTTTCCAACCTTTGCAGCTCAAATTTACAAAATGAACATGAGCACCTAATCTGGAAAACAGTTACCAAAAGTTGACAAAATGGCCACATCACAAAACCAAAAGTTGTACTAGTTCAAAATAAAATACATGGCATAACTAGAACTAAGAGCCTATGTTCTCTGTCTCTTGGATGCTCTCAATCCTATTCCAGCAGTTTCAGGATGCATTCGGCTGGGAAGCATTTAGTGCAGCCTTTTTTGCAGCAGCAGTAGCCTTTGCCCTTGCATATGAAAGCATTCTCCTAACTCTTGCAGCTGCTTTTGCTTACATCCTACCCAGAAAAAAACACTTTCAGCTTCAAGGAAGAAACAATAAAACAATAAAATAGCCTTTCCATTTTCAGGAAGAAACAACAATAAAAATAGGCACTCACAAGCAGCAACTGCAGGGTCTTGGTTATGTATTTTTCTTGGTCTTCCTTTACACCTTGATAGGGGTTTTTCCTTCGGAGGTAGATTCCGATGGTGAATGGTTTTGTTATGGCCAGTTGAGCCACAAATACTACACCTCATTTGCATTCTTTGTCTTCCCAACCATTTTTTCCCGACTCTTATCTATTCTCTCTTTAGCGCCTTTTATCCTCACCTTTCTAGGTCTTCCAGGTTGTCTAGTGTAGGCTGGTGGATTTATTGTTGTCTGGTTGGTCTTCTCCCATAACTGTGACCCATTAATTGGCATAATGAGATTGCTATAGAGGGCCATGTAACTGTCCTTGATGTAGTATGAATGCACATAATCCTCCACAGCTTCACCTCCTTTGTAATGTATGGCAAGCAATTCCATGAGCATAAGGAATGCCTGACAAGGTGCCACTTTCTGCAAGAACAAGTGTGATTATCCAAATCCACCACATATTGGTCACCTCTTCCTTGCATCCACTTGATATTTAGGACCACCAGACCACTGCACAGTACAATTACATGATTCTAACATGGTCAAAAATGTTCTTGCATATTTGATGAGGCCAACTGCTCATCTTGTCCCTCCTTCACTGGATCCTTCTCATCAACAAGCACTATGATCATCTCTAGCATTGTGATAATTGGCTTGTCCCTTGCTGTCTTGATACTATTGTTGAAGCTTTCACACAAGTTATTCTGCAGCATATCACACTTAATCTATGTTCTGAAATGAGACTTAGACCATTGTCTTGGTGGCTTCTTAGCAAGCCACTCCCATGCATTGCTATCTAAGGTCTTCATTACTTCCATTTGATAGTTAAAACAAGGCACATTGGTAGCTCTAGCACATGTCCATAACTGATCCCTCAAAACTTTACCTTTATATGTTTTGTTGAAGTTATCCCAAAGGTGCCTCACACAGAATCTTGTTTTAGCATTAGGCACAATGTCTTCAAATGCACTAGGCAGTCCCTTTTGCTTGTCAGATATAAAGGCCCATCCATGGGAATTAACAATGTCCACATCCTTGGCCAACAGATCAATAACCATGTCCATGACTCCCTTGTTTCCATCTCACATCTCAACCACAAGCATATGCTAGCACCCAAGTCTCGTTATTGGGATCGATCCCAACTGCTGTAAGCAACTGTCCACCATAAACCCCTTTTAAATGGCAGGCATCTAACCCAATAAAAGGCCTACAGTTCATCTTAAACCCTTTCTTTAATGGTTCTAAACAAATGTACAACCTGCTTAAAAACAGTTTCACCATTAACAAACTCACAGTGTATATTTGTTGTGGAGCCAGGGTTTTTGTCTTCTAGCTCATGACAATAATCCCATAGCATGGCATATTGCTCAGCAACTGTTCCTTCAATGATTTAAAGTGCCTCTGCCTTTGCCCTGTAAGCTTTCATCCTAGATACACCAACTTTAAACTCAGAAGAGGCTGAGTTCACTATAGACTGTGGAGGCATAGTGGGGTTTGACTGAATCCTAGGCAGGAACTTATCTCGCAACCATTTGCTTGAGGACTTGTTTATTTTCAAATACTCTAACACAATTATGAATGGGATTATAGTATTTCACCACCAAGCTTCGATCTGTGGGGTTTTTCCAAGCCACATAAATATGCCATGGACAACTCACTGCTTTACAAACTGCCTTCACCTTATACTTTTCATTCCTGGTGAAAGTGACCTCTTTCCCACTCAACAAGCAATATTCACGAATAGCTTCTCTGAAAACCTTGCAGTCACTGAATATCATTCCAGTATCAAATACATGGGTTTTGTTTATCTGTTTCATGGTTATTAGTGTTTGAATTTTTTCCCCCTTACAACTGTTTCATCTTCTTCATCTGAATGAAGACTTCTTAACTTACCCTCCTCTGCTTGATCCCCCTCTTCCAATCTGGTGTCTTAAAGATCTGTATGGTGAAAATTCCGTAGTTCGAGAAGGCTGGTCCCTATTTTGACCAGTTTGTGAAGGTTGGTCTTCATTTTGACCAGTCTGTGAAGGGTGGTTCCCACTTGGACCAGAATGTGAAGGGTGGTTTCCACTTGGACCTGGCATGTGAAGGGTGGTCCCCACTTGGACCAGTCCTGTGAAGGGTGGTCACCACCTGCCAAGTTGTCAGAATTACAAACACCACCTTCACCCTCATTAACAACCACCTTCACCCTCATTTATCTCTTCATCTTCAAGAGACCGAAAAGTATCTTCAACTGGAGCATGGTCTGTAATCCACTGTTCCAAAAAATTGGTTTCCTCAACCATCTCTTCAATGTTATCCCCCCCATACTCACTGTCAACAAAACTAGATGCATTTGATAAGCATGCATCACTATCTTCCCCTTCTGTTGCAGTTGCCATTCGCCACACATTTACCTTTTGAAGACCTTGTAGCCCTTGCCCTCTTTGGTGCCTCAGGTTCAACCACTTCTTTATCCTTTGTAGACCTTGTAGCCTTTACCCTCTTTGGTGCCTCAGGTTCAGCCACTTCTTTATCCTTTGAAGACCTTGCAGCCTTTCCCTTTCCCTTTCATTCTTGCTGCCTCAGCCACTGTTTTACCCTTTGCATTCTTTGGTGTCTCAGGTTCTGAAAAATCCCCAACACCCTCCACTGCTTCTTGCTCCACTATCTTCACCTTATGTGGCTCAGGATATTTAGTTGGCTGCTCAACATTGCTCTTTGTCTTATAAGGAACAAGAGGACTACAATCATCATATCCTATATCCTTAATCACCACTGACCTATGTTTTTGTACCCCGAAACCTTCCACCCTTTGCAGCTCCATCTGTTTGTGTTTGTTTAAAAAGGTATGAGGGTCATCAGCCAACTGTGTCAAAAATATATCTATCTCCCTTACTTCCTGGCACACATTCACACATTTTTAGCACATCTTCATCAGACAGAAGCTTTTCTACAGAAGAAGAGTTGGGAAGCTCGTAGTGATATAACACTATACCATCATACCCTAACTCCTTCACCATTAGACCAATTTCAAACATAGACATTTGGTCCTTATCACAAAAATCAATGAAGTCCAGACTCCCATTTACATAAAGGTTGTCACATATAGAACCCCCATGATTCATTCGAATAGTAAACTTATCATTTTCACCTACAAAGCCGCATAACAGTCAAACCTTATCAATAAACAATTGTTCAATACAGAATTGGTGAATAAACAAGGAAATAAACAAATGCAGAGGTTTTGGACCACTAAGTATTGTCTACAATCGATAGCAGTTTGGTTTGGAACAAAAAAAAGTGCTTTTTTTTTTTTAATGCTTTTCCAACAACACAACGACAGAAATACACCTTTTATGCTTTTCCAACAACACAACGACAGAAACGGGCCATGGACCACAAATATCACTGTCAAGCACAATTCAAAGCAAATGAAAGTTTTAGACAAAAAAAAAAACGCAGGCATCTTACGACAAAACCACAAACCAAGAAGTATTCAAACTGCCTTCAACTTACAGAAACGAGGAGCACGACAACCACGAGGACGAATACCCCACGGCATCTCGAATTCCAGCAACCCAGCCATTCTTTGTGCTTTCGATCGATGCGAAATGGGGATTAGGTTTCAACTTGTGGAAACGGTTATGATTTGGGGGGGGGGGGGGGGAAATCGATTTTGGTGAGGGAGGTTATGGACGACGAGTATCTGGAACTCAATTTGGGGTTTTTTTGTTTTTGTTTTGAATTACAGAAGCCACGTGTCGTTTTGGGGGCAAAACCCAGGGACATGAGATGCCTGAAAATGCCCTTAAAAATTCATCTAGCTAGATGCCACATAAGCAGATAACAGATTTCCCTGACGGTCTCGCTAACGGAGGGGGGTTTATTGTAGTTTGTTTTAAGAAAAATAATGAAGTCGAAAATAAAACAGAGAAATAAAATGCTAGCCCAAAGAAATAAAGAACCTGAGGGAAAAAAAACCAAAATAGAAATAAAATAAAATATCAAAACAATGAATAAACAAAGGAGAAGAACACACCTGGATGCCATTACGCTGGGTCGAGACCTCTCTTGGATGAAATAGGCCCTAGCAGCCCACTTGGATGAATGGTTGAATGGACGCCATCTGTTGAATTGACTCAATAGGAATGGACGCCAGCTATGGCATGTCTTGCATATGTCCATGGCATTTGAAAAAAAATAATAATAAATAAATAGACTTTTTACTCGAGCCTAGAGCCAATGGCTCTCTTTGTCCATTTGTTTGTCAGAACCCACATGGGTGGCAAGGCATATGTCCAGTCAAGCTATGCTTTTTTTATATTTTTATTTCTTGTGTTTTGTACAGTCAAAAATAGAAACCAGCGGCGCATTAGTCATTTACTCTCCCACGCATGAGTCATGTCGCCTATACCCCATACGCCTCTCTGTGGAAAATATCTGGTTGCCATTTCACAATAATTCATCCCCAACCTCTCTCTTCTCAAAACTGAAACCACCTTCTCTTCCTCTGTTCTCTTTTCATCTTCCTCAAAACTTAGGGCCAACCTCTCTCTCTTCTGTCAAAACTCAAACCATACATCCGCTTCCACTCGAAACGCATTATGTCCTCTGAAGAGGACAAACCTGCTATCTCTCTATAGCTCCTTCTACGTCTCTAAACATTGCATTCGTTCTGCAAACCACATCCCAACAACAAACACACCTGCCATGAGGAGCCAGCCGTGTTGGAGTGAGCATGGAGAACGGTATGTCACTCCTCCACAAGTGTTTGTGATGTTTGTTTGTTTTTTTTTTTGAATTTTGTTTTTCATTACAGAGATCTAACTCATTGGTCTCATATTGTTGCCATCTGTATGAGGACACCTGGATCGCTAAACTGATATGAGGCAAAAAGGTGTTCAAGGATGAGATCCGATGGCCTATGGTGGAAGTAGCGGGAATCTGAGAGGCTAAAGGTTAAACCTTCCTCATATATAGTAACTGTCAGTTTCAGAAGTGATGGTGTAAGCAAAGTCTAACCCGAGCATGTATGTGTATCCATGTACGGACAACCCCCAAACTTGGCAAATCTGAGCAGATCTATACCAATCTTGCAACTTGTCTCGATTCAGCAAACTGTACCACGCAGTTGCGTAGTGATGTCTCAGGGCATGCACCGCAGATCCGGTATCCATATGAGGGTAAGAGGGTTCCGAAATTGTGTTTGGTCCTAATCTGTGTATTCGGTGGTCTTGATATGTGTGTTCTGATCCGTGTATTCCAGGAGAGATTCACGGGCTAGGACACACAAACTCAGAAGGCAAAGCAGCCAAAGGTCTCAAGGATCCCAGATCTGTGCATCTGGCAGGTATAATTCCGAATCCTGCAAGTTTTGTGGGTGTAGATCCAATATTTAGAGCTGTATTTAAATAGCTCAAAATGATGTGTCTAATCTGGATCTGCATAACTACTGCAAAACCTTGCATTCTTTGAGTTGCTTTAAATTCCAGCATAATGTAGATGTGGTTGATGGTAACATAGACTTGCTGCTGGGTGCATGATTCCAGTATAGGTTTTTCTGCTTTTGATGCTTGCTGCTGATTGTTGTCCTGCATTGAATCACATATGTGTTAGGAGTAGAAAGAAAATAAAAACAACTAGATAAAGAAAATAAAAACAAAATAAAAGAAGGAAATAGTTTAGAAACATTGGGTTGCCTCCCAATAAGCACTTTATTTTAAGTCTGTAGCTAGACATTGCAGAAGCATGGTGGTCAAATCACTGGTTCCTTCAGAGTCAAAGACTCGTTTGCAGTGTCAAATGGTGTCTCCACGTAGGGTTTCAGCCTATGACCATTCACCTTGAATGTGTTTCCCTTAGCCTCATTAGTATTTTCAACTGCCCCATGAGAAATTACTTGAGTCACCAAGTAGGGTCCAGTCCAGCGAGATTTTAATTTCCCTGGAAACAACTTGAGCCTTGAACTGAATAACAGAATCTTTTGCCCTGGCTGAAATTCCTTCCGTAAAATCTGACTGTCATGAAACGCCTTAGTTCTCTCCTTGTAGATGCGAGAACTGTCATAAGCACCTTGACGAATTTCCTCTAGCTCATTCAACTGCAATTTCCGCTTTTCCCCAGCTGAGTCATAATGCGAAGTTTAACTCTTTAATGGCCCAAGTAAGCTTTATGCTCCAACTCCATAGGTAGATGACAAACTTTCCCATAAACAAGTCGGAATGGTGACATTCCAATAGGAGTTTTATATGCTGTTCTGTATGCCCACAAAGCATCATTTAATTTGAAAGTCCAATCCTTGCGTGTAGAACCCACTTGTTTTCTCCAAAATACGCTTGAGTTCTCTGTTTGAGACTTCAACTTGACCAGATGTCTGTTGGTGGTAAGGTGTAGCCACGCGATGATTAATACCATACTTTGCTAGTAGGTTAGCAAACGGTTTATTAATAAAATGTTTCCCCTCATCGCTAAGAATAATGCGGGGAATTCCAGAACGTGGAAATATAACCCCTTGGAGGAACTTTAGAACCACTTGATCCTTGATTAGTTGGTGCTGCAATGGCCTCGAACCCACTTTGAAACATATTCCACAGCCACTAGAATGTATTGGTTCCCATTAGAAGATGGGAATGGTCTCATGAAATCAATACCCCAAACATCAAATAGTTCAACAATGAGGATACTTTGCTGGGGCATCTTAATCATTCTGGACTGGTTGCCGACCCTTTGACACCTATCACAAGCTTTGCACCAATTCTATGAATCTTTAAAAAGTGTTGGCCAAAACAACCCACTCTGTAGGATTTTCTCTGCTGTCCTCTTCTGCCTAAAATGTCCTCCACAGGCATAATGATGAGCAAATCTTAAAACACTTTCCTGTTCAGCCTTAGGAATACACATGCGAATAATCTGGTCTGGATAATACTTGTATAAGTAGGGTTCATCCCAGAAATAATGCTTCACATCTGATAAAAACTTCTTTTTTTGTTGGTAGGAAAAATCTGGATGTATTTACACCCTTAGCCAAATAATTGACAATATATGCAAACCAATGGTGTATCAATTCGGATAGCAAATAGCTGTTCATCTGGGAAACTTTCCCTCAATGATAGAGAATCTGCCTCCATGGCAACTGAAATAACCAGTCTGGATAAATGGTCAGCCACAACATTCTCACTGCCCTTCTTGTCTTTAATCTCTAGGTCAAATTCTTGAAGTAAAAGAACCCATCGAATCAACCTAGGCTTAGCATCCTTCTTAGACAACAAGTATTTTAATGCAGCATGATCAGTATAAACAATCACTTTAGCCCCAACTAGATAAGACCGAAACTTCTCTAATGCGAATACAACTGCCAACAATTCCTTCTCTGTTGTTTCATAGTTAAGTTGTGCATCATTGAGAGTACGACTTGCAGAATAAATGACATGGGAAGCTTATCTTTCCGTTGCCCTAAACTGCTCCGACAGCATAATCTGATGCGTCACACATTAGTTCAAATGGTAAATCCCAATCTGGTGCAAGTAATGATGGGTGCTGATGTTAGGAGTGCTTTCAACTTATTGAATGCTTCTAAACACGCCTCATCGAAATTAAATGGTGTATCCTTAGTCAATAAATTGCACAAAGGTTGGCTAATCTTGGAGAAATCCTTGATGAATCGACGATAAAAACCTGCATGTCCTAAGAAGGACCTCACACCTTTTACTGATGTAGGGGGAGGCAGCTTTGCAATAACTTAAATATTTGCTTTGTCAACCATAATGCCCTTGCTAGAAATCGAATGGCCCAAGACAATTCCCTGTTTCACCTATGAAATGACACTTTTACCAGTTCAGCACTAAATTTGTTTCTTGACATCTCTCAAGAACTAATGATAAATTCTGTAAGCACTGATCATATGAATCCCCAAATACAGAAAAATCATTCATAAAAACTTCCACAATATTTTCGCCGAAGCCAGAAAAAATACTCATCATACAACGTTGAAAAGTAGCAGGTGCATTGCATAACCCAAACAGCATCCTTCGATATGCAAATGTCCCGAATGGGCATGTAAAAGTTGTCTTCTCTTGGTCTTTTGGGGCCATCGGGATCTGGTTGTACCCAGAATAACCATCTAAGAAATAATAAAAATCCCTACCTGACAATCTCTCCAACATTTGGTCAGTGAATGGAAGGGGAAAGTGGTCTTTTCTAGTTCCTGCATTTGTCTTCCTGTAATCCACGCACATTCACCAACCTATAGTTAAACGTGTAGGAACAAGCTCATTGTTGTCATTTTTAACCACTGTAATGCATGTACGTTTAGGAACAACCTGTGTAGGACTCACCCATTGACTATCTGAAATAGGATAAATCATACATGCAGCAAGTAATTTCATATCTTCAATTCTGACCACCTCTTTCATAATCGGGTTAAGGCGGCGTTGAGCATCAACTGTTGGCTTCACGTCGTCTTCCATTAAAATTCCTGTGCATACATACTGCTGGGCTAATACCCTTGATATCTGCAATTGTCCATCCCAATGCATCTTGATACTTTCTCAACACACGAAGCAATTTATCTTCCTCTGTGGAAGTTAAATTTGCTGCAATAATAACAGGCAATGTCTCTGTAGCTCCTAAATGTGCATATTTTAGATGTTCAGGTAAAGGCTTCAGTCCCAATTTTGGTGGTTGTTGTCTGGACAGGTTTAAGGAGCTGTTTAGGCTCTCCTAAACTCTCGTAAACATTCCTAAACTTTGGTGGCAGTGTGGGCAGACTATTCAAAACATGAATGTACTCAAGAACTCCTTCATCTTCCGAATCTGTCCCAAGTTCCCCTTGTAAAGCATGCAGCAATTGATCTGTATTTGAACTGGCATAAAAACTGTCTTGAACCATGCTGTCTACCACGTCAATGCGCAAACACTCTTGTTGTTCAGCAGATCGTTTCGTTACCTCAAACAAATTAAACACCACAGATTGATCATGAACCCGTAAATTTAATGTTCCAGCTTCCACATCAATTAGAGTCCTTGTTGTCGCCATAAACGGTCTCCCCTAAAATAATAGGTGTTTGAAGGTCTTCGTCCATGTCTAGAACAACAAAATCTGCCGGTAGATAAAGATCATCAACCTTAATAATTGGATCTTCAATAACGCCTCTTGGATAAGTGATTGAACGGTCAGGCAGTTGAAGTATAATTGATAGTAGGCTTTAAATCCCCTTGTCCCAATTGCTGGAAAATAGAAAAAGACATCAAATTAATACTCGCACCCAAATCAATTAATGCACTTTTAAAATTAGAATTTCCAATAGTACAAGAAATATTAAAACTACCTGGATCTTTTTTCTTAGTTAGGTAGTTTGTGTAGCAAAACTGCGCTGCACTGTTCTGTCAAAATGACTTTGTCCAAATCTGCAAGCTTCTTTTTGCTGCTGCAAACTTCTTTAAAAAATTTGGCATATAATGGAATTTTCTTGATCGTATCCAGCAATGGAATGTTGATTTGAACCTTGGATAATGTCTGCATAAAGTCCTTGAGTTGCTGATCTCTTGCCTTAGGAATTACACGTTCAGGATAGGGGTAGTGGGGGGTCATAAACACGCTGTAAAACCTGTTTTGGGGCAGTTTCATGATCTCCCAGAATATGTTCTTCTGCTAATTTTGGCAGGTTCTGCTTGCTGCAAAATTTTCTGCATTGTCCTCCACTACTGTCTGGTCCTTTTCAATGCTATTTTCATGATTGTCATAGCTTTTCCCACATCTCAAAGTCCGAACAACGTTGCAATCTTCACGTCCTCTTGGATTAGGCACTATTTGACTAGGAAATTTGCCTTTTTCTCTCTCTGAAATCTGTGCAGCTAGTTGTCCAAATTGTTGCTCCAAACTTTTGATTGATGCTTGAACATTTTGAAATCTTTGATTGTTGCCCTCTGTGAATGAGTGAGTTGTTGCTGCCAATTTAGCAAGTTGATCATCCAAGGTTGGTTTGGGTGGAACAAATGGTCTTTGAGGCTTGCTGGAATGGTTTTGAATTATTTTGATTGTCACCCCATTTGAAATTAGGGTGATCGCTCCATCCTGGATTGTAATGAGTTGCATATGCATCATTCCTAAGCCTTTGTTAGCTGTTCATCATATTAACATGTTGCTCAACAAGTTCCTGGATATGACTCTTTATGCGGGCAGCCCATTATATCATGTGTAGCTATGCTGCAAATGCTGCAAACTGTTGTTGTAGGTGGCTGTTGCTGTGTGGAACTTACCTATATGTTGCAAAATAATGTCAAATTTTGCATCAATTTTCTTCTCCATCTGTGCCATTTGTGCAGACATGTTTAGGAGATCCTGCTGATAACTCAAAAATTCCCCTGTTCTGTGAATGTTCTACTGCCCATTGCTGAGATTCTGTAGGCATCATCTCAAATAATTCAAAAGCCTCTCTTACTAATTTATTTGACAATGAACCCCCAGCCGATGCGTTCACATGACTTTTTGATGTAGGATTAAGCCCATCAAAGAAAATATTCATCTGTGTATCTGCATTAATATTGGCATGTGGACACTTTATGTACATCTCTGTATATCTCTCCCATACTTCATGTAACTCTTCATTAGGCTTCTTTGTGAATGTCAAAATCTCCCTCTTGTAATTCAATGTCTTGGATGTTGGATAATATTTGTTCAAGAATTTTGTGTGTAACTGCTTGCCAAGTAGTAATGCTACTAGTTGGTAAGGTGAATAACCAAGTTTCTGCCTTATCCTTCAAAGTGAAAGGGAAAAGACGTAACTTAATAGCTTCAGTAGAAAAACCCTTAATCAAAATATTTTTGCAACCAACAATAAATTTTGCAATATGTATGTTTGCATCCTCGTTAGGCAGCCCACGAAAAGTAGGTAGAATTTCAAGCATATGGTGCCTGATCTCGAATGAATCACCATCTTCTTGTGTAGGATACATAATGCAATTGGGAACGTCATTCGGCACGGGCAAGCGAACGACTCTCTGAGTGGTCTGCCATGCTTCAGGTCGTGCTAGTGCCATGTTACCATTGTTGTCATGTAGAATCTGCAAACAAATTATGCAGAAAAGTGTCTTGCAGTGAACAGTCCCAAGCCCAATTAATTTCTCGGCGCTGTCTGTGCAGTGTGAGCTCTGATTCTGGATCAAACTAGTGCAATTTGTGCAGTTCCTGATCTGGTCTGAACCATGCAGTTTGCAAAATCTGCAACAAAAGCAAAACTGTTCAATCAATTCCTCTTTTATTTTTTTATTTTTTTTTATGAAAGAAAAAATAGTAAAAAAAATGAAATAAATAAATAAATAATAAATAAATCAGAAAAAGTTTAAACAAGAATTAACTTAAATAGTCCCCGGCAACGGCGCAAATTTCTTGATACAATTTTTACCATCCATGCAAATCAGGTTAAAATCACATAAAATACTTGCAAGAATACAAGGCTATTGTAGTATAGATGCTCATGCAAGGACGTTCTCCTCAATGACTACTTAGCAATTTATGTACAAACAATTTCCAAATAACGACCTAAAATTACAGGTTGAGAAAGATGAATAAGAGATTGTTTGACACTAAAAATAGATTTTAAACAGAAACAATTACGATTGAAGAAAAGAGTTTTAAAAACCAATTAATAAAAGCACTAGGGTTTCACCATCACCTAGCAATCCTATGAATTTTGACCAATTACTTACGATATGCACATGCAACTTTGAAGGTTAGGTTTTCCTAATTTATATTATACTTGGAACCTCCAACATAGAACGTATATCTAACATGCAATCCGTCCGGACGTTCGGATCAAATCTGAACATGAAAGACTTATTATGTTTTGTGAAAACCTTTTGAAAAATCATGCAACCCATTCGAAAATTATATATTACTAAGTACTTTCACTACACGCATACAATTTATCTCGAAGACCAGTGGTTCTATAGTTTTCCAACTACGAGAACTAATCTCATGTGCTTGCTTGTAGGCATGCACGGAATTGCTGCCGTCCCCTTTGTAAGCACCTTGGCACGCCGGTTATATGTCTGCCAATTGGCTTTCGGATTATATAACAAGTACATTATACATACGTTATACATACCTACCTTCATCTCATCATAGTCATACAAATTATGTAACAAAATTGCGGTTTCATGCACTTAAAATGTTCAAATATTTTATACAAAGTATTTCCTTTATCTTCTAGATAGTTATTTATATCCTTGACTTTGGTACTGTTTTAAGGGCAAACCATTTGTGATCAGTGGCGGAGCGGCGGAGGTAGACTACTACATATATTTAGATGGTAAATAATAAGGAGGGAGTTGGGGGGCATGGCAACCTGAGGCCTGCACCCAGCTCCGCCCCTGTACGTGGTGGTTGCAGGTAAATTTATTCCTCTATAGATCAAATACAATTGTCCCAACTCGGATAAGTGCATGTCCAAATTGGGATATAAATATATAATATGTATAGGATATTTTCCTAACTAGCATCGGAGCCTTTAAGGATAGGTTGCTCTTTCATGTGCTAAAACAGAAAACCTAGTGCAACCTAGACGCCGAAAGATGGAGACCCGATGTATCAGAGCCTATGGGTTGGCAATAGTCTTGATATGGGTTTGGAGAGTTGCAATGCCAATTATGTCTTAGAGACGATGGAAAGTTGGTTCAAGTTGGGCACACAGTGGATAAGTGGCTATACACATAATTGAGTATATTAAGTGGGAAAGTCCTTGAGTTGCAAGTAGACCTTCCAATGGCTGTGATTTTCCAGCATTAACCATTAGGATATGATATTTAATTAGAAATTTGATCTTCCATTATGAACAAGCTCTATATTTTCAATCATGCAATTGCTAAAACTAGTTTCTAAGTATTATACACAGCTAATGTAAGATAATCAAAAGATGTTGCTGATGCAATCGAAGTGAATGAGAGCTCTCGAGAGTTGGTCTAGAAACCCTGACATCCTCATGATAGATATACAAAGGCATTGGCAAGAGAGCGAAGAAATCCATATAATAATCATTGCATGGAAAGCTCTAAATTGGAAGTAGATATTCCATCATCAGCAATCTCCAGTGAGTAGCATTTATATCGTGAAATTTCAAAGTCTAACATGTGGACAATTAATTGGATGACATGGAGCACTTGTGACATGGACTTCACAACGTGAGAAAACCTGCTCTTATATACCATGAAGGAAATTGAGGTTCCACTTCAAAACCAATTTGCAATGAGCATTCTATATGCTCTTTGAACTTGATAATCAGTATTGAAATGGGATATAAAAAAAAAAAAAAAGGTCATGTGCGTGCTTTTCTTTGCCGCTTCTTCCTTTCGACCTTGATTGAGTAAAAAGTCGGTACAAAAGCCGTCAATATTTTACCTGCACATGAATGACATGAATACAGTGATATAATTACCAACAAAGAAGAAAAGTAAGTAGATAAACTGAAAGTATCTAGATGAGAAAATGTGAGTCTAAAACAAAATAAAATGTCATCCTTCGATAAGGTACATTATTAATTATTTTCATTATGCAAATTGTCATCATTTGAAGAGAATGTATCTTATTATTCACCTTATAAGTAAGTCCCGGAGCTCTTTAATGCTTGAAAGTCAATTGATGCTGGGAGCTTGTGTTACAATCAGTAGATTGTAACTTCAGCTCCCTCTCGACTTTCAACTCGATTGGCAAATCCATAACTCAAGTATGGCAAGAGATGTTCCTTAACCAAATATGCTCCCAGCAACAGCCGGCTAACCTGCTCGATTGAGTTCTGTCCAACATCGCTTGTCAGCGTCTGCTTGATTTTCCAGGGGAAAGTGAAATATGATTAAATTAATGCATGAGACTCATACAAAACCAGAGAGAAACCAAAGCTACAAAAATTTCAAACCTTTGAAAAGAGCAAAAAGATCTCCCGATTCGTTTATCAGAATTTTTTTCCCTCTATTTCTCACCAAACAGAAGGGTTAAATAATTTTATCAAAATTATGGGTTTCTTTTCTTCATCAACTCTGAGCAAGTTTTAAATCAACCAAAGGAATCATAGCATGTGAAACAGAAATATTGCCAAACTAGAAAGCACACTCAATAGTAGGGAAAGGAGAGCAGAGAAAGAGGAATTAATTACCTTATGGGGGAACACAATAATTTCTTGTGGTAAATCAACAATTCGATAAGCTCTCAACAGATTTCGAGATACAAAAGTCATCTTTGTTTGTTTTTTTATTTGAAAACCTAAGGATGGAGTCATTTTCCTCCATTACTTTCTAACTCACTTTTGATTCCCCTATAGCATGAAATCCAGGAGAAGCACGAGATAGGAGAAACAAGAAATGCGAATACACAAGAAAGACCTACGATATTTCTATGGAGGATGAGGAGTGTAGTCTCAAGTCCTTATTTATAACGTTGAGAAGAAAATTCTAGTGGTTGTGCATAACAGACTGGCATTGTATCCATATCCTTCTAGCAAAAATTTTACCAAATAGTTTCTATACAAAGGTTGACAAAATAAATGCTAATTGGTAAATATACAATGTATGAAAATTTAATTTTCAAACTTAGAAAAATAATTAACTTATTTCCATAACAATGATTTTCTCACAAGTAAAAAATGTTTAACATATTTTACTATCATTCAAAGAGTCGTAATCGTTGTCTATCAACGTACCTGTCACTTATTTTTATAAAAAGGAAAATGATTTTCCCACTCACCTTTTATCCCGCGCGCATATCTTTTATTCAAAAATCTGTTGGTTTTTAAATTCATGTGCAATATCGTTGCCTGTTTGACACTTGGAATTACGACTTCTTGTTTAAAATACGGTTAGTTAGTTGGTTGTATTATTACTACAGCACTAATTTTCCCATATGTATTTGGAAACACTCTGTCACTATGGCTAATGACTAATGACCATATATTAAACCAAAATCTATATCTATTTAAACTTACAATCGTGAGTTTAAAGTCTCTTGTATTTATATGTTATATATGTACTAAAAAAGTATCATTTACAAGTTTTAATTTTTAACTCATGCACTTACGGTTATGGAGACTACAAGAGGATTGTTTGAAGAAGAATCACTACTTTATAATCAACATTGACATTGTCACGAGATCCACAAAATCCAATATAAGAATTAACGCTTGGGCTTTAGATTGAAACACCGGTAGCTCATGATGACCAGCAAAAGAATATACGAGAAACATACGAGAACTCTAAGGCCCCGTGTCTATTAATGTTTTTTTCTCATGTTTAATAATGTTACGAAAGTAACCACAGGAAATACCACTTTTTTTTTTTTTTCTTTTCCATGTTTGGTTTGTGTAAGAATGTACAACAAAGTTTGTTTAAATTTTTAAATATATACCCATATTAGATTTTAAAAAGGTGCATTTAATGCTAGCCTTAATTTTCCATGGGAAGGGAAAATGAAATCCAAGGGGAAGAAGGATTTCATTTTCCCTCCTATTTTCCCATATGCCAAGCAACTATTTTCCACGCCTGGATTCACCAAACATGGCACATCATTCCCAAGCCCAATTTCCCATAAACCAAATGCTCCTGTGTTTATACATCAACTAGAGAAAAAGAAATATGAACTTCTTAGATATAAATCCATTCTCATCAAGATCTAATAGATGCAGTCCATAAGCTCTCCCTCTTCCATTGTAGTCGGTTCAGTTTCCACCTCGCACTGAAATTGGAATTGGTACTATTTAACCAATGCAATTCTGTTCGGTTTTGGTGAAAAAAATTTATGAAACCAACCAGTCCGGTTTAAACTAGTTCCAATTCGATTTCCAGTTTTTCCAATTTTGAAACGAATATTTTATTTATTTATTTATACAAATTCCAACCAAAATTTTAATTTTTGGGCTTAAACATTCACAATTGATCCAATTTTATGTAAAGAGAGATGATTGGGCCTAGAAAAGAAAGGCGCTTTGAAGTTGGGCTTGGGGAAATATTAGTTATGTGATTAGAAATTAAGCATTGAACTTAAATAATTTTAAAATAAATATAAAAAAATACGCAACCGGTCCAGTTTTGTAAGGTATGAAATCAGCATCGGAACCGGTTTGAACTGATTCGGTCTGTGCCAATTTGTTGACATTTTTAGTCAACATAGATTCCCCCCCCCCCCCCCCCCCCCCCCCCCCTCCTTTTTTTTATCTGGTGAGGCTCGATGTTCTGGTTTTCCTGTCTCGATACCCACCCCTAATCAATATTGAAATGGGAAACATGTCCACTGCTCCTAACATAAACATGTTCCTGGCAGTCCCACCCTAACACTTCCACCCTTTAAGTTTAAGGCTCTATGGTCCGGTCTCAATAATTGGTAATATCCTCCTCTATGTGGTGTTCTCACTATGTGAATCTTCATCCGCCATCTTCTTAAAACTTGATAGAGATGGTTATTGCCTTTTCAGTTGTTCCTCCAGTTGAGCCCTCTCTGAAGCAATTGTAATTAGCTAAAGCTACATAGAAATTGCGCTTGTAGTGGCTGCAGTGATTGGTTCCATAATGGTTTGGCAACCAAAGAGCACAAATTAGAATAATAAAAAACATTAGCAGTTTAAGAATGTTGTTGGCACTAAAACTGAACAGATAAAGATGAGTGCAACTTACAAGTGATGTGGACGATCTAGTAGATCGATTGAGTGTCAGATGCAGATCCTTCCTGTCCTAGGATGCTGATCCTGAATAGAAGGCAGTCAAGACTCGTAAGGTCTAGGGAACCGGTGTGGAACCAGCCTAAGACCCTCCGATGCCAAAGTAAGTTTGTTTTCTAAGAGCTTTTGCTGTTGACCATGTATTAGTATAAAAGTCAAGCTGAAAAGTCTTACCCCTGTATTGTAGTGAAGGGGCCTATTTATAGAGGGCATTTTGTGTGCTCTTAGTACTTAATTTCGATGTGGGACTCGTGAGAGGGTCCTATGAGGTTGACACGAGTCTTTAGATATTTCGGGCGGGTGCTTCGAGGTTGATTCTGCAGAATCGGTAGGGAATACCGATTGTAGACTGTGCTGGGCCGGTAGCGACCTTTTGTTGCTTTGAGACAATACCATCGGTAGCCGATGCTGATTGTTCGGAGCCTTGGGCACTTGGGGAGTTTCTCTGATCCACGTGTCAATAGATGAGTGGAGGGTCAGATATGGTACAAACAAATGTTATGAATAATAATCAACTACCTCTTAGTCTAGTAGTATTGCTCTATTTAATGGTAGATGAGATCTCAAGTTCAAATTCACCACCCTTTTTGATGAAAAGAAAGAATGTTATGAAAAATAAAATAAAAACTAGAATGATACTACTTGCCTCCTTATCGGTAAGGAAAACTCTTCCTTCATGCGAATCACAATTTGACACATATGCAAAAATAATTCATCAAAAACACAAAAAGAAAAACTTCTACACACATGTCACACTGCTAATTGCAGGAATGTAGGAGCTCCTACTTACTTGATAAGAAGGGAAGTATTTTACAAACTAGAAAGCACACCAAAGTACTAGGGAAAAAGAAACAACAGAGAAAGAAAATATACATATTGGAGGGAAGACAAAAATTTAATTTCTGGTAAATCATCAATCCAATATCTTAATAGACTTTGAAGTAATAATTGTCCTTGGACTCGCTTTGTATTCGAAAATCTAAGGATGTAGGTAATTTCCTCCTTTATTCTCAAACTCCCCTTTTATTCCCTATAATAAGAAAATCCAAGGGGAACGATTGACAGAATTGAAAAAAAAAATTAGAATTCGCAAGATGACCCTATTACAGTAGAAAGGAGAAAATATGGCCTATTAGAAGAGAAAGTAAATAAAAAAAGAGATATTTAGTCATATACCCATTTTTAGCACTAAAACTATAAATAAACCATACACCATTTAATTTCCATAAACACACCCAAAAAAAATTCAAAACATGATAGCTGACCCTATTGAATTTAATTATGATTATTAAATTACTTTGATGTCCTATTGAGTGTTTTGGGCTTTTTTTTAATGAGGTTTTAGGGTTGGGTTTGTTTTAAGAAATTAATGGCAGTTTTGTAATTTAAAAGAAGTTAAAAGCTTTTTTGTTATATTGTAAATGAGTTTTGGGTGTGTTTTTAAAGTTCATTTCATATTAGGGTTTTTTTATTTATAATTTGGGCTCCTATATTAGGTATAATAGTGAATCTCCCATAAAAAAAAGGATACATATATACTAAAGAATTTAGCTAGGATTTTCTATCAAGGATAGTATTGAGTCACTATTTATAACAGGGTGATGAGTACCATTTGTGTTGCATACCATAATGGCATTGTCCACATCCACTGGCCGATATATTTCACCAAACAATTTCCAAAATAAAGTTGAATTTGAATGGTAAATTATAAAAACGTATACACAACTTAGAAAAGTAATTTTAGTTATTTCTATTTAACAATAATTTTTCTAGGAGCAATGTTCCTTGAACTTACTCACGAATTACATTTTGGTCCAACTCTATTGTTGGATCTGCTTTTTTTCTTTTTTTTTTCGGTCTGAAAATTGTTGGATCTGCTAGATCGTGAATTCTAGAGAGAGGGATTAAAAAGAAAGATTTTAGGATCTGAAAGATGGAGAACAACGAGTGTGGTATCGGGATTTTTGGGCTATTTCTGAACTTATCCCCAATTATTCCGTATGAAAGTTTGGATTAGCTCATTATAGCCCCTCGTTAAACCCCACACTACAGTCTCTCTATTCTTTTAGGTAAGTTTTGTTTCAAGATATTGCAGGTCTCGAGGCCTCAAGTTAAACCCAAGAAGCAATAGAATACTGGTTTCCTATACCTTCATATAAATCCTCAAGATATAGAAGTTGCTGAATATTGCAATGATAAACCCAAAGGTTGAATGTGGGTTGAAATCCTGCAACCCCCCACCAAAAGGAAAAAGAAAGAAAAGGAGAAAAACTAGTCTTTGACCCTAATCAGCTGCAGATAGCAACTAGCAAGAATGACCAAATGCTTGCATATAAAAGTTTGGAAATAGCCGGCTCTAAACCAATTGAAAATTTGAAACAAAGAAGTTATGACAAGAACAACGTTGTAATTAATACATAGATTAACACACACTTGTTGTTATTTAAACTCCCATTTTGCACCAAACACGGCTGCTGACCCAGTCTCTCCTCCTCACCCTTAGAACACTACACAACAGGCTTCCCAATGATTAGTTGCTTTCAAATGCATACCAGAAACAAACAATTTAAAATTTCAACAAATAGATTAAACTTGTCTTAATCTAATGGAAATCTTCCCCTTAGCGATAGCGATATGATTTTTATAACATGTCTTTACATGAGTAAACAGATTCTCAAATCATGGGAAATTCAGTTCCTCAAGAACTCAAAACTTCTGAGAACAAAACAGTGCTTCATCTCCTTATATAAGAACCCCTTAGATCAACGCCTTTTTGCAAGATTATTACGAAGATCAATCAACCATGGAAGTAGATTTCCAAGGCTACATCATACTTTTCCTTGTGTGGCTAGTCTCCACAATTCTTGTTCGAATTGTACTCACAAAAATTCGAACCAAGCCTCGCCTTCCACCAAGTCCGATGGCCTTACCAATCATTGGACACCTCCACCTCCTTGCTCCGATACCTCACCAAGCTCTTCACAAGCTGTCTAACCGCTATGGATCTTTGATTCACATCTTTCTTGGTTCTGTCCCTTGTGTAGTCGCTTCCTCACCCGACATGGCGAAAGAGTTCCTCAAGATTCATGAAGGGTCTTTTTCCAACAGGCCTTATATTGCTGCTGTTGATTATCTCACATATGGATCAGCTGATTTTTCATTTGCTCCTTATGGACCTTACTGGAAATTCATGAAGAAACTTTGCATGTCTGAGCTTCTTGGTGGAAGAACACTCGATCAACTCCTTCCCGTCAGGCGCGAAGAGTTGACTAGTTTCGTACAGTTGATTCTAAAGAAGGCCAAGGCAGCTGAGGCAGTTGATGTCGGAGCAGAGCTTATGACGGTAACAAATAATGTTATATCAAGAATGACTATGGGGCAGAGTTGCTCTGCAAATGAGACAGAGGCTAATGAGATTAGGAAGCTGGTGAAAGCTACAGCTGAGCTTTCGGGGAAGTTTAATCTGTCAGACTTTATTTGGTTTTGTAAGAATTTGGATTTGCAGGGATTTGGTAAAAGACTTAAGGAAGCGCGCGATAGGTTTGATACTATGATGGAGAGGATCATAAAGGAGCATCAAGAGGCAAGGAAGAAGAAGAAGGAGCTTGGTGAGGGTGGTGATGCAGTTAAGGGTTTACTTGACATTTTACTTGACATATCAGAAGATGAGACCTCAGAGTTTAGGTTGAGTATGGTAAACATAAAGGCCTTCATCATGGTACATAACTCTGATCTTTACACACAACTTTCATTGCTCATTCCCTGACAGCTAATGCCTCTACTTAAGATTGAAGCATTCATTTATTAATTAGTATTTGTTAAATGGTAAGTGATGTAATAATATCCTAATGATTGACAGAAATATTCGATCCATGAAACTAATGTAACACCAAATCTGTAGATGAAACACTGCTTCAAGTTCAAGAAACTCTGAGTTCATTAAAGCATAAATAATCACTGATTATATGTTGTTAAATTGACTTGGAGCGTAGTTTTGCTTCCCTCTGTACAAGCTCTCTGTTACACAATATGTATGATGTAAGAAGAAGGTTACATGCATAACCGGCCTACACAAATTCTTTTCCATAAGGCCGGACGTTAGCTTGCTTAGGAACACTTAAAATCACAATAAATTTCTAAATGCTATGAGCATAAGCAAATGAAGCACTTCTTGATTATTAATTAGTCTTGGATACATGTTCACAGGATATATTTACAGCTGGAACCGACACATCCGCAATCACGACAGAATGGGCACTAGCAGAGCTGATCAACCACCCAGAAGTGATGAAGAAAGCAAGACAAGAAATTGACTCCATAGTTGGAAAGAACAGGCTGGTAGAAGAATCAGACATTGCCAACCTTCCCTACCTACAGGCCATAGTGAAAGAGACCCTAAGGCTTCACCCCACAGGCCCATTAATTATAAGAGAGTCAACAGAAGCCTGCAGCATTGGTGGCTATGAGATTCCAGCAAAAACCAGATTGTTTGTCAATGTGTGGGCTATCAACAGAGACCCCAACCACTGGGAGAAGCCATTGGAGTTTGAGCCGGAGAGGTTTGTGACTGAAGAGGGAAGTGGGAAGAGCCAGTTGGATGTGAGGGGGCAGCATTTTCATCTGTTGCCATTTGGTAGTGGAAGAAGAGGGTGCCCTGGAACCTCACTTGCATTGCAGGTTGTGCAGACAACAGTTGCAGCTATGATCCAGTGCTTTGAGTGGAAAGTTGAAGGAGGGTGCAATAATGTTGACATGGAAGAGGCAGCTGGATTAACACTACCAAGGGCTCATCCTTTGGTTTGTGTTCCAGTGGCTAGGCTCAATCCCTTCCCATCTTCTTGATCAGGCATTAAGAATCAAATTTAAAGCAGATTAATGTCTACTCGAATATTAATATAAGAAAAATACTTGTAACGAACTATTTCTTTTTGCAGAAAAATTACAGTATGACATGTATGTAAAAGCTTTTCTTCTTATAATTTTAATGAGTTAATTTTATGTACGTATCAGACTATAATTTATATGTTTGGCTCTCCAGAGCAGTGTCGTATATAATTCATCCACTCTATCAAATTGTGCTACTTCCTATTTACTTTTGGCTCACATTGAAAAAACCCCCACCCAATCTCACGAATCACGATCTGCAAATCACTCAAGAACAAAAATAAATAAAAAGTCCAACAAAGAGAGAAAGTTCAAGAAAAAGCTCAATCACAAGGCTCTACGGATGAACAACATCATGTGCCTTCTCAGTTAATTTCTTTTGCTTTAATCTTTTGTTTGGCAGTTGTTTCCATTGCTAATGATTTCTTCTTCTTTTTTTCTTGTCTTTATTTTTGTTTTCATATATTTTCGGAGCACACTAGAAAGCCTCGTTAACTTAGATTGACCAAGTATTAATTTTCATTGTGAAAAGGTTGATTGTAATAGAGTATAGCTTTAATAAAAATAAGTAACTTACCCTCAGTTTGGATGAAGGACTTGAAAATTGCATAGAATTCTTAAATGACGAAATTTAGATATCCGTCTCTTAAATTTTTGACAATTAATAATTTCAGTGTTTGAATTTATTTATGTCGAATTTGTAAATGACAGAAATTATAGAGAAAGAAAATATAAATTGGAGGGAAGACATAAATTTAATTTCTGGTGAATCTTCAATCTTATGTCTTAATAGACTTTGAACTAAGAATTTTCATTGGACTCGCTTTCTATTCGAAAATCTAAGGATGGGGGGTATTTTCCTCCATGATTCCAAAATAAAGTTGAATTTGAATGGTAAATTATAAATGCGTATACACAACTTAGAAAAGTAATTTTAGTTATTTATATTTAACAATAATTTTTCTTTTAAGGCAAAAATACATTGAAGATCTCCCATTTCTTTCTTTAAAAAATATATATAATAACATAAGATTGGTCAATTTTTAGGAGCAACATTACTTGAACTTACTCATGAATTACATTTTGGTCCAATTGTTGGATCCGCTAGATCGTGAATTCTAGAGAGAGGGATTAAAAAGAAAGATTTTAGGATCTGAAAGATAGAGAACAACGAGTGTGGTATCGTGATTTTTGGGCTATTTCTGAACTTATCCCCAATAATTCCGTATGAAAGTAAGAATTAGCTCATTATAAACCCTAGTTAAAACCCTTCACTACAGTCTCTCTATTATTTTAGGCAAGTTTTTGTTTCAAGGTACTGCAGGGTCTTCTAGTTGTTGGGCTTCGTGCCTACTTAGAGCCCAAAAAGGAAGATTAAAGAAGAATAGCAGCATCAAAGTAAAATTGCTTGGTACTGTTGGGATAGTATTTCTTCAGTATCAAGAAGTCAGATGGTGTTAACCTCAAGTTAAACCCAAGAAGCAATAGAATACGGGTTTCCTATACCTTCATATAAATCCTCAAGATATAGAAGTTGCTGAATATTGCAATAATAAGCCCAAAAGTTGAATGTGGGTTGAAATCCTGCAACCCCCCACGAAAAGGAAAAAGAAAGAAAAGGAGAAAACTGGTCTTTGACCTAATCAGCTGCAGATGGCAACTAGCAAGAATGACCAAATGCTTGCATATAAAAACTTGGAAATAGCCGGCTTTAAACCAATTGAAAATTTGAAACAAAGAAGTTATGACAAGAACAACGTTGTAATCAATACATACATGCACGCTTGTTGTCATTTAAACTCCCATGTTGCACCAAACACAGCTGCTCACCCAGCCTCTGCTCCCCAACCTTAGAACAGTACACAACAGGCTTTCCAATGATTAGTTGCTTTCAAATGTAACCAGAAACAAACAATTTAAAATGTAAACAAATTGCGATATGATTTTTATAACGTCTTACAAGAATAAACAGATTCTCAAATCATAAGAATTTCAGTTCCTCAACAACTAAAAACTTTAGAGAACAAAACAGTGCTTCATCTCCTTATATAAGAACCCCTTAGATCAACGCCTTTTTGCAAGATTATTACAAAGATCAATCAACCATGGAAGTAGATTTCCAAGGCTACATCATACTTTTCCTTGTGGGGCTAGTCTCCACAATTCTTGTTCGAATTGTACTCACCAAAATTCGAACCAAGCCTCGCCTTCCACCAAGTCCGATGGCCTTACCAATCATTGGACACCTCCACCTCCTTGCTCCGATACCTCACCAAGCTCTTCACAAACTGTCTAACCGCTATGGATCTTTGATTCACATCTTTCTTGGTTCTGTCCCTTGTGTAGTCGCTTCCTCACCCGACATGGCGAAAGAGTTCCTCAAGACTCATGAAGGGTCTTTTCCCAACAGGCCTTATATTGCTGCTGTTGATTATCTCACATATGGATCAGCTGATTTTGCATTTGCTCCTTATGGACCTTACTGGAAATTCATGAAGAAACTTTGCATATCTGAGCTTCTTGGTGGAAGAACACTTGATCAATGCCTTCTCGTCAGGCACGAAGAGTTGACAAGTTTCATACAGTTGATTCTAAAGAAGGCCAAGGCAGCTGAGGCAGTTGATGTCGGAGTAGAGCTTATGACGGTAACAAATAATGTTATATCAAGAATGACTATGGGGCAGAGTTGCTCTGCAAATGAGACAGAGGCTAATGAGATTAGGAAGCTGGTGAAAGCTACATCTGAACTTTCCGGGAAGTTTAATCTGTCAGACTTCATTTGGTTTTGTAAGAATTTGGATTTGCAGGGATTTGGTAAAAGACTTAAGGAAGTGCGCGATAGGTTTGATACTATGATGGAGAGGATCATAAAGGAGCATCAAGAGGCAAGGAAGAAGAAGAAGGAGCTTGGTGAGGGTGGTGATGCAGTTGAGGGTTTACTTGACATTTTACTTGACATATCAGAAGATGAGACCTCAGAGTTTAGGTTGAGTATGGTAAACATAAAGGCCTTCATCATGGTACATAACTCTGATCTTTACACACAACTTTCATTGCTCATTCCCTGATAGCTAGTGCCTCTACTTAAGATTGAAGCATTCATTTATTAATTAGTATTTGTTAAATGGTAAGTTATGTAGTAATATACTAATGATTGACAGAAATATTCGATCCATGAAACTAATGTAACACCAAATCTGTAGATGAAACACTGCTTCAAGTTCAAGAAACTCTGAGTTCATTAAAGCATAAACAATCACTGATTATATGTTGTTAAATTGACTTGGAGCGTAGTTTTGCTTCCCTCTGTACAAGCTCTCTGTTACAATACGCATGATGTAAGAAGAAGGTTACATGCATAACCGGCCTACACAAATTTTTTCCACAAGGCCGGACGTTAGCTTGCTTAGGAAAACTTAAAATCACAATAAATTTCTAAGGGTGTATTCAATTTAGATTTTAAAAGATTTTAAAGAAGTTTAAAAGTTTAGGTGTATTCAATTACGATTTTATAAAAGTCTATTCAATTTTGGGTGTATTCAATTCAAACTTTTTAAACTCCATTCAAATTTGGGTGTATTCAATTCAGACTTTAAAAGATTTCATAAAAGTTTGGGTGTATTCAAAAACTCATTGATTTTAAAGGAAATACAAAAGGTTGTGGATTTCGTTTGATAATAGACTAATTTTAGGCCATGACAAATCTTTGCTTTCCCCCCAAAGATTTTGATAGATATATGATTTCACCACTTCTACTACCACTATTTTATCATGACTAGCACTACAACCGTCGTCGCCGCCACCACCACCACCACAGTCTTCGTCGTCGCTGTCACCACCACCTGTTGTGAATTAGAACCAACTCACTCCCCTTTAGACCTTGTTGTTGATGGACTTTGGACAAGACTCAATGATGGATGAATCTTACACACACACAGAAAATAATCAAGCACAAAAGACACAAGTGTTTATAGAGGTTCAACAATTTGCCTACATCCTCTTTGGTGATCCCCTTGAGAAATTTCATTAATGAAGATAGGTTACAACTTTGGTTTACACAGAAACCCCCTTAGAATCCTCACAATCTATTTCTCTCACACCCTCGCTCACACCTTGATACACTTGAGAATTCTCTCCTCTTCTTGACTCACTAGTTCCCAGCTACTTTTCTTACTCTCTCTAACTCTCTTACAATTTCAGACTTGCTCACTCTTTCCTTTAATACATGAGCCTCTAGACTTGAGAGAAGACCCTTGCTTTGTCTCCCACGTTCTGCCCTTGAATACCTGACATGGACCACAAGTTAGGGCAACCACAAGCTATGTATTGATGGCTACTTGTGTAGCCACCCTATATAGAACCATAGGGTAGCTACACCTTGAAACAAGTCTTCCAATGTCCTTCAATGCTACCTCAAACCTCCCAACTAATTGCCAACGTTCTTTTGACTTAGAAGTGACCCCTAGAGTCCTTGCAAGTAGGTGGGAGGGGATAGTCCTTGAAATTAGAGTTCAAAACTCGAGAAATCCGAAACAGCACGTGCTGGGCGACCGGTCATTTTTAGTACAGAGTTGCAAGTGACCGATCGCATGAAGATGGTGACCGGTCGCCACAAGTTTTCACTCCAGACTTCGAATCTGCCTGAAAACAACTAGTTGCTTGCTTCGTGCGACCGGTCTCTTGAAACGGGCGACCGGTCGCTTCCTGTTCTGTCTCCGAAGCTTGTATCCTTTATGCGAGCCAATTTTCACAACACCACCGCCATCGCCGCCACCACCACTAGTACTACTACCTCAACCACCAACCACCGCCGCCCCCACTACTAGCCCCATCATCACCTCCACCGTCACCACCACTACCACCGGCACCATCACCATCACTGCCACCTCCACCACCACTATGACCCTCACTATCAGCCCCACCATCACTCACACCGTCACCACCAGTACCGCCAGCACCATCACCATCACCATCACTGCCACACCCACCACCTCCACCACCCTTACCCCTACCTCCACCACCACTACGACCCTCACTATCAGCCCCACCATCACTCACACAGTCACCACCAGTACCACCAGCACCATCACCATCACCATCACCATCACTGCCACACCCACCACCTCCACCACCCTTACCCCTACCTCCACCACCACTACCACCCTCACTATCAGCCACGCCATTAGCACCACCACAACCACTGCCAACATCATCACCATCACTGCCATTGCCACCGCCACTGCCACCGCTACCACCACCACCTCCACCACCTCACTCCTACCACCACCATCACTATCACCCCCACCTCCTCCACCACCTCACTACAGCCGCAACCACTACTACCACCCATACCTCCTCCACCACTACCTCCCCCACAAACCACCATAGCCACCACTTTAAACTCCATTCAAATCAATAATAAAATTCTAACAAACTCAATTAAAATCTATACATGAATTTAGTCAAAATCTATGTGGAGTTTGTAGAATTCAGTCAAACTCAATTAAATTCAATTAAACTCCATCAATTTTATAACTCTTTTAAAATCATTTAAAATCTAAATTGAATACACCCTCCTAAATGCTATGTGCATAAGCAAATGAAGCACTTCTTGATTATTTATTAGCCTTGGATACATGTTCACAGGATATATTTACAGCTGGAACCGACACATCCGCAGTCACGACAGAATGGGCACTAGCAGAGCTGATCAACCACCCAGAAGTGATGAAGAAAGCAAGACAAGAAATTGACTCCATAGTTGGAAAGAACAGACTGGTAGAAGAATCAGACATTACCAACCTTCCCTACCTACAAGCCATAGTGAAAGAGACCCTAAGGCTTCACCCCACAGGCCCATTAATTATGAGAGAGTCAACAGAAGCCTGCAGCATTGGTGGCTATGAGATTCCAGCAAAAACCAGATTGTTTGTCAATGTGTGGGCTATCAACAGAGACCCAAACCACTGGGAGAAGCTGTTTACACCATAATGAACGGCCAACCAGAGAGAGACACGTGGACGGGATCGAATCTGGTCAAAGTCGCATTCGGTACCCAGTGCCTGTCAACGTTGCCTTCGGCAATATGACTACCGATCCCTCCATTAGGGCAACGCCCACTCTCAGGACACGTGGCGCGCTCACAATCGACGCCCACTGTCCCACATCGAAATTCTACATCAAATGCACACCTCCCAAGGCCTATAAAAGAGGCCAGCTACCCCATGAATGAGGTAATCAGAACGTACGGCATACACGCCTATTGATCTGTCAGTTAATCTTTCTTAAATCCCGAACTTACTTAAGCATCGGAGAGCCTACGGCCGGTACCACACCGGTGCCCTAGGTCTTACCGAGTGTTCTCTTATTTTGCAGATTACGCTCCCTACCGAAGCCCTTGATTTACCGAAGGCATAAATTACTAAGTTGACCCTCAAAGTCAAAGAACCACTTTTTGGCGTCAACAGTTTGGCGCCGTCTGTGGGAAACCATTAAACAAATCAACCCTTTGTCCCAAACATATGGGGACCACTGAAAAAAATACGTTCGTACCGCGAGAGGGGATGCCGTTCGGTATGCCAAGCGGGGTAAGCCCAGCTCCTCAACCATACACACCGGCAACTAACCCTCCGGTACATCAAGCCGCTGAAAACACGGAACTTTTAGCCCAAGTCGTGTCCCTTCGGCAGGACATGGCTAGGCTACAAGAACACAACAACTACCTCTCGACCAGAGTGGATGAAACACAGCAACAGCTGAACCAGCAGCAAACGCAGAACATCCAGACGTCCGAAAGCGTACAGACTCCCCGTCGGCAGAGGAAAGGCAAGCAGGCAGCAAAGGCGACGCCTGCAACGCCTGCACCGTCCAAACAGTTGGTAGTCCCTGCGCCGAAGAACAGGCCCCACGGGCCGAGCAGGGTCTATTCCGATTGCCGACACAGGCTGTTGGATCGAGAAGACGAGCGACGGGTCGAACGGCAAGAATCGCCGATCAGAATCAATGCGCGCCTAAACGATCCCCGCCTGAGGGACTTAGGGAGGAAATCTCCTATACGAAGGATACCGGTCTTGGAGTCCACAGCGGAATCTGACAAAGAGTACATCCCACCCACCGACCGGTCATCTTCTTACCGTTCGGCAACCCCGTCGAAGTTCTCCGAGGTGAACCCTGTCAGGTCCCAACAGCGATCGGTACATCAGGTTGCCGAGGCGATACCGGACAGAGATCCCGTTATCCGCCTCCTCCTTCAGAGGGTACAGAAGATGGAGGACGATAGGACACGCTCACAGGAGCCAGACTGGGGAAGACTTCGGCCAGGACCCTTCACCGAACGTGTAAGACACTCACGGCAAGACCGGGACGTCCAGCCCCTACGCATAACCCCTTACACTGGAGTAGAGGATCCCCTGACGCACCTCCACTCTTTCCAATCGGCTGTAGGGTGCCGAGGGTTAAGCGACGAAGGACTGTGCTTACTGTTCCCCTCTTCGCTCACGGAGGCGGCTCTGAATTGGTTCTACCGATTGGAACCGGGAACGGTGGATACCTTCGACGAACTGAAGCAGATCTTCCTGAACCATTTTATGATTCAGACAGACAGACTGTACTCTGCCGATGACTTGTATAACATTCGGCAGAGAGATGATGAACCACTGCGTGAATATGCCGCACGTTTCAGCCATGAGTACTCGAGATGTCCAGATACCGATGACAGGGCAGCCTACGGCGCCTTCAAGAGTGGCCTACGGTCATCACACTTTCGGTATCTGGTGCACAGCAGCAACTGGCGCACGTACGATGAACTCATGAAGCAAGCGGCAATCCACGCAAAGGCCGAATACTTCAACTCCAGGGCCGAGCCCACGGCTCGGCAGGGAGAATACATACAGCGATCCTCCACGGCACAGGCATCACCGTTCGTACCAACGGCGCAAGCTGTCGAATACCCTGACAGCCACAAGCGCAAAGATGCCGGAAGCTCCCAGAGGGGGCATTCCAAGAAAAATAAGAACAAGTACGGTAGGGACAACTACCGAGCACCGCTGCCAGCCCATAACCAAGGGACGGAAGTGTTCACCTTGCTCAACACCTCCTACGAGGCAGTACTGATGAACGAAAACGAGATAATTCCGAAACCCACCTTCCGGAAGCCCAGTCGGCAGGATGGCCGAGACACAGGGAAATTCTGCCGATACCATCAGCAGAACAGCCACAATACCGAAGACTGTATAAGCCTGAGAAAAATCGTCGAACGGCTGATTCGAGAGGGCAAACTGGATCAGTACATAGCCAGGCCGCAGCAGGCGCCGGTGCCGAACGCCAATCGGCAGATCAACATGATCAGCACGATCAGTGGTGGTCCAACCCTCGCCGGGGCATCCAACCGTTCGATGAAGCAATATGTCAGAGCAGCACAGTATCCCCAGGTCCTCGGCATTGAGAGCAGCCGGCACACAAAGATGCCGAAGGTCAGGTGGGAGCCTATCACCTTCTCTGAGGAAGAAGAAGAAGGAATCATCTATCCACATGACGACCCTATGATCATCCGGGCCGAGATTGCCGAATTCGACGTCGGACGAGTTCTAATCGACACTGGCAGTTCGGTAAACGTCATCTTCGCCGATGCCTTCAGAGAACTAGGGGTAGATAACAGCCAGGTCAACCGGAAGCTCTCGCCTCTTCTCAGCTTTTCGGGAGACTTAGTCCAGCCAATCGGCAGTGTCAGCTTGCCAATTGCCTTCGGCGTGGCCCCACGGAGGACCATGGTCTACGACCAGTTCCTCGTGGTGGACTGCCCAACGGCATACAACGTCATAGTTGGCCGAACGGCACTCACAGCAATCAAAGCCCACTTATCACCCCACATGCTGCTCATGAAATTCCCAACCTGTTTCGGCACTGGGGCAATCAGGGGCGATCAGTTGGGCGCTCGGAACTGCTACGCTACGGCGCTGAAATCGGCAGCCCCTCAGAAACAAAAGGAGACCCTGGCTGTCGTAGACTTGCCGAACGGCAATGAACCAGTTGATGATCCAAGGGAGGAAATGCCCACTCCAGTGGCACAACCTGCCGAAGATCTGGAAACCGTGGCGCTGGACGAAAGCCAACCGGAACGGTGTGTAAGAATCGGCACCATGCTGAACGCCACCCTCCGTACCGAATTCATCCAGTTCCTTCGGCAGAACTCGGAAGTCTTCGCCTGGTCTTACAACGACATGCCGGGCATATCTCCCGAAGTCATCAACCATAAGCTCAGCATCTCACCAGCCTTCAAACCCGTCAGGCAAAAGCGCCGATCCTATGATGCCGAACGGTATGAAGCTATGAAGAACGAGGTGGACAAGCTCATGACCATAGGCTTCATTCGGGAGGCTATATACCCGGAATGGCTGGCTAACTCCGTCATGGTTCGGAAGGCAAAGGGCGGATGGCGAATGTGCCAAGACTATACCGACCTCAATAAGGCCTGTCCGAAGGATAGCTTCCCGTTGCCTCGCATCGACCAGCTGGTGGACGCCACTGCCGGTCACGAGCTGCTCAGCTTCATGGATGCATACTCTGGATACAACCAGATCTTCATGCACCCTGCCGATAGCGAACACACGGCGTTCATAACAGACAAAGGCCTATACTGTTACAACGTCATGCCGTTCGGCTTGAAGAATGCCGGGGCGACTTACCAGAGATTGGTCAACCGAATCTTCGCTGAGCAGATCGGCAGTACCATGGAGGTCTACGTGGATGACATGCTAGTAAAGAGCCGAACGGCAGGCGAGCATCTGAAAAACCTATCGCTAATGTTTGGCATCTTGAAGGATTACCGAATGAGACTCAACCCAACGAAGTGCGCCTTCGGCGTATCTTCCGGGAGATTCCTCGGTTTCATGATCAGCCAGAGGGGTATCGAAGCAAACCCCGATAAAATCAAAGCTATAATCAACATGGAGGTGCCGAAGACACAGAAGGACATCCAGAGCCTTACCGGACGAGTGGCAGCCCTCACTCGCTTCATCTCCAAAGCCACAGATAAGTGCGCACCGTTCTTCAAAGCCTTGAAAGGGGGCAAACACCATATCGAGTGGACTGCCGAATGCGGCAAGGCATTTCAAGACTTGAAGGACTACATGGCCAGGGCGCCTCTACTATCTAAGCCCCTACCGGGAGAAATTCTATCACTGTATCTATCGGTATCACATACTGCCGTTAGTTCAGTATTGATACGGGTCCCAGAGAAGGCAGAGCTACCGATCTTCTATGTCAGTAAGGCCCTCCAGGGGGCAGAATCTCGGTACCCCCCACTCGAGCAGCTGGCCTTCGCTCTTGTCGTTTCCGCCCGACGATTGAGGCCCTATTTCCAGGCACACACCATCATCGTTCTAACCAATCAGCCTCTTCGGCAGGTTTTTCAAAAACCTGAAACGTCCGGTAGGCTGGTGAAATGGGCGATCGAGCTCGGAGAATTCGACGTACAGTTCAAGCCCAGGCCTGCCGAGAAGGGGCAAGCCGTGGCAGACTTCATTGCTGAACTAACACCTTTGGAGGCTTCTGAACCAGAGAAGACCCCTCCATTGGAAGGCCTGCCGAACGGTAGCCTTTTAGACCAGTCAAAACCCATCTGGATCCTACATGTGGACGGCTCGGCAAACCAGCAGGGATGCGGAGCTGGTCTTGTACTCACTGCTCCCGATGGGACCAAGATAGAATATGCCATCAGATTCGGCTTCCGAACGTCCAACAACGAAGCCGAATACGAAGCGCTTTTGGCCGGCCTACGGCTCGCCAGAAGCATGGGTGCAAAGCAGGTCAGCATCTACAGCGACTCACAGCTCATCGTGAACCAGATCACTGCCGATTTCGCAGCAAAGGATGCATCAATGACGGCATACCTCACGACGGCACACCTGCAACTTCGGCAGTTCCAGGCCTACGAGATTCGGCAGGTTCCCAGATCGGAGAACAGCCATGCCGATGCACTAGCCCGCCTAGCTTCGGCAATTAATGACAAGATTGGCCGAAAGGTCCCTGTCGAGATCTTAGCCAAGCCAAGCACAACTTCCGTCGACACATGTACCGTTCGGTACGAAGACACCTGGATGTCAGCAATATACTCATACCTTGCGAACGGTACCCTGCCAGAGGACAAGGCCCAAGCAAGAAGGCTACGTTACCGATCGGCAAGGTACATCATCATCAATGACGTTCTGTACAAGCGTGGCTACACCACCCCCTACATGAAGTGCATTACCGAGGAGCAGGGCGAATACGTCCTTCGGGAGATCCACAGCGGTGTCTGCGGCGATCACTCTGGTTCCAGATCTCTGGCCCACAAAGCCTTTCGGCAAGGCTACTATTGGCCGTCAATGCATCGGGATGCAATAGCCAAAGTGAAAAAGTGCGACAAATGCCAGCGGTTCGGCAATATTCCACACCTGCCTGCCGAACCTCTTACACCGATCGTCAGTCCTTGGCCGTTCGCCCAATGGGGACTCGACTTAATCGGCCCGATGCCGCAGGGCAAGGGACAGGTTAAGTATGCAATTGTTGCCGTGGATTATTTCACGAAGTGGGTTGAGGCCGAGGCCCTAGCCACCATAACGGCAGCGAGGGTCGAGGAGTTCGTCTGGACCAACATCTGTTGCCGCTTCGGCATCCCCTACGCCATCATCACTGATAACGGCAGGCAGTTTGATTCGGGACTCTTCAGACAGTTCTGCACCCGCCTCAAAATCAACTTGTTCTTCGCTTCTCCAGCTCACCCTCAGTCAAACGGCCAGGTAGAAGCCGTAAACAAAATCATCAAGAAACTCTTGAAACGGCAACTTAACAGTGCCAAGGGCGCCTGGCCGGAGAAGCTTCCCGAAGCTCTATGGGCCATACGAACATCTTACCGAACCTCCACGGGGGAAACTCCCTTCAGCCTAGCATTCGGCTCGGAAGCCGTGGTCCCAGTAGAAATCGGCGAGTCATCCTACCGAACGGAAAGCTTCGAACCGAAGGCCAATGAAGCCGCAGTGGCGCTAAGCCTGGACTTGATTGAGGAACGCCGAACGGTAGCCAACCTTCGGAACGAAGCGTACAAACAGCGCGTCTCTCGGTACTACGACTCTAGGGTCAGGCCCCGCTCCTTCAGAATCGGAGACTGGGTTATGCGCGAGGTCTCGCTTGCAACCAAAGACCCAACGGAAGGAACCCTCGGACCTTCCTGGGAAGGACCTTATGAAGTCATCGGCATCCTCAGAACGGGAACCTACAGACTCCGAGGCACGGACGGGAAGACCCTCGGTCACCCATGGAACGTGGAGCACCTCAAGAGTTATTTCAAGTAAAGCCCCCTAGCCAACGGCAGGGAGGAATTTGTATTTTTGCCTACGGCACTTATATATAAAATGAGATTATTCAGAATTATGCACGTTCGGAACCTCATAGCCTATCGGCATCTTTTTCAAAAATAATCGGTAGGGCTCACTATAATGAGCCACAGCAACATTGCCTACGGCGATTAAAAGCTACACTCGTCGAGTTTGCTGCCGATTCAAAGAGGGCTCACGGCATCTCAGTAGACAAAAGGCTATTGGGGCCTCGCTCCTACCGATGCCTATGAGACTTGGGTTCTGGCAAGCAGCTATGGGCCAACGGCAGTACCATAACTCTTGGTTTATCTACCGACGGTAGAAACACTTTGCTAATCTAAGAGCAAATCTAAATGGCCAACGGCATAAAGTCAATAATTAATCCTAGACAGTTATGAGCCTACGGCAATAACAAGAATGGATGAATCTACAAAGCAAAATACACAAGTAATAGAAACAAATATTACTTAAAATTAAAAAATGCCCTCGGCATTAAGGTGTTCAAACATTTGGCCAACGGCCATAATAATACAAAAAAATTATTACTACAAAATTCTAGTGGCTCAGGCCTCGGCAGTAGGGTCTCCCTGGCCATCGGCAGTCTCATTGGCGGCGTCGACAGAAGCGTCAGGAGGACCCTCGGCATCAGTACCCTCGGCATCCTCGGGGGCATCCTCCCCCTCGTACTCCTCTATCATCTCTTCGGTAATACCTTCCGGTAGAGGAGGGGGATCGGCAGCAAAATTCAGGTTCAGCTTCTGCCCAGGGTTGAACCGCTTGAAACGGTAGATGAGGTCCGCCATCTCAGAGGCCACCTCATTGTCCACCAGGGAAGTGAACTCAGTGGAGGAACGGTAGTCCCTGATCGCCCCTCTAACGGCAGCCTCAACCTCTGCTGCCTTCGTCCGCTCGGACGCCTCCAGTGCCGATTGCACCGCCAGCCTCGCCTCCTCGGCATCCTTGGCCGCCCGCTCTGCACCATCCAGAGCCTCGCGCATCTCGGCAAGCTTGGCCTCGTGCGCCTGTATCTGCCGTTCGGCAGCGTGCATATCCTGCACGAGGCTCGCGTGGTCCTGGAGGGCCTTTGCAGCGTCGGCAACCTTGGCGCGGCCGTCCTCGTACATCCGTTTGGAGCGCTCGGCAGCATTGATGGCCCTTTTCATGCACAGCCACATGTCCATCGATGCCTGAAAAATTGAGCCACAAGTTAGTGCCGAAAGAGGAATAACAACAACAAAAAAAAAAAAAAAAAAAAAAAAACTAAGAAATTAGGGGCTTACCGTGGCCTGAAGACGGAAGGCACGCCCCGCCTCTTCCCGAAGGGCCCTCTTCGGCAGCTCGTCAATCTCAGACAATTCCATCTGCGAGCCCACGATCATGTGGTTCGCAAACTGGACCGTCTTGGAAGGGCAGGCCAGCGTCACGGCCTCGGTAGGACCCCCCTCCTCCTCGACAGCGAAGATGGCCCTAGGAGGATCGGTAAGACGCACCCTCTTGGGGGTGGAGGCAGCATCCAGGTCCACCGTCAGGGGCCGCTTCCCGGACGCTTTGGAGGAAGCGGCGTCGGCAGCTACACCTGGGCTGGGTAAGGGCTCGTCGACCGGCACCCTTCTGCCTATAGGCTCGGCAGTGCGTTGCCTCTGCCGTTCGGAGAGAGGCTGCTCCTCTAGGTCTGCCTCAGAGACCCGTTCGGCAGAAGCCTCTGGCTGCCGTTTCTGTTTTTTGCCCTTGGCTATCACCCCGAGGCGCCGTTTCGAGGTTTCAGACATCTTCTTGGCCTCGGCTTTCTTCCTCTCGTCAGTCACTGCACAAGGACAGAAGAAATCGGTAAGCAAGGTATACCGAAAGATTAAAACAAAAAAAAACAACAACAAAGAGGCAAGTGAACTTACTCTCGGCAGGGTTAGCTAGGCGTGCCTTGATGAGGTTCTCGGTAAACAAGAACTGTGGGTACTCCCTGTCACCAGCAGGAACTTTCAGCCTCACCTTATCGAGCTGCCGAAGCTCTGATTGGGTTGCCGTTGGCTGCTTCAGTTTGCCTACAAAAATAACGAAACAGGTTAGTCCTCTGAATGAAGATTGATCTACCGATCGGCATGGTAGCAACCTACCGGCAATCTGGAAAATTGTTGGGATGGAGAACCGAACGGGAACCCCTGAAGGCGATTCCCAATCGCCAGAGAGCAGCACCCGCCGATTTCTCCAGGACTTCTGAGAAGTCGGCACGGCGTTCAGAAAGTGGCCCCTTTCAGAAGCCTTGAGGCAGTTCGCCTGAACCCAGCCACCATGATCGGTACTCTTCGACTTGGTGATGCTGTACAGGTGAGAGAACTGCTCATACGAAGGCCCCTCTTCACCGGCAAGTCCGAATGCCGTCACTACCCCCATCAGAACGGCCCAGAAGTTCGGATTGAACTGACCAGGGGCATACCCAATATGGGCCAGGATCCTTTGAACTGGAGCCTGCAACGGCAGCCTAACGCCCTGCTGAAGGACGTCAGTGAAGAACACCGCTTCGCCATCCTTAGGCTTGCTCAGAGATTCGGTAGGTCCTGGGATCCTCATCCCTACCGAATGAGGAATCATGTACTCGGCTCTAATTTTCGCTAGCTCTCGGTAGGTCAACTTGTTGGGCGGCAAATAGTCTACGTCAAAGAGCTGCTCCTTCGCTACCCCCATCGGCACCCTTGGGTTCCCGCTGCTCACTATCGTTACCTTTGGTATGGGGACTGCTTCGGAAGACTCTCCACGACCAGAAGTGGAGGCCTCCGCACGGTGACTGGAGGATGTCTCCGGCATCCTAATTTCTTCCTCCCTTGGCTCGGAACGCGTGCCCATTCCAGCCTGCCGACCGTCACTATAGACAACTGCCAGCGGTAGGGGCTGACTAGTCATAAGCCCCTTACCGATCCCATGGGTAGGAGGAGCCCTAAATCTCTCGCCAACAACCTGAACCTCAGAGTCGCTACCACTCTCGGTATCTTGGCCCATCTCCTCACTTTCGGTATCCCTCCGCCTATCTGGAGACTCGTCCTCAAATGCGTTGGGCTCACTCTCGAATCCTGACTCGCTATCAGACATCTACAAAGACAACGGAAGGAAACTAAGGGCCATGCAGAGAGCTATCCTACCGATGCCTACGTCTCTACCTATGGTAACTAGACTACCGAACTACACCCCACTTGCATAAAGTTCTAGTCTAGTTCAAACCAAGGAAGGACGTACGCATAACGAAAGGAAAGAAAATGAAAGGTTACAGGACGGTACCTTGTGAAAACTGGGGTGTAGGGATGAAAATCACTTCTGCTTCCGAATGCTTTCGCCGGAAATCGCCTGAATTACCGTTTGATCTCGCCTGAAATCGCCTCTGTTACCGTTTGCTCTCGCCGGGAATCGCCTGGACAGAGCTCTCGCTTCACTCACAAATGCAAAGTGAGGATCGCCTCAGGGACCCCTCCTATTTATATAACGAAAGACGCAACGGTACGCCTCGAGAAACCAAACGGCGCATTAATGGCGCCGCTCCGCGTGATTTGACATGCCACGTGTCGCGCGCGGAGTGGAACCTCTGACGGCGTGCTGGGTACAGAAAACGAAGCGTCACTCTGTCCTATAAATGCCCGTCTCTACGCAAAGGATGCGAAAGAAAAGATCAAATTCGCCCAAGTCAATGAAGAAACGGCAATGCTCTCTCGGAGCCCAGTCAACACTCCAAGAGGCTGCCGAACGGTAACCCTGGTAAGTGGCGCCCCGCGATGGATTACCGAACGGTAACCCTCCAAGAGGCGACCCCCCAGGATCCTCGGCAGATCTCTTCTTAATGCGGCACCGGAGCCAGGCCCCAGCGCGCCCCCCTTTACAGCCTACCGAACGGTAAGGCAACCCTAGCGGCCACCCAAGAACGAACAAGTCCCCAGCCGAGAAATCTCACCTGAAGACTTGGGGGACTCCTGTTTACACCATAATGAACGGCCAACCAGAGAGAGACACGTGGACGGGATCGAATCTGGTCAAAGTCGCATTCGGTACCCAGTGCCTGTCAACGTTGCCTTCGGCAATATGACTACCGATCCCTCCATTAGGGCAACGCCCACTCTCAGGACACGTGGCGCGCTCACAATCGACGCCCACTGTCCCACATCGAAATTCTACATCAAATGCACACCTCCCAAGGCCTATAAAAGAGGCCAGCTACCCCATGAATGAGGTAATCAGAACGTACGGCATACACGCCTATTGATCTGTCAGTTAATCTTTCTTAAATCCCGAACTTACTTAAGCATCGGAGAGCCTACGGCCGGTACCACACCGGTGCCCTAGGTCTTACCGAGTGTTCTCTTATTTTGCAGATTACGCTCCCTACCGAAGCCCTTGATTTACCGAAGGCATAAATTACTAAGTTGACCCTCAAAGTCAAAGAACCACTTTTTGGCGTCAACAGAAGCCATTGAAGTTCGAGCCGGAGAGGTTTGTGACTGAAGAGGGAAGTGGGAAGAGCCAGTTGGATGTGAGGGGGCAGCATTTTCATCTGTTGCCATTTGGTAGTGGAAGAAGAGGGTGCCCTGGAACCTCACTTGCATTGCAGGTTGTGCAGACAACACTTGCAGCTATGATCCAGTGCTTTGAGTGGAAAGTTGAAGGAGGGAGCAATAATGTTGACATGGAAGAGGCAGCTGGATTAACACTACCAAGGGCTCATCCTTTGGTTTGTGTTCCAGTGGCAAGGCTCAACCCCTTCCCATCTTCTTGATCCGGCATTAAGAATCAAATTTAAAGCAGATTAATGTCTACTCGAATATTAATATAAGAAAAATTCTTGTAACGAACTATTTCTTTTTGCAGAAAAGTTCTTGTAAAAGCTTTTCTTTTTTATAATTTTAATAAGTTATTTTTGTGTACCTATTAGACTATAATTTATATGTGTGGCTCTCCAGAGCAGTGTCGTATATAATTCATCTACTCTATCAACTTGTGCTACTTTCTATTTACTTTTGGCTCACATTGAAAAAACCCCCACCCAATCTCACGAATCACGATCTGCAAATCACTCAAGAACAAAAATAAATAAAAAGTCCAACAAAGAGAGAAAGTTCAAGACAAAGCTCAATCACAAGGCTCTACGGATGAACGACATCATGTGCCTTCTCAGTTAATTTCTTTTGCTTTAATCTTTTGTTTGGCAGTTGTTTCCATTGCTAATTATTTCTACTTCTTTTTTTCTTGTCTTTTTTTTAAATTATTTATTTATATATTTCTGGTGCACACTAAAAAGCCTCGTTTGGAACTTAGATTGACCAAGTATTAATTTTCATTGTGAAAAGGTTGATTGTAATAGAGTATAGCTTTAATAAAAATAAGTAACATTTTTTGTGTTACAAAATTAATAAAAATGTTGCGCTTCCGAGTGCATGATTAAAAAGAGGCATCTTGCAAAATTGTAATGATGTTTTTTATTTTGGTGAGAAAGGGGTGGGGGAAATCCCCCAAACAAAACAAACTAAGCAGCAGCAGGTATCATGCGGGCTGTAGCGATCCAATTTGCAATAGCTCCAATTTGCAATAGCATCTGCAGCATAATTTTTGTCTCTGTATAATGAGCTCATTGTAATGATGTTTTCATATGCAAGATAGACAGGTCTTTTTTTTTGGGGTAAATACCACGAGGTGTCCCCACACCCAAAGGGTGGGATTAATCCCCGCTTAAGGTTCGGCTTGCCTCTTGCCACAAAGTACTTCAAACGGGTTTCGAACCCTTGTCATTTGACCAACACAACAATAAAATAAAGGAAATAAAAAACTAACGCGCTTGCGCTTCATAGGCCTCTCGCACATTGGAGCTCGTTAAGAGAGGCTAATTTGATATCAAATGTAGTGTCAGAAAATTTATACCGCGCAAGAGAATAGGCTAGTTTGATATCAATTGTGGTGTTTGAAAATTCATATGTCCCCCGTTATTAAATATATGTTATTTTAATAGCGGTATCAGATACGGGGTTTTTGAGAGGTAAGGCTCATTATGTACCCGTGATTTTTTTTGTTATCAATGAAATTCATTCGTAACATCGAGTTTTCAATAAGTTTGTATATAAGGTAAATTTAGCCCACGCCATTTTCAAATCCTGAGTCCGTCACTGCACATAACCCCCACTCCCCGCCTTCACGCACATATCTTCGTAGTAGGTTTGTACCTAAGGTAAATTTAGCCCACTTCATTTTCAAATCCTGGGTCTGTCTCTGCACACTACCAATGTGCCTTGAAAGTTCGAACCTGAGACTATTGGTCTGTAAGTCAAGGGTCTTTTCCACTAGATTAGATCCCGTTGACTCAATATCTCTTTCTTAAAAGAGTAGAAAGAGCCAAAGGAGTCTTAATCTGTTATTGAAGCCTCCTTTGGCAGTGGTATGCTAGTTGAGTAATTTATAAATTCATCACGTTTTGCGCATGTTACTAAAATTATTGTTTTTTTTTTTCAAACACGAGCTCTTCGTTTATGTTTTAATCTCAAGTCGTTCTTATCCGTATATTATCTTACCCACTCTATTCCACTTAGTAAAGTGGTCCTTCCACTTAGTAAAGTGGTCCTTCCACTTAGTAAAGTTCATTCTTTTATAACAGGTGTACAGAGGGCTCAAAGTCTCAATATTAAAATATAGGAAATCTAATTCTTCAGGAATTAAACCCCTGCAAATGACATAGTGTTTTAGCTTCTCATATGAGCAACCCTCAATCAACCATGGAAGCAGATTTCCAAGGCTACATTATACTTTTCCTTGTCTCCATAGTTCTGGTTCGAAACATACTCACCAAAATTCAGAACAAACCTCGGCTTCCACCAAGTCCAATGGCCTTACCAGTCATTGGACATCTCCACCTCCTTGCTCCAATTCCTCACCAAGCTTTTCACAAGCTGTCTAGCCGCTACGGTTCTTTGATTCACATCTTTCTTGGTTCTGTTCCTTGTTTAGTCGCTTCCTCACCGGACATGGCCAAAGAGTTCCTCAAGACTCATGAAGGTTCCTTCTCCAGCAGGCCTTCTATGGCTGTTGTTGATTACCTCGCATATGGATCGTCTGATTTTGCATTTGCTCCTTATGGACCTTACTGGAGATTCATGAAGAAACTATGTGTTTCTGAGCTTCTTGGTGGAAGAACACTGGATCAGCTCCTTCCCATCCGGCGCGAAGAGTTGACAAGTTTTGTACAATTGATCCGAAAGAAGGCCAAGGTAGCTGAGGCTGTTGATGTTGGAGCAGCGCTTATGACGATAACGAATAATATCATAACAAGAATGACTATGGGGCAGAGTTGGTCTACAAATGAAAGAGATGCTGATGTGGTCAGGAAGGTGGTGAAAGCTACTGCTGAGCTTAAAGGGAGGCTTAACTTGTCGGATTTAATTTGGTTTTGTAAGAACTTGGATTTGCAGGGCTTTGGGAAAAGGGTTAAGGAATTGCGCGATACGTTCGAGACAATGATGGAGAGGGTTATAGAGGAGCATCTAGAGGCAAGGAAGGAAAGGAAGGAACTTGGTGAAGGTGGTGATGCAGTTAAGGATTTGCTTGATATTTTACTTGACATATCCGAAGATGAGACCTCAGAGTTTAGATTGAGTAGAATAAACATAAAGGCCTTCATCATGGTACATAACTCTGATCTTGACACAAAATTTCACTATCTGTTATTCATTTCTTGCTGATGAAGCATTCAATCTTTCATTCATTATGTAGTATTTGTTAAAGGACAACAATCATGCTAAAACTCTGAGGTCATTGCATTAAGCTCCTAATGATTGTCATTGTCAAAGCTATCAAATTAATGTAACACCAGATCTGTAGATGAAATAGTAATTAAAGAAATCCTTTTCTTCTCTGCTCCTGAAAATGTACATGCTCAAAGCATTACTGTTTTCACTTATTGAAATAGATTGATTATTTCTAAGTGCTATGATGAGCATATGCAAATCAAGCAATTCTTGGTTATTAATTAGTATTGGGTACATTTTCACAGAACATATTTGCTGCTGGGACGGATACATCCGCGATTACGACAGAATGGGCACTAGCAGAGCTAATCAACCACCCAGAAGTGATGAAGAAAGCAAGACAAGAAATTGACTCCGTAGTTGGCAAAAACAGACTAGTACAAGAATCAGACATTTCCAACCTTCCTTACCTACAAGCCATAATGAAAGAGACCCTAAGGCTTCACCCTACAAGCCCATTAATTGCCAGAGAGTCAACTGAAGCCTGCAACATTGTTGGCTATGAGATTCCAGCAAAAACCAGATTGTATGTGAATGTGTGGGCTATCAACAGAGACCCGAACCACTGGGAGAAGCCACTGGAGTTCGAGCCGGAGAGGTTTATGACTGAAGAGGGAAGTCTGAAAAGCCAGTTAGATATGAGGGGACAACACTTTCATATGTTGCCATTTGGTAGTGGAAGAAGAGGGTGCCCTGGAACCTCACTTGCACTAGCGGTTGTTCAGCCAACCCTTGCTGCTATGATTCAGTGCTTTGAATGGAAACTTGATGGTGGAAATGGTAGTGGTATTGTTGACATGGAAGAGGGACCTGGCTTAACACTTCCAAGGGCTCATCCCTTAGTTTGTGTTCCAGTGGCTAGGCTCAATCCCTTTTTATCTTGTTGATCAAAGATCAATTAATGTTATGGCAAAAAAGTTTTCACAAGCTTGACCAAATGAAGATTTTGGGACATTACTGCGTTCCCACGTTTTAAATAGAGGAGGTGAAAAATTCAAACACTCTTATCAAATTACTGTGGCTCTTCTTTTATGTCCCTTTCTTACCCTTCTGAGTTTTGATCTTTCCCTTTTATTGGTCTGAGCTGATATGACTGATCATAGATGTTAAGAAATACCACACGAATGAATGGTAGGAGATTAATGTGATCTTGAATCTAATCTATCAAGTAATTGGGGCTTCCCTCATACATATACCTATCTCTCCTACTGCAGGCTTTCAGCCAGGTCCACCAACCCAATGTGCAGTTTGGCAATAACGCAAACTTGGAATATTGCATTCAGTCCAAACAACTAGTGGGAGACCATAATTTAAGGCAACACAATAAGATAAGATTATAAAATCAAAAGTGGAATTCACAATAATGGAATAACTTTGGGAAAAAAAAAATGAAGATGCAGCTTAAGATCTGTGTAGTCTGTGGGACAATTATGCAAAGGCTAAAATGTAATGCCACTTGCCACACAACCTAATACTTGATCATGATGATCAGACCCGAAAAAAAAAAAAAGATCATGATGACAAGTTGCAACAAGGGATCTTTTTTTTTGGTTCGTTGAAACAACAAGGGATCTTTTTCATTAACAAATCTATGGAGTTTTTCCATCATGGTGTGTAGTCTTTGCAAACACAATTTAATACGAACAAAGACTTGTTAACGGGGTCTAGTCCAGTAGAAAAGGGTCTTGACTTACAGACAAACATGAGTAACTCCAACCAATTGAAAGATCCAACATGTATATGACATAGTCAACTAACACGAATAATTAATGAATTAGGTTAGAGCATGTCTAATGCAAGGGCAAGGGGTAAGGGGCTAGGTGTTGTTTTAGTCCCTCAAAATGGTACTATTCACAAAATCTAGCCTCTCAAATTTTTTGTGGTTCTAGTGGTGGTGAGGGGCTAGGGCTAAAACTCAAAATTTCTTATGTTAGTTTATTATTATTTTATTTATGATTAAAAAAAAAAATCAAAGCATAAGAAAAGGAACACAAAAATTTATTTTTGGAAACAATTTTGAGCAAAATGAAAAAAGACAAACACTTATTTTTTTTCTTTTTCATTTAATTTTGTAGTTACTAAGACAGCATATATATGTGCCTTTCGTACACATGCTCAACGATCATTTTAGAGACTATCATGAACATAATCAGACCTAATTTGTGCATAACGATCCATAAAGCCGCCAAGATTTTGTCCATCTCACCCACTGGCTCGAGTTCTTCATCATCTCGTCGCTCATATATTCTTACTTTCCTTGGGTTCATTGTGTCAACTTCTTCTACATCTAAATCTTCTTCTTCTTCGGCACGCTCATCCTCCACAATCATGTTGTGTAGGATTACGCAAGCTATCATGATGGTTCGAAAGGTGGCCCTATTCCACATTCGAGTAGCCCTTTGAATGATGCCAAATCGAGCTTGCAGTATACCAAAACATTGTTCAACGTCTTTACGGTACGCCTCTTGGTACTTGGAAAATATTTTTTCCTCTCATTATTGGGCTTTGGAAATGTTTTCACAAGTGGATGAGTATACCGGTCTTGGCACAAAATAATCTCTCCTGAGCATCTTGTCATTGTCTTCCTTATATCGGTTGATGCATTCGCAACAGTTTTGAGAACCAAGTTTGGTGGGCGGATTGGAGGAGGAGCTTTGAAATTTTGCCATGGTCCCAAGGATAAAAGTATTTTTCTCACGTCTACTCTCATCATCTTCTTCACGATCCCGGTTCATCTTCTTGAACAATCTCTTCAGTATGAAATGATAAGAAAAGATATCCAAGTGTTGGATTTTGAGATAAGTTTATGTGAGAAAAAGATGATGATGAAAGCCTATTTATTAAGGTTTGAATGTAAAAATATAAAAAGTATAAACAAGTAAAAAGGTTTGGAGTATATTAAATTTTTTTTTATAAAAAAGGCAAAAACAAGGCTTAACTTGCCGTTGAAACCTTTAAAAAAATAAATAAATAAAAAACCATCAAGCAACTAGCCGTTGCTAACTGGAAAAAAAAAAAAAAAAAAAAAAACTGCCTAGGAAGCAACTAATTGTTACAAATTAAAAGAAAAAGAAAAAGAGGTCCTAGTGGAAGGGGCTTGGATCCTTTAAACAAGAGATCCTGGGTACGATCCCAGACGCTTGCGAATAGAGCAGACTATGTTGGGAGAGGTCTCCGCTTTGCACCTGACAGTACCTCGAGGGATTTAGTCTCCGCAGTCGTGCGGGGTATATCCTGGGAAACCAAAAAAAAAAGAAAAAAAAGAGAAAGAACAACCCAACAATTTGCCATTGAAAAAGTAGCTTTTGGAGCGCCATGTGGCAGAGCCTCATAGGCCATTGCATTTAGAAAAACTGCACCCCTTTTATTTTTCAAAAGCTGACTGTGGGGCCCGCTATTACCCAGGCCAACACTTGGGCTAAACCAGACCCTTATCTTGCCTTAGGCCAAACACATGCATTAAAAAGTTTTTTTTTTTTTTTTTTTTTTTTTTTTCATTCGGTGCCAGATCTGGACCTAGCCCAGGCCAGATAAGTCCCATTAGACATGCTCTTAGAACCAAACATGAGTAACTCTCTTTTGAGATCACAAACACGTTTAACTACTATTATATGAAACATATGATTCATTTTCCTATTTTCAATATATATTTTATGAGTAATGGTATAATTATGGAATTATTTCTTTATTATTTTGATATGTAGTATTTAGGATTAAGTTAGTTTTTATTGGATAAAGAATATATTATTGAAGAATGATAAGGATATAGCAAAACAATGAGAAGTTTGAAGTAAGTCCACTTCTAATCCCATCCTTTTTAGCAAGTTTAAGGCACGATCAAAGTGTAGTGAGATGAGAAGTGATAATCTTTCAACATGGGACAACTTATTATCCTATTCAAACACAGATGTATAAGTATGAATTTAGATTAATATATAAGGGAAATTCAGCGTTTAATTTTCTATTCATATGAAATAAGAGCCAATTCAAACATGACACGATTATATACGAATAAGGTTAGAGTTAACCAGGTTTCCACACAAAAAAAATAACACGACCCATTAAAACGAATTGCCACTCCTATATCCTATCTAGGTACTTCAAATGTGCCTCCTAATTTAGACCCATTCCTTATTCACTACTTTGCCCCAACACTTCCAAGTTCCAACCGAGCCAAAGCTTCACAGAAGAACAGCCACGAATAAGCAAGGGAATATACCCCAAGCTATACTAAGTTTTTTTAAAATTTAATTTTTTTTAAAAAAAACAGGTATTATTAGAGATCATCGAAAGTAGCACAAAATAAACTAATAAGAATGGATAAAGCATGAGTTGGCACGTGGACCCAATCCAACGTGTCAATGACAGGTCTATTCTCAGCACACAGTTTTTGTTGTTCGCTTGTTTTCGTTTGGTAGATCTCTTCCCTCTCTCTCTCTCTCTCTCTCTCTCGTCACCTCCGTCTCCTATCGTCTCTTTGGTCTCACCAATTTCATCTTCACGTCTTCTCCTTGATTTTTGGATTATGAATGCGTATTGATTTATAATGCTATAGGTTTAGCGCTTTCTCTAAGATTCAAAATTTTCTTATTCTGGTTAAGTAATTTCTAATCTGTTCATCCCAAATCATGATTTTTATATGAGAAAGTTTCCAAATTCTAATTTTTCTCAACACTTTGGATTCTGGGTTCTTATCGGTCCATATAAGATTTTGAGCTATAGAAAGTGAATTTGCAAATATTACCATTTGGGTTTAGTTCAAATTGATTAATAAAAAATCTTTTTGGGAAAATTTTGGTGTTTGAATTTTTGGGGATCTCTCAAATATGGTGACAGTGAATCTTGGAATGCTCCATTATGTATTGGACCATGTATATGGTGCATTCATGCACAGAACAAAGATAAGCCCACAATTTTTTTCAAGAGGGTGGGGAGGTACAAAGCTTGAGTTGCTTGAGAGAATGATCAAGCAGCTGTTCCCAGAAGTTGCAGGTCAGAATTGGCCTCCCACTGTTATCCAACCCAATTGGAAAACAGTTTGGGAGAGCCAGACAGCTACTCTTAGAGAAGGGGTTTTCAGGACACCTTGTGATGAGCAGCTTCTTAGTGCATTGCCTCCTGAGAGTCACAGTGCAAGAGTTGCATTTCTCGTCCCAAAATATGTGCCCCCTCAGAAAATGGCCTGTGTGGTTCATCTTGCAGGTATTGTCTGGTTTTCTATTTATCTGTGCAATAACTAAGATTGAAGTATAGCAAATCATTTCATTGGGTGATTTCACTGTTTCATTTGTTGAGCATTGAAATTTTAGAATTTAGAAATCAATTGCTAGAAAATTTGAACTGTTGGTATGATTTGTTTATTTATTTTAAAATGGGTACAATTCAAATAGGACTTTTTTCTACTTGTGTACTGTTTTCAAAGAGTGATATTTAGTATAAAGTGCTAACCAGTTTTGGGAAACCATGTTTGGAACTGTTCTTGTTTTCCTTGATAGATTGATGAATATGGTTGCAGAATGTAATTGTTTTGTTTATCTCAAGTATGCCGTTGCTGGTAACTATATGATTGATTGGGAAATGTAATTAGTTATTCTTTGGGTGGTAATGTTGAGAACATCGGGAGGGATTTTTTGGATGACTATATATCTGTTCAAATATGTCCAGACTAATCTGTGATAACTGATGACTTATTACTTTTTGGTATGCCCTAGTCCTTCTGCATTCAACCTAATAGAGAAGCCCTGGAAATACAAGCTAATAGAATTCCTTTACAGTAGCACTTCATGGAATTACTTTATAGCCTTTGGGGTTACAATTTGTAATTTCTTTTTTGCAGGAACAGGGGACCATACATTTGAAAGAAGGTTGCGTCTTGGTGGACCATTGTTGAAGGAAAACATTGCAACCATGGTGCTCGAGAGGTATAAAGCAAACTGCACAGTCTGACACTTTTTCTAATTGAAATCAGAGTTCTACATGATTACTATGCGTAGTTTCCAGCTTTTCTATTAAGGTAGATATGTTATTGCAGCCCTTTCTATGGACAAAGACGTCCTGTGATGCAGCATGGGGCAAAACTCTTGTGTGTGAGTGACTTGCTTTTATTAGGAAAGGCAACCATTGAAGAAGCTCGCAGTCTCCTGCATTGGTTAGACTCTGAGGCAGGGTTCGGAAAGATGGGTGTTTGTGGACTTAGTATGGGTAAGAATCAACTAGATCTCTTTCTATAGCTGAAGTGTCAGAACAACTGGTTCCTCTCTTTCCTTGGTTTAAATATTTGTTTCTTTTAAATTTAAACTCGTTTACTTAGTTTATACCTGCTATAAATTAATGCATTCGTTCATTCCTTTCAAATAAATCAAATGAGTTTTCCCCTGGCAGTGGAACACTCACACACAATTTAATTAATCTTCTTTTGGCCCAAAATATTCTGTGGAATCTAGGAGGAGTACACGCTGCAATGGTTGGATCACTGCACCCTACCCCTGTTGCAACCCTTCCCTTTCTCTCTCCGCACTCTGCTGTTGTGGCATTCTGTGAGGGAATATTAAAGCATGCCACTGCTTGGGAGGCACTGAGAAAGGATCTTGCAGTGCAGAAGGCTGCAATGACTCTCGAGGAGGTGAGAGAAAGGATGCGCAATGTTCTGTCTCTCACAGATGTCACACGCTTTCCGATTCCAAAAAGTCCCAATGCTGTGATATTTGTTTCTGCCACTGTAAGTATTTTTCAGATTTCAGATTTCAGATTTCAGTATTTATCAAATCAGGCTACCTTTCCCCTCATTTCTTTGTAGGAACCACTTCCTGCTTTTGATGATAACCTACCAATTTATGCTACTCCTAATAAAACGAAAAATGCCATTATATATGTAAAGATTCTTTGAAGCTTCTTCTTCCTGTTTCTCTTTGTCCTCCCATGTAAGTCATTGTGGAATGTAGAAGTTCTGCATTACTTAATAGGCTTCTAGTGTTTAAAGTTTTTTTCCATCTAAATTTTGATGTTGGAGATAAACTGGCCTCTCTATTTCACTGTTGATAAATAAGTGATCTCTGCAGTGTGCAATAATTTCACAGATTTTCTTTAGTTTGCTGGTTTTTGTGTCTTGCTTAGCTTTACAAGTTTTTTCCTTCGACTGTTTTCATGTTTTAGGATGATGGGTACATTCCAAAACACTCTGTGCTGGAGCTGCAAAAAGCTTGGCCAGGTTCAGAAGTAAGATGGGTCACTGGTGGCCATGTTTCATCTTTCCTTCTCCACAACGGCGAGTTCCGCAGGGCCATTGTGGATGGACTTGACAGATTGCAATGGAAGGAGTCTCCATTGTGACATTGGCATGACATGTGAAGGCCCTGTACTGATTCTGATATGGTAATCTGAAGCTCTAATTCACACCAAACTTGTAAAAAACTAGATACAGCTGACATCTGGAACACCCCCAAAAAGAATGGGGAAAAGGGGGCGCGTTCATGAAATACCCATTTCCTGTTGTATTCTCATATCATCCATTTCCTGTTGTATTCTCATTTGCGAGGTACCTAACATTGTATAGACAACATTTACTGGCAAAGTTGTTCTATTTTCATTTTGAGCACGTGATTTGTTGGCATAAGTTTACTCGCTCGTATTTTTGTTCATTATATGGTGGCAAATTGCACAAAGCAAATCTTATTAATTCCTTTCTTCTTGGTTACACAAAGCTGTAGCCTGTAGCACTGGTTGCTCATTTGCATGAAGCCCCAATTTTATCAAACACCTATATAACTGCAAGTGTCAATGAAATTGTTGCCCAAATTTTCCATCGCCGCCGGAATTACGTGCAGCTTGGGAGTGGAGCACCGCACAAGCACCGGTTATGGATATATGCTGAGGAATCAAAGCTCTGCAACTTCCCACCCACTGGAATCTGACCACACAACCTGTTGTAGCTCACGTTCAGGAACTGCAAATCCAATTGGGTCAGCCCTACCGGAATACTGCCTGTGATCTTGTTATGGTTGAGATCCAACGAAGTCAAGCTCTTGGAAAACTCCACCTTTGATAGATTAAATTCCAGCAAGTTCCTCGACAGATCAACAATCTGGGCTGTCTTGTTCAATCCGAAGATCATGGATGCATCGCCTTCGAGCTTGTTCCGGGAGAAGTCTACGGTGGTGAAGTTCAGTTTGGCTAATGAGGTTGGTATGGTGCCTGAGAGCTGGTTGTGGGAGAGATAGAGATCTGGAACGCTGCCGTGGAATTCTCCGAATGACTTCGGAATATGACCTGTAAGCAAGCAAGGGTATTAACTATGGAAGTTAACGGAAAATATTAACTATCGGTATCAAGATAAATTATATGAAAATTTTGAACAAAGTTGTATCTTTCTTTCTGGGCGCTTGGTAGAAAGAGATATATCAAGGAAGAACAGACCTGTGAGCTTGTTACGGTCTAGACGAAGAGCGTTGAGGTTGGGAAGCTGAGAAAGCGAGCTGGGGATGGAGCCTGTGAGGTTACTGAATGAGAGGTCAATAAAGGTGAGGTTCTTGAGTTGGCTGAGGAAGTCAGGTACAGAGCCTGAGATGTTGGTCCAGCTGAGGCGCAGCTCCTTGAGGCTCTTAAGCTTGGCAATGGAGGGTTGGATTGGTCCGGTGAGATTGGGTTGCTTGTGAAACTCAAGTGTTTCAAGATACGGCAAGTCACCGACTTGGGTCGGAATTTGACCGGAGACTTGGCCGGCAAAGATGGTGAGGGAGTTGATGCGGTTTGTGGTGGAGTCACAGGTGACACAGTACCAGTCACAGCAGTCTGTCTCTGGCTTCCATGAGGTCAAGACGTAGGGGTCGTTGAAGGCTTTCTTGATTTGTAGGAGAACCTTCTTGTCTTCCGGGTTGCAGAGCTCGGAGAGCGCTGGGTTTAGGATGGTGGAGAAGAGTAGGGTCAAACAGAGGAGGGTGGAGAGCTTATGGTCCATTTTGTGGGTTTTGGATGAGAAATGTGATTATGATTCAACGAAGAGTCGGATATATATATATAGGTATTGCATGTGCATATATAAGTCAAAGTGTTTCTGATTTTGGATGACGGTTATAATGACGAAAGATTTTGGAGTTTGCACAGGCGGTGAAGGTCTTATTGGTGGCATTTAATGGATATATATCACAAAAGTAACATGCTTTGCTCCATGATATCTCTTTGGCAACTCAATAGCCAGTCTCTCTAAGTTGCTAAAGGCTGCTTTCATAATCAGCAGTAAATTTTCGACGTGAGCGTGATATTGTCACATGATGTTATTAATTCACTTATATATAATTACTGTTAAGAAAATAAATTCTTTGTACAACATAATCTGTGTTATTTGGGAAAAGTAAAATTGAGACGAGCAGAGGAAGAAGGGTAAAGAATGTGGAATCCATGGGAACGTGGTTTGGTTGGCCACAACGGGGGAGGGAGGCCTAGGCGAGAAGTGGCCCTGTCTCCCCATTGTTTTTCATTCCTTTTGTATATCTATAGCATCCGGAAGGAGATAATAAGGTTGATACATAAAATTTCATACTATATTTCAACTTATAGGCCCCTCAAACATTGAATCCTAGCTCCACCCCGGCGGCGAAGGTGGAGTGCCAAAGCTGAGGACCTACTATATCTAACCAAGACTGATATTTGTGACTGTGCGGAGCCAAATCTAAAAAACTTTAGGTTTGCTAGCTGCAAAACTTTGTCGTGCTGAGAACTTGTACAAGTCAAAAATGAAGGCTCTCTCTTTGTTTATTTATTGCGTGCCGAGATCTGGCAAATGGAGGTGACTTTGAAAGCTAATTCAATTGATTGTATCTCTCTAAATCCCAGATAACCCTCCAACTGCTGAATTCGTGTGGAAAGTCAATGGTATTTGCTTGTTTACTGAGTAATCATTATCATGTCGGTGGATCGTTACCTTCTGTTTTCAGCCCAAGGATCTACTGGTCTCACAATCTCACTTTATAAAAAATTATTGATATATAACCATGTTGAATTCTACTCAAGCTGTACAGCACCACCATCATAACAATAGGTTCATTTTATATGATATCATGTTGTACAAATTAATAATTTTATAATCTGGTCGATTAGTCTAATCCATGTATATGCTTCTCTCTTGCGTAGTATTTCTAATAAATAATGCATTTATTCAACGAGTCCATCACCTTCTTCTTTAATGAAAATGCTTTAACAATTTTTTTCAATTCTTTTTCAGACTTTCAAATTAAAGAAGAACAAAAACAATTGTTCGGGAACACTATTGTTGACGCCAAAAAGTGGTTCTTTGACTTTGAGGGTCAACTTAGTAATTTATGCCTTCGGTAAATCAAGGGCTTCGGTAGGGAGCGTAATCTGCAAAATAAGAGAACACTCGGTAAGACCTAGGGCACCGGTGTGGTACCGGCCGTAGGCTCTCCGATGCTTAAGTAAGTTCGGGATTTAAGAAAGATTAACTGACAGATCAATAGGCGTGTATGCCGTACGTTCTGATTACCTCATTCATGGGGTAGCTGGCCTCTTTTATAGGCCTTGGGAGGTGTGCATTTGATGTAGAATTTCGATGTGGGACAGTGGGCGTCGATTGTGAGCGCGCCACGTGTCCTGAGAGTGGGCGTTGCCCTAATGGAGGGATCGGTAGTCATATTGCCGAAGGCAACGTTGACAGGCACTGGGTACCGAATGCGACTTTGACCAGATTCGATCCCGTCCACGTGTCTCTCTCTGGTTGGCCGTTCATTATGGTGTAAACAGGAGTCCCCCAAGTCTTCAGGTGAGATTTCTCGGCTGGGGACTTGTTCGTTCTTGGGTGGCCGCTAGGGTTGCCTTACCGTTCGGTAGGCTGTAAAGGGGGGCGCGCTGGGGCCTGGCTCCGGTGCCGCATTAAGAAGAGATCTGCCGAGGATCCTGGGGGGTCGCCTCTTGGAGGGTTACCGTTCGGTAATCCATCGCGGGGCGCCACTTACCAGGGTTACCGTTCGGCAGCCTCTTGGAGTGTTGACTGGGCTCCGAGAGAGCATTGCCGTTTCTTCATTGACTTGGGCGAATTTGATCTTTTCTTTCGCATCCTTTGCGTAGAGACGGGCATTTATAGGACAGAGTGACGCTTCGTTTTCTGTACCCAGCACGCCGTCAGAGGTTCCACTCCGCGCGCGACACGTGGCATGTCAAATCACGCGGAGCGGCGCCATTAATGCGCCGTTTGGTTTCTCGAGGCGTACCGTTGCGTCTTTCGTTATATAAATAGGAGGGGTCCCTGAGGCGATCCTCACTTTGCATTTGTGAGTGAAGCGAGAGCTCTGTCCAGGCGATTCCCGGCGAGAGCAAACGGTAACAGAGGCGATTTCAGGCGAGATCAAACGGTAATTCAGGCGATTTCCGGCGAAAGCATTCGGAAGCAGAAGTGATTTTCATCCCTACACCCCAGTTTTCACAAGGTACCGTCCTGTAACCTTTCATTTTCTTTCCTTTCGTTATGCGTACGTCCTTCCTTGGTTTGAACTAGACTAGAACTTTATGCAAGTGGGGTGTAGTTCGGTAGTCTAGTTACCATAGGTAGAGACGTAGGCATCGGTAGGATAGCTCTCTGCATGGCCCTTAGTTTCCTTCCGTTGTCTTTGTAGATGTCTGATAGCGAGTCAGGATTCGAGAGTGAGCCCAACGCATTTGAGGACGAGTCTCCAGATAGGCGGAGGGATACCGAAAGTGAGGAGATGGGCCAAGATACCGAGAGTGGTAGCGACTCTGAGGTTCAGGTTGTTGGCGAGAGATTTAGGGCTCCTCCTACCCATGGGATCGGTAAGGGGCTTATGACTAGTCAGCCCCTACCGCTGGCAGTTGTCTATAGTGACGGTCGGCAGGCTGGAATGGGCACGCGTTCCGAGCCAAGGGAGGAAGAAATTAGGATGCCGGAGACATCCTCCAGTCACCGTGCGGAGGCCTCCACTTCTGGTCGTGGAGAGTCTTCCGAAGCAGTCCCCATACCAAAGGTAACGATAGTGAGCAGCGGGAACCCAAGGGTGCCGATGGGGGTAGCGAAGGAGCAGCTCTTTGACGTAGACTATTTGCCGCCCAACAAGTTGACCTACCGAGAGCTAGCGAAAATTAGAGCCGAGTACATGATTCCTCATTCGGTAGGGATGAGGATCCCAGGACCTACCGAATCTCTGAGCAAGCCTAAGGATGGCGAAGCGGTGTTCTTCACTGACGTCCTTCAGCAGGGCGTTAGGCTGCCGTTGCAGGCTCCAGTTCAAAGGATCCTGGCCCATATTGGGTATGCCCCTGGTCAGTTCAATCCGAACTTCTGGGCCGTTCTGATGGGGGTAGTGACGGCATTCGGACTTGCCGGTGAAGAGGGGCCTTCGTATGAGCAGTTCTCTCACCTGTACAGCATCACCAAGTCGAAGAGTACCGATCATGGTGGCTGGGTTCAGGCGAACTGCCTCAAGGCTTCTGAAAGGGGCCACTTTCTGAACGCCGTGCCGACTTCTCAGAAGTCCTGGAGAAATCGGCGGGTGCTGCTCTCTGGCGATTGGGAATCGCCTTCAGGGGTTCCCGTTCGGTTCTCCATCCCAACAATTTTCCAGATTGCCGGTAGGTTGCTACCATGCCGATCGGTAGATCAATCTTCATTCAGAGGACTAACCTGTTTCGTTATTTTTGTAGGCAAACTGAAGCAGCCAACGGCAACCCAATCAGAGCTTCGGCAGCTCGATAAGGTGAGGCTGAAAGTTCCTGCTGGTGACAGGGAGTACCCACAGTTCTTGTTTACCGAGAACCTCATCAAGGCACGCCTAGCTAACCCTGCCGAGAGTAAGTTCACTTGCCTCTTTGTTGTTGTTTTTTTTTGTTTTAATCTTTCGGTATACCTTGCTTACCGATTTCTTCTGTCCTTGTGCAGTGACTGACGAGAGGAAGAAAGCCGAGGCCAAGAAGATGTCTGAAACCTCGAAACGGCGCCTCGGGGTGATAGCCAAGGGCAAAAAACAGAAACGGCAGCCAGAGGCTTCTGCCGAACGGGTCTCTGAGGCAGACCTAGAGGAGCAGCCTCTCTCCGAACGGCAGAGGCAACGCACTGCCGAGCCTATAGGCAGAAGGGTGCCGGTCGACGAGCCCTTACCCAGCCCAGGTGTAGCTGCCGACGCCGCTTCCTCCAAAGCGTCCGGGAAGCGGCCCCTGACGGTGGACCTGGATGCTGCCTCCACCCCCAAGAGGGTGCGTCTTACCGATCCTCCTAGGGCCATCTTCGCTGTCGAGGAGGAGGGGGGTCCTACCGAAGAGATGATAGAGGAGTACGAGGGGGAGGATGCCCCCGAGGATGCCGAGGGTACTGATGCCGAGGGTCCTCCTGACGCTTCTGTCGACGCCGCCAATGAGACTGCCGATGGCCAGGGAGACCCTACTGCCGAGGCCTGAGCCACTAGAATTTTGTAGTAATAATTTTTTTGTATTATTATGGCCGTTGGCCAAATGTTTGAACACCTTAATGCCGAGGGCATTTTTTAATTTTAAGTAATATTTGTTTCTATTACTTGTGTATTTTGCTTTGTAGATTCATCCATTCTTGTTATTGCCGTAGGCTCATAACTGTCTAGGATTAATTATTGACTTTATGCCGTTGGCCATTTAGATTTGCTCTTAGATTAGCAAAGTGTTTCTACCGTCGGTAGATAAACCAAGAGTTATGGTACTGCCGTTGGCCCATAGCTGCTTGCCAGAACCCAAGTCTCATAGGCATCGGTAGGAGCGAGGCCCCAATAGCCTTTTGTCTACTGAGATGCCGTGAGCCCTCTTTGAATCGGCAGCAAACTCGACGAGTGTAGCTTTTAATCGCCGTAGGCAATGTTGCTGTGGCTCATTATAGTGAGCCCTACCGATTATTTTTGAAAAAGATGCCGATAGGCTATGAGGTTCCGAACGTGCATAATTCTGAATAATCTCATTTTATATATAAGTGCCGTAGGCAAAAATACAAATTCCTCCCTGCCGTTGGCTAGGGGGCTTTACTTGAAATAACTCTTGAGGTGCTCCACGTTCCATGGGTGACCGAGGGTCTTCCCGTCCGTGCCTCGGAGTCTGTAGGTTCCCGTTCTGAGGATGCCGATGACTTCATAAGGTCCTTCCCAGGAAGGTCCGAGGGTTCCTTCCGTTGGGTCTTTGGTTGCAAGCGAGACCTCGCGCATAACCCAGTCTCCGATTCTGAAGGAGCGGGGCCTGACCCTAGAGTCGTAGTACCGAGAGACGCGCTGTTTGTACGCTTCGTTCCGAAGGTTGGCTACCGTTCGGCGTTCCTCAATCAAGTCCAGGCTTAGCGCCACTGCGGCTTCATTGGCCTTCGGTTCGAAGCTTTCCGTTCGGTAGGATGACTCGCCGATTTCTACTGGGACCACGGCTTCCGAGCCGAATGCTAGGCTGAAGGGAGTTTCCCCCGTGGAGGTTCGGTAAGATGTTCGTATGGCCCATAGAGCTTCGGGAAGCTTCTCCGGCCAGGCGCCCTTGGCACTGTTAAGTTGCCGTTTCAAGAGTTTCTTGATGATTTTGTTTACGGCTTCTACCTGGCCGTTTGACTGAGGGTGAGCTGGAGAAGCGAAGAACAAGTTGATTTTGAGGCGGGTGCAGAACTGTCTGAAGAGTCCCGAATCAAACTGCCTGCCGTTATCAGTGATGATGGCGTAGGGGATGCCGAAGCGGCAACAGATGTTGGTCCAGACGAACTCCTCGACCCTCGCTGCCGTTATGGTGGCTAGGGCCTCGGCCTCAACCCACTTCGTGAAATAATCCACGGCAACAATTGCATACTTAACCTGTCCCTTGCCCTGCGGCATCGGGCCGATTAAGTCGAGTCCCCATTGGGCGAACGGCCAAGGACTGACGATCGGTGTAAGAGGTTCGGCAGGCAGGTGTGGAATATTGCCGAACCGCTGGCATTTGTCGCACTTTTTCACTTTGGCTATTGCATCCCGATGCATTGACGGCCAATAGTAGCCTTGCCGAAAGGCTTTGTGGGCCAGAGATCTGGAACCAGAGTGATCGCCGCAGACACCGCTGTGGATCTCCCGAAGGACGTATTCGCCCTGCTCCTCGGTAATGCACTTCATGTAGGGGGTGGTGTAGCCACGCTTGTACAGAACGTCATTGATGATGATGTACCTTGCCGATCGGTAACGTAGCCTTCTTGCTTGGGCCTTGTCCTCTGGCAGGGTACCGTTCGCAAGGTATGAGTATATTGCTGACATCCAGGTGTCTTCGTACCGAACGGTACATGTGTCGACGGAAGTTGTGCTTGGCTTGGCTAAGATCTCGACAGGGACCTTTCGGCCAATCTTGTCATTAATTGCCGAAGCTAGGCGGGCTAGTGCATCGGCATGGCTGTTCTCCGATCTGGGAACCTGCCGAATCTCGTAGGCCTGGAACTGCCGAAGTTGCAGGTGTGCCGTCGTGAGGTATGCCGTCATTGATGCATCCTTTGCTGCGAAATCGGCAGTGATCTGGTTCACGATGAGCTGTGAGTCGCTGTAGATGCTGACCTGCTTTGCACCCATGCTTCTGGCGAGCCGTAGGCCGGCCAAAAGCGCTTCGTATTCGGCTTCGTTGTTGGACGTTCGGAAGCCGAATCTGATGGCATATTCTATCTTGGTCCCATCGGGAGTAGTGAGTACAAGACCAGCTCCGCATCCCTGCTGGTTTGCCGAGCCGTCCACATGTAGGATCCAGATGGGTTTTGACTGGTCTAAAAGGCTACCGTTCGGCAGGCCTTCCAATGGAGGGGTCTTCTCTGGTTCAGAAGCCTCCAAAGGTGTTAGTTCAGCAATGAAGTCTGCCACGGCTTGCCCCTTCTCGGCAGGCCTGGGCTTGAACTGTACGTCGAATTCTCCGAGCTCGATCGCCCATTTCACCAGCCTACCGGACGTTTCAGGTTTTTGAAAAACCTGCCGAAGAGGCTGATTGGTTAGAACGATGATGGTGTGGGCCTGGAAATAGGGCCTCAATCGTCGGGCGGAAACGACAAGAGCGAAGGCCAGCTGCTCGAGTGGGGGGTACCGAGATTCTGCCCCCTGGAGGGCCTTACTGACATAGAAGATCGGTAGCTCTGCCTTCTCTGGGACCCGTATCAATACTGAACTAACGGCAGTATGTGATACCGATAGATACAGTGATAGAATTTCTCCCGGTAGGGGCTTAGATAGTAGAGGCGCCCTGGCCATGTAGTCCTTCAAGTCTTGAAATGCCTTGCCGCATTCGGCAGTCCACTCGATATGGTGTTTGCCCCCTTTCAAGGCTTTGAAGAACGGTGCGCACTTATCTGTGGCTTTGGAGATGAAGCGAGTGAGGGCTGCCACTCGTCCGGTAAGGCTCTGGATGTCCTTCTGTGTCTTCGGCACCTCCATGTTGATTATAGCTTTGATTTTATCGGGGTTTGCTTCGATACCCCTCTGGCTGATCATGAAACCGAGGAATCTCCCGGAAGATACGCCGAAGGCGCACTTCGTTGGGTTGAGTCTCATTCGGTAATCCTTCAAGATGCCAAACATTAGCGATAGGTTTTTCAGATGCTCGCCTGCCGTTCGGCTCTTTACTAGCATGTCATCCACGTAGACCTCCATGGTACTGCCGATCTGCTCAGCGAAGATTCGGTTGACCAATCTCTGGTAAGTCGCCCCGGCATTCTTCAAGCCGAACGGCATGACGTTGTAACAGTATAGGCCTTTGTCTGTTATGAACGCCGTGTGTTCGCTATCGGCAGGGTGCATGAAGATCTGGTTGTATCCAGAGTATGCATCCATGAAGCTGAGCAGCTCGTGACCGGCAGTGGCGTCCACCAGCTGGTCGATGCGAGGCAACGGGAAGCTATCCTTCGGACAGGCCTTATTGAGGTCGGTATAGTCTTGGCACATTCGCCATCCGCCCTTTGCCTTCCGAACCATGACGGAGTTAGCCAGCCATTCCGGGTATATAGCCTCCCGAATGAAGCCTATGGTCATGAGCTTGTCCACCTCGTTCTTCATAGCTTCATACCGTTCGGCATCATAGGATCGGCGCTTTTGCCTGACGGGTTTGAAGGCTGGTGAGATGCTGAGCTTATGGTTGATGACTTCGGGAGATATGCCCGGCATGTCGTTGTAAGACCAGGCGAAGACTTCCGAGTTCTGCCGAAGGAACTGGATGAATTCGGTACGGAGGGTGGCGTTCAGCATGGTGCCGATTCTTACACACCGTTCCGGTTGGCTTTCGTCCAGCGCCACGGTTTCCAGATCTTCGGCAGGTTGTGCCACTGGAGTGGGCATTTCCTCCCTTGGATCATCAACTGGTTCATTGCCGTTCGGCAAGTCTACGACAGCCAGGGTCTCCTTTTGTTTCTGAGGGGCTGCCGATTTCAGCGCCGTAGCGTAGCAGTTCCGAGCGCCCAACTGATCGCCCCTGATTGCCCCAGTGCCGAAACAGGTTGGGAATTTCATGAGCAGCATGTGGGGTGATAAGTGGGCTTTGATTGCTGTGAGTGCCGTTCGGCCAACTATGACGTTGTATGCCGTTGGGCAGTCCACCACGAGGAACTGGTCGTAGACCATGGTCCTCCGTGGGGCCACGCCGAAGGCAATTGGCAAGCTGACACTGCCGATTGGCTGGACTAAGTCTCCCGAAAAGCTGAGAAGAGGCGAGAGCTTCCGGTTGACCTGGCTGTTATCTACCCCTAGTTCTCTGAAGGCATCGGCGAAGATGACGTTTACCGAACTGCCAGTGTCGATTAGAACTCGTCCGACGTCGAATTCGGCAATCTCGGCCCGGATGATCATAGGGTCGTCATGTGGATAGATGATTCCTTCTTCTTCTTCCTCAGAGAAGGTGATAGGCTCCCACCTGACCTTCGGCATCTTTGTGTGCCGGCTGCTCTCAATGCCGAGGACCTGGGGATACTGTGCTGCTCTGACATATTGCTTCATCGAACGGTTGGATGCCCCGGCGAGGGTTGGACCACCACTGATCGTGCTGATCATGTTGATCTGCCGATTGGCGTTCGGCACCGGCGCCTGCTGCGGCCTGGCTATGTACTGATCCAGTTTGCCCTCTCGAATCAGCCGTTCGACGATTTTTCTCAGGCTTATACAGTCTTCGGTATTGTGGCTGTTCTGCTGATGGTATCGGCAGAATTTCCCTGTGTCTCGGCCATCCTGCCGACTGGGCTTCCGGAAGGTGGGTTTCGGAATTATCTCGTTTTCGTTCATCAGTACTGCCTCGTAGGAGGTGTTGAGCAAGGTGAACACTTCCGTCCCTTGGTTATGGGCTGGCAGCGGTGCTCGGTAGTTGTCCCTACCGTACTTGTTCTTATTTTTCTTGGAATGCCCCCTCTGGGAGCTTCCGGCATCTTTGCGCTTGTGGCTGTCAGGGTATTCGACAGCTTGCGCCGTTGGTACGAACGGTGATGCCTGTGCCGTGGAGGATCGCTGTATGTATTCTCCCTGCCGAGCCGTGGGCTCGGCCCTGGAGTTGAAGTATTCGGCCTTTGCGTGGATTGCCGCTTGCTTCATGAGTTCATCGTACGTGCGCCAGTTGCTGCTGTGCACCAGATACCGAAAGTGTGATGACCGTAGGCCACTCTTGAAGGCGCCGTAGGCTGCCCTGTCATCGGTATCTGGACATCTCGAGTACTCATGGCTGAAACGTGCGGCATATTCACGCAGTGGTTCATCATCTCTCTGCCGAATGTTATACAAGTCATCGGCAGAGTACAGTCTGTCTGTCTGAATCATAAAATGGTTCAGGAAGATCTGCTTCAGTTCGTCGAAGGTATCCACCGTTCCCGGTTCCAATCGGTAGAACCAATTCAGAGCCGCCTCCGTGAGCGAAGAGGGGAACAGTAAGCACAGTCCTTCGTCGCTTAACCCTCGGCACCCTACAGCCGATTGGAAAGAGTGGAGGTGCGTCAGGGGATCCTCTACTCCAGTGTAAGGGGTTATGCGTAGGGGCTGGACGTCCCGGTCTTGCCGTGAGTGTCTTACACGTTCGGTGAAGGGTCCTGGCCGAAGTCTTCCCCAGTCTGGCTCCTGTGAGCGTGTCCTATCGTCCTCCATCTTCTGTACCCTCTGAAGGAGGAGGCGGATAACGGGATCTCTGTCCGGTATCGCCTCGGCAACCTGATGTACCGATCGCTGTTGGGACCTGACAGGGTTCACCTCGGAGAACTTCGACGGGGTTGCCGAACGGTAAGAAGATGACCGGTCGGTGGGTGGGATGTACTCTTTGTCAGATTCCGCTGTGGACTCCAAGACCGGTATCCTTCGTATAGGAGATTTCCTCCCTAAGTCCCTCAGGCGGGGATCGTTTAGGCGCGCATTGATTCTGATCGGCGATTCTTGCCGTTCGACCCGTCGCTCGTCTTCTCGATCCAACAGCCTGTGTCGGCAATCGGAATAGACCCTGCTCGGCCCGTGGGGCCTGTTCTTCGGCGCAGGGACTACCAACTGTTTGGACGGTGCAGGCGTTGCAGGCGTCGCCTTTGCTGCCTGCTTGCCTTTCCTCTGCCGACGGGGAGTCTGTACGCTTTCGGACGTCTGGATGTTCTGCGTTTGCTGCTGGTTCAGCTGTTGCTGTGTTTCATCCACTCTGGTCGAGAGGTAGTTGTTGTGTTCTTGTAGCCTAGCCATGTCCTGCCGAAGGGACACGACTTGGGCTAAAAGTTCCGTGTTTTCAGCGGCTTGATGTACCGGAGGGTTAGTTGCCGGTGTGTATGGTTGAGGAGCTGGGCTTACCCCGCTTGGCATACCGAACGGCATCCCCTCTCGCGGTACGAACGTATTTTTTTCAGTGGTCCCCATATGTTTGGGACAAAGGGTTGATTTGTTTAATGGTTTCCCACAGACGGCGCCAAACTGTTGACGCCAAAAAGTGGTTCTTTGACTTTGAGGGTCAACTTAGTAATTTATGCCTTCGGTAAATCAAGGGCTTCGGTAGGGAGCGTAATCTGCAAAATAAGAGAACACTCGGTAAGACCTAGGGCACCGGTGTGGTACCGGCCGTAGGCTCTCCGATGCTTAAGTAAGTTCGGGATTTAAGAAAGATTAACTGACAGATCAATAGGCGTGTATGCCGTACGTTCTGATTACCTCATTCATGGGGTAGCTGGCCTCTTTTATAGGCCTTGGGAGGTGTGCATTTGATGTAGAATTTCGATGTGGGACAGTGGGCGTCGATTGTGAGCGCGCCACGTGTCCTGAGAGTGGGCGTTGCCCTAATGGAGGGATCGGTAGTCATATTGCCGAAGGCAACGTTGACAGGCACTGGGTACCGAATGCGACTTTGACCAGATTCGATCCCGTCCACGTGTCTCTCTCTGGTTGGCCGTTCATTATGGTGTAAACAACTATCCTTGAGGTGGAATGTGATTCTAAAGCCGCTGTTCAGTTTTGTCAAAGTATTGGAAAAATGGAGCACTTGACCATTCATCCAACTTTAGCATGTTGAAGAATATAATTCCCACATTGAAAATTTGACTAAATAAAATATAAAGATATAATGAATAAATGGTTCCACTACTAATATTACTAAGGCTTTTTATGATAAAACATCACACTTACTGGGTTTTGTAAGTGGTTAAGTTGGAGACAATATCTGTGTTTCTAGTAGCATCTATTTGAAATTTAACATGGTATAAGAGTGAGTTGATTGATTGGGCCCGAATTATTAGGTTTTACCGTTACCCATATGGTGTTCACATGTTGGGCTTGAATGTTTGACCCCAATGTGTACCTGGCTCCACATGTGGCCCACTATGTGGTGGTCCCATGTGAGAGGGTGTGTTGAAGAATATAAGTCCCACAACAAAAACTTGACTAAATAAAATACAAGATATAATGAATTGTTCCACTACTAATGTAGTCGAGGCCTTTTGCGATAAAGCTCCACACCTACTAGGCTTTGTAGGTGGTTAAGTTAGGGACAATATCGGTGTTGTTAGTACTAGGCTGCTAGCATGAGGGAGAGTTTTTGTTAATGATTAATGAAATAGTTTATTTGTGGCATGGATTTGCTACTATATATGAGAGTTCGCACTAGCCCTAGCCGCTTGTTTTCAGCTTTGATCCACCTCTCAACCGAAAGAACAAGTTAGGAAAAAAAAAAATTATAGCTAAAGAAGAGGAGATAAATCATTGACTATTTTAGTCTCTACTTTGTCGAACAAAAATTTTATATTCAATTGCATCACATGGATGAAAATTTAAGTCTATATGTAACTATGCCAAAAAAAAATAAAAGGCTTTGGTCTTTTTGTGGAGGCCAATGACTTAAGCAAGTTGAAAGTAATGGAGCAGCTCCCATTCCATTCACAAGCTAGCATTAACCCTTATTGTTAATATTATTTTTCTTTGCTTTTCTTCGCTCTTTGCCAAATCTAGATCTTTGGTTTTCTTAGTTTTGATCAATGTCGTCAAACTTTCAATTTCGCTTACACTGTACAGAAGAAATCTTTCAGCTTAGGATTCTTTCGCATTTTGGGTTAGGATCAAAGTCATCATATTATGCTTTGCTTTGTTAAAGTTATATTCTACGCATTACTGCATTTCAAAATTAGCTTTTTCAAAATTTGAATTGGTTTCTATCTATAATTGTTGGGAGAATTTTGTCTTTTTTTTATATATGAGTTGAAATTGGTTATCTATGTTAGCTTTATTTTTGGCTTGTATTGCTATTCGGCAGGCTGCTTCTACTGTTCCCACGAAGGTGGACATGGATGTTTTGCCGACGGCAAGCTGCCAATAACACCTTCCGAGCCGGCGTTGCCGATGAGGAGACTAGCTGGGCCTAGATGTCTTGATCGATCGTTTGGCGTGGTGCCGTACGGTAGGTGTCTCTCAGCTCGAGATGTAGTTGCATGGCTTTTTATTTAATTGCTGTTTGGCAATTGGCTTCAGCACATGGGTGCCCAACATGGTGGATCAGCGGAGCTTTGTGGTTGTTTGAGCATGGGTGGTGCCGAACGGCAGCTGGATTTGCTAATGATGATTTCATTCTTGACTTGGGTGTTCGGGTGCCTTGAAGGAATCACTGACATGGATGCCGATTAGTAATTGTCATCTTCAATATGCATGTTGGGCTTGGGTGCCGTTTGGTTCCCCATTTATTTCGGCATATGGGAATAAAATAAAGACGCAAGATAAGAAATGGGGATCTTATCTTTTGGGAGCCCACTCGTCAATATTCACCAAAGGTGCCGAACGGTAAGGCATGAGGGGAAGGTGTCCTGATAAGACTGGAGCTGAATGATACCCTTGGAATTTTCGGAAATTGACAGGCTGTTCCTAAAATTGTTAATTTGGGACTCCAGAAGGAAACAACATAGAGCTGCCGTCGTTCTGAGCCATTAGCTTTGGTGTGAGGCATGAGGGGTTTTCTTTGGCTGCCGAACGGTAAGGAGGTAGACCTTCATTTTGGCTTGACCATTCAGTGGCTTTGTGCCATATTGCTTTGCTGAATACTGGTTCGAATGGTAAAGCCATTCTAGCTTAGGGTGCACGTGGGCATGCAACGTGAATTATGGGGATGCATGATTGCTTTGACCAGTCAGCAGCTTTGTGCCACTTTGCTGAATTATGGGGATGCATGGTGGTGCATGTAAAGCCCTCCAAGGCTGGGCAATGTTGCCCAACGTCATCTGCCACACATGGGTTTTACTTTATTCAATACTAATATTTTAATGAAATATGACATGCAATATTCCAAATAAAATAGAAATAAAATAGATGTGGTATGCTTCACTTATCTCTTGGAAGTTTCGTTGGCTTCCCTTGGACTTGAAATGGAGGTATTGCCGAACGGCACTTTAGAATTTTGTTGAGATGGTTGTTTCACTTTTGGTCATGCGAGCCATGCAAAGTGATAGCCATATTTTGATTGGCTTTTCCTTGAAATGTCATCTTCTGCAATTGTTGCCTTAGCATTCATTGTTGCTCCAGCATGGGATTGCCGAACGGCAACTTAGGGGATGCCGATTGTAAGGGTGCCGAAGGGAGAATGACAGAAGCCTTTTGTGTCGATTCCCACAGACGGCGCCAAACTGTTGACGCTAAAAAATGGTTCAACACTTTTTAGCCCAACTTAGAGATAGGGTGTGATGATGATGGGTGAAGGTGAGGACCTTCAGCCAGTGTGTGAGGATTTGACAAGCGATAAATATACAGAAGACAAGATATATGTGGTTCACCCTTAATGAATGGGCTACGTCCACGGAGAAGTATATTCTCATTATTATAACAATGTGTATTTACATTTGTACAAGGGGCTGGGCCCAAATATAAAGAGACTAAAGATCAAGCCCATGACTGATTATAAAGTCCAGCCTCAGGGGATCCCTTCCTAAGTGGAGAGTGGTCTCCTTTTATAGGTGAGATGGAGTCTTCACTTCTTGCAATATTTCAATGTGGGACTCTTTGCCTTGTTTTAGAATTGCTTCTAGTTGCTTGGTCAAGTATGGTATAAACAGTTGACCTCTAAACCCTAGATATGCTACATTTTTATTTCTTCATGGTCAGTCTGAGGCCAGAGAGCTGCTGCTGCCCAAGCCAATTGGCAAATTCAATGTAATGTGCTTTAACTCACTGTCCAAGCCACATTCTAGTGCCAGAGAAATTCTAGTATAGGGCTGTCCTATGTCGCGGTCTCACCCAAGAATTACTCCTAGTACGAATGGTGCCGAACCCGAATCAAGTTTCAGATCCTTAAGTACTAAACTAATTAAAATGTTCTATTGGAAGTGGGGTGTTCTTTATTTTTTCCACCAAAAGGCAGTTATTCTGTGTTTTGCAAATCTTCTAACATTAAACTAATGAAACACTTGATTACATAGAACATGATATCATACTAAGTTCAGACAATTCTATTCTGCAAAAGATTCCTAATCATGCCTTCATGATGGCACCAAGTGCTGCAGACTGTGATGTGTGTTTTAACTTTTAACAAAGGGTTATAATGAGGTTACAACACACCCTCAACATATCCCCTCATTATGAAAATCGTCATATCGGAGAAAATTGGACTTCTTGACCATTGCGGCGACTTGGACATAGCTTTCAGTTGGGCTTGCCCAAAATATTCTGTGGAATCTAGGAGGAGTGCATGCTACAATGGTTGGATCACTGCACCCTACACTTGTTGCAACCCTTCCTTTTCTCTCTCCACACTCTGCTGTTGTGGCACTCTTTGAGGGAGTATTAAAGCATGCAACTGTTGGCCTTACACTGGCAAAGTTTTCTTGATGTATTCTCATATCATCCATTTCCTGTTGTATTCTCATTTGCGGGGTACCTAACATTGTATAGACAACATTTACCGGGAAAGTTGTTCTATATTTTCATTTTGAGCACGTGATTTGTTGGCATAAGTTTACTCGCTCGTATTTTTGTTCATTATATGGTGGCAAAATGCACAAAGCAAATCTTATAACTCCTTCTTGGTTACACAAAGCTTTAGCCTGTAGCACTGGTTGCTTATTTGCATGAAGCCCCAATTTTATTATACACTGATAAGTGTATTATTTCCTATATTTTTATACCTCTTTTATTTGGTTTTTATAGGGAAAGTTAATTAAAAAGAGCATTATTACCTTAGTTTCCTTATTTTCAGCGATTCTGCGCTCTTGGAAGGATTTCAACTGAAAATCGACTTTTAGAATGAATTTTAGCGCAAGGCCTATTTGAGAAGAAAGCTAAGACATTCAAGATCATTGTATCAAAGTTTCATAATTTCCTACTAAGCCAAATGCTCCAGACTTGCAAGTCAAGACAGCCTAAGTTGAAATCCCGTCAGAACTGCATTGCTATGGAAGATTGAAGATTTGAAGACCTTTCCAATTTTTCCTAGTAGCATGTAATAATATATGCTTGGAAAGCTTAGAGATAAAGCTACGTTTCTCATATTTTTCCAGAATTTTCTAGGAAGTGGAACAACCCTAAAACATGCGTGCAAGTTGGCTGACGTGTTTCCAAGTCAAAGAAGGATTCTTTCCTAGTTTGTTTCCTTAATTGTTTGGGATTTTGTTTAGGTTTAGGAGAGTTTTTCCAGACCTTTTAAGAGTAGGGTTTAGTTGTTTTACACTATATAAAGTCACCCTAAGCTCTCTTGATGGAGGATCTCTTCATACGATCATCTTCCCATATACAACTTTCATACACCAACAAATATATCAGAGCGAGAGCCAAGAGTTTGTTGTCCCAGTGCTTTTGGAGCTTATGAAGGTGTTGCTTTGGAGAATCTAGAGATCAAATCCATTTGCCAAATTGGTTTTATGACAACAATTCTCTTGTTTATCTTTTCTTTTGTCATGAACTAATTTTCCTTGCTAGGGCTATGATGTAGCCTAACCATGAATACTTAACTTTTATAGTTATATTAATTTCTTATTACTATTCCATGTTGAGTATTTATTACTGTTCTTAATAGGAAATTGCAGTCTTCGTGGGAACGACACGCTACTTATTTATATATTACTTGTGTGAATTGTGCGCTTGCAATAATTTCACAACATACACCTATATAACGGCAAAGTGTCAATGCCCAAATTTTCCATAGCCGTGGGAATTACTTGCAGCTTGGGAGTGGAGCACCACACAAGCAGCGGTTATGGAAATAAGTCGAGGAGTCGAAGCTCTGCAACTTCCCGCCCACTGGAATCTGACCACACAACCTGTTGTAGCTCACGTTCAGGAACTGCAAATCCACTTGGGTCAGCCCCACCGGAATACTGCCTGTGATCTTGTTATGGTTGAGATCCAACGAAGTCAAGCTCTTGGAAAACTCCACCTTTGATAGATTAAATTCCAGCAAGTTCCTCGACAGATCCACAGTCTGGGTTGTCTTGTTCAATCCGAAGATCATGGATGCATCGCCTTCGAGCTTGTTCCGGGAGAAGTCTATGGTGCTGAAGTTCAGTTTGGCTAATGAGGTTGGTATAGTGCCTGAGAGCTGGTTGTGGGAGAGATAGAGATCTGGAACGCTGCCGTGGAATTCTCCGAATGACTTCGGAATATGACCAGTGAGCTTGTTACGGTCTAGATGAAGAGCGTCGAGGTTTGGAAGCTGAGAAAGCGAGCTGGGGATGGAGCCTGAGAGGTTATTGAATGAGAGTTCAAGAAAGGTGAGGTTCTTGAGTTGGCTGAGGAAGTCAGGAACAGAGCCTGAGATGTTGGTCCAGCTGAGGCGCAGCTCCTTGAGGCTCTTGAGCTTGGCAATGGAGGGTTGGATTGGGCCAGTGAGATTGGGTTGTTTGTGGAACTGAAGGAGTTCAAGATATGGCAAGTCGCCGACTTGGGGAGGGATTTGACCGGAGAGTCCGCCGGAGAAGAGGGTGAGGGAATTGACGCGGTTTGTGGTGGAGTCACAGGTGACAGAGTACCAGTCACAGCAGTCTGTCTCTGGGTTCCATGAGGACAAGACGTAGGGGTCGTTGAAGGCTTTCTTGATTTGTAGGAGGACTTTCTTGTCTTTCGGGTTGCAGAGCTCGGAGAGAGCTGGGTTTAGGACGGTGGAGAAGAGTAGGGTCAAGCAGAGGAGGGTGGAGAGCTTGAGGTCCATTTTTTGGGTTTTGGATTGAGAAATGTGATTGTGATTCATTGAAGTGTTGGATATTTATAGGTATTGCATATACATATAAGTCAAAGTATTTGTGATTTTGGATGATGCGCATACAGTGACGGAAGATTTTGGAGTTTGGACAGGTGGTGAAGGTCTTATAGAAGGCATTAATGGATATCACACATGCTCCTTAGACCATTCAAACATGTTATGTGTTTGTTAATTTCATAGCCAGTCTCTCTCATATTTGCTAAAGGCTGTGTAAGCGTAATATCATCACGTGATGTTATCAATCCTGCTCAAGTAACATAATCTGTGGGGAAAGTAAAATTGAGACAAGAGGAGAGGAAGAAGGGTAAAAAAAAGTGGAATCCATGGGAAACATGATTTGATTGGCCAAAGGTGGAGTGCCAAAAGCAGAGGGCCTAATTCTATCCAAGACTGATATTTGTGGAGTGCTGCATAACTTTGTTGTTATGAGAACTTGGAACTAGTCAAAGATGAGGGCTTCTGTTTAATCTTTATCTTTTGCGTGCTGAGATCTGGCAAATGGAAATGACATTGATGCTAAAGTTAGCTAACTCAATTGCTTGTGTCTCTCTCCAAATCTCAGATAAACCTCCACCACATGGAGCTTCACCAAGTTGTCTTCCTCAACTGGTGTATGGTATATGAAACCTTGGTATCCTTTTGATCCTATATCCTTACACAAATGCCGAATTAATTCAACCCTAACTTGGTGGAAAGTCAGTGATATTTGCTTGTCTAGTTTGTAGTATGACTTGACTATGATATGAATAAGCATTATGTGTCGGCAGAGCCTTAGCTTTTGTTTTCAGCCTAAATGATTTATTGCTCTCACAAACTCACATTATAAAAAATGATTCATTTAACCATGTTGAATTCTTTTCAATCTGTACAACACCACCATAACAATAGGGTCATTTTATATGACAGAATAAGTTAATAGATGCAAGAGCACATGGGCCTAACTTTGAGTTCTCAAGTGAGCGAGAGACTGTAATGAGGGTTATAACGAGAGAGTCCTTTTTTAATAGAAATTTTAGGATTGCATTTATAATTTCAGTCAAAAAAGCCACTAGTCATAAAATGTCAATACAAACTAGCCACAGAAAGGCCATTACAATAATGGAGCGATCTAACATCAAAATTAAGATAATCTAGTGCATCTCTACTAACAATCACGCAAGATCGAAGAAACTCTGGCATAGGCATTCCAACTAAGATTGCAAACTCATAATTAAATAAAATAAAATAAAAGATAAAGCTTGAAAAAATCAATCCAAAAGTTCTCACAAAGGATATGTGAAAAACTCTCACAAAAGGAGAGGTGAAAACTACACAGGTAGAGATCCAACGCCGAAACGCAGGTGGAGATCTAAAGGCGAGACGCAGTCACCTGTGATGGTTAGAGGAAAATCATAACAAAGCGAAGACAAATAGGGAAATCCTTTTCTCTCTAAAAATGGGAGAAGAGGAAAAGGGAAGAAGAGAATAGGGGAGAGGGAAGGAAAAACAGTGGTTTCCTCCCCCCTCAAAATGAAAACGGCTCTAGGAGTGTTTTTTGGGAGAGAAGGAGCTAGGGTTTGTCTAATTGGTTATATAATGAGAGAGTCCTTAATAGGTCTCAGATTAATTACAGAGCTATTATTAGATGGCCAAATCCAAGTTGGATTATCCAACCCCTCAACACACCCATCAACGTATCCCCTCATTATAAAGCTCGTCATACATTGGAGAAAAATGGACCAACTGAACATTCGGCCAACTTGGACATAGCTTTCAGTTGGGCTTGCGTCTTTCACACCCAATTTTGTCTTTGTTTCTTTGAACACTACTTGATATTTGGGAACATTTTCTGAACACCTAAACCAAATTACTAATTTGTTTACTCCATCCAACAAAAAAAAAACAAAAAACAAATTACTAATCATCCAACAACACCCTTCTGTTCACTCCATCAGCCCAAACTAATTGTCTTTGGATAGCAATTTTTCATTTTACAATCTACTCTCTCGACATTGAAATCTAGAAGACTACAAAGGATGACTTAATTAATCACCCTCTGATGATTATAAGGGTGAAACGGTAAGGTTTTTGTCTGGGTTTTTTTTTCTTGCTGATGATGGCATAGAATGGCCTAGGCTTGGGTTGTGCTGTGTTAGTTTGTTTCTCTGCTTGTTTCGGCTTCGGTCCACCTCTCAACCGAAAGAACAAGTTAGGGAAAAAAATTATACCTAAAGAAGAGGAGATAAATCATTGACTATTTAGTCAAGTGACATTTAGTCTCTATTTTATAGAAGAAATTTTATATTCAATCGCATCGCATGGATGAAAGTTCAAGCCTATGTGCGTCTATGTAGACCAAAAAAATAAGGAATTGAACATAACAAATTAACAACAAAAGAGGCCTTTTCTTTTTGCGGAGGCCAAGGACTTAAGAAACTTGAAATTAAGAGAGCAGCGCCCATGGTTAGAGAAGAAAACTTTCAGGTTTGGATTCTTTCGCATTGGTTAAAGCTATGTTCTATGTATGACTGCATTTCAAAGCTTTTTTCAAAATTTTAATTGGTTTCTATGATTGTTGGGAGAATTTTATTTCTTTTTGTTTCTATGAGTTGAAATTATTGGTGATCTATTTTTGCTTTATTATGTAGTTTTGACGTCTAAACCTTAGATACCAAAGCTATTGGCAAATTCAATGTAATGTGCTTTAACTCACTGTCCAAGCCAAGCCAGATTCTAGTGCCATTGAAATTCTAGTATAGGGCTGCCCTCTCACCCAAGCATTACTCTATTTTCATTTTGAGCAAGTGATTTGTTGGCACACAAAACAAAACTTATTAATTCCTTACTACTTGGTTACAAGAAGCTGTAGCCTGTTTAGCACTAGTAGATTATTGCATGAAGCACTTATTTTATCAAACAGAAGTATATAACTGCAAAGTGGTAATGAAATTGCTGGCCAAATTTAATCTTCCATAGCCGGGGGGAATTACTTGCAGCATGGGAGTGGAGAACCGCACAAGCATCGGTTATGGAAATACGTCGAGGAGTCGAAGCTCTGCAACTTCCCACCCACTGGAATCTGACCACACAACCTGTTGTAGCTCACGTTCAGGTACTGCAAATCCCCTTGGGTCAGCTCTGTTGACGAGAGTCTCCTAATTAATCAAGGAGATTTATTTCCTTGATTAATTAAGGGATTTACTTTCCCATTCTATTTAATTAACAAATCTGTGTATAATTAGGATATACTTTCCTAATCCCTGATAGAATCTCCTTCCTTGTAAAGCACTCTGTAAACTCATATATATACCTCCTTATGGAGAAGAATAAAATATCTGAACATATTGAAAACCCATATTCATATTTTAGCGTGGTATCAGAGCAATCGATCCTAGGTTGTCTCTAAATCCTCGTATCGAATTTCTCGAAACCCGAATCCCTCGTATCTAATTCCTTGAAACACGAACCCGTATTCTCATATCCTGAATCCCGAAACCCTGAATCCTGAATCCTGAATCCCGAAACCCTGAATCCTGAAACTCTGAACCCTGAATCCTCATATCCTGAATCCCGAAACCCTGAATCCTGAATCCTGAATCCCGAAACCCTGAATCCTGAAACTCTGAATCCTGAATCCTGAATCCCGAAACCCTAAACACAACCCCGAAACCCTAAACACAAACCCGCAACCCTACATATTTTTCCTCGTATTCTTCAATCATTCCGCTGCAATGAATATCGTCTCTTCCTCCGCAATTGCCACCACTGGTTCCCCCCGTTATGTTTTGCATAGTTCTTCAAAGAAACACACATGGGTCATTGACACCGGAGCCACTGATCACATGACTTTTGATCCCGGACAAATTATCTCTCATACACCGTCTTCTCAATCGGTGGTGTCTAATGCCAATGGTACCCCCTCCCCAGTGATTGGGGAGGGTTCCCTCTCTCTCTCTGACTCCCTCACTTTGGATTCTGTGTTAATTGTTCCATCCTTACATCATAATCTCTTGTCTGTTGCCCAAATTACTACGGCTTTGAATTGCACCGTAACTTTTTGGCCTACTCATTGTGTTTTTCAGGACATTCTCAGCAGCAAGACGATTGGTTGTGGTACTAGGAGGGGCAAACTCTATTATTTGGACCTGGCATCTGACAGTGAAGCCAGCCTCAGTCAAGCTTTCAAAATTGGGGGGACGAGTGTTGAGAAGAAAACTTCCGAAGTATGGTTATGGCATCGCAGTCTTGGACATGCTTCGTTTGGATATTTACAGAAGCTATTTCCTTCATTATTTTCAAATTTAGAGAGTTCTAGTTTTAAGTGTGACATTTGTGAATTGGCCAAGAGCCATCGTGTTCCCTTTCCCTTAAGTTCCAATAAAAGTTTAATTCCTTTTTCCCTTGTTCATTCTGATGTTTGGGGCCCTTCTAAAGTTACCACTCCCGGGGGAGCTAGATGGTTTGTCACGTTTATTGATGATTGCACACACATGACCTGGGTTTCCCTTCTCAAAACTAAAGGGGAAGTCAGTTCCAAGTTTCAACAGTTTTATCACATGGTGGAGACACAATTTCATACTCGAATTCAGGTTCTTCGATCTGACAATGGTGGGGAATTTCTTAACCATGATCTTAATGAGTTCTTCCAAGCTCACGGTATCATCCATCAACGCTCATGCCCTTCCACTCCTCAACAGAATGGTGTGGCTGAACGAAAGAATAGACACTTACTGGAAGTCGTTCGTGCATCCCTCTTTGGTGCAAATATGCCTCGGTCTTTTTGGGGCGAAGCCGTACTCTCTGCGGCTTATCTTATCAATCGAATTCCCTCTAGTATCCTCCAATTCCGAACCTCCCTTCAAACACTACAACACCATAGCCAAATACCTCCCACCCAAAATCTGGAACCCCGCATATTTGGTTGTGTGGTCTTTGTCCACTTACATGATCACCAACGTAGCAAATTAGATCCCCGTGCCGACAAGTGTGTGTTCATTGGGTATGCACCTCATCAGAAAGGTTACCGGTGCTATCATCCTCCAAGTCGGAAAGTGTATACTTCTATGGATGTTGCGTTCCGGGAACAAGAGAGCTATTTTTCGGATGCACAGGAGGATTCTTCTCAAAATTCTGAATTTTTTACTTCAGCATTTTTTCCAGATTCGTTCCAGACTCAAAACGACCGGTCGCAGACCTCTAGCGACCGGTCGCCTGACGAAAGAGACCGGTCGCATGTCTCTAACGACCGGTCGCCACGCACGTCGCAACGTATCGAGACTCTGCCTGAAAGAGACCGGTCGCATGCCTCTCACGACCGGTCGCCCCGAACGTCGCAAAGCACGACTCCGCATGAAGACGACCGGTCGCCTGACTCTAACGACCGGTCGCTCCCCCCAGTTTTTGCTGAAGCTGTTCCGCTTCAGTCCGATCCCAGCCATCACACTCAGGAGGAGAGAATTGAAGAGTTTGTGCCTGCTCCGGAGAATTCTTCAGCTCCAGTACCACACCAATCATCTGCTGAGGACGTCATTCAGGTAACTTCTCTACCTGAAACTGATAACATTAATGAAATAACTGATTGCATTTCAGAAGGCACAGAGCCTACATATCAAATTCCAAAAAGGAAGAACCGTGGTAAACCCCCAGTTCACTACGAAGCAGATCTTCATGCAAAGGGGAAATATCCCATCAACAATTATGTATCCCTCACCAGATTATCTGAGTCACGGGTACATTTTGTGAAGCAGTTAGCCGACATACCTGTTCCCAATAGTGTAACTGAAGCACTAAAAGACCAAAAATGGAAAGAAGCCATGAATGAAGAAATGCAAGCTCTCCAGAAGAATGGCACATGGGAACTCGTGCCATTACCTCATGGAAAGAAGACAGTGGGATGCAAGTGGATCTATACCGTGAAACTCAAGGCAGATGGATCTATTGAAAGATATAAAGCCAGATTGGTGGCAAGGGGATACACACAGAGATATGGGATAGATTACCAAGAAACCTTTGCCCCAGTAGCCAAGATCAAAACTATCAGGGTCCTCCTGTCTCTAGCAGCAAATCTCGATTGGCCATTACATCAGTTTGATGTAAAGAATGCATTCTTACATGGAGATCTGGAAGAAGAAGTATATATGGATTTACCACCAGGATGTAACTTCACTTGTGACAAGAAGAATCAAGTTTGCAAGCTCAAAAAATCATTGTATGGATTAAAACAGTCTCCCAGAGCATGGTTTGGTAGATTCACTAAATCCATGAAGTTCTTTGGATATACACAGAGTCATTCGGATCACACTTTGTTCTTGAAGCGTGATGGAAAGAAGATTACCGCACTGATTGTCTATGTGGATGACATAGTTGTGACTGGAAACGACACAGGAGAGCAATTGAAACTGCAGAAGTATTTGTCTCAGGAATTTGAGATGAAGGACTTAGGTGATCTAAAGTACTTTCTTGGAATTGAAGTAGCAAGGTCCACAAATGGTATATTTCTGTCACAGAGAAAGTATGTATTAGATCTACTTGCTGAAACAGGATTGCTTGGATGTAAGCCTGCTGATACACCAATCGAGATGAATCACAAATTGTGCGAAGGTATGGATCAAGAACCAACCAATAAGGAACAGTACCAACGCCTTGTTGGAAGGTTAATATACTTAGCCCACACAAGACCAGATATTGCATATGCTGTGAGTGTGGTTAGCCAGTTTATGCATTCACCCAGTGTGTCTCATAGGAATGCAGTTGATCGAATCTTAAGGTATTTAAAGTTAGCCCCGGGAAAAGGATTAATGTTCTCAAAGAATAGAGATCTTGAAGTTGTGGGATATACAGATGCTGATTGGGCTGGATCCATTACTGACAGACGCTCTACTTCAGGCTACTTCACCTTCGTGGGAGGTAATCTAGTCACTTGGCGGAGTAAAAAACAAAATGTGGTTTCTCGGTCTAGTGCAGAAGCAGAGTATCGAGGAATGGCTCATGGAGTTTGTGAATTGCTATGGATCAGAAGACTCTTGACAGAATTGGGTTTCAAGCCAGAAAAGCCAATGGAGTTGCATTGTGACAACAAGTCAGCTATTGATATTGCTCATAATCCAGTTCAACATGATCGAACCAAACATGTTGAGGTGGATAGACATTTTATCAAAGAAAAAATTGAGAAGAAGATCATCCGCCTACCGTTCGTAAAATCAGAAGATCAATTAGCTGATATCTTAACCAAAGCTGTTTGTAGCAGAGTGTTTTATGACTCACTTACCAAGTTGGGCATTGGTGACGTATATGCACCAACTTGAGGAGGAGTGTTGACGTGAGTCTCCTAATTAATCAAGGAGATTTATTTCCTTGATTAATTAAGGGATTTACTTTCCCATTGCATTTAATTAACAAATCTGTGTATAATTAGGATATACTTTCCTAATCCCTGATAGAATCTCCTTCCTTGTAAAGCACTCTGTAAACTCATATATATACCTCCTTATGGAGAAGAATAAAATATCTGAACATATTGAAAACCCATATTCATATTTTAGCAAGCTCTACCGGAATACTGCCCGTGATCTTGTTATGGTTGAGATCCAAGGAAGACAAGCTCTTCGAAAACTTCACCTTTGACAGATCAAATTCCAGCAAGTTCCTCGACAGATCCACTTTCTGGGTTGTCTTGTTCAATCCGAAGAGCATGGATGCATCACCTTCGAGCTTGTTCCGGGAGAAGTCTATGGTGCTGAAGTCCAGTTTGGCTAATGAGGTTGGTATCTTGCCTGAGAGCTGGTTGTGGGAGAGATAGAGAGCTAGAACACTGCCATGGAATTCTCCGAATGACTTCGGAATAGGACAAGCAAGCAAGGCTTTAAATATGGATGTTAACAGAAAATCGACATCAAGATTAATTATACGAAAATTTGGAAGAGACCTGTGAGCTTGTTACGGTCTAGATGAAGAGTGTCGAGGTTTGAAAACTGAGAAAGTGAGTTGGGGATGGAGCCTGTGAGGTTATTGTATGAGAGTTCAAGAAAGGTGAGGTTCTTGAGTGCTGAGAAAGTCAGGGATAGAGCCTGAGATGTTAGTCCAGCTGAGGCGCAGCTCCTTGAGGCTCTTAAGCTTGGCAATGGAGGGTTGAATTGGGCCAGTGAGATTGGGTTGCTTGTGAAACATAAGGGTTTCAAGATATGGCAAGTCGCCAACTTGGGGAGGGATTTGACCAGAGAGTCCGCCGGAGAAGAGTTTGAGGGCGGTGATGCGGTTGGAGTCACAGGTGACAGAGTACCAGTCACAGCAGTTTGTCTGTGGGTTCCATCTTCCATGAGGCCAAGACGTACGGGTCATTGAAGGCTTTCTTGAATTGTAGGAGGACTTTCTTGTCTTTCGGGTTGCAGAGCTCGGAGAGAGCTGGGTTTGGGATGGTGGAGAAGAGTAGGGTTAAGCAGAGGAGGGTTGAGAGGTTGAGGTCCATTTTCTGGGTTTTGGATGAGAAATGTAATTGTGATTCAAAGAAGTGTTGGATATTTATAGGTATTGCATTGTGCTCATAAGTTATAATGACGAAAGGTTTTGGAGTTTGGATACTAGGTGAAGGTCTTATAGGAGGCATTAATGGATATCACAGAAGTACCATGCCTTGCCCCTTGTAGTACATTCAAACATGTGGAATCCAACGGAACCTGGTTTCTCTCTCATTTGCTAAAGGTCAGATTGAGCGTAATATCCTCATGTGATGTTACCAATTCACTTATATATGACTACGATTAGGAAATTAAAAATGTGGAATCCATTGGAACATGATTTGGGTAGCCAAAGGTGGAGTGCCAAAACTGAGGGCCTAATATATATATCCATTCAAGACTGAGCCAAATCTATAAAACTTTAGGTTTGTTGGCTGCAACTTATGTTGTGCTGAGAACTTCAACAAGTGAAAAATGAGGACTCTCACTTTAATGTTTATATATTGTGTGCTAAGATCTGGCTAATTCAATTGATTGTATCTCTCTAAATCTCAGATAATTTAATTGATTGTATGGTATATGAAACCTTGGTGGCGGGCGATTTATGACTTAAAGCTTTCTTTCTGCAATGCTTTTGCGCTTCTTTTAAGCAAAAAGCATTTCTTTTGAGCTCGCCAAAAATGCTTCAGCTCTTGAATTTTCTTTATCTTTTCTTTTCCTTAACGCCCGTCTGGTAACGTTTTCGAAGAATGTTTTCTGAGAATATTTTTAGGGAATGAAAATAAGAAAACGAATTTGCATTTTCAAAATTTGAGAATACATCTGATAGCTTAATTAGAATACACTGTCAAAAAACAAAAATGAAAACGTGTATGGTAACATAACAATGAAAAATGTATAATTTAACCCCCAAAAAATATGATTATATATATATATATAATTTAACGAGTAAAAAATTCTAATGTTTTTTAAAGGTAAAATTAATCCTATCTATGTTCGTTTTCTCTTTTTTCTTTCTTTCTTCCTCTTCTCTCCTTTCTCTTTCTTCTTCCTTCCCAGGCCACCTTTTTTCTTTCTTTCTTCCTCCTCTCCTCTCCTCTCTTTTCTTCTTCCATCCTAGGCCCCATTTCTTTCTTCTTCTTCTTCTTTTTTTTTTTTTTTTTTTTTTTTTTTTTCTCTTTCTTCCTCTTCTCTCTTCTCTCCTTTCTCTTCTCTTCTTCCTTCCCAGATCCCACCTTGATGTATTGTATCTGTCCCTACTCTCTACAAAAATTAATCTCTCTCTTCTCTCTTCTTGGTTTCGTTGTTTATTGGTTCTCTAGCATCAATCAGTTCTGGCGGTGCCCGTACTGCAAACTGGAATGGGTAGACCAACCTGAACTAAGGGTCAGCAGTGGCTGTTGACGATGATGGGTTTGGATCGGACGAGATGGTTTTCACAGTGGTGCTCCTTAGTTAATTGGTGAAAGAGAGATAGGGACAAAATAAATTTTCGTATCTTGAGAAAACGAAAAATGTTGAAATTGAAAACAACATATCGTTTTCAAAAAACATTTTTTGAGTGAAAATGAAAACGATCCACCAAACATGTATTTGCCCAAAAATATGAAACGTAAATGGGAAATGGGCTCTAAAAACATTACCAATTAAATGGCCCTTAGCCTTTGTTTTCAGCCTAAAATAATTTACTGCTCTCACAAAGTCACACCATAATGAATCAACAACATGGTCATTTTATATAAAAGAACAAGTTAATAGTTCCAAGTAGGGATCGTATGGCCCAACCCGAAAATTTTCAATTCAAGCTAGGCTTTTATGGGTTTTTTTTTTTTTTTTTTCTAGCCGAGCCGAGGCTTCAAATGGATCAGCCCAGGCCTGCACATCGAGCTGAGCTTAGGTGAGCTTTTTGGATCAGGCTAGTTTACCCACGGGCCTAGACGGCTCGCCCATTGCTTTATATTGCCTCATTTCCATCCAAAGCATTTAAGTAAATGTCTTATTTTTTTATTTTAATTTATTTTTATATCACTACATTTATTGTAATTTACAATGTAAATATAGAAGTACCCCCATTTGAATTCAATTAAAAATACTAGAAAATCAAATTCCTAAGACCATCTCCAACAATTGGGGTGGAAACCCAAATTTTCAGTTTTGAGTCCAAAATTCTTCTCCAACCCTTGTATTTTGGTGGGGGGGGTGAAAATTTGAGGAGAAATGTCAAATTTGGGATTGAATTCCAATCCAAGTTTTGTATGGACTGGTATTTTGTGTGGAGCCTAAAGCTTTGTTTAGAAGCCCATGTGAAGAAGAAAAAGAGCTGGGCCCCGTGTGATAGCAAAGCTGTCTAGCCAGCAGCTTTGTGATCGACGGCTGGCAGCTCCAGCAAAGATGATTGATTCGGCCCGAATTATTGGGTTTTACCGTTACCCATGTGGTGTTCACATGTTGGGCTTGAATGTTTGACTCCAATGTGTACATGGCTCCACATGTGGCCCACTATGTGGTGGTCCCATGTGAGAGGGTGTGTTGAAGAATATAAGTCCCACAACAGAAACTTGACTAAATAAAATACAAGATATAATGAATGGTTCCACTACTAATGTAGTTAAGGCCTTTTGCGATAAAGCTCCACACCTACTAGGCTTTGCAGGTGGTTAAGTTAGGGACAATATTGGTTTTGCTAGTAGCGGGCCACTAGCCCGTCTCTCTGAAATTTAACATGGTATCAGAGTGGGTTGATTGATTAGGCCTGAATTACTCGGCTTTACCCTTACCCCTTACCCAACATGTGGTGTTCATATGTTAGGCTTGAATATTTACCCTTACTCCTTACCCAATACTTGGTGTTCACATGTGGGGCTTGAATGTTTGACTCCGATGTGGACTTGGCTCCATGTATGATCCACTATGTGGTGGTCCCACGTAAGAGGGCGTATTGAAGAATCTAAGTCCCACACCAAAAACTTGACTAAATAAAATACAAGATATAATAAATCGTTCCACTACTAATATCATCAAGGCCTTTTGTGATAAAACCTGACACCTACTGGGCTTTGTAGGTGGTTAAGTTGGGGACAATATCAGTGTTGCTAGTACTAGACCACTAGCACGAGGGAGAGTTTTTGTTAATGATTAATGAAATAGTTTATTTGTGGCATGGATTTGCTACGATATATGAGAGTTTACACTAGCCCTAGCCGCTTGTTTTCAGCTTCGGTCCACCTCTCAACCGAAAGAACAAGTTTGATTATAAATATATAAAAAAAATGATAGCTAAAGAAGAGAAGATAAATCATTGACTATTTAGTCTCTACTTTGTTGAACAAAAATTTTATATTCAATTGCATCACAAGGATGAAAATTTAAGCCTATATGTAACTATGCCCCCAAAAAAAAGGAAAAATAAAATAAAAATTAATAACATAAAAAAAGGCCTTTTCTTTTTGTGGAGGCCAATGACTTAAGCAAGTTGAAATTAGTGGAGCAGCTCCCATTGCATTCACAAGCTAGCATTAACCCTTATTGTTAATATTGTTTTTCTTTGCTTTTCTTTGCTCTTTGCCAAATCTAGATCTTCGGTTTTCTTAGTTTTGCTCAATGTCGTCAAACTTTCAATTTCGGTTACAGAAGAAATCTTTCAGCTTTGGATTCTCTCGCATTTTGGGTTTGGATCAAAGTCATCATATTATGCTTTGCTTTGTTAAAGTTATATTCTATGCATTACTGCATTTCAAAATTAGCTTTTTCAAAATTTGAATTGGTTTCTATCTATAATTGTTGGGAGAATTTTATGTCTTTGTTTATATATATGAGTTGAAATTGGTTATCTATGTTAGCTTTATTATGTATTGTTGACCTCTAAACCCTAGATGCTACATTTTTATTTCTTCATGGTCAGTCTGAGGCCAGAGAGCTGCTGCTGCCCAAGCCAATTGGCAAATTCAATGTAATGTGCTTTAACTCACTGTCCAAGCCACATTCTAGTGCCAGAGAAATTCTAGTATAGGGCTGTCCTATGTCGCGGTCTCACCCAAGAATTACTCCTAGTACGAATGGTGCCGAACCCGAATCAAGTTTCAGATCCTTAAGTACTAAACTAATTAAAATGTTCCACTGGAATTGGGGTGTTCTTTATTTTTTCCACCAAAAGGCAGTTATTCTGTGTTTTGCAAATTTTCTAACATTAAACTAATGAAACACTTGATTACATAGAACATGATATCATGCTAAGTTTAGACAAGGCTATTCTGCAAAAGATTCCTAATCATGCCTTCATGATGGCACCAAGTGTTGCAGACTGTGATGTGTGTTTTAACTTTTAACAAAGGGTTATAATGAAGTTACAACACACCCCTCGACATATACCCCTCATTATGAAAATCGTCATATCGGAGAAAATTGGACTTCTTGACCATTGGGGCGACTTGGACATAGCTTTCAGTTGGGCTTGCCCAAAATATGCTGTGGAATCTAGGAGGAGTGCATGCTGCAATGGTTGGATCACTGCACCCTACACCTGTTGCAACCCTTCCTTTTCTCTCTCCACACTCTGCTGTTGTGGCGTTCTGTGAGGGAGTATTAAAGCATGCGACTGCTGGCCTTACACTGGCAAAGTTTTCTATGTTACCTACTTGAGCAAGTGATTTGTTGGCATAATGCACAATACTAATCTTATTAATTCCTTACTGCTTGGTTACACAAAGCTGTAGCCTGTGTAGCACTGGTAGCTTATTGCATGAAGCCCTTATTTTATCAAACACCTATATAACTGCAAAGTGACTGCTGGCCAAACCTTCCATCACCGCCGGAATTACGTGCAGCTTGGCAGTGGAGCACCGCACAAGCACCGGTTATGGATATATGTTGAGGAATCGAAGCTCTGCAACTTCCCACCCACTGGAATCTGACCACACAACCTGTTGTAGCTCACGTTCAGGAACTGTAAATCCAATTGGGTCAGCCCCACCGGAATACTGCCTGTGATCTTGTTATGGTTGAGATCCAACGAAGTCAAGCTCTTGGAAAACTCCACCTTTGATAGATTAAATTCCAGCAAGTTCCTCGACAGATCCACAGTCTGGGTTGTCTTGTTCAATCCGAAGATCATGGATGCATCGCCTTCGAGCTTGTTCCGGGAGAAGTCTATGGTGCTGAAGTTCAGTTTGGCTAATGAGGTTGGTATGGTGCCTGAGAGCTGGTTGTGGGAGAGATAGAGATCTGGAACGCTGCCGTGGAATTCTCCGAATGACTTCGGAATATGACCAGTGAGCTTGTTACGGTCTAGATGAAGAGCGTCGAGGTTTGGAAGCTGAGAAAGCGAGCTGGGGATGGAGCCTGTGAGGTTACTGAATGAGAGGTCAAGAAAGGTGAGGTTCTTGAGTTGGCTGAGGAAGTCAGGTACAGTGCCTGAGATGTTGGTCCAGCTGAGGCGCAGGAACTTCAGGCTCTTGAGCTTTACAATGGAGGGTTGGATTGGTCCGGTGAGATTGGGTTGCTTGTGAAACTCAAGTGTTTCAAGATACGGCAAGTCACCGACTTGGGTCGGAATTTGACCGGAGACTTGGCCGGCGAAGATGGTGAGGGAGTTGATGCGGTTTGTGGTGGAGTCACAGGTGACACAGTACCAGTCACAGCAGTCTGTCTCTGGCTTCCATGAGGTCAAGACGTAGGGGTCGTTGAAGGCTTTCTTGATTTGTAGGAGGACTTTCTTGTCTTTCGGGTTGCAGAGCTCGGAGAGAGCTGGGTTTAGGATGGTGGAGAAGAGTAGGGTCAAGCAGAGGAGGGTGGAGAGCTTTAGGTCCATTTTTTGGGTTTTGGATTGAGAAATGTGATTGTGATTCAATGAAGTGTTGGATATTTATAGGTATTGCATATACATATAAGTCAAAGTATTTGTGATTTTGGATGATGCGCATACACTGACGAAAGATTTTGGAGTTTGGACAGGTGGTGAAGGTCTTATAGAAGGCATTAATGGATATCAAACAAGTAACATGCTTTGCTTTGCTCAGTAGACCATTCAAACATGTTATGTGTTTGTTAATTTCATAGCCAGTCTCTCTCATATTTGCTAAAGGCTGTGTAAGCGTAATATTATCTCGTGATGTTATCAATCCTCTCATATACTATAACGCTCAAAAGTAACATAATTTGGGATTTGGGAAAGTAAAATTGAGACAAGAGGAGAGGAAGAAGGGTAAAAAAATGTGGAATCCATGGGAAACATGATTTGATTGGCCAAAGGTGGAGTGCCAAGAGCAGAGGGCCTAATTCTATCCAAGACTCATATTTGCGGAGTGCTGCATAACTTTGTTGTTATGAGAACTTGGAACAAGTCAAAGATGAGGGCTTCACCAAGTTGAGATCTGGCAAATGGAGATGACTTTGAATGCTAAAGTTAGCTAACTCAATTGCTTGTCTCTCTCTAAATCTCAGATAAACCTCCACCACATTGAGCTTCACCAAGTTGTTATATGAAACCTTGGTATCCTTTTGATCCTATATCCTTACAAAAATGCCGAATTAATTCAACCCTAACTTGGTGGAAAGTCAATGATATTTGCTTGTCTAGTTTGTAGTATGACTTGACTATGATGATAAGCATTATGTGTCGGCAGAGCCTTAGCTTTTTTTTTCAGCCTAAAAGATTTATTGCTCTCACAAACTCACATTATAAAAAATAATTCATCTAACCATGTTGAATTCTATTCAATCTGTACAACACCACCATAACAATAGGGTCATTTTATATGACAGAACAAGTTAATAGTTGCAAGAGCAATGGGCTTAACTTTGAGTTCTCAAGTGAGCGGGAGACTGTAATGAGGGTTATAATGAGAGAGTCCTTTTTTAATAGAAATTTTAGGATTACATTTATAATTCAGCCAAAAAAGCCATTAGTCATAAAAGGCTAATACAAACTAGCCACAAAAGGCCATTATAATAACAGAGCAATCTAACAGTAAAATTAAGACAGTCTAGTCCACCTCCACTAATGATCACGTACAATCGAAGAAACTCTAGCATAGGCATCCCTACTAAAATTGCAAACACAGAATAATCAAAAAGAGATAAAGCTTGAAAAAACCAATCCAAAAGCTCTCACGGAAGAGATGTGAAAGGCTCTCACAAAAAGAGAGGTGAAAATTACACAAAGAACCCAAAGAGTCTATGCGACTTATTCCGAACATAAAGAAACCGCAAAAAGAATGGTGGTGGAGATCCGACGCCGAGATGTAGCCGCCTGTGATGGTTGGAGGAAAATCATAACAAAACGAAGACAAATAAGTAAATCATTGTCTCTGAAAATGGGAGAAGAGGAAAAAGGAGGAAGAGAAGAGGGGAGAAGGAAGGAAAAATAGTGGTTTCCTCCCCCCTCAAAGTGAAAACGGCTCTAGGAGTGTTTTTTGGGAGAGAAAGGGCTAGAGTTTATCTAGTTGGTTATATAATGAGAGAGTCCTTAATAGCTCTCATATTAATTACAGAACTATTATTAAATGGCCAAATCCAACCCCTCAACACACTCATCAACGTATCCCCTCATTATAAAGCTCGTCATATTGGAGAAAAATGGACCACTTGAACATTCGGCCAACTTGGACATAGCTTTCAGTTGGGCTTGCGTCTTTTTCACACCCAATTTTGTCTTTGGATACCCTTGTTTCTTTGGACACTACTTGATATTTGGGAACATTTTCTGAACACCTAAACCAAATTACTAGTTTGTTTACTCCATCCGACAAAGCTATTGTAATCCTTCCATGTGGGATGTGTACGCTTTCAACAATTTATCTTCTTCTAATCTAGCAATGCAAATTAAATATCTTTCGGTTTCCCAAGGTAAACCAAGGAATGGCCCAAGCCTAATCCTCCGAGGTACTATCGGGCGCATATACGGGGACCTCTCCCAAGAAAGTTTTCTGCATCCACAAGGGCTCGAACCTGAGACCACTTGCTTAAGCGACCAGAGCCCCTTCCACTTTGACCAACCTTCATTGGTAATTAAATATCTTTCTCTTCTCAACTATTGATCTCACACCCAACCTTTCGAATAGGTAATCTAAGTCATGCAAATGGCTAGCCACCTCTCATAATATTCATTCATTATAATTATTTCATATTCATTCATTATCATAGCTTTATTTAATTGAAGCATACAAACCAATCTTTCTCTATGTCCATATGATAGCACATCACCAATGCCTTTCCCAATCTTTCTTCAATGTTTACTCCAATTGTAGAACAACATCAAAAATATTGTCTCATCTTCTAATGATAGTTATGCATGTAGATAAGTGAGTCAAATTCAACTTTTTCCTTGAAAGCTTTTGCATTTCATTTGATGGCAAAGCACATAGAAATTAAAGGATAGGTAACAATCATACCCTTATAAATGAGATGAATTTGACTACTATTATTTGACACACTAAAAAACCAAAGCTCGTGGTGCAATTACCTAAGCTGTGTGCCAACCTCAAGATGGAGCTAAGGGAACTGAGATATGGCCCTCCTTGTTTTCAACTTCCATAAGAGGAGCTAAGGGACTTGTTAATCTTGGAGTAGATGGTTTTGCTTGATTGTTGTGATTGAAGTAGAAAGCTTTCAAGTCCCACATCGGTTTTTTAGAGTAACCCCCTCACTGTTTTCCTTTATAAAATGTTTCACCCCATCTACTTATGTTCACAGACTTGGAGTCCCCATGAGAACTGTCTCTTGGCTGTTTTGTTAAATGGCAAGGAGTGCTGCTATTTCCACCCACCTGTCATATTTCCCCACCCACTATGTAAATTTGAAAAAAAACACAATCCTATCTTTCCACGCACCATTATTCCTAAAACACCCTTAAATTATTAATTCAAGCAAATTCTCTTTTAAGTTAAAGAGGTTTGTTAATGGGAGATAGGATGGTAGAGAAGGTGCAATAATGGGAGATAGGAAATTTGAAGAATTGCCCATAGTTACAAGGTTTGATATCTGTGATTTAGATTTTTTTAACTTTTTTTAATTTTAAGATTGAGGCAATTGTTTTGGTTTTTAATTCTTTTCTCTAAGTCCTTAGAAGTCTTTTCATAAATTAGTAAATTTATCTTTAAAATTTTAAAAATAAGGTGGGTGGGAAAATAGGACAGGTGGGTGGAAATAACAGCACTCATGGCAAGTGGTTGATTTTAATATTGTCTTGGCAAAAGTTATTAAATTGCAAATAAAAGTCATTTTTATATACATGCGGGTTGGGTTGGGTTGGGTTTTGCGGGTTACAAATTTCTTAACCCGTCTGTTGTTCCAAATTTTATTGGACGAGTTGGGTCATGACCTGAATTCTCACAAATAAAGTACAGAAACCAAACCAATTCAATCCAGTATTTTCAGGTCGGGCGGGTTGGGATGTTTGACCCGATTTATGCCCACTACTCTCCACATTGAAATCTAGAGGACTACAAGGATGACTTAATTAATCACCCTCTGATGATTATAAGGGTGAAACGGTAAGGTTTTTGTCTGTTTTTTTTTTTCTTTTCTAGCTGATGATGGCATAGAATGGCCTAGGATAGGGTTGTGCTGTGTTAGTTTGTTTCTCTGCTTGTTTCGGCATCGGTCCGCCTCTCAACCGAAAGAACAAGATAGGAAGAAGAAAAAAAATACCTAAAGAAGAGGAGATAAATCATTGACTATTTAGTCAAGTGACATTTAGTCTCTATTTTATTTGAAGAAATTTTATATTCAATTGCATCGTATGAATGAAAGTATAAGCCTATGCATGTTTATGTAGACCAAAAAAATAAGGAAATTGAAAATAACAAATTAACAACAAAAAGGGCCTTTTCTTTTTGTGGAGGTCAATGACTTAAGAAACTTGAAATTGATGGAGCAGCACCCATATGGTTAGAGAAGAAAACTTTCACGTTTGGATTCTTTCGCATTAGGCTTTGGGTCAAAATCAATTCATGTTACTCTACTTTTGCTTGGTTAAAGCTATGTTCTATGTATGACTGCATTTCAAAGCTTTTTCAAAATTTTAATTGGTTTCTATGATTGATGGGAGAATTTTATTTCTTTGTTTCTATGAGTTGAAATTATTGGTGATCTATGTTTGCTTTATTATGTAGTTTTGACGTCTAAACCCTAGATACCAAAGCTAATTGGCAAATTCAATGTAATGTGCTTTAACTCACTGTCCAAGCCAAGCCAGATTCTAGTGCCATTGAAATTCTAGTATAGGGCTGCCCTCTCACCCATGCATTACTCTATTTTCATTTGGAGCAAGTGATTTGTTGGCACACAAAACAAAACTTATTAATTCCTTACTACTTGGTTACAAGAAGCTGTAGCCTGTTTAGCACTAGTAGATTATTGCATGAAGCCCTTATATATTTTATCAAACAGAAGTACATAACTGCAAATAGCCGGGGGGAATTACTTGCAGCTTGGGAGTGGAGTACCGCACAAGCATCGGTTATGGAAATACGTCGAGGAGTCGAAGCTCTGCAACTTCCCACCCACTGGAATCTGACCACACAACCTGTTGTAGCTCACGTTCAGGTACTGCAAATCCCCTTGGGTCAGCTCTACCGGAATACTGCCTGTGATCTTGTTATGGTTGAGATCCAAGTAAGACAAGCTCTTCGAAAACTTCACCTTTGACAGATCAAATTCCAGCAAGTTCCTCGACAGATCCACAATCTGGGTTGCCTTGTTCAATCAGAAGAGCATGGATGCATCACCTTCGAGCATGGAGGCCCTGTGCGAAGAAAGCTGATGAGGCCCTATATGTATAAGTAAAATAATAATTTTTCAAATTTTAAAATTCATAAATCATAAATATATTAAACCGAACTCATTATGTGGCATCAATTACATTAGACAAATAGAATCAAGATCATCCTTCATCTATTTTCACACACTCACATCTATTCAATTTTCTTTTACATACAAAAAAACTACACCCAGCAAAATGAAGCAAAATACTTCAAAACCAGCAACACTCAAGAACCCAAGCAAGTACAATCATCAACTAGCAACCAAACCAAATTTTTTACTAACTAAATTGACAGCATGCAAAATATCATACCAAATAATCACAGCTAATAAAAACTCAAAGTTTCTAAGTCCAAGTTTTGCTAAATGATTAGCTTGAGTCCTAGAATCATTATCTTGTTCAGCTAATTGGAGTAAAGCATCTCTTACTTCTACAACTTGAAATCGTATAGCTTTAACACTTTCAACTCGACTCTCCCACCGTGTGGTTGACAATGGTTTAAGAGTTAAACCCTTTACATTATCTTTTAAAATTTTCCAGCGCTTTGTGGAATGAGAAAACAAGGTATAAATACATTGTATCACACCAAAAAAATCATGTGCTTTCCTACAAGAGTCTGCAATATCACAAAGTGTCAAGTTAAGACAATGACAAGCACATGGTGTGTACAAAGCTCTAGGATTTATATCTAATAGTCTTCTTTGTACACCTTGGTTTTTCCCTTTCATATTGGATCCATTATTTTATCCTTGTCCTCTCACATGATCAATATTAAGTTTAAGATCTTTTAACACATTTTGTAATTCTTCAAAGAGTCCTTCTCCTGATGTATCATCAACTTGTAAGAATTCCAAAAAGAATTCTTCTACTTTTATTGGATGTGTAGAAACATCCACACATCTCAATATCAAGGTCATTTGTTCTTGATGACTTATATCAGGTGTACAGTCAAGAATAACAGAAAAATACTTTGCTTTTTTAATTTTTTGAATGATTGCACTTTTGATTTCATGTGCTAACCTTGCAATCAGCTCATTTTGGACGGAAGATGGAAGAAGAATCGAGAAGGAACAATCCGCTGCCCGTTAGGAAATAATAGTAATGTTTTTGGAATAAAAAAAATATAATATATTGCTGGGTTGCTGGGCTTTTTAAAACATTTGGAGGCCCCTAAATTTTGGGGGCCCTGTGAAGAAGGAACAATCTGTCCAGGAAATGATAGTAATATTTTTGGAATAAAAAAATATATAATATATTACTGGGCTTTTTAAAACATTTGGAGGCCCTTAAATTTTGGGGGCCCTGTGCGGTCGCACAGCCCGCACATGCTGTGGGCCGCCTCTGTGGAGTAGGTTGTGGTGGGTTGGGTTTGAGTGCGATGGTTGTGACTGTTGGGTTTTCACCGGAAGAAGAGGGGTATGGGTGGTGACTGTTGGGTTTTCACAGAAAATCCCTTAAGCCAAGCTTTCAGTTGGGCTTTTGTCCCCTTTTTTTTTTCTCCCTAGCTGATGATGGCGTAGGAGGAATGGCCTAGGCAGGGTTGTGCTATGTTAGTTTGTTCTCTATTTGTTTCGGCTTCAGTCCATCTCTCAACCGAAAGAACAAGTAAGGAAAAAAAAATGATAGGTAAAGAAAAGGAGATAAATCATTGACTATTTAGTCAAGTAATATTTAGTCTCCACTTTGTCGGAAGACTCGGAAGAAATTTTTTATTCAATCGCATCGGATGGATGAAAGTTTAAGCCTATGCGTGTCTACGTAGAACCCAAAAAAAAAAAAAAAAAGGAAATTGAAAATAACAAATTATTAAAAACAAAAAATGCCTTTTCTTTTTGGTGGAGGCCAATGACTTAAGAAACTTAAAATTAATGGAGCAGCGCCCATGGCTCTCTGCCAAACCCATGCTTGCATAATTTCTTCGCTCTTTGCCAAATCTAGATCTTTGGTTTTCTTAGTTTTGCTCAATGTCGTCAAACTTTCAATCCAATTCTTTGGTTAGAGAAGAAAACTTTCAGGTTTGGATTCTTTCGCATTATGGGTTTGGATCAAAATGATTTCATATTGCTATACTTTGTTTGGTTCAAGCTATATTCTATGCATGCATGACTGCATTTTAAAGCTTTTTCAACTTCTGAATTGGTTCCTATGATTGTCGGGCAATCAAGCAGATAATTTTATTTCTTTGTTCCTGTGAGTTGAAATTGGTGATCTATGTTTGCTTTATTGTGTATTGTTGACCTCTAAACCTTAGATAGATGCTACATTTATATTTCTTCATGGTCAGCAGCCTGAGGCCAGAAATGCTATAACTCACTGTCCAAGCCACTTTCTAGTGCTAGAAAAATTCTTCTATAGGGCTACCCTATGCCACAGTCTCACCCAAGAATTACTCCTAGTGCGACTGGTGCAAAACTCGCCTCAAGTACATTTTGCGACCACTTACAAACTAAATAAAGTGTTCTATTGGAAGTGTCGAAAGCGTTCTTTATTTTTTCAAACAAAAGGAGGTTATTCTTTTTATTTTGCAAATTTTCTAACATTAAAGTAATGAAACGCTTGATTATAGACATGATTATACTAATAGAACACTTTATTATAAGTTGAGCAGCTAGATAATTCTTTTCTAGCTACCAAAGATTCGTGAAGGACAAATCATGACTTCATGATAGCAACAAGTGCTGCAGACTTATATTGCCAGTTAAAAGTGGCCTCTTTATATCTTCTAGCAGTCTAGCTTTACGGGAAAAAAATACCTCCATCGAACCTTTCACTGTTCTTTTTCTTTTTTAAGGAAAAACAAAAAGCAGCAGAAGATGAAGGTATTGCTCAGACTCTTCTGAACAAAGCATTAGTGGTTCAGCACAATATGCTTCAAGTTAATAACAAAGTGTCTTAGCTGCAGTGGTGGAGCTAGCTTTATTTCTCGTGGGGACAACGATATAAATTTATTACAGTGGGGGCAACAATAGGAGAAAAACATCCTTATACCGGGATACAACAGTGGCCACAACCGCTTCAGGTCGAAGTGAGGCTCCACCCCTGCTTAGATGAATTATGTCATCTCCAGACCTAACCTAACCAAGAAATAATTCTTGTACATAACATATTTCTCACAAAAACCGGTCTCTTTTGATCACGGGACGGGGTTATTATGAGAATGATGATGTGTGTATACACCTGTTGCATGTAAAAAGTTTTGCAAACCAATTGAGAAGGGTCCCTGAAATTTCTGTTTAATCAACGGAAGAAAAGTAACATTCTCAGTCAGAGATTTATACATTTATTAAAGAGAATAATGGGCAAAGCATCTTTGTGTGCAAGGTGACTTGCCCTTAAGCTTTCTTTCTGCAATGCTTTTGCGCTTCTTTTAAGCTCACCACCACTGCTTTAGCTCTTTAATTTTCTTTATCTTTTCTTTTTTTTTCTCTTGCTTTGCTTTGTCTTAGCTCTGCAGGAAGAAGAAGAGAACTGCCATAACAGTCCAAGCGATGCACTTGGAACAAACTTACAAGAATGCCCTGGTCATGAATGCTGAAATCTTCAAAACAAGGAAGGTAGGGTAAAGGGCAATCTGAGTTGTTCCTTAAGAAGTTTGACAATTTTATAAAAGAACAAAAAAAAAGCTGAAAGAATCTAGGAAAGTGAAGTAGCACTGTCACTACGTTTTGAACTTTGAAGTCTAAAAGACCATCTTTGTCCTCTCAAGTAGGGCATCTATATCTCTTTCCAGAAATATGGAATTTTGGACAACTAATCAACCCTCTTGTTTTTCTTTACAGTTTTTGAGTGGCATTACTTGGTCCATTACAAAAATTAATGCATAAAGAAATAGCAAATACCTTCACTCTCACACTTCCTGGCTCTATGCATCAGTTATTCTCAATCAAATCATGCCTTCAAATATAAAAAATTCCTTTTTAATTTACATGACAGCAGACAAAAAGGCAATGCCAAACTGGTAGTGGAGGTGGCAGATGCCCAAAAAATGAAGGATTATCTTATCTAACTTGATTGTAGAGGGTGGCTCTTAAGACCAGAGAAACAGAACTCAGAGCACTGTACCTTAAGCCTTAAGAATCAGAACCTCCTTTCTAATCTCAAAGATCTCAAGTTCCTCATAATCACAACAATAAAGCCGGTAAAAGCGCATTTTCAGGGTTGGGAATTTCTTTCTGAGGCAGCAATCCTTGGCATTGAAGTGTTTCTTGTATGTTAAAGGTGAGAGGAACCTCAAAATCTATATTTGAATAATAGAGTTCTTCTTTTGCAGCATACCTGCCATAATTAATACTGATGTACAAACTTTTTTCAGGGGCTAGAGCTTCTGGAGCTCTGAAGGATAATTAACCACCACTCCAATCATATTCCAACTAAGCAAGATACAAGAAGGGAACAGAAGTCTTGTTGAAAACGTTGCTGCTACCGAATATATAACAGCAGACGTTTCATTTCCAGAAGGGAAGCATTTAGTCTTGGACCAATGAAGTCACAAGCAGCACCTAACCAAGAGGACTACAAATTGAAGGACACGAAACCCCATCTTGGGGAACGCTGGCCACATGGAGGAATACGCGGTGGAGGAGGGTGGATTAGCAGCGAAAGAGCTACAAGCACTTATGACCTTGTTGAGCAGATGTTTTATCTGTATGTCAGAGTTGTAAAAGCCAAAGATCTTCCAACAAACCCTGTGACAGGAATCTGTGATCCATATGTAGGAGTGAAGCTGGGGAACTATAAGGGCAAAACACAGCATTTTGAGAAGAAAACAAACCCTGAATGGAACCAAGTGTTTGCTTTTTCAAAAGAGAAGATTCAAGCTTCCATACTTGAAGTTTATGTCAAAGACAAAGCGATGGTGGCAAGAGATGACTATGTGGGGAAGGTGGTGTTTGACATGAATGAAGTGCCCACTAGAGTTCCACCAGATAGTCCTTTGGCACCTCAATGGTATAGATTAGAAGACCGGCAAGGCGATACTAAGGTTAGAGGAGAGGTTATGCTTGCAGTTTGGATGGGTACACAGGCTGATGAAGCTTTCCCAGAAGCCTGGCACTCAGATGCTTCTTCAGTTCAAGGAGAGGGAGTTTTCAGCATTCGGTCCAAGGTTTATGTCTCACCAAAGCTGTGGTATCTCAGAGTTAATGTCATTGAAGCTCAGGATGTGCAGCCACATGATAGAAGCCAACCACCACAAGCTTATGTCAAGGCTCATGTTGGAAATCAAACACTTAAAACAAAGATATGTCCAACAAGGACAGCCAATCCCATGTGGAACGAAGATTTGATCTTTGTAGCAGCAGAACCTTTTGAAGAACATCTTGTACTTACAGTTGAAAATAAAGTGAGTGCCGCAAAAGATGAAAAGGTGGGAAAAATAAGCCTTCCCCTGACCATCTTTGAAAGGCGCTTGGATCACAGGGCAATCCATTCTCGTTGGTTCAACCTCGAAAAATTTGGTTTCGGTGCGCTGGAGGGAGACAAGAGGCATGAACTCAAGTTTTCAACCAGGGTCCATCTCAGAGTCTGTCTTGAGGGTGCTTACCACGTACTAGATGAATCGACCTTGTACATAAGCGATGTGAGGCCTACTGCTAGGGAGCTATGGAAGCAGCCAATTGGGATTCTTGAAGTCGGGATCTTAAGCGCTCAAGGCCTTCTTCCAATGAAAAACAAGGATGGTAAAGCAACAACAGATGCTTACTGTGTAGCCAAGTATGGGCAGAAATGGGTGAGGACCAGAACAATCATTGAAAGCTTCAATCCCAAGTGGAATGAACAATATACATGGGAGGTCTACGACCCTTGCACGGTGATTACATTGGGAGTTTTTGACAACTGCCACCTCGGTGGAAATGAGAAACCAACTTCTGGCAGTGGAGGTAAAAATGATTCAAGAATTGGCAAGGTAAGAATCCGGCTATCAACCCTGGAAATGGATCGGATTTACACAAACTCTTATCCCCTTCTTGTTCTACAACCAACCGGATTAAAAAAGATGGGGGAACTCCAATTAGCAGTAAGATTTACCTGTCTCTCTCTAGCTAATATAATTTACCTCTATGGCCACCCCTTACTGCCAAAAATGCATTATCTGCATCCATTCACTGTAAACCAGTTAGACAGTTTGAGATATCAGGCAATGAACATTGTGGCTGTGAGACTTGCCAGAGCTGAACCACAACTAAGGAAAGAGGTTGTGGAGTACATGCTAGATGTAGATTCCCACATGTGGAGCATGAGAAGAAGCAAAGCTAACTTTTTCAGAATTGTCTCTTTATTCTCTGGCCTTATCTCCATGAGCAGTTGGCTCGGTGAAGTTCGTCACTGGAAAAACCCAATCACTACAGTTTTAGTCCATTTCCTGTTTTTCCTACTGATCTGCTACCCGGAACTGATCCTGCCAACTATCTTTCTCTATATGTTTCTCATCGGATTATGGAATTTTCGTTTCCGTCCAAGGCATCCACCTCACATGGACACTAAACTTTCATGGGCAGAGGCAGTTCACCCGGATGAAATGGATGAAGAGTTTGACACCTTCCCTACTTCGAAGGCTCAAGATGTGGTGCGGATGAGATACGACAGACTACGAAGCGTGGCAGGAAGAATTCAGACAGTGGTTGGAGACATTGCAACTCAGGGGGAGAGGTTCCAGGCTGTGCTCAGTTGGAGAGATCCAAGAGCAAGTAGCTTGTTTGTATTTTTGTGTCTTATTGCTGCTGTGGTGCTCTATGTGACACCTTTTAAGATGATTGCTCTGGCTGCTGGGATGGTTTGGCTAAGGCATCCTAGATTCCGAAGCAAGCTACCTTCAGTACCAAGCAATTTCTTCCGAAGGCTGCCATCTCGAGCCGATAGCATGCTCTGAGAATCATATATAAGGGGGGGTAGATAACCAAATAGTAGAGCATGCTAATTCCTACAGCCGGACTCTTTGTATCTATTTGAGTAACATGGCTTTCTAGTATTTATCATTTGATTTGATTGTTGTTCTGTAACATCCGTGTTTAGAAATTAAATTCCCTGAAAATAAGGCAATAAAAGTTTACCCTGTGTTGCCATGTTTTTCCAGTTCTGTGTTGCCAACCCTAAAAAAACCTAAATGTAAATTTGCGGTTTTAATTTGCACCCATGTAACATGCCAAGAAAATAGTTCACAAGAAAGAAACTAACTGGTGTTGGCTTCCATATTGCTTTAGGCGTGTATCTGAAAATTGGTTTGACGATGGTTAGACATAACATGAAGATATGTTCATGCTTTTCTTTACTCTTTTTGGAAAATTAATTTAAAGCTTCATAAAAAAGCGTTCATTCTGAGCTAACATCACTCGAGTGGATGGGAAATGACCACAAACATTGACAAAGGCCAAGATCTGTTTACGATTATATCAACTGAACCACGAAAGTCTTACCATAAATCAAAATGGCCAAATGCAAGTAAAACCAATCAACACAAAATTTTGGATATTCTGGTAAAATGAAAATACAGAGTCACTGATAATCTGCGATAATGGTCTAAAACACGAGCTCATGAGGCTTCATGCCTGACTTAAGAGAGAATCTCGCCGCTAAGTATGTCTTCAAGTCTGGGACAGCCTCAATGGACTTTATCAATGAAGCATCAACACTCTTCTGATCATCCTTCTTTCCTTGTGGGATCACATTCTTTTCCTACAATTTGTTGGGAAAATATTAATTATAAAGAATGAAAAATTCCAACAGAAGCTAGCACGATGAAGGACATTATTCTCCATTAATTTACGTACTTCCCAATAGCAAACTTGAACATAACAAGTAGAAGAAATCAAGCTAGTAGCAAACAGATGAGTGTTTTGCATGGATAAAAGCAAATGAAAATGGTTGAGAGAAACAAAAAGTATCAAAAAGGGGGAGGAGCGAAACAATTTCAAGGGGAAACTATAAATAACAGTATGGGTATAGTACTTTATTTCATGGTATTTGGAGCCATGATAAAAATAATTCACAAAATTAGAAAACCATGATGGCACTGCCAAACAGTTCGACTTTAAATTCCATGCAGACAGCTGTAATAATGGAAGAGGAGTATAAGTGAAGAAACTATCAATCTAACCTCTTTCTCTGCCTCAAAAAATTCTCCCTCCCCCTTCTTCTTCTTCTTTTCAACTTCCTTTGCAAAATATTTGTCATCAAACTTTTCTACATTCACCCCAGAAATGTCAACCTTGGTGGAAGTGCCAATCACATAGGCCTGATTCACACGTCTCAAAGGAACACCATTAATTTTGAAGGGCCCTGCAATGGCATTAAACCAGCTATCAAGTTAGAAATACGCTTAAACATGTTCTGTCAAGGAGCAGGCAAGCACCAGAAACTAGAAACCCATTCCCCACCACTGCAATTAAAATGAAAATAATGGTTTAAAAATGAGCAAATCTACAAAAGCACTCAACTTAAACACAACAATGAACAAATCTTTGGTTAAGAAAAAATGAACAAATCACTGGATAAACCAATGCCAAACCTATGTTTATAAAAGTTAAAAGCATAAAAGTACCACGTAACTTAGATATTAGATGACAATTCACAAATTGATACACTCACATCTCTCTATCCTGTTACAGAAGGGAAGTTCCTTTAATGTTCGTACCTTTCTCTTTCCCCAAAAACATTCCCTCTTTCATGTAATCGAACACTATTTCCCAAAAAGAATTTCAACTTCGGACATAGTTTCAAATTCATAAGCACAAAATTAGCACCACCTTACCCACTACTCTATTTGAACATACCCCAGTCAAAGCCCCCACCCTACAAAATATCTGATTCAACAGGAGAGGACACAAGCTCAGTGTGCATTGGAGGGGGATGGTTTTGCAATAACTTACAACAAAAGGAACTATCTTTGTTGCGCCAAATTTACTAGTACTGCTATACAACATGGTTGTTGGCATTTGGCAGAAATCAGGATTGATTTTACCAAACTCGTCATTGAGAAAATGAAGAAATATGCTATTACTAACCTATTAAAGTAACATCAAATAAAAATAAGAAGTTATAAAATTCATTTGAAACTTCCAGAACCATTCAACTAAAACCAAAAACAAACCAAACCATAAACACAACAGCAAATGTTTAAAAGAGAAATGGAAGTGCAAGCTCACCAGTAACAAGAAGCAACCCAGATGGGAGCTGCTTAAGAAAAACAACTCTCTTTCCCTTAAACCTTCCAGCCAATATAATCAACACAGTCCCTGGTGTAATACTAGCCCTGTATAAAAACAACCAAATCAGACAAAAAAAAAAAACAAATTAAAAACGAATCAAACCCATTTTCTCTACTTTGAAAAAAATGAGAGTAGGGAAAAAAGAACCTGAGCTTGGTGGGCTTAGCCTTGCGTTTGTTGACAAGCGGCTTCTTGACGTCATCGGCAGGATAGAACTTGGGCGGCTTCTGGGGTTGGGTCTCAGCCGCTGGCTTCGCGTCATGGCGTGGGAAAACGCCGCCGTTTTTGGCCTTGATGGCCCAAAGACCACGCTTGTGGTACATCTTGGACCTCGAGAACTTACCCACCCCACGAACCAGATCTGGGTTTCGGGTCTTCCTGGGGTTTCTTGCTTTTGCCGCCATTGCGAGCTCACACAGTTTCTGTCTGAAACCTACGGCTTGCGAAGTTGCGATAGAGAAAGTGTAGCAGGGTTGAACGAAAACCCTAATTGCGGTTTTATTTATTTTTTGAATTGTTTTTTATTGGGCTGGTTGAAAGATAGATTGGGTTGGGCTCTGTATCAATCTCACAAGCCCTAAAGTTAGCAGATCTGAGAAATTTTGCAGCAGGCCATTTGGGACCAATTTTTGGGCCTTTTTTTTGTGTCTTTTTTTATTATTATTTATAAAATCGATAGTCTCTAAACTATGAGGTGATTTCTCACACACAAACTACCAAGTTTGACCCATCATAGTTTAACACTTTCTTGCCTATGTGTCAATATTTTTTGAGAAATTTATAGTAAAAATCATTTCTTGCATTGAATTTATATATAAATATTAGACCTATAAATTGAAGAAAAATATCCAAAAATGATCAGGTGATGTGTGAAATACCATTATTATTCTTGCATAATGATTTTTAGAAAGGAAAAAAAAAACCACTGATGACATTGTTGTAATTTTCAAGTTTTTCAAGGCTTGTATGGTATATTTAGTCCCTTAAAAGTCAAATGAGTTTTTTCCTAAAATTTGAGTATTATAAGATATTTTTAAAGGAAAAAAGAAGGCTTTTTTTTGTTTGCGTAACCCAAGAACACAAGGCATCCATGCAGGGTCACTAAGTCCACCTGGACCATTGAGTTTCAACTTTCAATTTCAACACACCCTGCCTCTCTTATGTGTCTTCTTCTCACGAACTCATCAAAACACATAAGCACCAACCAGACCTTCTTCTTCTTCTTCTTCTTCCAGTGGTCAAATTTTCTTCTTTCTTTTTCTCTTGCCAGTATTTCTTGGTCAGAATTGGCTGCTAAAACCACATCCCTCTCTTCTGAGTTAATTTCCACACCCAAGAAAAATTAAGCAACGAGACTCAAAGAGGGAGAGACAGTAAATTCTACAACTGCTTTGGAATTTAATCTATTTTAAATTGTCTATCTATACATCTCTCTAGAGAGCTAGGAAAGAGGTAAAAGGGACATCATTTCAAATTAAGATGACATTAGTTAATTAATAATAGCTAATATTAAGAGACAAAGAGACATTGGAGCCAGCCATCCATGATCGTTGATATGAATTGGGTAGCTTGGCAAATATTCTAACTCATGACTGATCTTGTCGAGGACGACCCATCCACAGAGAACTGAGAGCTCTGAGACGATGGAAGTACTCAGCCATTGCCAGCAAACACCTAGCTGCTTGACGGGTCGTCAGGATTTGTTGCAGCCTGTGAATCGTCTGATGCCTCAGATTATCAGCCTGTAAGTTCCATTTTATTTAATTAGATCATATTATAATGTGATATATAACACGTGAATAAATTATAGAATACAATAATGTATATAATACCATGTGCAGCATAAAAAATTCAACCTAGGCTCCATGAGATTAACCCTAGAACTTGAATTATTGTGACAGTTTTACCTAGGGAGATAAATTTGACTTTTGTGGTATATAGTAAGGGATTGATTGTCAAATTGGTTAACTAGCTAAAGCATAAAAAAATCATTAATTAGAAAGTTAATGAAATGTGGGTAAGAAAGTTTGCAATGAATTTTGACTATAAGGGGTGGCAGAGGGGAGCGGGAAAACAGATAGATAGCCATCTTCCTTGAGTAAGTACTTAATTTGTCAATGACTTGACTTCTTGGCCTTTTCAAGATGCTGACCACGTTTTCTACCCATCTATCTGAGACTGTATATGCATACATGCTCGGCATTTTGAAAATAAATATGTATATTTAAATGACAGCATTAGAATTAGTGAGGTTCATGTATTCAGATTTCAGACAAAAGCAAGGAATTTAATTACGCTATGTAATATTAGTCATTACCAGCATACTACGCTAATTCAACGGGTGCCGGTCATCAAAATTAAGATCTATTAACTTTTGATTGTATCACAAAGTCAGCTAATTTAACTGGTGTCGGTAGTCAAAATAAAGATCTATTAACTTTTGATTGTATCACAAAGCCAACAAATTAAAAAAGACCGACATCATCATCATCAACATATTAAGTTGTCAACTATTTTGCAGTCTTGCCTAAGACTATATCCAATAAAATGATTCAAACTCTGAAATCATATCACCTTTACAAATCTAGGACCTTTGATTTTCAAAAAGTTGAGTTCAGTTTGAACAAGAGCCTCGGCTAGTTGCTCAAATCATAATGGCATTGCTCTCATTTTCGTGGGTTTGGAAGAAATAGGCAATGTGTATGATCTCTAGAACATATGGCCAAAAGGAAGTTATGGTGCAGTGACTACGTGGTGCTTCTAAGTCAAACGGTTACGACCATGACATCACACACAGATATGGGCCTAGAAATCTCTTTCGATGGAGATGTGTCATGTAAGTTAGTGGACACCAGCAATATGGGTTACTGCCACGTGTCCGGTTTGGAGCTCACCAGCTATCACAGGTGTAGGGGAAACTTTGGCTAGCTAGATCTCTCACTAGCTGTACTTTTTATTTTATAATTAAAAAATAATTAAAAAATTAGGGTTGGTCGACCTTGATCCTTGGTTCTTGCCTCCCATAGTTGGTGAAAACGTTGAAAAATACAAGTTTACAACTACAAACTAATTATACTCAAAGTTAATTAGCGCATAAAAATGCTATATTTTCGCATAAATTATTATATTAAATGTTATTAGATAGCCTAATATGTATTTTATATTATGCGAATTTACAGTCTGTCAACATAAAATTTTCTATGCGGGATAGAAAAACATAACCTATGTATATTGTTTGGAGACGTACGGGTATTAAATATGTGTTTCTAACTAATGGTATGGGGCTAGTTTTATTGGAAACCTAAGGAGCAATAGAAGGCATGGATGGAATGCGAAAAAGGTCCCTTTCAAGAAATAATAATACATGAAGCGACAACCTCTCATGAGAAAGAGGCATGCAGATAAATAGATTCCATGTACCCACCAGCCACCTCATGAGAGTGAGACATGGAGTGGTTCATGTGGTGTTGGGGGTAGGTTTTCCCAACCAAAACAAGACCAGATATTCCTTTTCTTGGGGGCCCCACTTACAAGATCATCGTGAGGGGACCACCATCAAGATCGGACGGTCTAAAACTGCATGCCTCATCAGCATGCAAATTACTATATGAAAAGAAATTTAAGATGAAAATATATATGTACCTGTCTAACGAAGCCTTCAAGGGTGGAGAGCTTGTTCATGGCTATAGCCATCTGTCCCATGTAGTTGGCCATGTTAGGAGGGCAGCTCAATGAATCGGAGGTTATGGTGTCTGAGAGAGACTGGTTCAGAGCTTCAAGCCCTTGGGAGAGAGCCTCTTCAGCTTCCTGTGTAGATTGTCGTAGCCCACAAATACCCAATAGTTGCTGCTCCGATAATGGCTCAATTTGGTTCAGAATAATCTGATTCATCAACAACAAAAACCCAATAATTAATGTTAATAATCTCTCCAATATTAATCGTTTAAAATGTTATGTTTATACAAGTGATAGTCTAAAATACTTTAAATTAACATAATCTACGAGAAAGGGGATTCAAACTTGGTGCAAGATGAGACAGAGACACTATCCTGGCCAACTGACCTAACTCACACGTCTGCTAATTGATTAAATGTTGTAAATATCATGCATGCAAATACCCAACTTTCCCGACTCTGGATTTTTGCTTAATTATTTGCAAGAAACCAAAGATAAAGATGAAGACAGAAACAAGATAGAGAAAGAAATCAAAAGAGGAAGACACCCGTGTAACTCTCTTTCTTGGCTCTCTCATTCTCATAGACCAAAATTTGCATTAACAGACATGACTTTAGGGGGATTGACACCGAACTCTGCCCTTTAGTGGAAACCCTTCACGTTGCCTTTCGTCATTCATGATATTCACAATGAGAGAAATGAGATCGATTAATATTCTTTGCTACTGCCACCCACAAGTACTTAGATGTACATGTACCCATGAGTCCATGAGGACATGACCCACATGCATATATTTTACTTCTCATTTTGATCATAATATACACTCCTTGTACTACAGTATCTCATCATATCCCTTCACATGTATACATCATTGTTATCTCTCTCTCTTCCTCTCTTGGAACTTGTGATGAATTCTTACTAACACAAAAACATATATGATTAAGCAAATAATTAACTTTGTTTTTTTGTTTTATGTAATTTGGCTCATGTTCCAAACAAAATTTTGAATATTGTACTCTTTCAAAGAAAGATTATATATAACCGTCACATACAATGAATTTTTACTAAGCTCTCGTAATGTACTTTTATCATTTTCTTGTCACACATTTAGTGTTCTACTTCTTTTTCCATAAAATTTGACTATTTTCTAAGAAGCAAATTATGAAATAACAATAACTAATAATTATAAGGAGATGTGTATAAATCTAGGGTTAATGAGAGAGGCATGCACCTTGATGACCTCAGAGGGCCGAAATCCACCCATCCACATGAAGCATCGTTCAGCTGGAGTCTTCCACATGCCAGAGACAATGTGAAACACATCTGTCTTGGCAACCATGCTTTTGAGGTTCATCACTTCATCGTAGTGTGCTAAGCAATTGTCCACGAACAGCCGCAGCTCATTCTCCGGTAGATGCTCTTGCACCGCTGCTCGAAGCTCGCACATGAGACGATGGTGCTCCTCCTGCCACCTTGCATACTCTATGTCGAAAACTGCCGCGTCTAGGAAAAGAGGCAGACAGGAAATAAAAAAATGGATTTCAGGCTTTCAAGGTTTATTTTGAGAGATGGCTGAATCTAAGAAAGAAAAGAATATAGAATAATTTTTTCATTAAATGTTATTATTACCTGAGCTAATGCTGTTCATACCAAGAGGAAGGCCTTGTTGATCTCCTCCTACAATACCTCCTCCAAAGAACATGCCCTAATAAAACAAAACCCAAGTCTTAAAAGAATGGTTCAGGAAAAAAAAATCAACCATAAAATACCCAATGAATTAAGAGCAAGTGTTTCTTTCAATCATGCATAAAATAAAATAAAAAGCAGTTATAATCACCTGAGATCTAGCTCTCTGCAGCTCTTGTTCCAGCTGAGTAAGCTTAATCCTACTTGTCTCTAACTGCTGAACATAAGCCTGTCAACCAACAAAAAAAAATGGTGTAAGGATTTAAAAAAGAAAAGTTAAATGAGTTGCAAATTTTCAGTGGATTGAGTACCTTTTTTCTAAGCCTGCTTTTCCTGGCTGCCTCTCTATTCTGAGCAAGCCTTCTCAGTGTCTGCAAACAAATAATCATAGCAAACGTTGGAAATTGTTGGTTGTAGAGAGAGGAAGTGTAAATCTTTTGCCATAAAAAAGAGAGGAAGTGAACCTTAGGGTCTGGTGTTTTGGGTCCTTCTTGCTCTGAACTTGATGTAGTTGGACCCTTGCGGTTTCCCTCACGCTGCCACGACATTCAAAGTAACACACAGCGTAATAAATAAATTAGTAAAAACAAATTCATATAATTTTGATAGAAAATAGATGGCTCGAAGGATAGTAACGTCCAGACGTACGAATTCGCATACTGATAATTTATTTTGTTAATAATTATATATATATATATATACCTTGATAGCTTTGGCAGGTTCTTGAGGGCGAGACGAAGGAGCAGGAGCAGAAGCATCATTGCGAGGGTTGGCCAACTCCATGGACGGCTCTGATGGTCTCTTTGAACCACTCGTTGCTGCAGGAGAAACTAATACCGCACCAGCTGCCTATATACCAAACCCAAACGAACCCATTTTAGAAGAGATATTCAAAGCTTAATTTCAATGTGCTAGTTAGTTAGCTAGCTTTATAAAATAAATATAAATAAAATATATAGTCTTAAACCGACCAACAAGAAATCAATTAAAATACTATGGTATTATATAATGCAAATAATTATAATAACGGTTAGAGTAAGATACTTTGGTTGATGGTGGCTCTACGTGCATAGGCTGCGATGGGAAAATATTCAAAGTTGGAGGCCTCATTCCAGATGAGGAGTTAATTTGATGATCTGCACACAAAAATTCCAAATTGTAGACATTAATATTGATCTAAATATGTACATAAGAGAAATAGCTAGAGAGAGAGAGAAAGAGAGGAAGGACCCAGAGAGAGAGAGGTCTCTATAGTAATGATTAAAGGAGGACCAAAATGAGTTTGGAAATTGGAATTAATATGGTCATATTTTCTTTTTTTTTTTGGAGGAAAATGGAAAACCCATACACACAATGGTCCCTATCTAGCTAGTACCCTTTTTGTTTTTTCAGTACATGTGGGATTTGTAGCAAGGAAGTCATGATCAGGCAGAGGGGGTTTGTTACATGTTTGTCAGGGTCCAAGCAACTCCAAAGAAGAAGAAACAAAAAATCAAAAAGAAAAGGAGAGACAGGTGGTATTTCATGGAAATTTGTGAATTTCCTTGTGTTTATGCCTTTTTTCTCTGTTAGCTAGGATCTGGTCAAACAAAGTACTGGGCAGAGAGAGAGAGAGAGAGAGAGAGGTGGCACATAATTTTGTTGAACATGCTTTTGCTGTGACCCAAAACAATATTTTCCAAGTAAAACCTCAAAAGGACTGAGGACTGAGAGCAGGACACAGGCCAAGAAAAGAAGCAAAATATATTATTCTCTTTGTGATTCTCTCTTTCTCTCTGAATCAAAGCGTAGAGAGAGAGAGAGAGAGAGAGATAGAAGGAGAAATGAAACGACAGAGGTGCTTACGTCGTTGGGTGTCCTGATGAAGATGATGGGTGGTAGTAGTAGTAGCAGTTGAGGATGAGTTGTGATGGTCTTGTGACTGTCCATCAAGGTAGAGGAAAAGGGCTTGATCTAATTCTCCCAAATCATAAGCTCCACTGTCTTTGCTTCTGATCACACAAAATTATCATTAATCAAGAAACATAAAATTATAAGATCATGAGAAGATGATGATGGTGAGTATTATTATTACATGAAGTTCCCAGCAGGAATATTGGAGGATGATGACTGCATCATGCCGTACTGAATCTGCTGCTGCTGATGATGTTGATGATGATGAGGGTCTTGGATTTGAAGGTGTTGTTGTTGATGATGATGATGATGTTGTTGTTGGTGTTCAAGTTGGTTGTTTCCTTGAATACTGGAAGCCATGAAAGCAGAAGAAGTTCTTGCAGAAGCCAAGAGCTTTGTCTCCAATAATATTTGCTCTCCTTTCTCTTCTTCCTCGTCTTCTGCAAAATTAAAACCCCTTGAAAACCCCATTAATGGCAAAACCGCCTTCTGTTTCCTGCTACCAAGATCATCCTCCACATAGACAGAGAGAGAAAGAGAGCAAGTCGGTTATAAGTTGAAGAGAGCTTGCAAGCTGTTGCGCTGATAATTAAAGAAAGAGAGAGAGAGAGAGAGAGAGAGAGAGAGAGAGAGAGAGAGAACAAAAGAATGGAATTCAATGTAAAGAAACAAAAGAGACAAGCCTTTTTTTCCTCTCAACCTCTCTCTCTCTCTTCTCTCTTCTCTCTCTTCCTCTCTTTAAGAAGCAGACGACTTTATTTTCTGCTGTAAACCAAATATTCAGATAAAGCGGTTCTTAACATATCCACTCTGACTCTCTCTCTCTCTCTCTTGATATCAAAACCAGAGAAGACCTGGGGGAGAATCCGCTTTTTTTTTGTTTGTTTATAATTTCTTATATGGAAAACCGCTCGCGGCTTCCTTGTCCAAGAGGACCAAGCCTCCTCTTAGTCCGTTCAACCTATATGAAATGACCAAACTGCCTTGACCATATAATCCATTTCAACTTTTACTGTTCACATTTTTGTTGTAAACTAGACGTAGATGGGTCATGGGTAAGGCGGCTTTTCGTCAAAATAATCAAAATAATAAATTTGGAAATTCATTAAATATAAGCAACTAATTAATTATATATGTTGTGATTTTTGCCTTAGTTTTGATTTTAGCATGTTAGTTTATTGCCATGTTCACATTACTGTATTTTATCTAATGAAGTTTCTCTCGATAAAAAAGAAAAAAGAAAAATTGCTCATGTTTATGTTAATTTCGTTGAAGAAAGTATGGGTACTAGAAAGTTAAACTTATTCAATCAAATGATTAATCATTGTCTTTGGACTAAAAAGTAAAAGTCATAGCATATGCTTGACATTTTACCAAAATGATGATGACCACCTACTATTTCATAGAGTGGAAAATTGTGGAGAGATTGTAATTTCCCTTAATGGAAAGTATGTAAATTTGGTTTCCACTTAGCCCATAGATCATATAGGTATTCTTCAAATTTTGTTTACCTAAGAATATTTCTCTTTTGGGAATTCGTAGTATAACACCCTTCAAGGTTCTAAATTAGTTGTTAGTTTTTATGAGTATACCATTCCCATGCTTTAAGAGCCATGCATATGTTTCAAAAAGGGAAATAAAATATAAAGAATTTCAAATCCCATTTATTTTTTATGTTTTCTTTACCAAAAAGCAACATAATTTACTCTTCATTTCCTAAAAGTCGATGAAATGGACCGCATTAAGACCAGAAGTCAATTTCCTTGTTTTTAAATAGTATTATATGAATTTTTTTTTTATTAGTATGAGACATATTAGCTTCTAAATTTAATTGTGTATGCGAAAAACAAAAAATACAAGCATGTGTCGACATCACCATGAAAAGAGAGACGGATATACTATAAATCACTTTACTAAAGAGTTGTTGAACTCAACTTTTGGCAAGCAAATAGGACTTATATTGATATTAGGAGTGGGCTTCCGAACCGAAGAATTGATTAACCGAACTAAATTGGACCCGAAAAAACCGAAAAAAAATAGTGTTAACCAAAAACTTAAACTCAGTTCAAACAATCGAATTGAATTGATTCTAACCGATTACTGTTTCGGTTCTATACCCCCAACAAACTGAACCGGGCTGAACCAAACTGGCCAAAGTAAAAAAATATATAATTTTAATATTTATTTATATCCAATGCTATATTTTTAATCTCATAAGTAATATTTACCCAAGTTCAATTTCAAAACATCTCTATTTTCTAGCCTCAATATTTCTTTTTGTATGAAATTGGATAATTTATTAATTTTCTCCAAAAAAATAAAATTTCAATAGAAATTTTTATAAAAAAAAATAATTTGAAATAATAATAATAATAATAATAATAATAATAATCTGGTTCAAAATCGAACTGGACCGAAACCAGACCGAAACCAATTCAACTTGAACTGAACGATTTTATAAATTTTTTTTGTTAAAACCAGACCGAATTGAACTGGATAAATAGTACCAATTTTGATTTCAATTTGAAGCAAAAACTTACCCAAACCGAACCGTACCCAACCCTAATTAATATGCCAATTATGATAAGCTTATGAATTTTGCTTTCAAAACTCATAAGCTTATAGTTCGAAACAATTACTTATTTATATTTTCTTCTAAAATCCGAAAAAATAAGTATGACATGGGATCATTTTCTTAGGACTTGAAAGTTGCAAGTTACCAACTATTCCAAAAACAAAAAAACAAAAAAAAAACAAAAGTGGCAACAGTCACCATTATTTGGTGACATTTGGTGACTAATGTGGGGGTGACTAAAGGCTTTAGTCACCAAAAAGGGCTTTTGTTAGTGACTCTTTTGGTGACCAAAACCTTTAGTCATCCCCACATTAGTCACCAAATAATGGTGACTGTTGCCATTTTTTTTTTTGTAGTGTTTCAGTTCATATTACGTTTTGTGTGTGGGTTGGTCTCCGAGACCCACCAAGACTGGCCCCCACCTTCCCTACTAGACGCCCCGTAAGACAATATTTTTCCTTCTTTTCTCTCTCATTCAGATTAATTTCATTTTACTCCCTCATATTTTGTTAATAATTGTCATTTTAGACTCCATATTTAAAAGATCATAATGTCATTCCCAAAGTTACGAACTTGGTGCAATGTTAAATGTCGATCTCATAGTATGTCAACATAACTAGTAAATGATCACGTGGTGAATGAGATCTCTACATTTTCATTGACATGGATATCAAATTTATGCCACATAGCCAAAAGAATATTAAATTGTTTTAAAATGTCAAAAATTATAAAAATACATAATTAATTTTTTTATTACAAAAAAAAACCCCGAAACCCCATTCCCATCCCCATCTCCCCCTCCATTGTCACCAACCACCCGACTTGCCCGTGCCACATCTACTTCTCTTACCCTCTCCTCTCCCCCACCCTCACCACCACAACTCCTCCTTTTGAAATTTTATCAAGGCACCCGTACCCCACTTTCCCATTCCTCAAATCCCCACCCTCTGATCTCAAGGAAACCTGCACAAATAGTCCATTACTGTCCTCTCCCCATGTCACCCACTAAGAATTGTCCATGTGTTAGGCACAAAAGATGTCACATGTGCACGTGACGGGGCATGATGAGAGTATCCCACATTGAAGAATGGAAGCCTTGCCTCTGTGCTTAAAAGATCTTGGACCTCTCAACTCACTGTCAATTAATTTTGGGTTCCATGCTCACATTCTAAAACTATTCATTGAAAACTAAATCACCATTAGACATGGCAAATTGAGCAACTCTATGAACTACCTTGTTACATTTAAAAGGATGCATTGATTCATACTCAAGGATACTTTTTTGTTGTTGATATAAGCAATATTGGGGGAGGGGGAATTCAAACACAGAACCTCGGGTGCAGGGATAACTACTGACCACTTGAGCTACAAGTTCCATGTGAGAATACCATTTTTTGTTACATTGACAGGGGTTCAACCCCTAATTCATCTTTTGACAATTAAAAATCCCTAATTCATAATTTTTTCAAGACCTTTCTTATTGAGAAGGATGATAACATACTAAACTCACAACCACTACACAGATGCTAGGACTTGAACACAAGACCTTTCCTAGAGAAGTAATTGCTCAAAACCACTACACTAGTAAGTCCTTTGAACCCCTAATTCATCTTAATTATAACTTCATATTTCAACTTTTTTTCATCACCATATGCTCCAATGACTTTAATGGGGGATAGTTTTGAAATGCACATAACTCTTCTTTTCTTTTTTTATCGCTATATTTTGTTTTGGGAGATTATCACTACTTTTAGTAAGAAAACAAAAGTGGGATCTTTTTTTTTTTCTTTTTTCTCCAAAACAGAAGTGGGATCCATTGATGGAAAAAATGAAGCTGCAATTGAAAATTTTCTTCTATATACTTTTCTCCACTTTTAATCATCCAAGTCCAAACTTTAAGAAGTTTTATAATTTTTCTCTATCGCTCTTATATTCTCTCCGTTTCTTTCAATCAATCCAAATACATTGTAATTATTTTCTTTGCGGCATTTGGACCAATATAATATTTGGCATATGATACAAAACAATGATCAAGATCTTCCCGCTCTCAGTTTGATTTTGGTGGTTTTAATAAAAATATTACTTATCCAAATGCCGTTAGTAGTTGTTTAAAGGCCACATGTAATATTTTATGCATTAGTCGTAAAATTTGTAAGACTTGTATACTCATGTAAAAAATAAAAAAGTTTCATATACTTTCTTTCTACTAAATAGCTTCCATATACTTATTCATTATTCTCTCAGAGTGCATTCTCAAAAATTTTGAAAAATAAAGATAAACTACTAAGAATTACTGAGAGAAATCGAATAGTGAGGTTTTATGTAAGGTTGATTTTACTAGACTATTTTAAAAAGGATTTCCCCCAAATAAATCAATTTGAAGATCATGTTTGAGGTATAATCCGAAAGATATGCTCGAAGGCCACACAGAAACAGTGGTTGAGGTACATCATATAACAATTATAAGAGTCCAGATAAGGACACACTACTACAAAAAGAGAAAAAGACGACGGCATAACATAAAACCGTCATTATATTTAAAATGACGACGGTAACAAATAAAACCGTCGTGGATAAGTGCCTTACTGTTGAATATTTTTAAAAAACGACGCACACAAATAAAAAAGCGTCATTTGTTTAAAAAGGTTTTCTTCAGAGTTAAAATCTGACAAAAAAACAACGACATCAGGTATGAATCCACCAACGTAGAACATAAAGACGACAGTTCACCAAAAAACTTGCTGTGTTAACTCCTAACTAAACACGACCAACTGTTCTTAGTCCACGTCGTATAATATAATGGAATCCACGTCTGTATACTACGACAGTGCCTTCTTTGTAAACCGCCGTCTTAATTTTTATTTCTTTTTAAGATTTAATTATTTTTTAATTTTGGTAGCCTATGAAAATTAAAATGAGATCCCAAGAGGTATATACCAAGATATGTACATGGAGATTGCACATGAGATAATGATGATACAAGATAAGTTTCTAGGGAGGCTTCGCAACTAATGTTTGTCTATCACACCCCCGGAAGCTGAAGAGGCGACACAGGACAAGAAGCTTGGCAACAAGGAGCTGAAAACGATTTGAAGAGAAGCCTTTAGTGAAGATGTCGGCAACTTGATCATGAGTAGACAGATAACCAACTTCCAATTCCTTGCGCACAACTTTTTCACGAACATACTAATAGTCCACTTCAACATGACGAGTTCAAGTGTGAAAAACAGGGTTGGAGGCCAGAGAGATGGCACTGATGTTTCCAAACCAAAGTTTAGGAGAAGCCATAGAAAGATAAAGATCATGAAAGAGAGAATGAAACCAAGAAATGGCAACAGCAGTATAGGCCAATTGTTGGTACTCAACTTCAGTGCTAGAACGAGATACACCGTCTTATTTCTTGGAACTTCAAGAAACCAAATTGGACCCAATATAAACACAGTAACCACTGGTAGAGCGACGGTCATCCTGGTTGCCAGCATAATCAACATTTGAATAGGTTATAAGAGAAAGAGGACCTGACTTGTACCAACAATCTGTGAGAGATGGTGCCTTAGAAGTAGCGTAAGATGCGTTTCACTGCGAGCCAATGAACAGTAGTAGGCTGATGTAGAAATTGGCACACCTGATTAATAGCGAAGGCAATGTCAGGATGGGTGAGAGTGATACATTGCAAGGTGCCCACAACAGTGCGATACTAAGTACAATCCTCCAAAGGTTCACCATCATGAAGACTGAAACGATAGCAGCTGATAGCCAGAGTGGACACGGGTTTAGACTCATGAAAATTGTGCGACGAAGAAGGTCCAAAACATATTTAGTTTGTGTGAGAGAAAGACCAGCCGAAGTTCAGTTGACTTCCATGCCCAAGAAATAATGAACATGGCCCAAATCTTTCATAGAAAACAAACGACCCAAATCAGTAATAAGGCTAGTGATACACTCAAGAGCATTGCATGTAATCAACAAATCGTCAACATGTATTACCAAGTAAATACGAACAGAACCATCAATCAACATAAAAAGGGAGGAGTCTGCAAGAGAAGCAACAAAACCCAAATGCTCCAAATGAGTGGAAAAGCAATGAAACCAGGCCTATGGTGCTTGCTTGAGGCTGTAAAGAAAGTGTTGTAACTTGTAAACATTGTGAACAAATTGAGAGTTGACAAAACCCACGGGCTGCTTCATGTAAACATCATTGGTAATATGCCCGTGTGGAGAGGCATTCTGGACATCCAACTGGCGAACAACCCAATTAAACTGAACAGATAAAGCCAAGATTAAATGACAGTAGAATGATTAACAACCGGGCTAAAGATTTCACCAAAGTTCAGTCCTTCCTGTTGATGAAAGCCATTAGCCATTAAACAAGATTTGTACCGCTGAATAGAGCAATCCGAATTGTGCTTAATGCGAAAAACTAATTTATTAGCAAAACATTCATACAAGAGGTGAGCGGTACTGAAACCCAGGTAGAAGCTAGCTGCAAGGTGTTGAACTCCTCAGTCATAGCACGTCTCCACTCAACCTGTTTATTTGCTTGACTAAAATAGGTATGTTCAACAATATCAGTAGATAAATCTTCGTGTAAAACATGATGAGCATAGGGTGAATTAGGTTTGTGAACACCAATTTTTGCCCGAGTGACCATGGAGTGAGTATTGGAATCCCTTACCAAAGAAGGCACATGAGGAAGAGATGTGGATGAGGTGTGAGACACAACAGTGGAGCAGTAGAAACAGGTTCAGCAGGAGGCTAGAAATTCAGGATGTGGCGGTGGGGATCTCTGTGATTGGCAAAGAGTTGGGGAGGCCGAGAGGTAGGCAAAACAGGAGGTGTGGTTTGTGGAGATGTTGGTGGTTGAGAGGAAATATTTAGGAAACTTGGCGAAGTGATAGAGGATTGGGGAGAAATAAGGCTAGGCAATGAGGAGACTATTGATGGAGTAGGCTAGGGATACGTTGGGATGGGGCCCAAGATAGTTGAGGACCAGTAACAATAAGTGGTGGAAATTGGACCGGAGCATTAGAGGACTTTTCCTAATATTGTAGAGAAACAATCCCCTTAAAAGGAAAATTAGTTTCATAAAAAGCAACATGTTGTGAAAGAAAGATTCATTGTGTAGATAAATTTAAGAACCAATAACCCTTTTTATTGAGAGAATAACCCAAGAAAACACATTTGACATATCGAAATTGAAGTTTAGTAGTTTATAAGGATGAAGATAAGGAAAACATGCACACCCAAAAGTTTTAAGAATGTTATATTCATGGTCTTTATTAAATAAAGTGTGATATGAGTTTTGATAAATTAAAATTTTGGATGGAATTCGATTAATAAGATAGGCAGCAATGTGCATGGCCTCAGCCCAATAAGTAAAGGTAGAGGTATGAGCCAAAAGAGTTTGTTTAATGATGACGAATGCCACGTTGGTGAAAATTTGTTGACAATATTTGCTTAAATATTTACCACCACCATCCGATTGAAATTCTTTTATTTTAGAGGAGAACATGTTTTCATTAAGGGTTTGAAATTTGACAAAGTGAGAAAAGACTTCATATTTTAATTTGATGAGATATATCCAAGAATAGAGTAAGTAATCATCAACGAACAAAGCATAATAAGCAAATCTGGAAACATATTTAGTAGAAGAACACCATACGTCATAATGAATTAATTGTAAAGGAGACGAAGAAACAAATGGCAATTTAAAACTTTTGCCTAAGGGGCATGAATGACAAAATGTTTTCTTATGCATAGAGCCAGAGACATGCACTTTATTCTTTCAAATTAAAAAAATTTAAAATAGATGATGACGGATGACCTAAGCGTGAATGCCGAAGATCGGTTTTTATTTGATGAAACCGAAAAAGGAAAGAGACCGTTCTCACTCTTGCCTCATAAAAGAGTCCTCCCTGTCTCCAAGTCATGGATTAAAAAGAAAGAAGAATAAAAGGTAAGAAAACATTGATTGTCCTGAGAAAAACGGTTAACAGACAAAAGATGAATAGAAGAATCAGAGCAATGTAAAATATTGTTAAGGGAAAATAATTTATGAGGTGTAGAAATGGAGGAATGGCTAATATTTCTAATATGTAAACATGTTCCATCGAGCACACCACCAACTTGATCATAACATGCGAGTTTGTACTAGTATTCAAAAGTCAAGGTTACGCAGCAGAGGAAGAGGCATTATGAACAGCCATGACAGTGAGACGCTAAGGAGGAACATGCCCTTCATAAGCCAGATTCAAATGATTATAGCAAATAATCGTAGAGTGGCCAAGCCGACCACAAATTTGGCACTGAACCCGTACTCAACCAGAAGAAGAACCATCATGATAAGAAGATGCAGAAGCAGCATGAGAAAAGCCAACAACGCCAGCTTGTGAGAAACTAGAACCCTGAGAGAAAATAGAGCCATAGCCACCAAAATTGGGTGGAAAAGAACTACGAGAAGAGTTGCAACTGCTGCCATGAGGAAAAAGAGCCGCAACCACGAGATGTCTCACACCCATGACCGGCAACAAGGGTAGTATATGACGAGTTAGACACATGAGCAAAATAAGAAGAGATGCGGCATTCGGCACTAAGCAATAAAGCTTTAAGATTACCATAGGAAATGGTGATTTCGCGAGCCTATGCCAAACTGATCTTGTTTTCATTGAGAGGACAACATTGTTCATCACCACAACCACCAAATCACCTTCAAGAACTGAAGAGCCAGACAAAGCAAGATTGTCGACAAAACCGTTAACAGGATCCAAAAAAAATCAGATATGGAGGATGCCACGGACGGTGTCTAGGAGTTCACTTTAAAGATGCAGGATGCAATTCTGATGTTGAGAGGCATAACGCTTCTCAATAGCTGCCTAAGCAGCACGAGCAGACACGAAACGAGCCACAGTTGCGAGAATGGAGTCACTAAGAGAACCATTGATCCATAAGAGAACTAACTGATCCCTTTGGATCTAGTCATCATAAGAAGGGTTGATATTATCGGTTGGCTTGCCATTGTCATCAAGAATGAAAGAAGCAAGACAAGTAAAGGAATTGTCAATAAAAGAGATGAGACACCGACTCTTAAGAAGATGGATGATTTGGGCGAGCCAGAAAAGGTAATTGTTTCGATCCAACTTTACAGTAACCGCATTGGAAAGGGAAGGAATGGGCATATCATCAGCAGCATAAGAGGAAGAGGCCATGAGAAACACAAAGGATCGAGAAAAAAATATTTTAATCAAATGCTCTTATTACCATGAAAGATATGCTCGAAGACCACAAAGAAACAATAGATGTGGTATTATATTTATATTGAATGAGTAGTACATCATATAACAATTACAATAGTGCAGATAATGACATAACACTACTAAGATAAGTACATGGAGATTACACGTGAGACAATGATGATACAAGATAAGCTTCTAAGGAAACTTAGAGGCTAACGTTTGTCTATCATAATCCATTTGTCACAACAATTGAACCAATGGTAAGAATATAATAGAACAGTGATAAAAGTTTTCACCTTTTTTCTTAATCTAAAGATATACTTTCATTCAACAATGAAACATCAAACATAAAACTAGAAATATTGGAATCAAACACAGTGTTTTGATGTGACCTCATTAAAACCTTGCTTTCCAATGGAGGAAAATCTGGTCAAGGGAAAATAGTACCATAACACTAGTTAAAACAAAAAATTACAACCAATTACTTAGTCCCCCTATCTTACATGAGCAGATGCAGAAGCCAATTAGGATAACCATTCGCCCAACATGAGTTATGTCGATCTCCCAAGCCCTACTTTTTCATTGCATCGGCAACATGATTTCCTTGTTTTGATTAGAAGATCATGTCCACCATACTCAACGACAACATAAGGCTTCTAATATTATCCACTAGATTTCCAAATTACTCTATACTACAATTAAAGCCTTAAGGAGCGCCACCACTTTCTATGGATTAGATATGCGTACATTTCATAGTTCCCTCGATGAGACTAGTATTAGCTACTCACAAATAACGGCTAGTTCCGTAATCAGCACATCCAACCCATCTGGCCCTTCACAAGCATATACACAAATAAATGGTCCATTATGACCACGAACCTACCCTCCCAATCCCCTATATCAACCCCTCTTATCTAAGACCCTATCAGTATTAGGAACACGAACTGAATTCAGCTGTTTTATCCACTGTACATAATGAGGCTCTCTTGTTGGCTTGGTCTTGGCATTACACCACTTAAACTGTCTATGTAACTCCATCGTTTTGTCACCATTTCCCCCAACCAACCCCCTAGTTTTCCATGAATAAAATCATTTTGAAGTTGCCAAGCACACCAACAAATAGCAAGTAAAAAATTCTGGCTCATTCTTCAACAACACTTTACAAGCCTCGTCGACAAGGTCACCGACAGAATCCCTTAGACAACCAAACGATTAGCTACTGGTAGAATAAGATACACCCCTTGTACAATCACTCTCAAACTTGAGATCACTCTACACTTTCATATAAGTCAGAACTCCATAGAGAATAGAGAAACACTCGCACACTTGAGTTGATTTGTCTCATTTGATTCCCAAATGAGACCAAGGCCTCCTCCTTATACAAGCCTTGTCTTCCTTCTTCTTGACCAAGTAGGTCGATAGAATGAGTTGTTGGTCCTTCTTTTATTAAGTGCAAATAGCCTTGCTTTCCATTGTAATTGCCATTGTAGCACATGTGTGGCCTAGCCCATAAGGGCCATGCAGACTTGATGTCATCCCCATCTTCGAATGGTAGAAAAAGTATATTTCCTTAGCCTAAATACAATTCTAACTCTTTAAACAAATTGAATAACGAGGACTGCCTTCCCTTTTGGTTCACCTCCCCTTAAGGTATGGAAAGTCCCAGAAATGCTTGGATGCTATCGTTGAGAGTCATTTTGAAATTATTTCCTAAACTCTTACGAATCAATATGATAAAGCCTATAAAAGACATAAATAAGGTAAGACTTATGGCCCTTATATAAAAGGGATCCTTTATGGCAACCCAAGCTGAAAAATCGAGTTGCAAAAGCCCAACGACGAAGAACAAATAGAATTTGTCACCACCAAGCCACAAATTTGGCATGAATGGAAAATGAATAGATGATGCATCCAAGATTTAATTCTAATCAAACGATTGTTCAGCTGACCAAGGAACCTCCTCACGGCCTTAGTTATTTCACTACCTCGAAGCCATGGCTTTATGTAAACAACCAAGTGATGTGAAGTGTGTGTAAATGTATATTGAACGAGAAAGTAAAAGGAATTGAAATGAAATGCAATTAATTAAAGTGCGTAAAGTAAATGACAAAAATTAAGTTCATAAATTAAAGAATTTAAAGACAAATTTGTAATGTGAATTACGTAAAATAAATAATTCAAATGCAAGTGCGTGAATTAAAATGCGTAAAGTAAACTAGATTAACAAGAACGATAAAGATTAAACTAAAACTTGAATGGAAAAACAAGAACGAGAATGTAAGCTAGACTAGTGCATTGAAATGTAAAGACGTAATTGAAATCTACGGGAACTCTAGTGAAAAAATAATAATTAGGCTCTGGGCAACATTACACTACTCCTAGGATGACAAGTTGTGTGATGCGTCGCGTGTCCTTCTCTCTTTTGCAGCTTGATATTATAGTTTGCAGCTTGATATTATAGGGGTTTCAGTACGACCCAATTTGGCTAGTAATCAATGCCTTAAAACATGTCATAATTTCCTCCTTGATAAATAACATTAGCTTTAGCGGATTGCATCAATTGCCTTGGTTGACTCAAAATGCATTAAATCCCTTGACTCATGCTTGTGTTTAATATGAATAATAATGTTCATTTGAACTACATTCCATCTTGAGCTTTCCCACATTCACTTTGTACTAACCATCACGTTGGCATGTGTAGAAATCCTCCTAAGGAAGTTCTTTCCTCATTTAAGCCTTGGCTAATATTCGACATTCGTCCATGGATAACTTCTTGACGCTGGCTGTCTAACGCATTCAGCCATATTTAAGCTTTCGACTACTTTTAGACATTCAATCGCTTTTATATTTGGGCTTCTAGCCATACCTGTTGACTTATGGGCTCTTCGGAATAGCTTAGATCCAAATGTGATCCATTTGTCAGATCTTGGGCCTAACCCGGCCATATCTTAACTAGGCTCAAACACCTTGTAAGAAACATCTAGATACAAAGCTACCCACAATGTGAGCTCTTGAAAATCTTTTTAATTTTATTTGGAGCCATTTATATGATTAAAAAAAAGTTTTGAGCTCAAAGTGGTGATAGTGAGAAGTTGTGGTGCTTTTTAAAAAAATTTGCAATTATTTTCGGGGCATTTTATTTTGTTTGGAGGTGTTGGAAAACATTTTGGAAAATAAAGGTCACAAAAAGAAAAAAAAAATTGTTGAGTCGATTAGAAGTCCGTAGTATTTCTTGGGGCATTTTTCTGAGCTTGGAGGTATATTTGGAAATTAGAGAAAAATATAACTAAAACTAGTATTTGCACAATCGGGCCCACCATTTGGCCCTTATGAGCTATAGTGAATCTCATGGCTTGAAGGCAATGACACGGTTTAGCATTGACTCATGTGACGCGACACAATTGGGTGATGTGCGCTAACTTGTCGATGATGCATTAGGAGAACAGCGTCATACTATAGTTTGTTGTACATGAGCTTGACACATGGTATCATCTGGTGTGTTAGATGGTTTAAACCGATTGAGAGATCAACGCTTCAGATCATTTTCAAAACTTTTCTAGTCGCACAAGTTTGGATGGAACGACAAAGGGTTTGTTTGTGCAAATTTCTCATGGAAGAATATTGGCAAGAGATTCTTCGCCCTTCGAGCTTCATTCTCTCTCTTCTTCCTCGATTCCTGCAAACAAGACTGGAGTAAATAAACCACACCTGAGGGGTGTTGGCCAAAGGCCCTCCGATGCCTAAGTCAGTTAAATGATCTTGAGAAAAATGCAGAGGTAACAGAAAGGTCAAAGTTTTCTCTACGGTACGAGAGAATCAGGTGGTCGGAGCCATGTGGGAGAGAGAGAGAGAGAGAGAGAGGGATTCGGCTAAGGTTTTGAGTATGAGTTTAGAATTACCTCATGTGTATATTGTGTAGCCATGTATATATAGACTCCTTGCTTGGCTAAGGTTTGGGGAATAATCCTTATTTAATTAGGATTATTCTTGCCCAAAAAAATTATATGAATTAATCAAAGAGATTTGCTGGAAATTGGTTCCTTGATTTAGGGAGATATTCTTATCTTAAATCAAAGATAATTCCTAATTAAAGATTTAATTAGGTTAATTATTTGACCTAAGGAATATCCTTTTTCCACGTGTCCCTTCTTATTGGTCGCCGAAATATTTCATCCCACAAGGTTCGGGCCTTTTTTTTTATTAAGATCCTGCAATGTCGTTGAATCATGACCATCCATCTCTTTCTTCTTGCAATGATTTGGACCATCTAATTGAACAAACAACATGGGATATATGGTTGTGTTGCATTTCATTTTTGGTGACATCAGTGGCGGAGTCAAAAATTCTATCAAGAAGGGTCAACTTTAAATAGCTTTATAATTGTAGTGAACTTAGTTTTTATAGGAAAATATATATATAATTCATTATAATGATTAAATTTCAAATTCACAAATTTAATATTTTAGTAAGTATAACCCAAAGTCTAGCAACCTAAAATTAATGAAAGAGTATTAAAAGTTGATTTTAGATAGAATGAGAAAATCAAATAAAATCCATGACATATGAAGACATAAAAACAAATATAGATCATATTCATGTTCATTGTAGACAATTTATATTTGTGAGAAGGGTCAATATAGTAAATATAGCTATAAAAATAACTTGGATAACATAGATAAATATAATATTTTCAAAATGTTGAGAAGGGTCAAGTGACCCTTGTGGGCCTTAATTGGCTCTGCCAATAGGTGACATTATGCGAATTAATTTGAATTCTAGTCGTTTAATCCTAGCCGTTGAATTAATTTGAATCCTTTTAATTAGTAAATAATTCTAGATTTAATTAACAAATAATTCAAACATAGGACATCTTCCAACTTTAAAAATAAAAGTATCACTGGATCAAAAGCTAATTGTTATGTTGAGGTTAGTTGTATGAAGTTTCTAGGCTTCGGCCACATGTACTCTCTATATGTTTCAAGTATTTCTTGGTTACTTGTAACCGAAAATATAATCACATTAATCTCTCTAGCCTTATGTTTCACTTTTTCCTTTGTTTCAAGTATTTCTAGGTTACTTGTAACCGTCCTTCCCGCTGGACCCCAAACTCATGGAGCAGCACTCTTTCTACTTTCGTTCATTAAATTTTGAGAAACCTTGTTATTTATATCTCCAAGTATATAAATAAGGCTTAAATATGTGACTTAATCTAATATTTGTTATCAAAGTCAAAACAATGATCTAATAAAGTCCACTCATTTGAAGCATGAGATCATATATTCCAGTATGAAATGTTTAGCTCACGTTTTTGACAATTGAAATGTATTAAACTTAAGTTGTGTTGTACCCGTACGTACGTGGCACCAAATGTTTTAACATATAAGAATTGCATGCAGCATGTTAGATCACCTATATATGCATACATTAGAGCTGGACATTTCCACTGATGAACCGGCCAAACTGGCCGAACCGGACCGGTTGGGCTGGTTTGGTCCAATTTTTATTTTAAGTAAATTCATGTGTTATGAACGGAATTGAACCGATCATAGCATTTTTTTATTTTGCTGATTTTTTGCAATGTGAAGTTCTCAAGATGGGGACTCTATGTTATATAAGCATATAGGCTTTGAATATTTGCTTCTTATTATGTAGACTATCATTATCAAAGAAGTTGTAGGGTTTTTGGTATATGTATAGATAAATAGGGTGTGGGGGGCTGGAGGAGGAGGGGGGCAAGGAAAAACATACACACACACACACAAAAAACCCCCTTTGACCTAAAGCATAAGTGTTTGAATTCCTCTTCATTTAATTATATATTTGTTTTGTTCTTGCCGGAACCCCACTCTAACCCTAATTCCTAATCTTTAATTTCTTTTGGCCATGGTTCAACCCTTCCTCTCGAAACAGACAACTTGATGAATGATGACGTATATAAAAATAAAAAGGAAAAATACAAAAAACTTATGGATTAGGTGGATCAGATCACATCGACGAATTAGTAAACAATTAATAATTATAATTGTGATTGTGATGTGTTCTTAATAATTAAGGCCATCAATTGAAGTAGCTAGGGTTTCTACCAAATCCTTTTCATTGGCTGAGTCGACATTTCCAACCTGAAAATGACATTAAAATGCCAAATAAACCCTAAATTCATTAAAAACATGCGTGCCAACAGTTGAAGCATTCATGATCAACATTTTGACATGACACATATGCCATTGACCCTCATTGTTTATAGCAATTAATCCATGAGTTTAATTATATGAAATCCTCAAGTTGACAAATGTGAACCGGCAGTACGAGCTAGTTGAGGAACTTAGGCATGCATTATGAAAATAATTAAGTAATCTACCAAGAAATCTAGCTATATATTTTATTGGTTGAAGTGTGAATTTTTTTTTTTAACAGTTGCTAATTTACTATATTTAATTACCAACCGGATAATAATTTGTATTTTGAGTTAATTAATGACCTAGTTGCAATAATTCACTTGCATTTGAATGGTCAATATATAGTACTAGTTAATTATATGGATTAAGAAAAAAATTATATTAGTCCATCTCACTTTAACTAACATATTCCACTCCATTACTGGTTTTGTTATGTTGTCTTGAGACCTCTTCTCCTTTGTCAGTTTACTTACTACCATATATTTCCAAAATTTTAAGTTTTTTATTCTAATGAGAATCAACTCCGCAATATAATGAAGGCTGCTACAATAGTTAAAACTTAGCAAAATTACACTTTTCTTCTCTGTAGTTTGAATCATGGGGTCGAGTGGAAAATGGTATTGATCATGACTTGCAGACTAGTTGTCTCAGGTTTGAACCCTCATCGCACACATTAAATTTAACAAAATCTACCGTACCAATTATGGTCAAGAGATTTAGTGACACAAGATTTTTTTGGTAAATACCACGAGATGTCCCAACACCTGAAGGGTGGGATTAATCCCCGCTCGGGGTTCGGCTTGCCCCTGGCCACAAAGTGCTTTCAACGGGTTTCGAACTCCTGCTATCGAGGCACTAAGTAGCTTGCCAGCTAAAGGTAGCAGTTTGCCAACCGCACCACACCTTAAACTGTTATTGTACTAACAAGACAACATTTCTCAATTATATAATTATCTAGCTTCCACAATTATATATCTTTTGAGAATATGCTAGCATATTTATTTACCACGATAATGATAATTTACATGGAAAAAATTAAAAAAATTAATGATTGAGCAACAATATGATCAAATTCAATGAATCCTATATATCTATCTATGCACGCCATGAAGAAAAGGAATACATATTTGGTTGACTTTTTTAAATTAGAAATGTATATAGGTCAACTACGCACATCTTGTTAGTTGGGTTTGTGTCCTACAAACACCATTTACAACAAACCAAAAAAAAAAAAAAAGGGAAATCAATGAGCATATTCAGCAGAGGCCCCCCAAGAGACTCAATGCAAATGTAGTTGTTTTATCAATATCATGTATAATTAATCAAAGGGTATGGTAGCCGAATCTTGTTGCCCTCAAATAGGGAATGTTCCTTAATGGAGCAATTAATTATGCAAATCATTTGAAACCAACTTTTCTTCAGAAAACTTTACAATAAACAAAGTTAAATAGCAATATGCTTCTTTCTTTTATGAAAATCAAATTGCATTGTTTATATTTGATCAGATTCATGTATGTGTTACACTTTTTGGTACATTAAGTTTGGTTTCCAACTATTTAAAGTATTAGATTCTGCGAAGTTTGATCAAGTGTGCCTAATACATGCAGTAACCAATCATAACGGGTCTTCTGTTGTGTTGTTGATGTCATCTATCAGACTATCACTCTTGGCCATGGGTAGTTTCAATTAGATGAGCCTTTTTTTCCCTCACCCTCCTAGAGGAGTTAGTTGATTATCCATTTTATTCGACATTTACTAGGCATAGAGCATTGTGTTGTTGACACCTGGACGGTCCTACGTTCATGTTAACATGGGTTATAGCTCAGGCATCCAAAATTAAAACTCAGCCCACCAAAATACACCTCCACACACCCCATCCCATTGATCCCACCCATAGAAAATCTCTTCTTCTTTTTCTTCTTTAGTTAACTAATCCCACAAGTGTGGCAATAAGTAAAATAAAAACTAACCCCACATTAATATTTGTTACTCAACCTTTTTTCAGAAAACACACATTCCTACAGAACATCTTTAAATTTTTTCTGTCCAAAAAAAAAAAAACTTTACCTTTTCTAGTGTACATAAAAAGTCAATTCATTTCTTATAAATTTTGGCTACTTCTTTTCATTTTTATTTTTCAAAAGTTAGCCTGGATGGGTTAAAATGGTTTAGTTTTTTTTTCCTTTTTCTTTTCTAATGAATAATAAAATGCTTTCAATTCTTTTCCTTTCATAGAGAAGATGTAATTGTTAATTGACTTTAAAATTCATACTTCAATGAAATTCACTCATACCGTCAAATTTTCTGGATTTGTAAGTAAGATAAATTTAACCCACCCTATTTTCAAATCTTGAGTCCGTCCCTAGTTGACACTAAGAAAATTATGCGAGACTTCCATATACTTATGGGTTTCAAAAAAGTATTTACTAGTGTTGAATGCAGTATACTCACCAGTACACAAAATTACCTTAATGTAGTGAATCTAGACGAGCATTGAGCAAGGAATTATAAGAACTTCTTATGGAAAAGGTACTAAAAGTAGATAGGCAATGAATTGACATCTTGCCACTAAAGGCAAGTTTAGGCATGCGAAAGCTTTTAAAATTAAGAGTCTTCTTTTCCTTTCTTGGAGGAATGGAGAGCCAAAATCTGTATTGTACGGGTTGTCTTTTGGGTCGAAATTGTAAGTGGTGAGGAATCTCATGTGGCATCTTTTGAAGACCAAAGTTTCATGCATTGATTTTTGTGTGGGGAAATGGTGGAGGAGGTAAAAAATTTTGCTAAATTTAGCAATGGCTTTTGAGACTTTTGCTTTGTTTCGATCAATGGGAAGGATAGATGATGGATCCTTAATTTTAGGGAGAAGGCCGATATGGGCCTTCATAATTGCACCCAAACTTTTTTTCTCCCAAATGGGCCCCAGTAGCTACCTTTTTCCAGTTTCTAAATATAGTAAATCTCTGTGGTTGGTTTTGCATTGTTGTGCAATTTCCGGTGATTTCTGTTTCAGCTGTCAACCGCGTTGAATGGCAGGTTTATACTTTCTGTTTGGCTCAACACAAATTCCCATTTCAGATTTCAGAAGATCCACTTCTCACTTGGCTTCTTACCAAGGGTGGCCAACTGCCTATTGATAGAAAACCATGTTTGTCTTCAAGTTATAAAATGACTATAAAATGACTGATTCCTGTTTGGCTTATATCTAATTGACTATAACATATTGTTATTGCTTTTGGACATATTCAACATAGATTGGCTAAATTTGGTTTGTTTAAAGAAGTTTCGTTGATTTGGGTGGAGGTGGATCCTAATTTTATTTAAGATGCCCTTTTATATGACTCGTTAGATCGGGATCAATTTCATGTCCCTCCTTGTACTTCTTGATTTTCAATAAATGTGTCATCGTGGTGTCGAAGTTTTACTTAAAAAAATCTTGTTAGTGCTTTGTTTGTAGATATGTAGCTCAAGTATTTCATGTGAACAATCAAAAAATCAAATTTGAGGCGTCTATTAAGCAAATTTGGGGATCCAATAGAATCATTTTACACGTTATATTATGTACATCAGGAAGGAGTCATGTGTCACATAAACCAAGGAGTCTAGATCCAAAAGGAAATGGGCCACGTAGGTCAACCCAAGCTCATTACATGGGTCCAAATTAAGGAAAAGAATGTGTGAATTTCTTAATTTCATATTGGTTTCACATTGCGGTTTCTTTACAATTTATAAAATGTATCGAGGTAGGTCCTTCCATTTGATCCAGATACATATTCAAACTGCGAGATGGATTTGTCATTTCTCAAGACTATCACGAAGAACTTAAAGAGAAGGTGGTTGAATGCTCAATCTTATGCCTCAAGGCAAGTGACTCACCGAACCGACATCTCGTAGTCTATACTCTAACATACCATTTCAACTTCAGCTCTTCACTTCATGGCACCATATACGCGAGTAAATTCGAAGAATGAAATGTAGATTAAAAAACGATTAATTGAGCTTAAACCCATAAAATTCATTTGTATTCACCTACAACCCTTTCTTTTATTTTTCTATTTAAAATACCCAATTTTTTCAAATAAAACCCGATGACTATGATCCAAGTAAGCAAGTTACCTAATCTAGCTTCAAATCTGATTTATTCTATTTTTCGGATTCCAAAACTACCCATATTTACAAGTTAACGTGTTATGTGGGGTGTAACTAATGGCACACGCTGAATTTGGAAAGATTTTCAAATGTTGTAATGGATGTAGGAATTAATTTAGAAACTTATTTGAAATTAAATGTTAAATTCAACATGAAAGTATTAGTAACGTTTTTGTTTTTTTTATGACCCCAAAAAAAACGTTTTAGTTTATTTAATAATTTTGTTGTTGTTGTTTTCCTTTTATGAATTATACTACTAGTAATCTATTTTATTATAGTTTTATGAATAATAGTGTGCATTCTAATTATGTTAAAAAATATTTTGATAATCTATTTATTGTTTGTTTTATGAATTTTTTTTAAAAATGAACTTATTTTTTCTCTAAATAATGTACCTATTTTTTTCTCAAAATAATGTACATTTTTTTCTCTGAATAAAGTACCTATTATTTGTTTTATGAAAAATAATTTTTTTTAAATGAACCTATTTTCTCTCTCCAAATAATGTACCTATTTTTTTCCTCTAATAATGTACCTAGTAAAACAATATACGTATTTTTTTAAATGAACCTATTTTTCCTCTCCAAATAATGTACCCATACACATTTATAGGTATATTGTAAAATAATTTACCTATGGGTAAATAATGTACCTATATTTTCTATAAATTATTGTGTACCTATTTTTAATTTATGAAAAATGTACGGAAATTTCAATTACAAAGTAACTCACTTAGGTTTTTTTTAAAATTTTTTTGGTAAATAATATACCTATATTTTATTTAAATAATATATTTATATTTATATTTTTCGTAGGTACATTATTGGATATGTAATTTACAGATATTTTTTTGGTTTGCAATTTTAGGGGGCGGTATGTGAGAGGGAATGTCAACCAAAAGAAATGGGGTGATTGATATGCTATTAATAGGGAGTGTTAATTACAATTATGACAGTTAATAAAATGCTTGAAATAAATTATTATAAATAAAATATGAAGTTTGGTGGCAACGATGTCAAAACATAGGAATATTACAACCTCTTATATCTTACTGGTCATTTAAATTTGAAATTGGGTTTTACACATAGATTTATAGAGTGATGGGTATATGTCTAGGAAATAGAAAATGTAGGGATCTATATTGGACAAGCCCATTAAAAAATGAAAAGGATCGATTCCTTCAAGAAATTATATTCTTGAAAAAACCAATCAAGAATTTGACCTAGATATAGATGTATGAAGTGTATGAAATGCTAGATTTAGATTTTGAAAAATGAAAGCAGATTTCAAGAACAAATTGAAAATCTCATTTTGAAACCCCGTGAAGTGACGGCTGCTTCTTAGAGCATCCCTTTTTACTGAACATATATTACCTAAAATCAAAGCACCTTTTGGCCAATCATTGAAAAAAAGATTTGATCTTAGTCAATTAGGGTATATTTCCAACACATATGTGCCTAGCGGACCCCAAAATTGGCAACACCAATGCCTCTTGAATTAATGGGCGACCCCATAAGTGTGCTAGCTATACGGCTCATCACAAAGAGTATAATGATTTACCAAAACAACAAGAAGATAGATAGATTAATAAAGGACTCGATTTTTTCTAGTTAAGTTGCTTTTTTTTTTACTAATTTATTTGGATAAATTTCCTCCTCCAATTTCGCAGCTTTCGCTTATTAGCCCTTGCACAATAGCGGCGCCAATTTTCTTGTACGGAAGAAGCTGCCAAATCATGCCAATGCTGTAATTGAAAATCCTCCAAGTGACGAAGCTCCCTCCTAAAATGCCACCAGAACTTAGCAACAATAGTCTTCAAGTCCTTAGCCCTTATGGCAAATGCTTCAACTTTTGTTTGGGACTTGAGAATTCTAGTCGACATGGGTAATTCAGAAGAGGGGGTAGATTTTAATGCCCAAATTAAAAGTTCTTCTCCATAAAAATCACCTTTCTCAAGCCACTTCGTGTTTGAGGAAGTAATTGTAATTCCACCCTTACTACTAGGTGTAGGTGGGTAGCTCCATGCGGTGCCTTGCGTGATGAACATCATCTTCTCAAGTGGTTCCTCCTCTGGAACAATGTAGCTGCCCTCGTTATAGGTCTCCAGCTTCAGATGCTCGCTGATTGCTTTCAACACTTTTTCATCCATATTTTCAAGCATCGACACCTACCAATCAACATCAAATACATTAATTAAATTGTTATTGTCAAACGGTCACTCTGCAATAGATTTCACTGATCCGAATCATCTAACTTTTACTACTCCGCATAAGTGGGTGAAACATACATCTTTTTTAAATGATCTTTTGAGCACAAGTGGGTGACACACCATATAATTGAACCGCAGGCAATCCGTTTTGAATCTCGTCACAAGAAATCTACACGCACACACAAATATATCTTCATGCAATTAATTACTTTTGAATTTGCTAGTTAGCATAATACTCACTTTCTTTAGTGATGTCAAGCGGAGAAGGCTCATGATACCTCTTCTATGTCTCAAGGGAAGAACAGCGAGGATATTCTCCACATCAACATCTTTGTTTTCTTGAAGGTGTCGTTGTACGTTTTCTACGATTACCGTCCTGAGATGTTTTTCTGTTCGGCCTGAAACCATCTTCAAATCCTTAGGGAGGTCGTTTTTAGACAACCATAAATCGATCTCTGGACTTATCAGCTGCATCTTCCTTCTGAATATACGCTCATCTGATCTTATTTTCTCCAACTGCACACTTAATGTCTATTCCATACAAAATGTAGGTTCAGTGCTTCATTGTAAGAACTACCAGAAAACACACACGCATTCATGCTAAATTAATATAAAGATTCAGCACCAATAGAATAGTTACCTGCAAAGTTGCATTGAGATATATTAAAAATAGCATCATGCCGCTTAAAAGTGTAAAAACAGCAAAGACGTTTTCCCATTGGTTGCTACTGCTGGGCTCGAGGTTTTGCCCTAAAGAACTGAAAAAGTGGAAGGGAGCAATATGTTAGACGCAAAAGTTCGGTGTAATACTAGGAACACTGACTTATTACAACAATTTTTAGACACCAACTGATGATGTGACTGTGTTTACATACAAAAAATTTTGAAAATGTCACATCTGTTGGTTTTTAAAAGTTGATGTATCTATATGATATTATAAAAAAGATCAAGAGCGGAGTTTTGCAAACCTCAGATTTCGCAAACCCCACCAAAAGCATTGCAATAACTTCTTCGAAAAATTTGTTGATCTCAGCATATCAGATTGAACAACGCCAAGAAATATACCGAAATCGAAGAGTGTTGCATTTTGTGGATTTGTAGGGCATAAAACATTTAGAAGCGTGACATTTCTAAATATATTATCATTACAATCAAAATTAGTAGATTCACATCCCTTTTCATGACATCCATATTCCCAACAAGTTCTCTCTCGTTGAATAGCGAAAAAATACCATATGCCTCCAAGTATCTGTATGATCAACAAAGTAGTTAATGATCTAACTTCACGGAACATTTAAAAGGTATGAATAAAAAAATTATCAAGTCCATGAAAGGGAGAAAAAAGAACATTAATGAATCTTAAAGAACAAAGCTTCAAATTTATGAAATCAAGGTTATTAGCATCAAAACATAAATTAGGTCCTAAAGTTGGTCCCTAACGCTATGTGTGTGTATATACGTGTGTGTGTGTGTATATTTGGTAATAAATCTATTAGTATTATTAAGGCATCTAATATACGGATACAGAAAGCATCCCCTCATCTTACACTAGCGATTAGTGAATCTTAATATTTCTGATAATTAATAGATACATTTTTAGAGTATTTACAGAGAACCTAAACTCTTTTGAGAAATCCAACCTAATTAACCATTGATAAATCAACATTAGTCTAAAGCAAATTGAAATGATTTGAAAGAGTATACTGAAACTTATATGGCCGGCAAGGATGAATGGAAAAAAGTTGAATACAGCTTTAACCAATATCCCTCCTCGAGTCTGTATACTGGGAGTATTGCCAGATAGATAGATGCGAAGAACTCGTGGTACATATTGCAATAGAATAAGAGAGTTCATAAACATCCTTATGAAAGATCTTGAGCCTCTCCTTTTTGTTAAAAATATGAAAAATACTACCTGCGCGTACAGTGCAACATGTGTTTTAGCCAACAGTTCAATATAGTGTGGGTATACTTTTCCTACTTTCAAAGATACATGTCAAATATTGAAAGAAACTGGAAAATAATTTACTCCAAGAAATCTGGTCTTACCTGTGGAACGGGAAGAACAGCCAAAGTGTCAATTACAATGCATGACAGCAAAATCTTCTTAGCTGATTTAACTCTTTCCAAACGAAATGTGGCACCATTTATTGATATCTTGGACGTGACGTTGAGTTGATAAATTTGAAAAATAATATCGACAAGATAAAAGAGATCTGTAACAGATCGTAAAGCAAGAGCTATTTTCTTCAGGTTTTTGTCCAACTCCAGACACTTCATGTCCTCGTTGATGACAGGAGTGTAGAAGAACAAAGGATCCATCAAAACAGCAAACACACATGATATTACAAATATCTTGTTCCATATTGGAAGGAGAGGTCCAAGAAACTCCTTTGATATTTTTAATATCTTCTTCCATATTGAAAGGAGACGGTCGAGGATTTCTTCTTTTAATGACCTCCGGCGTGCTGGTGCACTGTGTGTGAGAATCGGTCTCGGCCTCACCTCCTCTATTAAGTCCCATCCTGGATCCTCAATTAAATCCCAGTCAGGGTGAAGACTGAAAAAGACACAAGGAACATAAAATTGCACACACGTCGTCAAAAGAAACATTAGCTCTCACATGATTAGTACGTACTAGTCCATCTTTGAGTCATTTGATTGACCACATTTTCGTCTGAGTTTTATCAAGTTTCTTAGCATATTTTAGGTCATCAAACAATTAGGATTGTTTTGATCGTTGAAATAAAATTCATAGCACACTTTAAAAGGTATCCCCTAAATAAAATAATTTAAAAATTCCTTAATGAAAAAGGATTGTATTTAAATGTCAAAAATGATCCTTCTATCATATATATAGATGTTACTCACCCTCTAAAATTAAATTGACATAAAACGATTGATGACCCAAACCTACTAGTTAGAACCCAATAAACAAGTGGCCCTTCAACTGAATACATTAGGCTTGGGCCCTTGGACCACGTTACAACAATTATTTGTATTTCTGGGTTTTTTTGGGGGTATCATGCCGGCAAAAAAATTTATCCACCCCTCTAGTAGAAGCGGTATGTAGTCAGTAAATGTGGTACAAATAACATCTACAGTTAAGCTTTTGAAATAATTACATGTAAGTTCCTTCCCAGATAATTACATGTATACCAGAGATATATATATATATATATATATATATATATATATATATATATATATGAATTACTTTGAAAAGCCACTGCAAATACCAAGTCCTATTGTTTGATAAAAATTTATTTAAAAGGAAAAAATGAAATATGTCGAAGAAAGAAACTAACCTTAACTCAATTGTTTCATCACTTGAGTTGACCATATCTGAAGCTTGTTAATCTGCAATATCCTTTGAAGACTGAACTATTAACAAGACTAGTAGGAAGCTTTGCTAAACTAGCATACTGCAAAAACCAAATAAAAAACACTGAAATTTAGAGTAAGTGTGAAGCCCTGTGAACCTGGGATTGAAGAGATGATCCATTCAAAGAAAGAATTTAACTTACAATAATTGAAGCTCATAACAGTGGCAGTAAGCTTCTAGAGGTACAAGGTGGATGAGAGAGAGAGTGAAGAAAAGAAGAGGCAGAAAATTAATCTAAAAAGTTCCCTTGGTTTACAAAAACGAAAAAAGAAAAAAGAAAAGCAAAAGAGTTGACAATTGGGTTGGCCATGAGTCTTCTCTTTTTTCTAAGTCTTTGTCTTCTTATATCAAATACTAAGTCTTTTTCCTAAAGTAGTCTTTCCTACTCCAAATTATCTGCCAATAGAATCTCGTCTATTCCATCAATAAGATAGCGTAAAGAAATTTTCTTCTTCATCGTTGTTTTCATATAACTATGTGTCTATTTCTCACATAAAATGCTTAACATGAATAATTAAATAGAAAATTTGGCATAAGTCTAATTATGAGGAGAGATTTTGGGTGCAATCCACACTGAAATTGTTGTTGATCCAAATCCTTTGACTTTTGAGCCACATAAGATTACATGCCTTTTTAATTTATTGATATTTATATTTTTTTATTTTTTATTTTTTGTTCTAGTTATCCACCTAGAACATAAATAAGGTAAATTATGAATTCCTAAAACTAGTACGTTATTGATTTGTAGGATATTAATTATCATATTTGATTTGAATTCAATTGCAAATCTATTTATGGAATTCTGAAATTTTCTCAAGGTATACCGACATCAAAATTTGTAATAAGAGTTCATAAAAACTTCATACCTTAACAATAGGTAAGGTACCTATGCATACACCTCATATACAGTATGCAGGTAATTAAATCCATAAATTACCTCTAGTCTAGGTAGTTATACTCTCTAGCCCAGCTAATTGAACTCATATAATATCTTGGTATGGATCTTTAAACTCAACAGAGATAAAAATCCATACAAAATTTCTTTGGAAAAAAAAAAAAGAACACTATTACATGGAAGACATGTACGTATGTATATAAATATGAACCTCCAGAAAAAACTACTTAAGTAAACTCAAGAAAAAAACACTTACCTGTAAGGCAGGTACATATATACATGTATGTATTAACATTATTTACCTGTATGTCAGGTACATAATTTAATGTGGGTGCTTGTCTGATCAATTAGTATAATATGTGAGTCTTTACTTTTTATTGATTAAATTGTATTTTATCTATATATTAGGAATATTATCAAGGAAAAAAAATTCAAAATTCAAAATTTGGAATTCAATTTCAAGGAAATAATGCATTAAGTTTAGATTTTCAATGTGTTTTCCTTATTTACCTTAAAGAGTAAAATCGACACAACAAAAAAGTAATAAATGTCAAAGGACCTACATCTAAAACCAAAAACACGAGGACTAGACCAAATGACAGCTAATCGTTTTGGACCTAGATCTAAGAATCCCATAATTTAACCTTTGAAAATTATGGCGTTACATTATTAAGTCGTCAACTTCGCAATTTGTAATTTTTTTTTTGCATGTTACATTATTAATTCGTTAACTTCTTTACATCAACCAAACATGTAACAGGAACTTACCATGGCCTTCATGATTCACTGTTAAGCGGAGAACGATATATAATTAACATTTTTAGAACATTAGTCATGATTTTTTTTTTTAAACTGAAGATATGATCATTTGATCTTGCTTCAAGGATTATGTATTGCAAGGACCAATTTTAACAAAAGAACTGTTTTAATTTTAGGGAGGAGAATAGAGCTCTCCTCAAATGTAGGATGCTAAAAAATTGTGAGCCAAAATAAGGAGGTGTTCATGTAGCTGAAATTTGCTCTTCAACTCTCTATTTTTACCAAGGACCGCCCTTTACGGCAATGCGCTTAATTTGCTTCATAACAACTCTATATAAAAGGCCTTGGAAGATTCACCTTTGAATCAAGACATCTTGAATCAACATTCAACAGCCCTCTCTCTATCTCTCTTTTTCATAGGCGTGCGCGTACACACACACACAAATCAAGATGGAACAATCCGGACGTATGTTTTCAACTGTCTTCATCCTCGTCCTGCTCTTTGTGGCTATTGGTATTTTTCTCTTTCCTCATTTTAATTCTATCTTTATATTTGAATAGTGGTATATTTCTTTCCAATACTAAAAGACGTTTCAAGTTTGAATCCACCTTCTCTCATTAATTTATCGATGCATGTTTGGCAGGGACGGGTCCAATGGTTGTTGAGGGCAAGGTTGCAACAAAGGAGAAGTCGAGGACTTGTGAGTCTTTGAGCACAAAATTTAAGGGACTTTGCTTCCGATCAAGCAACTGTGCAAATATTTGCAAAAAAGAGGGCTTCCTGCAAGGCAAATGTGCTGGCTTCAGGTTGAGATGTACATGCACTAAGAAATGTTAGTGATATAACACGCTAACTTATTTTGGTGCATGGGATTGAGAAGAATGAAAATTTATGTTGCCCTTTTTTTTTTTTTTTGGTTTAAGAGAATAAATGACTAACCCTAATATAAATTTTGGGGTTGTGTCCTTGTTTTTGTTCTTATGCACTAACCAGGCGTGAGTTATTTTGTAATCAATAAAATAAAAAAAATAATATCGTCCATTTCTTAATGCAATGATACTTTTTTTCCCCTATAATACACAAATGTGATCTTTCTAGTATTACTCTAAATTTTTTTACCTATGCGTTAAATGTTGATTATGCTAACATAAAGTAATATTATTAGGCTCTCTCCGTGTATACATGCTTAGGCATGAGCTCAAATTCTAGGTATACGGCTACATAAACTCTACGCATTGATTTTGGTTAGAAGTTCAATTTTCTAAAGTTCCTTGTGTACCTTCAGTTTAGTGCTATAAGCTTGTAGCTTACCTCTCTGCATTTGCTTTGTTGTGTTATACGGCCACATTTGAATAAGAGTAAAATTAGACTACATTTCTGATTATATTATTTGGCATGTACTGGAATTACTTTTATAAATGCATCAACTAGTACTTTTTTTATAGAAGCGATATTTTATTTTAATTTAATCTAAACTATGAGAATAAAGATTTGAACTCAGATGCAGAATAGGGCCGTATTCTAGTCAACTTGACTAAGCCCTAATGCTCTCCTAATTACTTTTTATACTTCAAACTTCCAAATGACTTTAATGCAAGATGGGCTGAGATACAGAATTGGTCAGAGTAAGTGCTAAAACTGCAGGAGAAATTGAAAAACCTTTGGGTCTGGCTAACGCCTAGCCAGCCCACAACTATGTTATTCCCCTAATTTCTAAGATGAGATCCATAATACCATGGGATCTATTTGGGATCCATTGGAGATAAAAAAACTCGGGAAACAAATTGGGTTCTATATTTATGTAGCATCTTCTAAACATATAAAACAAAAGACGTAGAAAAGTATTGGTTACACAGGCTGTAAAGAAAAAACTAAAGCACAGAAGGGTCCCCCCCACCTACCTAGAACTCAGAAAAGGCCATAGAATTCCAAGAATCAATGCCCATTTTACCTCATAGGCCTTCTGATATTGGTCCTAGATTTCTCAAAACTGTTGTGGAATATTAGACAGGCTCCGGTAAAGAGGGTGAAAATGCTCGACTTTTAACATTTTTTACTTTAAACACCAGGTAACTTTTCTCTACCATTATGCAGCTTTAACCATCTAATAAAACTATTTTCTTGTACAGTGTTTAAATGTAGTTAAGAGTATTTGTCCATGTATCCAAAGTCCGATTCCCCATTTCCAATATCGCTTGTATGAAAGAAAAAACAAAAGAGTGGAAATGTTTCAGGATCATTTGCAGCATTCAACTCATAATATTTGTTCTTTAAGCAAAGCAATTCAAAGGAAAGGAGATTAAAAAATAATAATAATAATAAAAGATCAAGAGAAACCCATAATTGCAGGAGCAATCTTTGTCTGTACCCATTACTTGAATTTTCTATTGGAGTAAAATAGGATCAAAGTTAAATTAAACCAACTGTCCCTGTTTTTCCCTAATCATTTGTGTCACTGTCCAAACACGCCATAGACCACATGCATTTATATTGGTTATGCTATATATAATATGCAGATGTAGGTAGTTGCATAAATTATTAAATCGCTTTCACCAAATTCCAGATGACCATATAATAAATTCTGGAACAGATCTACGTCCATAAAATCACACCAAACCAGAGAGAGATGTTGAAATTTAATAAGACCACATTCTGTGGTTAGCCATCCAGAGTGAAGTTAGGTAGCCAATACTTTGTTGGGAAAAAAGTACTACTTTAGTTGGCAATGGCAAAAGCATACTCATTATGCATCATTCTCTATTGGAATGAAAAATATATATGCAAAACATTCAAGTTTGGCAACTACCATTGATGGTTCATAATCATCTCTTGTCAAATTGTCACCAATTTCACCAAACTGTCAATTTGAACCATACACTCAACTCTAAACATGATACCATAACTAACATCCTCACCCCTAATATGTCAATTAGTTTGGAAAAACAGAATATTATCTACACCAAAAGATCATGTGTAAAAAAAAAAGATGTAACCCATCAAGCTATCACAAGAAAGGCACCAAAAGTAAAAGCTCAACCTGATGAACTTAAACCAAAAGATGAATTGAAAGAAAAATACTACAGATGCAATTAAGCACATAATGGTTCAGCATTCCAATCACAGCCTACAAAATTACAAATGAACATGAGCTAGTCGCCTTAAATTAAAGTTTTAAACAGAAATCCTATTGATGGCATAATGAACTGACAATTTTCAAAAACTACCACCTTCAAGACAAGGTCATACATACATCATACCAGAACATGTTCTCCATGTTCTTCATTGCTGCTGAGCATTCAAAACAAAACGGCTCAATGAGGTACTGCATCTTCTTCATTAACTTAACACGAAATGGCGGAAAATAGAATGTTGTGCCACTCAAAGGCAACTGAAGATAAAAGTCTTCCTCACAACATGCAGTCAGTTCTAGCCGGCAACCTCCTGAAGAAATTCAGCGGCACAGAAGGAAGCTTATGACGGAATCTTGGGTGCCTCAACACATAGAATCCGGCGAGAAGAGCCACAACCTGGAATGGTGTAACATACAAAACAATGGCAGCAATCAGACAGAAGAGCACAAACAGTGATGTTGCTCTCGGGTCTCTCCAACTCAGCAAAGATTGCAGCCTCTCCCCTTGAGTAGCCAAGTCACCAACCACTGTCTGGATTCTCCCAGCAATACTCCTCAACCTATCATATCTCATCCTTACTATGTCAGAAGGCCGTGAAGTAGGGAATGTATCAAATTCTTCATCTAGTTCATCAGGATGTGCAGAATCGGCGTGAGACAGACGAGTGTCCATGTGAGGAGGATGCCTTGGTCTCCATCTATAATACCAAACTCCAATCAAGAAGAGGTAGAGGAAAATTGTAGGTAATATGAGCTCTGGGTACATGACCAGAATTATAAACAAGATGTGGATGAGTACAGTTGTGATGGGGTTTTTCCAAGTACAGATCTGATCAAACCATTTTCCAACAGCAATTACCCCACCCAAAACATTCATAATCCTGAAAAAGTTAGCTTTGCTTCTTCGCATACTCCACATGTGAGAGCCCACATCCAGCATATACTCTACCACTTCTTTCCTCAGTGGTGGTTCAGCACGGCTCAGCCTAATTGATACAATCTGAGTGGCCTGGTGCCTCAAGCTATCGAGCTGGCTTACAGTTAATGGATGAATATAGTGCATTTTTGGCAACAGTGGCTGGGAGTACATGTGCATCATGTTAAGCAAAGAAGAGCAAGTGAATCTCACAGCCATATGAATTTCACCCATCTTCTTTACACCATTTGGGTGCAGAACTAAAAGTGGGTACGAGTGTGTGTACACCCGATCAGTTTCAAGGGTGGAGAGACGAATCCTTACCTTCCCAATTCTTGCATCCCTGGCCCCTCCAGCCTTATCTCCCCCATGCAAATGACAGTTATCAAATACCCCAACAGTTATGACAGTACAAGGATCAAAAACTTCCCATGTATATTGCTCATTCCACCTGGGAGTAAAGCTATCAATAATGGTTCTTGTTCGAATCCACTTCTGCCCGTATTTCGCCACACAATAAGCATCTGTTGTACCCCTCCCATCTTTCGTCTTCATTGGCATCAACCCCTGAGCATTCAGAATTCCCACTTCAAGAACCCCAATGCTGGACTTCCACAGCGGTTTTGCTGTTGGTCGAAGATCACTACTATAGTGTGTTGATTCATCAAGGACATGGTAACCACCTTCCAGACAGATCCTCATATGAATTCTGCTTGCAAACTTAATTTCCTTCTTCTTTTCCCCTTCTACAATAACATGTTTCTCAAGATTGTGCCAACTAGTGTTCACAGGTTTATGATCATACCTTCGGGTCACATACTGCAGGGGAATTGCACACCTTCCTAGAACTTCATCTTTATTAGGCGCTACTCTGTCCTCCACACTCAAAATCAGGGGCTCCTCAAATGGTTCTGATGCTACGAACATTAAATCTTCATTCCACATGGGATTTATACTCCTGCTTGGAGAAATCCTAGTTCTCAAAGCCTGATTTCCCAGGATAGCCTTCACAAAAACTTCAGGATACCTACCTTTATCACTCGGTAGCAAATCCTGAGCTTCAATGACATTAACCCTCAAATACCAAAGCTTAGGAGAGAGATACACCTTTGACCGAATATTTGAAAGACTGTCAGCTCCACTAACTGTAGCAGCATCTGAATGCCATGCTTCAGGAAAAGCTTCATCTGCTTGGGTGCCCATCCAAACAGCTAACATTAGCTCTCCCCTAACCTTGTCCCCCTTCCTATCCTCCAATCTATACCATTGTGGTGCTAGAGGACTATCAGGAGGTACCCGTTTTGGAATCTCATTCAGGTCAAAAGAAACACGACCCATGAAATCATCCTTCACAACATCCTTGTCCTTCACAATGACCTCAAGAACCGAAGCCTGAATCCGATCTTTCGAGAATGCAAAAACCTGGTTCCACTCCGGATTCGATTTCTTCTCGAAATGTCGAGTGGCACCCTTATAATTTCCAAGCCTAACTTCAACATAAGGGTCACAACTACCAGTAACATCTTTCGCAGGCAAGTCCTTCGCCTTGACAACCCGCACATAGAGATACTGCATCTGCTCAACGAGGTCATAGGTGCTCGTGAGCTTATCACCAGAGATCCTCCCCCCACCGAGGTGGGGTTTGGTCTCCTTCAAAGCAAAGTCATCTGTGGGTGGTCTCTGCATCTTTTGGGTTCAGAAACAGAGATAACCAAATGGCAAAGACTGAAGTTGAATGGTTGGATAGAATAAGATTAACTGTTTTTGAATTAATTCAAAAGTTCCAGGAACCTAAAACATCGGAAAAAATAGTTTAGTAGCCGTTAGTTATAAGGAAAACCAAAAGCCAAGCCACCTAAATCTCGGAATATTCATTAAAAAAAAAACCCACTATCTAAACTAAATTAATAACACGAAACAGGGTGTTATTGTTAACTACAAATTACCATATCCATAACTCAAAACGAAAAGCCATCTGAAACTAACAGTACAAAACATTTCATAAACAACACTAAATCAGAAAGAATAACTTAGATCTTTAAACATTGGATGCATACATAACAGAATATAAAAGTTCCAAGTTTTAAGCGTAACCTTCGTAGCGGCGGAGAAACCCAAGCTTCAGATCTGATACAAAAAACAACCCAGAATTACAAAACACGAATAGCAGAGTGCGAGACTCGATGTGTTTTTATATATTGTGTTTGGCTACCGAGAAAAATGACGAAAAGCAGGAAAAATTGAACATGCTTCGATACTAATAATTTTCCTTTTCTGCGACCACCGAAAGCAAACATATCCATGACTAAATCCAAAACATTACTTTCCTATTCGGAACTTAAAATTTGCAGTCTCCAAAAAAATTTCTTTTATTTTCATCAGCTTTCCCAGAAAAAAAAAAAAAAAAAAAACCAAACTGAGAGCAAGAAAATGAAGAAAACAGAAAAATAAACAAAAGTGTGAAGACAACATAAAGCATCAGAAAGAACCTTAACAATGTCGGCGCAGGGGAATGCTAAGCAGTTCAGGGAGAGAGAGTTTACCTCTTAAGAAGGAAGAAGACTCAGCAGGGCTTCAAAGAAAAAACCCAAAACCCAAAAAAGCTCATCTTTTTAAACAAACCAAAAAGAAAAGAAAAATAAATGAAAACGCTCCTCCTCAGATTAGAGCGGTGGAAATGGGAATTCTTGGGTTTGGTGAGGCTGAAAAATCAAAAAGATAAGGACGAACTAAGAAGAAGCAATGTTTTGCATTCTAGAGAGAGACTGTAGAGAGGTATAGAGAGAAAAGTTGAGCGCTTTTACTTTTTGGGTGGGATCTGTTGAATATGTGAGAGATATACAGAGAGAGACTAGTCAGTCTTTTTTTCCTTTTCTTTTTTTTTTTTTTTTTTTTTTTGCTTCTTTTGCTTTTTCTCACTGTGTGTGTTTGTGGGTCTGCTGCTCACTGAGTGTCTGGTGGGGTTGATGAGGTTGGAAAACGGACTGGTCAAGCATGTGTATGAGACTGTTGTCGGACCTCGCACGTGTGACACCATTTGTTTGTGATGGGAATTGGAATAAGAAGCGACATGCTGCACAACACTACGGAATTACAGCAGATTAATGTCTTTTTTTCTGTTTTTATAGAGCACTAGATCAGTTATAAAAAATATATATATATACACATAATATCTTTTGAAATAATAAGCCTATATCCTAATTGGTTGTTAGAGTGACTTGTCATTTGGCATTGCGTAATTATGTTGCACATTCAATGCACAAGTGCGTTGTTTTATCAACGGCCAAATTATAATCCTTTTAATCTTTTAACTCGATAGTTAAAAAGTGTAGCTCATCAGTGTAATCATGTGGCACATTCAATGTACAAGTGCGGTGTTTTATCAACGGTCAGATTTTACCATTTTTAACTCGGGAGTTAAGAAGTATATTACATTGGTTGTACAACAAAAGGACTCATAACATTAACATGTTGAGAATGGGTTAAAGGTTGATGGGAGGTCTTTTCATAGTGTCTTTGGATGCTCTGTTGGACTATTTAACCATGTGGGGAATGGGATCTCTATGTTGTGATTAGACTAGTTGGCAATTGGTTGGTTTTAGTTCAGGTGGAGTTTGTTTGGGCCCAGTGGAGTTTCCTATGGGCTTTTTTTACAGTTTGAGGAGAATTAGGTTGTTGTTTGCATATCTTAACAAGTTTGTTAAGTATAGTCATTTTCATTTTGACATAGTCAGTTTGGATTTTATTTATTTTTGGTTGGTAAATACGAGAGCGTATAAAAAATAGCTTTCAAAATTCAAACATGAGAGATATGAACCGATGCGTGATCTTTTTATAAAAATACTCGCGCCTGAACAACTCAGTTTGGATTTAATAGCAATAAATTTGGTCCACAATAGTTAATGAAATATTGAATGCAAGAGCAAATGCATTTTAAAAATACCTGGACCATTTGAGTTACATTTAATGGGATTCATTCAATTTCAACATGGATGTTGATTGCCCTATGGATTTTTCAATAGGGAAAAAAAATATATGTATTAAAAAAAAGTCAAGCATGGAGGGAGACATTTCTCTATCAAAGTGGACCATGAAGCCCAATGAATGAGCATAAATCTCCTCGGGCCATGTATTGTAATTTGCACGTGTCTCTCAGCTAACCTGGTTGTACAGAGCTTGTATGAAGCCATGGGTCATGGAAAGCCATGCCTTATTATGAAGACAAAAGGGCTTGTAATGATTTGTCACGTCCAAGGTGTCTTCCACGGCCAGAAGTTCATATTCCTTTGCTTTTGTGGGATACCAGCACACGACACAGCTGAGCTGAAGTCGCTTGGACAAATATACTCGTGTCAGTGGAGGAGGGTTTGGCCTCTCAATCTTCTCAATAGGCACAGGGCATGCATGACCTTGCCAAGGGCACCCTTTGCAATGGCCAACGAAACAAGGCTTTGAGTCGGGTTGCAAAGCCAGGAAAATGTATGGATGCATAATATAATTAAGATTGCACTTTATATTTCTTGGTTTTATACGTGTTTGAAATAGTTAAGATGGTGATGATTTTGGTTTCACATGATGATACAAAAGTATGAAATAGTTGATGTTTTTGTTTTAACTTTCAAATTTGAAATCTCAAGTATAAAATTATAATTTGATTAGTGTTATTGATGTGTGTGGGCGCTTGATATTATAATTTGATTAGTGCTATTGATTATGGTTTGTTTTGAGTATTAATGTGTTACTAGATAATATTGGCATGCTCACATGTTCATGATGATTGATTTATTACACTTTCATATGCATGCGATACGTAAACATAAAAATTATATTAAGAATTTCATTATGTTATGAGATTTGGTTGGAGTTTCTGGGTTGAAAAATAAATTATGGAAATGAGGGTAATGAGGGTAATGGAAAGGATATTTTGTGTAGTTGAGTCAAACTATTGGTAAGGTACCAAGTTTTACGAAAGCCCAAAGTCCACATGGCTTTTATTGGGTAATTCGAGACTAGCGGCAAGGAGTTAGGTAAGATGACTAACAAAAAAGGGAAATGATTGGAATATTGAGAAGGGTCTTAATTAATATAAATGGACATCGGGACCAAGTGGTATAAGCATGATATGTGACGTGCAAGGTTTATTTGTTCAGTTATAACGGGAATAGACGAAGAGTTCACATTACACTCATGCATTATTATTAATATTGTAATGATTGCATGTCACTTCATTTAATTTTGTCAATTTATTGTGGTAAGAACATCCACAATGAACTCCCTAAATCACATCTTTAGATAAAATTTAGGAAAGAAGTAAGAAAATCCACCTCCAACCATGCTCCCTATCCAACTCCTAAAATAGGGAGACCTGTAGGAGCTCCTAAATCTGAGAAGAGAAAAAAGGCTCTAGTGACTCCCGATAATTAAAAGCTGCTTTACTTTGATGTTATTTTAAGTATTTATTTAATACTAACTATTTATTATTATTATTTTATATAAAGAGGGAGCATTTATGCTAAATTAAAAAAAGAAATAAATCATTTATGATTCCCTAAACTAGGGAGTATGGTTAGAGTTGAAATTTTATAAGGAGTTCTTAAAATAGCTTTCTAGTGTTGTTAGCTAAATTTTAACAAAAAAAAATAAGGAGCATGATTGTGGATGCTCTAAGGTTTATGTCCCTACTAAGCGGTGATTTGCTCATTCATCACCCTTTATAAGTTTCAGTCAAATTAGTGGGTAAGACAATGACTAAACCAGTTGGGGTTGAATTAGATGAGAGTGATATAACTTTATTTATTTATAGTTCGAGGTTTTTGTAGCATCCTGAGTCAAGCCTTGTCAATTTGTATATGAAAATAAATACCACCTTGGAGGGCCCTGCGAGCTAAAATGGAGGAGAGAAGAAAGAAAAAACATGTAAAAATAGGAATTACATAGGCTTGTAGCTAGAAATGTCAAACGGATCGTGTTGTGATGGCCCGTCCATTTATGAAAATTATTAAGTTCAGTCCTAGCCCATATAGGACCAGGTCGGGCTTGTGTCGGGCCACTAGACGGGCCAATATGGGCCCATGCCTAGCTCGACTTATGTATTGCATTTTTTTGTAATTTTTTTTACAATTTCATTTCAGTCTTTTGACAATTATTTATATACTAACAATATTTATTATTTGTTGGAAAAAGAGTCCACTGACTTTACTTGAGGTACATTTAAATAAAAAATGACTAGACTACTATTCGGGTTTAAAAGATTAAAACTTTAAAAAGAAATTTATTATTTTATTTATAAAGAAAATATTGAACTTTAAAATATATTATTAACAAAAATAGACTTAATTGGCAGTGGATGCTGAGGGCACCTGCCGATTACAAGGTTGGGTTGCCCAATGTGAGCTTCTAGGCCCCGTTTGGTGTCGTGTTCTTTCCACATGCCATGGTATCAGAGGCTGATCAGATATGGTACAAACAAATTGAATTAACCCATCATGGACATTAGAGCTATAGGTGAAAAAGGGTATGAGAATTTCTTATTTAAGTTTTCCTGCAATGATAAATTGAAATAAATACATAAAGAACAAAAGATTTTGAGAAATAAAAACACCATTAATAAGAAAACAAATGAAATAAAGAAAAGTAACTTGAACTATCAACCACAAAGCATAAGATACACAGCTGCTCAAAGATAGCATGAATCCCGACAAAATACTCGCAATTTTTTTTTGTTTGTAATATTGATGCTTCATGGTTATTTTGCTGGCCATGATTATGGAAAAGATTAACATGTGTAGACCAAATGTTAATTTAACATGGCCACTGCATATGTTTCTGATGTTAAGGCTAGGCTCTCAATATATAAATTTTGAGATGGTGGTCCCTAAAATAAATATTTTATACTTAATAATTATTGAAGATATGAATTCCTCAAGAAGTACTTGTAATTGGTAAAGAATTAATTAACTTTGGCAACATGATTGGTTAAAAAATATTTTGTCGACTGGACATTTGTATTAGATATTTCAAATGGGTTGGGCTGGGCCAGGCTTGTCCATTCGGTTTGTATTGCATTTTTTTACAATTTCATTTCAGTCTTTGTACAATTATGTATATACTAACAAGATTTATTATTTGTTAGAAAAAGATACCAATGACTTTATTTGAAGTACATATAAATACAAATGAGTTAGACTATTGTTCAGGTTTAAAAAATTAAAACTTTAAAAATAAAATCATTATTTTATTTTATGTATATAGAAAACATTGAATTTTAAAATATATTATTAGAGAAAAAATAGACTTCAATTTAAGAGATAAATACAATAATTGACAAGGACCCGCCCCGAATTTCCCCTCGAAATTCGTGACGAACCCTGCTTCATGTCTTACGTCTAACTGATATCGAACCCACTTTACTAAAAAGCTCTTTAGCACTAGTTTAAACGGATAGACGATTCAACTGTTATTGAAATTTTGGTAAAGTCTCCCCCGTAACTGGGACAATTCCCAAATTACCGTCCCTGCAAACAACACCAGAACATCCTAACTTCCAGCATGCACAAGGTAAAGGCACGCACTATAGTTAAGACTATTCAAATGAGCTTCACACCCTCTACCCAAACTCAGAACGCAAAAGTAGAGTAACTAAAGATTAAGTTTACAACCCGAGAAAGAATAAAGGTAGAGAGTGATAGTAGAACATTCTTACGGAGCGGACAATGATGATGCCTCGATGTGGTGGTCTCGACCTCAGACATCTAGAACCTAGGGGGCGCAAAATAGAAAATGTGAGTGGACGAAAACAAAGCTTTAAACATAATTTATATTCAAAATAATAACCCCCTCCGTTTTAGAAAATAATGCCAAAAAAAACTATGCAACAAAATCCTTTTGTATACGTACATATATACCTTCTGATACTTGAAAATAATTCAATTCAGTATACTTACATCAAGATATACGATAAGGAAATCTTATGTAATTAATACTCCTTAAATTCTTGAAAAACGTAAATTTATTCATTTAATCCTTATTGTAAAACCATAAAATCGAAACTTTCAAAGTAATCCCGTTAATATAAAATCTAATCAACAAAACCCAAAAATCCTTTTTCTCGTAACTAAACCCTTGCAAAAATACCATATGCCCAGTAATTCCCAAATATACAATCTCAAATCCGAACTTCTTTTTTTTTTTGGTCAAAATTGAAATTCATTGCAAACCCCAAAAAGGGATTGAGAACAGTACAAACAAAGCCGTGCAAAAGCACCGATCAGAAAGCTAACAGACAACAAACAGGAACAAATCTAGCTAAAACCAGTACATTTTAGCATGAAGATCATGTTCTCGAGCCAAAACCTAAAACTTCAAGAGCCAACAAAGAGGCATTTAGCCCAAAAAAAGGCATATAGCCCACATGGAGGCATTACGCCCACATCCAGCATAAAGCCCACATGAAACATAAAATACATAAGCACAAAAAACCTAGCCGCCGCTGCAACCAAAGAAAAACTCCAAGTCGCCGCCACCAGCAAAGAAAAATTCTATGACTGTAGATGGACAAACCACCAATCACCACCATGGGGAACCAAATACCCGTAGGTCAGCAAACCAAGCCAAACATCCCTAAAAACATAGCCCACCCGAGATTCACCAACAGATCCAAAATTAACCCAACCAATACATCCAAAATATTGCAGGAGACAAAACAAGAATGAGCAAACCCATTCCACAACTAGGAGGAAAAGAACCAAGAACCTGGAAGGAGGTGGTGCAAGAACCCGAGCTAAAGCTCTACACACCTTCCAATAAATACGCGTCAAAGCGCGTTTAAAGTTTGCAGCTGCAAACCGAGGATCATGAGGCCAGATCAAAGGGGAGATGAAGGAAACCAGATGAGCCTTAGATTCTGGGTCTGTATGGAGCAAGATTTGAGGGGTAAAGATGGTGGTGATATGGGAAATCATGCCCATGGTCTTCATCCCACCAGATTGGAAAAATGGGGAGAAAGGGAGAACTGTGTTTCAAGGAGGAAGAAGGAGGAAGAGGAGGGGAGGGGAGGGGAGGAGGGGCAGACCACCTCCCCCCCAAGGTGCGGAGCTGAAGGGTTTTTGTTTCTCTGCTAGGGTTAGAGAGAGGCTAATAGAAAAGAAAAAATGCTTAAATTTATTTTCAAGAAGAATGTTTATGTCAAATCCGAACTTCATTTCAAACAATCATACTTGTGCAAAGTAGTCTCAATGCACATGCTCAAGAAATCTCAAAACCTGGAAAGTAAATCCTCATATATATATATATAATTATACACATACCAAATATAAACACATTGTCATTATGTATCAGGGGAAACAATCCAAACGAGGGATTGTTTGACTGTGATATGGAAGAATCCTCAATAACCACATAGCTAGGGACGAGCCTTCCAACCAGGGAACTGGGCTCCATGACAAGCACAATAGAATCCTCAATACTCGTGCGGCTGAACTAAGTCTTATGTGAGCAGACTACCCGGTAAGGGCCTACGGTAATACCCCATCAAGGGTGCCCGGGTTCTGACATATCCAAACTTTCATATCCAAGTATCCATCATTTCTAATATCAATGTGTCGTGCAGGGGGGGGGGGTGGAGGTACATATAATGGCGTGTCATCGCGAAGATCCAAAATCCACTTTCACAAACTAATATATCTATATATATAACTCTCATATGCTTTTTTTTATTATTAATTTTTTTTTGCAAAATAGTCTAGAATCCATTGAAGAACAGGGCACAAGCCTAGATACAACAATAAGAACACATCCAGGTGGTTCTTGCAATATAGAGACTAAAACAACAACACCAACTAAACATAAGTATTATAAGATTGTTAAAAGACAGAATACAACTTTAAACCCATCTAACAAGGAGTTACAGATGAGGAGGACCCAAATCCTTGCAACAATGAGTATTGAAAGAAGATCAAAACAGAGAACAATCTCTCAAACTTCATAGGACATGAAACACCTCAAGAGTAGAGGGCATAACCGCTCAACTTCCACCAGGACATTCCAAAGAATATCACAGCATCTCCTAATCCCCTTGATCCCCAAGCACAATAAATGTAGATCCACCAAATTCGACAGCTCCACCTCCAATATAGAGAGATCTACACGAGATCTACCACAATAGTAGCAAATCTAGCAAGATCATCCAAAAACCAGCCACAAAAGACTGTAATACAAATCCTAAAGAAAAAGGAAAGAAATCAAAACCTTGTAAAAGTAAGGATAAGACAAAACCCAACAAAAGCTGGGAGGGAAAACTCTCCACAACATAACGGGAGGGACAGAGGCTCGGATTATTAACTGAAGGAGGTGGTTCCAGAGGAGAATCCCTAGAACCAAGGAGAATTTCATATCTGGAGTTGGTTTTGGGTTGGGGGAGAAGAACAGTCGAGAAGAAGAAAAGTCGAGAGTTTCAAATAAGAATAATTACTTTCATAAGCATTTCAAAACCATAGTTATGATAATATAATAATTCCATAGTCCCAAAATATCCATATCCTTCAAATATCAAATTAAAATCCGATAACCCCATAACATAACCTCATAAAATCATAATCCAAACGCATAATCCAAATACTTTATAACTAACAATAAGTTCTAGTAATCTCATAAGATACTATAAAGCCATAGTTAAAATACATATCAAATCCCATATCTTACATGATTCTTTTGGAAGTCGCATGGTTCTTACATGATGTGAACTCGCTGGTGTGGTCATTGGGTCCTTTGATGTCTCTAATCACTTTATTGGTTTTATCTTTATTCTCATGGCCCAAGTTCTTTCAAACCAACCTATCAACCAAAGTGTTTCTAGTTTGTCTAACATCAAGCGCAAGAGCTCTGTGAAAGCTTCCATTGATAGTGAGGTTTTGACTCATGGAGTGGATGTAGTGGCTCCTAAGCAGTGGTACCTGTGATGTTCTGCCTATGAAGACCGGTCTCTTGGGGTCTCCTAGGGACTTCCCTTAAGCTATTCAGACAAGCATTTGTCGACTTGGCATCGTGCGAATGCATTATTGCTTGATATTTGCTTCAGGTTAAGTGGCTCAGGCTAGGTTTGTCTTCTTATTGCCTGTTCTCCCTCTGTGATCTCCTTCCTAGCATACTAGTGCGACTTCGACTGCCTTATGAACAATATTTTCATATGAGCTTTTCTTTGTCAGTGTGAAGAAGTTTGAGTGTGTTTTTTTGGGTTTTCTTTTCTCTAGCATGCTTATTGTGTTTTGTTCGATGCCTTGTTCTCTGGTGTCTTTGTCTGCCTCAAATCCTGGGTCGAGATACTTTACCTTTGCTGCTGTATGAAGGATTATGACTTCATAGTGGTGTTATTGTGCTTTTGAAGTCGGTTTCCCTGTTTTTTGTTTAGCAAGCAGTCCAGCATGACCTGATTAGGACTCTCTTATTAGCCCTTGACATGTGCGGTACTCTTTCCTCGCCTGGGTTTTCTTAGGAAGGTTTTAATGAGGCTACTGTTTCGTGTCATTATATGTATGTTCTTGATATTATGAATGAACATTTTCTTCTAAAAAAAACAAATATAATTTAATAAATGGGCTTTAAACGGGCTGGTCGGTTGGGTTTCGATTTCGCACGGCCCACGATGGGTCTCGACTGGCTCGATCTATCAGGTCGAATTACCTTGTCTCGGCTCGTCCAAAGATATGAGTCGTGCCATGTCAAACTTTACTTAATCGGGCGGACCTGATCTGTTTGACACCTCTACTTGTAGCCTAAACTGACATGCATCCAACTAAATTAAAAAGAAAGCTAACACCAACTTTCATTCCTTTCCTCCAACATTCCAATTATGGACTCCCCATATTGATTTCAACATGCCATCTGCAGCTAGAGATGAAAGATATTCAAAATGGCCTTAATGACAAGTTTGTATACATCAACAAATTAATATCTCACAATTGGAGCAAAAATCTGATTTACATCCCAATTTTACATCGCCTCATTAGAGATGCTCTAGTGGTCCATCTTTTCTCAATATTGAAAGACATCTCCTTACATTATTTTTGTATGTAATTGGGCTCAATTCTAAATGGTAAAATAGTTGAGACATTTGCAAACATTGAGAAAAGAAATACCCTTAAAATCGCACTCCATAGTTGATTAATTTAGGGCTTGTTTGGAATAACTTATTCAGAAAGTATTTATGCTCATAAATACTTCTGGCAAAAGCACTTTTGTTATAAAAATGTATGAAGTTTATAAAAAAAAAATCCGGAGTGCTTCCTGCTTTCTGAATAAGCACATAACAAATTATTATCTATAACGCGCTTCTAAACTTTTCTGCCAAACATTGTTAAAAGTGCTTTTGATTGTCATCCAACGCTTTTGATCCTTTCAAAAGCACTCCCAAATAGGGCTCGTCAATGGACCGGGCCGGGCTAGCCCGGTCCAAATTTAATGGGCTTGGGCCGGGCTTTAAAGAGGAGAGAGAAAATATCGAGCCGGGCTGGGCCGGGTTTTTTTAGAAAATTCAAAACCCAAGCCCATCTCATGAGCCGGGCTTGAAAAAGCCCATCGGGTCGGGCCGGGCAGAAATTGGCCTAAAAAATAATAAGTGTAAAAAAAAAATAAAATTTATAAGGATGGTATGAATAAATATGCAAATGTTTGGTGATGTGTTAAAGAAAAGTATGATTATATTTGGTGGTATGATTATGTTTGGTGATATGATATGTTGTTTAACTTATTTTATATATATATATATATATATATATATATATATATATATAATTATTGTATTAATAAATGACACAAATTAATGTGCTAATCATCCAATTATAAACTAGGAATGAGTAGAATTCAATGGAAACAAACACAATTTTTATAACAAGTAACACACACAAAAAAATTAAAGAGGGGGATTTGTCATTCAAGTAATGTAATCCTAATCATAAATCCTTATTTATACATAATTATATATGTATGCGGGCCCAACGGGCCGGGCTTTTATGGGCGGGCCGACCGGGCTTTCATGGCTTGATCGGGCCGGGCCGGGCTTTAAATGCCCAAGCGGGCCAGGCCCTCTCAAAGTCCATAACGGACCGGGCCGGGCTTTTTTTAATGGGCCGGGCTGGCCCCCGTAGGCCCATGAGCCCGCGGGCCAAATGATGAGGCCTACTCCCAAATAGGCCGTTAGTTCCAGTTTAAGCGAAAACAATCCAAAACTAGATCGAACCCACACAGCTTAAAACTCCCAAAAATCTATAATATAGACCCTTGAATATTTTATTGCAACTTTATGGTCAAAAGGGGTTGATACTAGAGATAGTTGATATCATCCGAACGCTCATGCGATGCCCGATATATATTAACGGACCCCACCGATTCTAATCCACTTGTTGTCCACTTATCCCTTCGGAGTTGGCCACAATTCAACACGCTACCCGGCAACTCTAGCAGTACCCAATCAAAAGCGCACACGAAGTCTAGTCTTCCTGCACCCAATCATACCTGAATTCTTCCCTCACTCTCTCCCCCAACCTCTCTCTCTCTCTCTCATTATTCATTTCTGGAAGATCTGCAACTCACAAATCTGTCTATAGAAAACTCTGCGTTTTGCTGCTCTCGAAAAAACCATGAGCGACCCAATTGAGCCCTCAACGTCGTCGTCTTCCACCAAAGACCCGGCCCTTCTGATTCACCCGAGGCGCGAGCCATTCGAGCACGGGCTTTTGCCCATCCCTAAGCTCATCTTCACGGACCCGACGCAAACCCTAATTCCCCTGAAGCAGAAGCTGATCGAGCAGTCTTCGAGTCACCGGGTCAACTCGGCCGCGATCTCCGAGGTGCTTCAGATCTCCATTGATCATGCCAGGCTCGTCCTCGATACCCTTGCCTCTGTTCTCCATTCAGAGTCCGACCCGCTCCTCAAATCCAAGCCGGACGTGGTTGATGAGGTCGGCGCCGATGTGAATGATCTGGTTCTGTTCCTCTACATTCAGTCGTACAAGAAGTTGCTGCCGAGGACGCACAAGGACTCGGCTGCCGTCGCAGATGTTTGGCCTTCGACCTCGGCTTTCGATGGGTATTTGTCCGCTTTATCGCCATTGCAGGTGATAAGTCGTTCCTGCATTAATATTTTTTCTTTTTGTTTTTTGGTGGTCCATTGTGCAAACAATGCTGGTGTTATTCTAGATTACAGTGGTGAATTTGGGACGGTATGATAAGTTTGGGGCAAATTGAAATGGGTTTGCTGCGATTCATTGCTTAGTTTGGCCGTTGGTTTTGGAATTTGTATAAAATTTGATTAGTTACATACAAGAGGTTGGTGATTTTGTTGAAGGCGTTGATTTCTTTGAAGTGGGGTTGTAGCCTTGTGAATTGGGTTTATTCAGATCAATTGGTTGACTTTGTATGTGTTTATTTGTTGGTGTGAAAATATTGTTTGGATGGAATAAAATGTGGATTAGAATGAGGGTTTTTATTTGAATTTGGTATGATCCCTTGGTTTATGTAACCTTTTTGCTCATATTAGTTTATCTTATATTAATTTTCATGGGAGCTGGTTGAACATTATGATCAATTGTGTGCATAGGGTCAGTGTTTTAAATAGCGGATTGAGCTTCATAGGGTCGCAGAAATTTTTTCCGACATAGCAGATTATCATCGTGAAAGTATCAAATGGCTGTCGCTATATGACCGTCACTTTAAGAAAACAAACCCTGAACCTTAAATTTACCAAAAAATTGACACAAATTCATAAAATTGAATGCCATACTTTGATGTTTTGAGTCAATAGATGTTGCTTCTTCTCTGTGTTGTGACTTGGGGTACTACTTGAACAGGATTTTCAGCAAACACATGTGTTTATTCATCTTTTATTTATTTATTATTATTTAAATTTTCTGTTTTGTGGTTGTATGTTTTGAACAATTTCATAAATTGAATCTTTGGTAATTTCATAAGTTCTTATGTATATACTGTAATTTATTCGAATCAGTTTGTTTATATTCAATTATTCAATGAAGTTGTTTTTTTGTAATTTAGAGGAGAATGTTGATAATGTGACATTTTATTGCTCAACTATTGTGATGGAATGATATTTAGACTTTTTGGGTGGCCTTTTTTTATTGTCTATATATTATTATTTTAGCTATAATATTTCTAGTCCCAAATAGCTTACTTGACAACGCATCAATGCTTACGCTATAGCTTACATAATTTGCGATGCAATACGCAATCACGATTTTAAAAAAAAACCTAAGGAACTCACATGGGTTGCAACAATTTGTTGCCTTCTTTTCTATGTCTATTGGATTGAGCGGAACTTAAAAGCAAAATTGCAAGCACCGAATGTCGCGCTGTAGTGAGCGGACCTCCTAGTTTTATCATGTAGGATGTGCATATTTGGATTCCTTCGGCATGGCAGTGGTACATTGTAGCTGCCTTTGTTTCATTAGATTTATGCACTTGTAATGTTTCACAATGCAACTTATGTAGTTGATTCTAAACTGTTAGAACAAGGTTCTGTTGAGTTAGTTTCATTCAGATGAATTCCTGTAGCATATAGTACAACGTTTTTCATATCTAGATACTATATAATTCATTACTGTCTTTGTACTGAAATTGTTCTTTTCTCATATTTAGTTTCTTGTTACTGTCATTTGAGACAATTTCTTTGTGTTGAATTAAACTTATATCAACCTTGGAATGCGAACACATGGCAGCTTGTGCGTAGCAATAGCCGTCGGTTTGTGCCATCACAGGCTGATGAAGAGGCCCATCAGTTGTCATATCTGCAAAAGCATTTGGCCAACATTGTCTCTCTTTTAGCAGAACCTGTGGAGGGGGAAGGCGAAGAATCTTTGGTTTGTGGAATTAATACTTAGTTTCTTTCTTTGAATTAAATTTACACCTTTGTTATTCTGGCTACCACAAAGTGAATCATACACATTAGAAGTAATGGTAACATTTCTCTTTCCTTTTGCCTGATAGTCCTTTTGTCCAATTTGATAGAAAAAGTTTCTTCCCACTATGAGCACCACCCCATCCTTTAATTCATGTTTTGGCGTGTCATGACTCAAGAGTTAAACACCAATTATAGCCTCATATGCATTTGTGTTTGTGGAAAGTGATTTCTCCATGCTAAGTCTTGAGGCATGAACCTTACATTCCCCTTTCATACTATGTACTGAACATTGGTTATCATTCATCTCACCTAAGGCAAAGTAGGACATATTTAAGGTTAATGAAAATGGAAATGTAATTTAGTTCATCCAATACATCGTTAAGATATTGCTGCCACTTACAGTCACAAAAGAAAAAAGGACATACATTTCCTTTTCTTTTGTTCTTTTATGTGGCCATTGCACCTGGTAGAGTATGCACTGGCGGAACAGTTAATCTAGATGACAATAAGTTGGGCCATAACCACCTATGTTCCTAGTTGGGACTACCTACTGTGGTGATTGCATAACGTGATATCCAATGTTTCAGGATTTTCATCAGACCTACCTTTGATTTGCACCAACCAAGTATCGTAGGTAGTTTTTTGTCAATTGAGAAAAGAAAAGCCCTTCCAGGAATTTGTCTCGTATGCGACTCTCAATCATTTCAATATAATTTCATATACGAGTTCTTATGTTATTAGCATTATGGAATATTATAATTGTCCTTTCTTGTTAGTATCTGCCAAGCCTACTTGTAATTATCTGATTTAACCCTATGGTTTTAGGTTTTGACCATGGAGAAATTTGAGCACCTTGGCTTTCTGTTTTACTTTGGTGATAAAGGATCTGAAGGATATCACTTGGGCCAATATGCTCCTTTTTTTGCAAATTCAGATCCTGATATGCCTGCTGTTCCTGTTCCTGCTGCACAAGTTCATGATTGGGTTCTGCAGAATATAGTTTCTTCGTTGGAAAATATTTCTGAAAGAATTTCTCCGAAAGAAAATGGCCCACCCAGTTCCTCAGATCAAGATGTTCCCATGGCTGATGCCTGCACGAGTACAAACAAGGGCTCAATAAGTGTTAGAGGTCCAAGTTTTATTGAAGGGATCTCCAAGTCATCACTTATAAAGCAAGCATCTGATCTTAAAGGCTCTTCTGTAAAGGTTTGTTTATAAGGCATATTATACGTTTTCTTTTAATTAATACATAAAATGTAATGTCCATTTGTTTTCCGATGTCTACATTTAGGCGATCTTTTGTATTTAAATGCTTATCAAGAACTGCAGAACCAGAAGGAATAAAATGGAGAAAATAACCCTTTTTTTTCCTAACAAGAAAAATCAAACTCATTTTTAGGAGAAAATTCTATTTGTTATGTCAAACGATTATCAAGGTATGAGTTGTATGTAATGATTGCATGTTGCATGTCACCATGTGGATTCATTCTTGGTCACTCATGGTTTTGGGCTGTGCTAATGCCCATGCTATGCTTCTGTGTGTGATGGATATAGAAGCTTGAAAGGTTTTGCCAATGTTATGGTTGCAAATATTTGTTTCCAAATTGACTAACTTATTTGGAATTATTTTATAGATGCGTTTGCTTCACCTTTCTTTAAGTCTGTTGTGTATAGGGAGGTAGCTCCTCATTCAAGTTGATCCTAATCTTAATTATCAATCTCAGTTCTTCTCAATATGTTCTCCTTCATGATGTGTGCAAAAATTGTGAACTGAGATTGTAATAGGTTTATCGGCTTGCTATTTTTTATTTATGGAATTTATCGGTTTGCTATTAATTTGTTTACAATTGCAGGTTTTAAATTGCCACGATTCAGTTATCTACATATTAGCACCTCTGAGATATGCCACAGTTTATGGATGCTCCGATGCTACTATTGTTCTTGGAGCTGTTGGAAAGGTAACACCAAAGGGATTTGTGTTTGTGCTTTGAATTATTGACTGTTGCAATGGTTCTGTTGCTGGAAAATCATCTAAGTTTTCTTTTTAAGCCCTTACCTATCTCTCTAATGACTTATTACTGTAATGTGAAGTGATCAACCGGGTAATTACTGTTTTGTATGCAATGGGTGTGGGTCCTTTTGACACCTGTTGACTTGAATCTTATATCTTAGACGATCTAATGTTTCTTACAGGCTGTAAGAATTGAACACTGTGAGCGAGTTCATGTGATTACGGCAGCAAAACGAATCTGCATTGCTAACTGCCGTGAATGCATGTTTTTTCTTGGGGTAAACCAGAGACCACTTATTGTTGGTGATAACCATAAGTTACAGGTGAGTTTTCACGCCTTAAAGGTGATGCGCAATTGTGTTACTAGCTGGTTCTAAGGCTTTTTACAGTATAATTTACATTTGATTGAGTTTCCCTAGGTACTGTTATGCTTTATCTTCTGCAACTGATCTTAATGCGGATTTTTTGGTTAATTGTTGAACCTATTTGATTGTTTGTAAAACTACCATCCCCATGCAATTTCTTTTCTGTGATCCCATATATCCTACTGTATGCCACATATTTAATACGTTTCATTGACATGTTATTGGTCACTATGCTTGTCTTATTGAGATTGATATCATCGGCAGTGCACCATAAGACTTATTTCCATTCTACATTCGATAGGATGCCACCAAATCTAATAGTTCTTCTTGACATCTGTGTAACACTGGAGCATCAAAGGATTTCCTGGAATTTTTTTTATAAAATTTCTCAATATTAAATGAAATGTCACAGCCCTACGTGCGAAGTTACAGTGAACATACTACACACACACCCTTTTACCTATCATTAAATTCGTGATCATATGACGTATTATATTACATCTGTGTTTTATTCTTCAAGTTCTAATAAAGAAGATTTTTGTTTTTACCTCCTGCTTTTTATCAGGTGGCACCCTACAATACATTTTACGGTCAGTTGGAGGAGCACATGAATGAAGTTGGGATTGATGCTACTATCAACAGATGGAATGAACCCCTGGCACTTGGAGTGGTTGATCCACATGATTCGTTATCTCATCCAGCAGGTGTCTCTGATGCTCAAGCTGAGTCCGGTTCACACTTAGACCCTGAGCAATTCACAAATTTTTTGGTATATTTTATAATTTTTACTATAGGCTGTTTATTTGTAGATTTGAATAGTGTATTAAAAGTTGCCCTTAGTTCCTGGAAATAATAGTTTTTCATAAGTAAACTGAACAAAACCTTGGAAAGGCTCTACCGACAATCTCTTTAGGCAAAGTAATGTTCTTTCGGGCAATCACACTTGTATTTTCTAATTATTCTTTTCGGGTGGTTGGGAGGAGGGTTGAGATGGTCTTGTAGTTGCTATAGAGTGATTCAATTTCTTTCTGAATTATCTAGTCACGTCCTATATGCTTCCTTGATGTACAGATTCCAAACTGGTATGGAGGTGAATCAGAGGGCTCCACAAAAGACAACCCATTTCCATTACCAGATATTTATGTGGCATCCCAGCATAGAAATGTATGTTTACTACAGCTGAGTATACTGACATTAATTTTTATTTTATTTTAACCAAGAATTTCCTGATATTTGTGGGGTCATGTTTTTATCTTTTCATTGTTTTATGTTTTTCTCCAGCAGAACAATTTAGGGGAGGTAAAGCAATTATTGAGGGAAGCACCTCTTGAAGAAAACAAAAAACGGGAATTATCCACTGCTCTCCATGTATATTTTAAAGACTGGTTGTATGGTAATGATCATTATTATATAGTTTCGTCAAGCTGACACACACGTGCTCTATATACTATTTGTTTGGAACATCATCTGCGCACTATTTTGCACAGCAAAGTAAATTAACATATCTTACACTTTGATCTCTCTCAAGAACTGCTTTGTTGTCAGCATTTTCAAGCGCCATTTGCACCTAATAATCAGGCAAAACAAGAAACCTTACGGAATTTAGTTTTCTTCTATCCCTTATTTATGTGGCTTTACTTAAACTATCACTTGATCCTTCTATATCACTTGATCCTTCTAGACTTAGAAGTGTGTTTATATGCATCCCATCTAATATAATTTCATGAGCTTTTCATGTTATGAAGATGGGTACAATGTGGTTTGACAAGCTTATTTAATCCCTGTGACAGCTTCTGGAAACATCCGTCAGCTTTATTGCCTACAAGGAGAATGATTTTTGCGTCATAATGCTGCGGAACAACCAAGAGTGGAATAGAAAGAAGCTTTCTGGTTTTGTCTTTCAATCCTACCATGGCCACCTTGCTGTTTCTGATGGTGCTACAGGGCGAATCAACCCTTTGTACTTTGGAATGGTACCCTGCATAATTATGCATTGATACGGTGCACAGGATGGAATCGGAATAACATTCGCTAATCTCCCATTGTAATATTTTATTTTTTGGAAAGAATAATCTTACTGTAATATTTTGTTAACCTAGGTTCACAGCCTTGTGAATTTTCCTTTTTTATTTTTCATGTGGGTCTAGAATGTTGGATCTCTACTCTAACCTTGAGTTTTGTTCCTTTGTTGCGAGGTTTCGTTTTTAGATTATGTTGCTAGAGTGACTTAGTTCTTTATATCATTTTTTATATATATAAAAATGGAACGTGATCCTGTTTTGTTGTAGACAGTCCTTATGATCTTATTGGTGTGGAACTTGAATAAGGTAGCAAAACTTGTTGAATAAGCATAACGATTTCTCTTGATCTCAACCTTATATAGATTGGTCTTTGAATCTGTAGCTGTGAGATCTCATTGGATAGAAATAAAGTAAGTTACTTTTATTTAGATTTCATTTTTGACTGGATAAATGAGAGCTCGAATTAATCAATTTTTCCGGTGAGTTTCCACCAAATTTACACTGAAAAATGTACAGCCTTTTATACATCGATACAAGCTATGGTCCCTTGGATGTTGTGTTGCAGATGCCTGAAAAATCTCCACTTACTCAAATCACTTGATGGGGTTGGAGAGAAGTGCAAAACTTTCTGATAAATGTAAGCATCTTGTGGAGGCTAGGTGGTTTGGAAAATTTGGAGTATCTTCTCGGCTTGATCGGGGAAGAAAGTGATGAATAAGTATGCACCTGGCATTTGATCAAGTAGAAGAAACAAGTAAATATCATCTCAAGGACCAACACAACAACACACGTGTTCATAAGGGTGTACAGAACATAAAAACTTACAGATTAGTACTGTTCCAAGTACAGCTGAAATCGTCCCTTGAACGGTGACTAAACCGGCTTTGCCGGCATTTTGCAACTCCGTGGAACCAACGGAATCAAATGCTCCTGGTATAGGAAAGAGAAGCCATAGCATCTGTTAACTTCACATAGAAGATAATCCAGAGAGAGCAAAAGCATTGGGATCAAAATCCTGATTACCTGGTTTTACGGATTGAAGTCCTGATGTTATACATGCTATGTTTTCGAACCCGGCTTGCTCCAACTTATTGGCAGCAGCAGTAGACCTTGGCATTAGAAAGAAACAGAATAATCGTGTCAAAATAGTTTAGAATGGGCAAAACCTTTGCCTCAGTGATGAGAAGAACTTCTATGCAACAGGAATGCCATTGTGGCGATATCCCAAGCCAATCAAGCATTGTCACGTGCTTAACTTCTCTGTATACAGTCGCAATGCATGATTGGCTCGGAAAACAGCCACAGTGGCATCCCCAGAGCAGGTACGATTCTCTTAGTGATAGATACATTTACAAATATATTAAGCCAAAAACTTAGCAGCTAGCATGCATAAAAGACTAACCTCAATCCTTCCTGGCACACCAGTAACAGTTTACTTTGAGGTGAAAACTGGGATTTAACAGATTGTACAAATTCAGGGTTGGGTTTAGTGAAAGGCAACCCATAAAACAGACCAGAAAAGTTGTTGTGGAGAGTCCTCTTTATGATTGTGCCTGCCCATTACATCTGAATCATTAGCAAGAACAAAATCCCATGTTGTTTTTTGGGGTTCCAAACAAAAACCATTATACGTTCAGTCGAAGAAAATAGAAAGAAACAAAAAATCCCTCAATTACCGGGGTCATTGTCTTCGTTTGCAATGAAAAGAGGGACATGATGGCATGATTTGATATGAGCTCGTTCAAATTGAGATTTGTCCCGAACATCAACAACTGTGTATCCATCAACTGCAATAAGTTCTTTTGCTTCTTCTGCAGTCACAAAATTCACTTCTGCTCTAATGGCCAAAGTTCGACGACGGTATGATGTCCCTAAGATGGTTCCTCCACCACGAGTTTGAGTCTCAAGTTTCGACCAAGATGTGCGGAAATTGCTGCAAAAGAAGGAAAAAAAAAGAAAAAGAAATAAACATTATCTGGCTCAGCAGTTGAATGCGTCTCTGTATCTCATAATGCTTGAAAAGAACAGAGAGATGAGTTTTAGTCTGTTTTTAGTTTTCTACACTTTCTCAGCAACCAAACAAGAAAACCCACCACCGAGAATTTGAGAAGTGTTTCAGATAGTTGAGCTAGTCTCACTAAAAAGGAAGTTGAAGATGTGAAGAATTGTTGTACATAAAACAAGACAGGCAATGCTTTACCTTGTGGAAGAGAGAGTTGAACAACAAGAGCCAATCCCTGCCAAGGATGCCATCGTTGTGGTTCCCTGGAAGCTAGAAGAAGCCTTGTGTCTCTTCCTTCTCTGTCTCTCTTCGCTCACTGTCCACTCAATGAAAAAACATCCCAGAACGACCAAGAAATTTGGGGAGGGCAATGGGTTGGTGCCACGTGGCAACTGGTTTCGGATATTAGATATGTTGCACCAAATCTTTTTACTGGGTCTTTTTACAAATCTCAATAACTGATCTCATGACATGATTTTTTCAAATTCACCAAATCAGATTGGTCGGAAATAAACCAGTTTGAATTCGGTTTTAAGAGCCTTGAACTGGCAATTCACCAAATCAGACAAATTTTTTCAAATTTGGATTTATTTTTTTACACGCGGAATTTTTTAATTAGTTTCTCTTAAATCCTAAAGTGAACCAAACCACACTCATCAGTTTCTCTTTAATCGAACTGAAACGAACCGATTCTTGTTCTTCCAACAGTGAAAAAAGAAGTACCACCATACTTAGTACCCGTTTGGCATTGCTTATTTGGGGTGATAAGTGATTTTTTAAAAATTTTGGGAAGCCCAGCCCGTTTGGTAAATTATGAGAAAATCACTTATTGTTAAAAATTGTTGTGAGAGAAAGCTACAAGGGAAAGCAGCTAATGAGGTGCTTTCATTTTCTGATTATGCAGGAATCAGTTTCGAAGAGGTGTTGGGTTTAATGATTATGCTGCAATTTTTTTTCTAATTATGCTGGAATCGGTACCAACAATACTTCTAAAAAAAAGTTTACCAAATGCCAAACTGCTTTCTCTCACAGCAAATCTAACAGCGATTATTTTCACAGCATAGCAATGCCAAACTGGCCCTTAGTGTCTATTTAGCATTGCTTATTTGTAGTGATAAGTGTTTTTTAAAAAATTTTGGGAAACTCAATCCGTTTGGTAAACTATGAGAAAATCACTTATTGTTAAAAATTATTGTGAGAGAAAGCTATAAGGGAAATCAGCTAATTAAGTGCTTTCATTTTCTGATTATACGGGAATCAGTTTTGAAGAGATACTGAGTTTAATGATAATGAGGGAATCATTTTTTGATTATGTGAAAATCAGTACCAACAACACTTTTAACAAAATTTTTACCAAATGCCAAACTGTTTTATCTCACAGCTGATTTCTTTTACAACAAATTTGACAGCGATTATTTTCACAGCACAACAATGCCAAATTGGCCCTGATAAGCCTTAATCTATTATAGGAAATATCACAATCCATTATCACAATAGAGAGTTGAGAGCAAGAAACTAACGAATGTATATTTGAATATTTCCCAAGAATAATTGAAAATATTTTTGTAAAACTGTTCTTATCATGTGACAAATAATAAGTACATAATAAATAGTCCTATTTTCTAGAATTTGTGTTTTTAATACTAACTATAATTTAAATTACAAAATAGATGAATTAAATTCGAGTGTAAAAGATGAATAAGTTGCCTTAGCAATTGACATTACCCACAACATATCATTTTTTCTTTCTTGAATTTGATAGGCAGTACGTAAGGAGCGCTTGGGTTAAGGATCAACTCATAAATAGAAAAATGTTTCCACCCATGGTAATATTGGATATTCTTTTTATTATTAATTTTTTATTTTTTATTTTATAAATTCCTTGCATTACTTTTATCTTTCCCATTTTATACGAAGAAAAGAAGTGTATTTTCTGTTGATAAGTCAAGAAGATTGACTAATGACAATGGAAAAGACCAATAGAAACAAAGTCACCTCGTCATTGACAATACCTACATACAGGGTCTCTTCATTTTATAATGAAGGAGGATGATGATATATAAAACTCACATTTGATTTATAAAATTGTAGAGAGATCGAAGAGAGAGAGAGAGAGAGATGATGGGATTTTTATCATCAATCTGTTGCTGCCTTCATGGTGCTCGTGTATTCAACCAAGGATCAGCAGTTGCCACAGCCTCAGAGAGGCAGCCTCTGATTTTGAGTCCTAATTTTGTTCAAACTGAAGCTCCAGTGCCGATTCTGGTTCCACACTTTCCTGTCAACTCCAAGCTCTATCATATGTAGAGAGATTATGTACTTTTCTTGTTCTTGAGAAGAGGCCAACTTTTTTTTTTTTGGGTCTTTTTTTTTGTATGTTGATTTTCAGTTTTTTGGAACGACAAAGTTCGCAGTCTATGTAAACTTGTCATATCTTATTAACGTAAACTTTTGTGTTTGAGTTTATGTACAAGGCAATAAGATCGATGGGAATTGGTGGGTGAATTGAAGAAATTTCACCTCAAATTTTCTGGTTTAAAAGTTAAAAGTATTACCTCTCAGTTTTGGGATGGTGTTACTTTCTAAAATTCATATAGCGGCCGTGACAAGAGGGGAAAAATGGCAAAGCAGAAACCCTTCAACACGATTAGCAAAGTAAATACACAACTTCGATGATCATTTGGTCTGATTAATCTTCATTTCGTTGGAAGAGGTCGTGAGTTAATTGCGAAATCCATTGTCATTAGTTCACAGTGATGCTTAGCAACTGTCAATAATTGGAATTGAAACCAGTCTAATTATTATTGAACTTTCGTACAAAATAATATATGTTTGCTCAACTTACTAACAGCATATTTGAACGCAAATATGAAAAAAAGCAGATTTATTCAAGACATCCATTCAAGGTCAAAAACTTAAATTTGGACAACAGAGAAAGAGAACTAAAGAGTATGATTACATCTCCAGAAATACATCCAATTCAAGAAACAGTCTTCTCTTTTCGTTAGCTTTGCCAATATCTTCCTCCAAGAGCAGCACTGGTAAGTTTTTACGAATCGGCAGTGGATCTTTTCTTCGTGGTGTAAGGATAGTACTCCTTGCCATTATCGATTCTTGTTGTCTGGCCTCCAGCATCAATGAGTGAAGAAGTAACCGCTAAGGCTGCCCCAGCAGAAATTGCAGTTGAAATGCTCTTTCCTGTCCAATGGACATCAAATAATTAACATAATTGAGAACATTGGAGGCTTATGAGAACAACTACCAGCTAGCACAGTAAATATCAGTATATCAATTTAGAACCTAGAGTCCAAAGTCCGGATTCATTTACTCCCTTGTAATAAACACATCAACTCTACATGCTCAATAATCAAAATGAAGATGAGATCAAACCAATAATGATAAGAATGCTCATTGAGTGGAAAGAATATTTGGGCAAGCAGACAGACACATTAAATTAGGAGGATTAGAAAATAAACTACAAATTTCATTAATGAATGGAGATCTATAGGTCATTTATGCATTCTGTATGAGCTGAAAGAAAGTGAGAAGTGCTAGTAGCGTGATTCCCAGACACAAGGATGTTTTGCTTCTTACAAACCAATCCATCTCGATTATTGCAAGTATACTCTGCTAACAAAGTTCAAAACAAAAAAAGTAAGAACTCAATGTATGCTCTTCAAATTCAAAATGTACTAAGCCCCTTAAATTTATATAATAGCAACACAAGTTTTGGACCTTTAGATGAAAGTACATTGAATGGCTCATATTAGCTCTAGCATATGAGAGAGTATCATTGGAAAAACATCTTGAAAACTAATTTTGTTAACCAAACTAATCTTAGCCATTCAATGTGCTTTCATCTAAATGCCCCGAGCATGTTTGAGAAACAAGGTTAAAAACTGTTGACAATACAGAGATAATTTGTGCCATTAAATGTGCGTTGGAAAATTAAAGGAGCTGTTGATCCTAACCCTAGATTTTACCCATAAATGGATATCTTCTTTTAAGGTTTAAGCAATATTAGGATAGGAAGAAATAAAACTATACATGTACTAATTCCAGAGCAACTAATGAGGTTCATGTGAAAGTGAATTACTAAGACAGTTTCTCTTAGTTGGACTAGGGATCTTAAATAAACTTTTCAGCAAAAGAAAAGTTCTCACCACTAACATTCTCAAAGTTCCATTAAATTCTGCGTCCATGTTTTAAAAATATTGTCACACCATAGCCAAGTCACTGTTGATAATTACACGATTTACACAAAATATATCACCAAAGGCTAAATGAGATGGGTTGCTGCCAGCAATTTATTCTTCCAAAAAATTCAAACCTCCCATTTAACGCAATACCCAACAGAAAAAAAAAAAAAGACAGTTCCTGCTCTCTGCTGACATTTGTATGACATGAAACAACAAATTACCCATTCCATATCATTTATATGGTCACAGCAAAGTTCTCACTCTCTCACTCAACATTCGTCCAAAATACATAATACATCTATCATCATTACAGAAAATATTTTCTACCTAAATGCAATTTGACCCTCACATATCTAAGAATTTTTTCTTGTGTATCCATACAAATCATACAGTAGTTATCACACATAACAATCATCTAGCTAAAAGGGTGACATCATCAGAGCCAGCTCCATATGATTTTCACCAGCAACATGCCTTTCTTTTTGTTGGAAATATTAGATATATGTAATAGATAGTTAGTAGCAGGATCCAATAAATTTTGGAGAAGTTATACACACTCCTTTATAACCAGCATATGTGTCAAATTTATTGGTCTCTATTTCTGTAGCATAAGCCACCTCAATCCCATAGTCTTATCAATCAAAACTAACCATTTATGAAGATTATAGATGAAGCTTATGACATACTTCAACAAAAAGAACATTGAACACAAATCTTTCTCCTAAAAACTTAATCCCTATTTTTGGAAAAGTAAAATCCAATTTGGTTCGAAGAAATACCAATAAATAAAAAGAAAACAAAAGACTGACCTGGAAATTTTGAATAAGATCACGTCTGAATTAGCTTTTAGTTGTGACCGAGTATAGTAATTACCACAGATTATCACTCATGGCAGCAGGAATTAAAAGTTGAAGGAATAAATTAGGCATCAAAAGAAATCTCACCTTTGTAACCAAGAATAGTCGACCCAGCAACAAAACCACCAACAGCTCCATTGATAAAGTCTCTCTTCATCCTGTAATTCTGCACGATCTGCTCAACACCAATGTACACTCCCCCAATTGCAGCAAATGTGATCCCGTAGTTTCCCATCATCTTAAGGGTCCTTATCAGCCCTGGAAGAGCGACACTTCTCTCAACACGAGGCACATCATACCAAGTAGCAACTATGGTCCCAAAAATAGTTCCAGTAACAAATCCATTTGTTGCACCCTTAATTGTCTTCATGGTAGGACTATCCTCATCCTCCAAGTACCTGCGCTCCGCGGGGTCCAAGGAGTCCATGACTGTCTAATACTAACTGGGCACTGAAAAAAACTGCAAGAAAGTAATTCATATATCAGCACTTAGGCCTCATTGAACCTTTCCCAAAGGGAATTTTTCAACTTCTACCATGCAAGGCAAAGAAGGAAACTGTGTTTTCCTTTGCTCTCTCTGTTTTTAACATATAAGCTTTACTGGGTTCCAATCCTATAGAAGCATTCATTTCCCTTGATGGGCAGTGAGTGACATACATTTAGCATTTCTAATAACCCATATTTCATTTCTTAAAAAAAAAAAAAAAATCTTCCACACTAACAAACTAAGCATTTGGGAAAGAAAAAAAAATCCTAACATGAAAATTTGGGCAAACAAAAAAGAAAAAATTACAGAAGAATAAGTAAAATCTTATTTTGTATCATAATAGGGCATTGTTTGGTAATCCATTCCAGAAAAAAAAAAAAAATTAAAAAAAAAAAAATCATCCACATAGATGCAATTAAACACAAATTCCACAAAACCCAAATATTATGTGACTATACACCAAAATCGATGCTAATTTGAGTAAATGCTAATGCCCGAAATGAAGATCCAACCATTAACAAAACAAATGTTAAAATAGATAAATCTAAACCCTAAATATGTATATGCATATGATCGAGGAGCATATGAATCCATGAAAGAGCCAAAACGAAAGCAGAAGCTCAAGCTCAGGCGAACAATGAAAATTACCTTTTCAGGAGAAAAATGAGAAGCTGGCGAGTTTCTACTCAGTGCTCTCACAACGAAGACACAGAAGAAACAAAGACTATCAGTAAAAATGGTCGAAAATGGCATCTGCTCCTTGTTGCACCAGATTACCATTACTGTGTGCAATGACTATTTTGCCCCTCACTCAAAATTGGGCTCCTATATACGACGACAGTCCGTAACCCGTGTTGTTTTTCATTTGGGTCCCGACCCGTTTACCCGTAAACCTCCTGCACCACTTTCATTTCAGACTTTACAGTCTTTCACTCATTTCTCAAATCACACAGAGCTGAGATTCTTAGAAGAAGGGAAACTGCTTTCCCTAGAAAACGTTTTCCCGGAAAATGCCAGAAGATATTGCCAAACTCCCAATCGACATCACATTTTCTCGTCTCGGAGGTACATAGAACCACCGGAATTCAATTTTTCCTTTCAGATTTTTTTTATATTTATGTTTTTTTTTGGGATTGATAATTTTGTTGCGTTGGGATTGAATTGAAGAATGGCTGGTTGATCGGAAGAGAATACCTGGAGACTGGAGAAAGCGATTGGCAGCAGTGAGAGCTCGGATTTCCAAGGAATTCGCTTCCCTTCCTAAGGATATCAATCCCTATTTCCATAGCTTAGAGGCTGATGGTTGGTTTTTTTCAAACTTAATCCATTTTCGAATTGTGAATTTGTGCTTCTATTGGGAATTGGGTGCTTGAGACTCAATGGGTTAACTATAATGCTATTTCTAGGAATTGGTTACTTGGAGGCCAAACAGATATATGATATTCTTGCGAAGTCAGCTCCAGAAAGCCGGAATATATTCGGCCGGCTATCTGGTGCTTCTGTAAGACCTTCAACTCTCTCTTTCTCCTTTGCACAAACCTACTTGAATTGTAATATGAATATATATGTGTATAAATTTTTTGTTTTGTTTGGGTAGGGTGCTTGGGAATCAATTGTACGTTCTTTTGAGAAGGATTATGTATATCTTGGCGAGGCTGCTCAAATAATGGTTCAGAATGTGAACTATGAGATGTAAGTATGTGGTTTTGCCAATGCCTGCTTGGTTACTTCATGATAAGAAGAATAGTTAAAACTTAAGGGTATTTATAAGTGATTTGTTTTGATTATTCTTTTTCTCCTGTTATGAAGTCCATATCAGAAAAAGCAGGTGCAAAAGATTCAGCAACAATTAGCAGAACTAGAGCACAAGGAAGCTGATATTAAGAGAAGTGCAACTCTATCAGCAGCCAAGTATGTAGAGGCTTGTCAAGAACTTGGGCTGCAGGTTATATCTTGGACCCCCCTACTTCTTGTTTTCTCATTTGGCTTGATAGGTTTTCCTTCTTAAATTTGGTATCTGCCTGTCTGGTTCTTTTCTTTAGGGAAAAAATGTGAGGTTGGAACTTTTAGAGACTGCGAAATCACTTCCAAGTACATTTAGCAAGATTTTGGAAGTTTTAAATGGTGATTCTGTGTCAAGGGCTCTGGAGTATTATTCAAACTTTGTTAGAGATGCTCACAAAGACAAGGATGTAAGGCGATAATAATTTTTATTTGTTTCATGATATGAAGAATAACTTCTTTGTTGTTTGTAGATGTTGATGGAAATTTGAGATCATTGTGACTAATATCATATATCAACTCTGGTATTTGTGAATGTGATCACAGAGATCTTTGGTCGTGTTGACAAACTTGAAAGATTTACGTGAACATCCCCCGTCATTGAATGTTCCTATAGGCTCAGAGGTTGTTGATTCTGGGAATGTTCAATCAAGCAATGATGAGACAAACAATGTGAAAGTGGATGTAGACATTAATGCAGATAGTATAGACTGGGATTTTTCTGTGGATAGTTCTCAGATTGATTGGGATATTGGTACTTTGGAAGAAACAGAGGACACTGGTAATGGTTTGGGTCCTTATGAAATGGTTAACGCGAGTGAGATCTTGCAGAGTGCTCCAAATGAAGCTGTAAAATCTGATCAGATCCCAGAGATCTCCGTGTCAGAGATATCTTGGGATATTAGTGTTGAGACTCCTCAGGTTGATGTGATTGATGATGTCAATTTTCCTAACGTGGTCGTAGACAATCAAACATCTGGTCTTGATACTTCAACTGAAACAACTGAAACAACTGAAATCAAGGAAAGCAGGAGCCAACTTTTGGAGACAGAGTACAGGAACAAGATTCTTGATGATCTGAATGAGGTATATGACAATATTTCTTATGGCTGCATTGGATCTATTTGTTCCATTTGTTCTTCTGGTATAATATTGTCTGTTTTTGACTGAAAGATCCTACTAGTTCCTGTTTTATATCTGTGGTCAGATCACGAAGCTTCCTTTACATGAATTCATGTTCTCTATTAATATTCTGCTATCAGGTGAAAGCTTTTTTAAATCAGCGATTGGTTGAGTTGAAGAATGAAGAAACTTTGTCCTTGCAACATCAAGTCCAGGCAGTTGCTCCCTTTGTGCTGCAGCAATATGCACATGATGCCATCGAGGCAATGCTATCTGATGTTTCTTTGGCCATTTCACTGCTGACAAATAGGAAGACAAGGGACTTGATTATGATTCTCAACTCCAAAAGGTAACACAAAATATTTTTTCTTGATTTGTGTCTTTTTAAAATTCGTTTAGGTGTTTATATTTTGAATTTCAAACAAGAAAATCATAGAATGTTCCCAAAAGCAGAATCAGTGCCAGTATTTAGTTAAATTGAATAAAATTCCCTCCTAAATTTGTGTGGCACACAGACAATTTGCATATATTAGCATCTTGGATGTAACTTTTTGCCAGTACAAGAAATAATGAGGCGATAAATCTGGAGACTGTACTTGCTTGATCTTGTTTCTCTTTCTGTCTTTGCATGGTTACTCCTAATTGTGTGTTGTTATATCAGAAAGATCCTTTATACCATCAAATAATGTTTTTAATAAAATTCTTAAACGTTTAAATTGGCTTCTTGTTGCAGCTTTCTAGAATTGGCTAATCCTATTTCGGATAATTCTATTTTAATTGTGGTTTTAATGAATAGGTATAGGTTAAATTCCTCTTCTGTTCTAGCTGCAATATTTAGCATGTTACTTAAAGTAGCCTTGCCATTATCCATATACTATAATTCTTTACTACTTAACTCCCGTTTTTTTGGTTTTGTTTCTGTTCTGTGAACTGAAGCAGTATACTTAAAACTTATGTCAACCTTAATTTCAGGTTTCTAGACAGATTAGTGAGTTCATTGGAAGAAAAGAAGCATCATGAAGTTAAGTTGAAAGATGGTTTGAAGGGTATAGCTGCCAAACGCATGGAGCTGCAAAATTCATTATCTTCTTCCTGGCCTAAGCAGGTGATCTATTTATTGATAGCTTTATACCCTTACATATATTGGGAGTGGGAGGGTTGAAGTCTCCCAGTTTTAGTGGTAAATTATTTTGGTTCTTCAGGTATAAAATTAGGAAATTTATGTTTTCCATTATAGTTATGATCATACGTCTGTTTCTTCCTTTCCCCTTCCCCTTAACTCTGACTGCTGAAAGATAGCTATGCTAGAATCAGTCATTTTATGTTGTTTTTGACTTCTGGGCCTCTGGTCCTGTCTTGCTTCTGTTTGTGTAAAAATACTATTATTCAGAGAAATGCAATCATCCACTCTCTCTTTGTTAATGTCAGATTGAATTTTTGGTGCAAAATACTAACCCCGGGTTCTATTACAGGAAGCGGCTCTTGCACAAACCCGGGAGCTGAAGAAGCTGTGTGAAAGCACCCTTTCATCCATGTTCGATGGAAGACCTGTTAATATAATTGGAGAGATCAATACCCTTTTGACTAGTGGCCTTGGTGCATAGGAAGATGGTTGCTTCCTTTCATCCATGTTTCATGGAAGATCTGTTAATATAGTTGGAAAGATCAATACCCCCTTAGACTTTAGTGGGCTTGCTGCATAGGAAGATATGGTTGGAGAGATCATCCAGGTTTAACATAATCGGAGACATCAATTTCATTGGAATAGTGGCCTTTATGCACAAGAAGATGTTAACTTCCATTGATAGTGAAACATTCCATACTCTGCGTACGTGTTTTATTTTATTTTATTTTTTATTTTTTGTAGTCGTGGTTCTTTTTTTGCTTCAAGATCTTACAAAAATTGAAAGAAAAAAAGAAAAAGGAAAGAACAAGTCTTCTAAAATCCCAGTGAATCCATGAAAGAGGTTTCCCTAACTCGTAACAAACTCAACATATAATTTTGCAGAAATCAGTCACTTCAACTTTGTGTAGTCTACAAAAATGACAGATAGCAATGGTACGTATATATTTGGACCCTTTAATTTCCCTTATGGCAAAGATTGCCAAATATGCTAATTCATGAAAAGAAGGCCTGTACAAAAGAATATACAGCATTTGTCATGCGAGAGAACACAATCTTGTAGCAAACATCCAACGCAGCAGATTCAGTTTGTGTGCAGCGATCAAATGGACAAATAGCTCATTGAAGGTGAGCCCATGAACTGGCTGTTGGTTGAACGGAAAGATCTCTCGAAAGGGTCAACTTGAACACCATAACCATCTACTCCTTTACCTTTCCCCATGTAATTCAGTTTCTGGATTAGTCTTGATAGAGATCCCACAACCTCTGACATCGGCGGTCGGAATTCCTTCACAGGCTGTTCAAGTTTCAGTGACACAAACAAAAAAAATCAAATTTGTTCAACAGTTAAGAAACACCCATCAAAGCAATTACATGTTATCAGATAGAAGCTAACGTTTGTTCAGTGCATAAGCAACTTCAACAGAAAAATGACTTCTAAAAACACAGCTTTCAACTGATAGCTTCAAGTAATAACAGTACTAGAATCGGTTGTTGTTTTTCGAAATCCCTAAGAAAACAGAGATTCTCTTAATGCATAAATTTAAGGTATGTGCTTGTACCTGTATACAGAGGGAGACAATGTCAGCAAATTGGGAGATAGCCTTGGAGGAAAATGTCCTTTTAATGCCGGGATCAATCATCTCAGCCAGACTCTCACTGTCATGAAGCCGGAATGAAGCCCATTTCACCAGTGATTGCTCCTCCCTTGGTATTGAACTATGTAAATCAAAAGAGCAGCATACGTTCACAATCAAGAAACAAGACAATAATAATGTTGAAAAATGGGAAAACTGCGTATGAACCATGCGTACTTATCAAAAGGTTTCCTTCCTGTTAGTAGCTCCAAAAGCAACACTCCATAGGCATAGATGTCACACTTTGTGCTATCAATGCCTGGTTGGCCATGCTCAGGTGCAATGTAGCCAGTGTCACCGATAGCATTTTCTGAAGCCTGTTTGAATCAGAAATATGAAGTTAAGCAGTTTAGCCTGTGTCAGTTTATTACCAATTGTTTTGTATCAGCATAGAAGTATGACTGATTTATAAAAAGTATATACCTTTAGCTTAAGCCTATTGCTTGTAAGTGGCCTCAAAATTGCAAGCCCACAGTCACAGATTTGAGGAGCAAGTTCTTCATCAAGTAAGATATTGGCACTCTTCAAGTTGCTATGAGCAACTGGTGGTGTGAATGTGGAGTGCAAATAGCTGAAATCCAAATAAACCAAACAGATTAGTAACGAGGATAACTACATTATTTCCCTCACATAGAAGGGATCAATTGCTACCTAGGAACTAAGAACTCAACATCTTTAAATCTTTCTAACTTTCAAGATCATGATTCGTGAGATATATTGCAATTAAAATCCACATTTCATTGAAAAAAAGGGTATAATATTTACAGTTTGCGACTCAGTAAATTATTTATTCGAAATGTCGTTCCACTAGGTGTGGACAAAGAGATATGAACTTGCTGTAGAACAATATACAATACTTACTCTAATGCTTGTGCAACACCAAGAGCAATCTGGAGACGAAGGCCCCATGACAAAGGCTTGTATTCATCACTGTGCAGAGCATCATGAAGGGATAAATTTCTAACATACTCATACACAACAAGATGCTGTCCATGCTCTACACAATAGCCAACCAGTGGTACTATGTTTGGGTGAGTCAAACGTGAAGCAGTCCAAATGACATACAAGAATTGTTCTTCTTCATTGAAAGACAATCCTGCCATGTTGATGTTCTTCACAGCCAAAATCTAAAACAAAGGAATAACAGTCAAAGAATTTTCACGAGTTCCATAGAAATTCACTGTGGCTATAAGTAGAAATAATTAGTCTAAGGAAATTTCAGGTTTATACTTGGCCATCAGGAAACACGGCCTTGTAAACCGAACCAAGAGATCCTTCACCCAGTAAGTTTTCTTGACAGAAGCTGTTTGTAGCTAATTGAAGCTCTGCCACAGTGTACTGCTTTGCTCTCATTGGGAATCTGTACTTATCAGAGAAACTTTTTCTTCTAGGATTTTTCTGCATTCTGTAAGCAAGAGGTAGTCGCCTAGGAGGTAGAATGGGTGACCTGAAGGCCAATATTTGTGGGCTTTCTTCTGCAGTAGAAGAGCATATATAACAAGGCAGGGAGCAGATCAAGAATTTAAAAAAAAAAACTGAAAAAGAAAAGGCATGGAGAAGCTATGCAGCAGAAGTGGATTAAGACAAGTTCCTGTCAAAATTTATTGCCATTAGACATGTTGATATCAAGATGAGGTTTGTGCCATTAGTTACAAGGAATGTCTTTAAACCTGGATTTCAGGTTTAAACACCATGTCTGAAAGGGCATATACAGATGATATCATCACCTAAGCGTTCACTTTCAAAGCTAAAATGATATCTAATCAGTGAGATGATACAATATATTACAAGAAGAACTTCAATTCTGAGCTAAGCATAGGGTTGAGCTTGCAGCGGTCGGCTCGTTTAAAGATGAGAGCTAAGGTAAATGTGCTTTGGACTAAACTAGCAGGGCAATAATCTTTACTTTAATTGATTGCAAGAGTACAGATTTCAGGCCTGTTGGTTAAATTATATAGATTACTACAATTATTTACTGATAGATTGTATACAGGATCAGTATGAAAGTGAGTGAGAGTTTACCTCTGGCAGTATTTCTGACTGAGAAAGAATGCATTGAGCTATTACTGCTCCCCAAGGTTATAAGCCTCTGCGCACGTGATTGATTGATGCGAACTGCAATGTAAAGGGCAACACATGATGCCACTAGAGTTCCTCCACCAACCAAAAATGCTATTCCTCCAGGGCCAATCCTTTTCTTCTTGAGTCCACCTAATTTCTTAGAGGGGTTCTTCGCAATGGCACTTGACTGAGTTGCTGGGGGTCCAGGGATGTTCTGGTCAATGGCAGTTGCCTGGGTTTGCAGAGGGAAGTCCCAGGGTGGAGAGTTATCCCCTACATGAAAATTATTTCCCCCAAACCTGAAAGAAGATAAATGTATGATGTTTACTTATTTTTTTCCTTTGCAGGAGAAGGAGATGTAATAACAACTGATCACTTACCATAAATTTGGTATGGACTGAAAATGATTTGGAATGATACCGCTGAAATAATTATCTTGAATGTTCCTGTCAACAGAAAATGTGCAAGCAAGCAATAAGAAAACAGATAAACAAAAATGCAAAACACAGCAAAAGGCAGGTAGGTAGAAACCTACATATCAGTTAGCGGAAGCTTAGCTAGATAAGCAACTGATCCAGTAAATTTGTTATTCTGCAAGTACCTGCAGATGCACCCAATGGACATGTGAATCGATGACACGTAATTGTAGAAATAGACTATCCCAAGCATGAAAGCACTACAACATGGGGAAAAAAAGTTTAAAACAGAACAAAAACTCACAATCCAGTGAGATTTGTCAAGGATCCAAATGAACTTGGTAGATCTCCAGTGAAGTTGTTATATGACAAATCCCTGCAGAAAACAAGAACTCACCAGTAAGAAAGGCATATTATATTGCAGCCTGACCATTATCCAAACTTGTAATTTGATATCTCAACCAGATCACAATTCATCCAATGACAACATGCTGCGATTTAGAGTACAAAAATAGAAATCAACAAACCCGTGATATACCAACAAAGAAGATTAAAAGTTGAGCATCTGTTATTCTACATCAACTTAAAGGATCAAAGTTAAAACCCCCATTTCAATTTCACTTGAAACCCAACATTAAAAGAGTTACATGAAAAGAAGCATACAGTTCTCTTAAATTCTGTAGGCCGGTAAATACATTGCCAATAGGTCCAGATAACAAATTGTGGCTTAGATTCCTGCAAGGAAGGAAAATTTCAGTTTATGACAGAACAATCATGAACCAAAAATCAGTCAGGGAATAAGCAACTCACAAATGTCGGAGGCTTTTCATGGTAGGTAAAGAATGGGGAATATTTTGGGTCATATAGTTGCATGCCATATTTCTGTACATGTGAGAAAGCAGAATTATCACAATTACAACCAAAAAAAAGAAGAAAAAAAAAGTAAATGATCTAAAATTTGAAATTTAACCAATCAGTTGTCTGAACTAAGCATCATACTTACATATGAGTAGCATTAGGGGGTAAGACATATGGAATTTCACCCACAATGTTATTTGAACTAACGTCCCTAGAAGATTAGAAACCAGATGAAAATGAATCAGCAAAAGTTGTGCTTGCACAGGCATACGTAAAGCTAAAAAACAGCAGAATGATCACTTACAATTGCTTCAGATTGAAGAAGTTATAGAGCTCGCCAGTAAGATACCCTGAGAGACTCAGACCATGAAGTTTACTGCATAAGGTGAGAGAAGAATTAAGTTTGGTACATTGTTAAGGTAGCCCAAGTCTGAAAAGGTGCATAGTTAATGGAGCTGTGTGCATTACAGGTATATTACAGATGACCCAGAACATGACACTCCACCCCATGATTCACCACAAGGATCCCCGCCGTCCGATTTCCATCCCTTCAGCTGTGGTGGGTGGTTAAGGGCTCTGTAAAGATCTTGAAGAGCCGTGACTGCAATGCACAGAATGTAATAATAAACTTGAAACCAGTACAGCTAAGATTATTCTAAATGAATATTCTATTCCAGAAAAAAAAAGCCATTCTGCCCTTCTCAGCAGAATGTACAACATGGTAGTCCAATTGATTTTTAATTTTAATTTTTGTGGGTAAACTGGGAGAATTAAGAAAGTCCAGTTGACTAATTATGAACTATTATTTCTTCAAACAACCACAAAAATTACTCTTTCTAATACTTTTCAAAGACGACAGGTCGTTTTGAGCAAAAGACCGTTCAGAATTTTCCCGCCCAAAGCTGCGGCCTTTCTGTTTGGTTGCTCGTAAAACCCTGGAAAATTAATCGGCACAAAATTCGAGCCTTCTAAATTCTGATTCTTTTGCTTCAAACACATAAAAATTAAAACTTTGTTGCCCCCTTTTCCCCCTATCCTGAATAACCGAGAATTTAAAGCTCAAAATTCAACTCTATTTCTTTTCTACTTTTCCTACACTTTCTCAGTGACCAAACAGAGGATAACGAACACTCTATCCCTAAACAACGATCTTCACCAACGTCATCTATCAACTTTAACAGTGAAAAAGACTCCATATAGAACGCCAAGAAAATCAAGAAGAAAAAAAGGAAGGATCGTACCATCACGCGGATCAGTAAATGCCCCAGCCTCTAAAACCAGAATGGCGGAGATGAAAACTACCGCGAAGCACACACATAGGCTCTGTTTAGCCATATCCTCTAGAATAAGACTGCGGCAATCAAACGGAAGAAATCGTTTCAGAAACAGTGTAACATAAACTAAAATTAAATGCATTTTCTTTCATTTTCCTCCAGTTTCTCGGAAACCAAACGGAACAGAGTGTTCAAGAAAGAGTGTAGAACTAACCGAAAATGCAATCAAGAACACAATTCCAAAAAAAAAGCTAAAGACAAAAACGACGTCGAAGCTGTAGATTGAATATAGAAATGCTTAGGGTTTATAAATGAACCTTTGGAGGAAGCAACAGGCACAGAGAGAGAGAAAGAGAGAGAGAGATTGTAAAGCAGAGAGGGTTTGGAATGTGTGCTGTGGAGGTTGCAGAGAGCCAGAGAGAGACTGATAACAATGTCTTAACGAGTTTGACAATCGTTGAATCGCTGGACCCCACATCAGCACAAAACCGTTAGTTTCGTTATTTTCGCACGTGCCACTTCTCCAGCGTTTGTTACAAAACTGGGCCTAATAAAAACCCGGCCCAAGCCCAATAGTCCTGGGTTCTTCAGAAAATTGATTTTTGTTTTTTCTTTATTTTAAAAAAAATGAAAATAAAAGGAAAATAATTCAAAGGCTTACTGTTCGTTTTTGCTTAGTGAATCGTTGTGTGGGTGCTCGAGCTCTCTGGCTATGGCGGAAGAAGACGATTACATGGGGGACCTCTCTCAGTTCCTGACTCCAGAAGCCTCCGGCCCTCCAGGACTTTTATCCAAAAAGGTAGGGTTTTTAACTAGTAAGGTTAATTTCTGTTTGGTTCCCTAGAAAATGTATCGTAAGAATCATGAAACCTAGTTCTGATTTTTTCTTGTTGCTTTTATTTTTGTTCTGGGTTTTTTAGTTTCTTTCTCAATTGTTATGGAAAAGGGTTTGTTTGCATCCAATGGAGCATGAGTTTTGTGTTTTTGAGCTAATTCTTCATTTTTTGGTGAACAAAAGCTCTAACAGTAATGTACCTATCTATATTTCAGATTTCTAATAGCAAAAACCAAAGTGTTCAACCCTCTAAGAAAAAATCCAAAGCACTAAACTGGCAAGAACAGCGTAAACTAGATAGGGAGAAAAAGCAGCAGGAAGAGGATGAGAAAACCTTGGCCAAAATAGAGGCTGCTCCTATTCCACAATCCAACATAGGATTCAAACTTTTAAAACAAATGGGGTATACCCCAGGCTCAGCTCTTGGCAAAGAAGGATCAGGCCAGGCTGAGCCAGTGAAGATTGACATTCGGCGCTCACGAGCTGGAATTGGGCGGGAGGACCCGCATAAGGAGAAAAGGAAGAGAGAAGAGATGAGGACTTGGGCAGAGAGAAGGAATGAGAAGGTTATGATGGAGGAGTTTGGGTCTAGGAAAAAGTCACAGTGGCGGAGTCGGAGAGTTGTGGTTAATTTTAAGAAGGCGCAGGCTGCTTTGGATCAATTGGAGAATAAAGAAGTTGTGCCGCCGGAGAAGAATGAAGATGAAGAAGAGGAGGGTGGAGAGGAGGAAGAGGAAGAGGAAGAGGAAGAGGAAGAAATTACAGAAGAGGTGTGTTTCTTGAATTGTTGTTCTTTTTATTTTAGTCTATAATTGGTTTAATTGAGCATCCTATTAATGCAATATGACTGAAATTTTGGCATAAATGCATGGTTGACATGCAGAGCAAAGAACATTAGATGGATTATGATGATTTGCATCCAAATTGGAACTGTTGTTGAGTTATTTTTCAGTTAGCGCCCGCTCTCTTAAATTGGAAATTTAAGTGAGAATAAGTCTGGTCATCTATGAGTTTCACTAGAATCGTAGATAACATGAAAAAGCAAACCTGTGGCCTTTTATAATGTTGAATATTGTAAAATTTAAACCAAACTCTTGTTGATCGTGTCATTGATCTTCCTGCTGGTAATCAAAATTTTCTTATCTAGTTTACTGTCAGGTTCTGGGCGTAGGATAAACTTTTAGATGGTCTTTGTAATAACTAGTTCTGAAACTTCCAGCTTTGAATAATTTAATAACCAAGAGCTAAAATTGGGGAAATGTGAGTTGATTGTATCCAGATTACTGTAGTTCTGTTATGCTAGATTCTCTTTCTTGGGTGTATCAGGAGTTGGGTCTATTTCCAGGCCTTGGAGACCTATTTCCACCCCTTTCTGTTTCTTCCTTGACCTAATACCTTCGTATTATTGCTGCTTGATGTTACTTGGGAAAGTTGAAATATTAGTTATAATAACCTGTGATGATGGTTACTCTTTGGCTGCAGGATTTGCTAGAGATATTGATGAAACTGAGAGATGAGCATCGATACTGCCTCTTTTGTGGATGCCAGGTAAGCCCAGCACATGGACTTGTCAAACACTTACAAAGATTTAGGAATTATCATTTACTTCCAAGAGGGAAATTTGAGCTGAATTGCATGTTTTCAACTCTGAACTACAACTACAACATTTTTGATTGTTATGCTATTCTGCTGTTTATTTCAGTATGAATCAATGGAGGCACTATTATCCCACTGCCCTGGAGCTGATGAAGATGACCACTGATCTAAGTTCCCTAATGCTGTGTACATCCAGACCTTCTTCCTTGTTTGAATAGAGAATACTGAGAGGTAATGCAACTCTTCTTTGGAGATGGATGCACTTGCTTGTTATGGAGATTTTTTTTCATTCTTGCTACCGATTGACTTTGTAAGTTCCTATCCTCCGATGTGCAACTCTCTGAGTGAAAAACCAGTAGGAAGGCACTGAAGTTGCTCACTCAGATATTCAATTGAAAGTTGCAGCAGCTAACCCTCATAACTATGTTGGGAAAATCCCTATAATCGAGATTGTACTAAATCACACCTCTGTGAGTTCCGTTTGAAATATCTCCCGAGTGTGTGGATAAATAACCATATGTACACAACTATAGAACTTGTGGACGACAGATTAGGCTGGGCTTTGCCCCGAAGTAATTGTTCTTTGTTAGTTCTTTTTTGTTTTCAGGGCTCATCCCGCCTTGTAACCGATAAAAAAAAAAATAATTGTGGAATTTCCTCAGAGCAGGAGTTTTGTACATGTATATAGAAGCTCAATGCTCAACAATAAACGAGGGTACTTTATTGAGATTTGGAAAGGCTTGCCCAATGGTTTTGCAGATTAATCTATGTGGCTGGCAATGAAATCTATAATATTTGTTTTCCATATTGGATTTCAATATAACTCATGAAACATTGTAGGTTTTTATCTGGACAAATTCAGGGCCCACCAGTCTAAGATTCAACCTGTAAATCTTTGGTGTTTGAAATAAAAAATGGAAGAGAACATTTAGCGCCAACCTGTTTGAAAATTAAGCTGAACTATGAGCTACAGCCATATTGCAAGCATCAACACCTGACGGCACTGAACCCAATTTTAGCACAAAGTGCTTAAAAGTAATTCACAAACTAACCACCAATCTCTTAACCGTTGGATCAAATTGGTCCTTAGATGAGACCCTATCTCTTAACCGTTGGATCAAATTGGTTAGTTTGATCCAATGGTTAGAGATAGGACCTCATCTAACGGCCTTCAATAATGCCCTCACTATAGAATGACTACTCATCCAAATCGTAGCTTTATTGCTAGGTAGACGTTCAAGCCTTCAAGGCTAACCTAGATTACGATATTCGTAGTCTTAACATACAAAACATAATCAGTTTGGGTTGCTACCCAACACGACATAAAACCCTGCAAGAAAAGTTCCAAAGTTTTTTAAGTCACACTAAGGCATCCACATGAACTAGAGAATGATGGACCCCTTTTAAAGTGACCAGTGCATCTGCTGGCTGGTGGAGGAGTCATAGCCCCTGGTGTGTCCAAGTTCCATGTGCTGCTGCCTCCTGTTCTGTTGAGACAGCTCAAGCACACCAGAGTACTGACTACTGAGAGGCTGAGAGATTTGACCGCGACCCTGATCGGGAAGCATCTCGTGTGAGCTGCTACCAGCCTCGTTTCCCTTGAAACCCCACGAAGTGGTTGGAAAGTGATTGGAGGTCCCAGCATGAGCCATTGGTTGAGCCACAGACCCTTGGGTGTTCATCCAGGTATTCAAGTAGGCATTCATCCCAACTCCCGATACTCGGTTTCTAGAGCCCCATGGTTGATTTGACAGAAGAGAGAGAGCACAGCTTGAGTCAGCCACTCCTCTGACGCATTCTCGAGGAGGAATTCCAGGATCAGGATAACTAGTCCCGCCTGCTGAACCCTGTAGATAACGGCCGGATGTAGTAACAGAGTTGCTCTGCCATGGATGTTGAAGAAACTTCCCCGTGCCATTGGCAATTTGATTAACAGGTACTCGCTCGGAAGTTCTCGTGGTCGCCCATGCATCCCTGTCAGCAGGCCTTGGGTATGCAGTGAAGTCCATCAGAAAGCTTCCAACTTTGTTGCTGTTTTCTATCATTTCAAGTAAAACATTTTATTGCCGTTTTATACGTAGCATAAGAGGAAACTGAAAAAACATAAGAGAGCGCAAAAATGTGTTTTAAAGTGAAATTCAACTATGATGGGGTATGTCTAACCAAAGAGAGACGAAGAAAGTCGGCCAAAACGCGTAGATACGGATCCAGGTTGTGGCTTTCTCCGGCGCTCATTATGACCAGCCAGGCGTCTACGGCAACTACGTTTTCCTTGGTCAAATTCAGGAAGCTGATGAAATCTGGGAGGGGTAAGAAAATTATTTACCATTAATGTAGGGCCTGAACTAAAGACTTGAAGAAATTTGTACATTAACAAAATGCAAAAGCAGACATTTAATTAGTGTTTAGTTTGGCTAAGCCGAGGATCTAGATTCTTCTAAAAAGGGCAAACATAGGTTGTGCTTGTGACACAACTGATGAGACCATGAATTCACTGGATGCTAGATGTTCTAGTACAGAAAAGAAACGCCCTCAGCAGAAAGACTACTATTAAGACCTTTAACAATACTCATAATACAAAAACACAACCATTTTCAACCTCCAAACTCAAATGCAATAAACAAATATTGATGAACAAAGTAAAACATAGGGAAGTATCATGAACTTAATACCCTACTCATATGCTGCTAGTTTGAAAGGGTCATGTTAAGATCTCAAAGAACAAACTATTAGAGAGACGATACAATGTACAAGTTTTCTGTCACTCGACAGAGAATTGATGAAGCAAATCTCGAAATTTTATTTCATGCCGGTATAGCTCGCACTTGCTGCTGTAATTTAGAAGAATGTTTCACACTTGGTATAGCAGCATAGGCACGTAATATCAGAACCATCATAGAGACCATCTAGTACCACAGGTAAATACATTTAATGCTAAATTCAAATCTTATACTCGCAAATGAAATCTGTTCAGAATGACATGATTTGCACAGGTTATAAAATTGATCACAATAACTTCTACAACCTTAAGAAATTTGAGTTCAATGAAACAACATTGGTTATCTGTTTCAACCCAAGTTGTTAGTCTATTCACTATTGCTGCAAGCGATTCACGAGTCACAATTTACAGTGTGAGAACTGCGTTGCATGTTCTCAAGCCTCAATGCAGCTCATGAAAATAATCTCACCATAACTTTAGCATACGAGCCTTGCAAGTGAAGTATTGAAATGCAACACTTCCAAATGCATCATTTAAGAAAACAAGTAAAGCTGAAAAGCCTTCATCAAGGTCCAAAGCAGCTAACACTCAGAAGAACAATCACGAAGAACAAGATACATAACACAATACTCACTCACAAATAGCATTTGACAAATTGGAAAGTAGCACAGCTAGATTACAAACAAAAATCAACAACCACAAGAAACATAAGCTACAACCCCACCAAGCACCAAAGATGTTAGTTTACCAGAAAATTTATAAAACTTGAAAGTCGAACAATGAAATTTAAAAAATTTGTTAGAAAAAAGTCAAGTGCTTGCTGACCTGCTACACTGTTGGCAAAACCTCTGTTCAAGACCAGCAACAATGACCTTAGGGGTCTTAGAGTGCAAGCCACACACTTTGTGCCTGGAATAGTAAGCTTTGGCATCACTCAGATCTACCTGCTCACAAATGTTGATGTTTTGGGTAAGAACACTGAAATTACTCCACTGTTTTATTCAATAAAGAATGATGATTGAACATATAGTGTGTTAAGTCTGACCAGGGCAGTCAGCCCGCACCCAATTTCGAATCCATTCTCAAGATTAGATTAATTTAGAATAAATTATCGCTTGTATACAAAAAATAAAAAAAGAATGATGATTGATACAATTTATATACACTGCAAATAATAGATTGCTCTAGAATGGAAAACTGTTAGAAAACTAGTTTAGCCATTTTTCTGGCATGATTCTTTCTAGGAGAATTAATATCCTTGAGGCAAGCTGTAATATAGTAGAGTCAGGTGTATTTTATGTTTTGTGAGCTTGGTGTCACCTGGCAGCCTTCAACCTGGCACCTGGGTGGCTGACCCGGATGAGCCAAATGCCCGGCCCTTTGCTTCTTTGGCGGTGTAGCCCCAGAAGAAGAAGAAGACCCGGATTTGTATGGAGCTCCGAGACTCGCATCCTCAAAGTAGATTTTCTGGCCAAATTTTAAGCCGTTGAGTGACTCAGTGGAGGAGTTTGGTGGGGAAGAGGAAGATGAGCTCCCTGACTCGGTCATAGAGCTCGAGCTCATTTCCATGGTTGATCTCTACAGTGCATTCATAATATTTTTGGGGGTCATGAATGTGCCTCAATATATATATATGTATGAGAGAGAGAGAGAGAGAGAGAGAGAGAGAGAGGTTAGTTTCTCTTTCTAAAGAAGCGGTAGTGAGAGAGTGATAAAGGTGGTGAATGTGGAGGGATAGTGAAAAGCAGGGACCTGACAGTGGCCCATGCCAGCTCTGAGCCTCTCGGAGAGAGAAAGAGAGAGTTTTTGTTTGTGTAATTTGTCTGAGAGAGAGAGGTACAAAAATAATGGAGCCAAACGCAGAACAGAGAGAGATGGATGAATGGGTAGTGTGTACTTTAATGGAGTTCTCTCTCTCTGAAGCACTCAGCTTTACAAGAAGCTCCTTTTACGGGCTTGACAATTATAACTCTCACCTGTCGTTTTTAACAAAACTTTCTTCTTCTTTCTCAAAGATTTCATATGATTCGGAAGGAAGGTGTGTAGCTCAAGTGATTAAAATCATTTATTTATACTCCGAGTTCTGAGTTGGATTTCTCTCTCCAATATCGCTCTATAAAAAATAAAAATAAAAGATTTTATAAGCTTTTCTTTTTGGGATATTATGGATTATGGATACGGGTGCCCATATGCATGATGCATGGGGCACATAATTTTGTGTTAGATCATGTCAAAATGTCTAAATTGCCCCTGCTTTCTTGATTAATGTGTTTTACATTATGACTAAGTAGATTTTACCCCCACTATAATTAAGAAAAGAGTTCTCTTATGCTTTCACTTCCCCTCATTTTGTCAATACCAACTCCCAAAAGAGAACTTTAATCCAGCAGGGGACCATATGTTTATAGACTATACCACTAAAAATTACAATAATCATTAGTACAAATGATGTAATTAGTAGATTTCAACGTGGTTCACTAATGTACTCTAAAAAATGTGTTCTCTTTTAAAATTTACTATTAATTTAATCACAAGTCAAGAAGAGTTCTATTTTTCTAACTTATCATTAGGTACAAGTACGATAATAGGGTAGGTAGTTGATTCATTTGGGCAAGTTATTAGTTTTGGTTAATTAAAGAAAATAAAAGATAATAATAGGTTCTAGAATCCATGCAGAGCAGACTACCTAGTCTATAAATATAGCGGGCAAAAACTCATGATATTATTTTGTAAAGCAGTAAAATTCATTGATATATCGGGCAAAAATTCATGATATAAATAGAAAGAACACAACTTCAAAGGAGGTTCTTACAATATAGAAAACTAGAAAGCGTAATTAATCGTGCACAAACATTTGCAAGATAATGTGTACAAAAATTATACAACTATTTTGAATAGGAAAAACGAAACCATGTACTGCAATTGGGTGGCTTAGCAAAAATAAAATTAAGCACGTAGTTTAGCTAGGTTGAATTTTCTAATTACGGAATATTATGTTATCCAAGTTGGAAGAAAAGGGCTCTGAGGAGAATTGCCTCACCTATCAATCATGCTACGGCATTATTAGGTCCGGATTGACGGTACTTCCTGTTATAAACACTTTTTCCTTCTTCAAGAAGCTCTACATATGTGTGAATATTTCATGCTGTTTCAGTTCATCCATCCATGTGGGGGCAGTGTGATGTAGATTATCCACTACTTTATCACAACCTGGCTTTCCATGTTTGGACTATGCACTTTTTTCCTTTTTTAATATAAATAATATCAGGAATATCCCAATACATCATTTACAAGAGATATATATATGTGTGGTGTGGAGTTTCCATTGATGGATTACGCGAATAAATTTCTTTGAGAGAACTTTTTAGTACCCCTCTGTGTTCTGTTTCAATGATTAGAAGGTAGTCATTTGAATGTTTTTTGAAAACATTGTGTTTGTCTATTTATTTTACCATGATCTGTGAATAAGGATTTGAAAAATAAACAGGTTAGATCATTGAAATATAATGTGAAATAAACCCTACAAGGTGGAGAAACGTTTGTGAGAAACTAGGATAGCATTGTTTTGCTATCTCCAGCCAATCACAATATGCTACTCGTAAGAACTTTTATACGTGACAGTTTGTAATTGACCAAAAATAACAAAAGAATGTCATTCCAATTTCAGACAAATTTTTATGCTAAAAGGTGAGAGCGAGGGATGATGGATATAAGGACACGCAAGGCCCTCCTTCACCCCAGATCGTCACTGTTTCCTCACACAACAGGACATAGCTAATAATTCAACACTGAGATTTAATAATTCACCATGAATTGTAGATGCAGGTTGAAATTGTTGAAAAGCTCAAATATTATTCCAATGACAAAACAAAGGTACAAGTTCCTACCTTAAAGAAGGGCACACCTGTCTCTCGTTTGAAGTAGTCAATCTCCTGAGCCTTGAGTGCCCCGTTAATTTACTGCTACCAAGGAAGGAGGCTCATAACATAATGTTGTTCTATTCAAGGTACTAAATATCGATAATATCCCCGATATTATCCCGATAATATCTGATTTTTGGGGGTCCGATATTTTAACAACGAACCATAGTGTTATCGTCAATTTATCGATAATGTCCCGATATTATCCCGATATTATCCCGATAATATCGGAAAGATATTTTCAACATTTTTATGAATGATTTGGTCAATATATCGAGATATTATTGATAATATCCCGATAATATCCCAATAATATCCCGATAATATCCCGATACGAAACTCAAAAAATGTAGAGAAGTAGCTCATTGAACTGATTTGGGCACTCTACGGAAAGCATGTCTCCTAGAGTAATACAAAAGTAGCTCATTGAGCTAATAAACAAAGCATGTCTAGCCGACAACATGCTCACATGCTTTTACAAGTCAGGAATTGGTGCCATAGGGAAGAACTATACTCGTAGAGAAAGAGGCAAGGGGACTTTGTCAAGTCAAGAAGATAACTCGTTATCTATAACTTCGGACTCTGTTGGAGTAGGAAGTAGCAACTATGGTTATACTCATAACCAACCATTTCCCTACCCTTCATATCCCATTCCTGTTGGGATGGAATCAAGTGACTCATGGAAAGAATCCGAGACTCAATCTTCAAATGATTTTGCTTATGGACAACGTCAACCAATCTCGGATCCATATGGGTGGCATGTTAACAATTACATGCAAAACTATTTTGGGGATTTATCATTTGATGACTACTCTTCAAAATATACTTACTCTACACATAGAGATGATGAAGATAGTGAAAATTTTGAACCTCATAGGAACTCTATGTGGTACTAAGTCACTCATGTATCTTACCATGCAATGTATAAAGTGTAAAATATTGTAGTAATTCATTATATATAAATGATTATGGTGTGTTTAATCTTCTTTCTTTAATTACTACATATTTTCTACACTTACGGTGTTTGCCAGCTCGCTATATAATCAACTTAAATCAATTAAATCCATCATGCAATGCATTTCCTTCCAATTTTTTGTGATAAACTAATAGATAATTGACTAAATGAACATCCTGTAAAGTTTCAATAAAAATTTCCAAGTTTTTCTTACAATTTCCGTGGTTTTTATTCAATTTTTTCCGATACCGATAATATCCCGATATTTCCTGCGATATTTCCGTGTTTTTTGACTTCCGATACTTCCGATACCTCCGATATTTAAGACCTTGGTTCTATTCCAATGAGAAAACCAATGTTAAAAGAAGGGTAAAATTGTCTATATCGATGTTAAACTAGTCAACCTGCGCTCAGCTCTGAGTTGTTTGTTCCATTTCAAACTTGCTATTCATTGGAATTTGAATACTTCAGAGCTGGAGAAGGAAGTGACATTTTTATTTTTATTTTTATTTTATTTTTGGTAACAATAGGATGTGACATTTTTAGGGGTGTCGGCATGTGAGGCATTTGGCATTTTCATTATTATTTGTTTTTTCATACCCTAAATTTCTGAACCCTAGAGAGACACATGCATGCAGGTACTGCCTCGCAAATATCTTGGCAGGAATCTTACTCTGAACTTCTGAGGTACCATGAGGTCTCTGAATTATTTTCCATTGAAATTACTTGAAATAAGAGCTGTGTTTGGAAAAGTGGAAACTTGATGGCCTTCAACAAGGGCTCCATTTCAAGGTTGGTAACTTGGGTTTGTAGTTTTTGTTAGTTTGGTTTGGTTGGACTTGAAGCCATTATTCTCAGTAGCGTACTCCAACAAGCCAGGTTTCTCTTACCATTTACACACAAAAAAAGAGGAAGAAAAGGGCAAATAAAGCTATCAGAATCACTCATCAGCAAATGACCCACTTCATTTTTAGCTGTCTGCTGCCGCCCTCTTTCACCTAAAAGCAGGAATAAATATATTTGATGGATTTCATAATGGGGATTAATTGTTAATGGTGTGGCAGCAGGTGAATGTCCTTTTAGGTCAAATACGTTAATAGCAGTTGAGCAGTCAGTCAGCTGTTAATTTAAGAAGCATGCTTCCTCATTGGGACATCAGAAGAAAGGGGGTTGGTTGGTTTACTTGTTATAACTACTTGTCTCTTTTTTTTCACAGCTTATGAGGCATTTCTCGCAAAGTGGGTACTATAATATTGTTGTTCTTTTAATCCAATGATTTGATGTGCAACATGATGCGTGAGGAAGGAAGATAGCTAAAATATATCCTCGGTGTAGGAAAGTTTTTATTTATTTATTTACTTATTCTTTTTGTCTTCCTACCACATAGGTCATATTGGGTAGGGAAAAAGTTTAGAGAAAAAGTTCGGACAAATGGCATTCTTTTTTAAAACACAACATATAATTGGCTAACTTTTGATTTAGTGATATTTCTCTTCCTAACCATGAAATATGTCCACGTTCGAATGCCTCTCTCAATAATATTTTTTGGCAAAATCCCAATCATAATTTCTTGTTGTTGCTAAAAGCGATATCTAAACTACTCTAAATAATTTACAAAGAGTTACTTATTCGAGTCCTTGCATTCGTGTAGTGTGTGTGAGTTTAGTATACTATCACACATCTCAATAGGAAAAGTCCTAAAAAAAAAAAACCTTTTTTACAAGCTGAATTTAAAATTCATTATTTACGTTTAGAATATAATTTTAGAAAGACAAAAGAAAAAAGAGGCCATAACCACCTCCCACCCCAATCCAATCCCCCTACTCTACTCGCACTGCCTGCCGCCACTTCTCTCTCTCTCTCTCTCTCTCTCTCTCTCTCTCTCCATAAAAAACTACAAGATCTCTTTGTTTGGGCCTGAAATCTGCGTCGGCCTTAAATAAGCGTTGGGTTCACTTTCCAAAATGGGTGTTGAGCTTTGTCTACCAAAAATGGTGAATAACCCATACTATTCAACAAAAAGGGGATTAAATTAAATAAATTCACATTATTTTGATAATTGAGAAATAAGTTACCACCAATGGTGATTTAATCCAAGGACCAAATTATTTGAATTAGTTTTAGCCCAAAGTTCACAGCTTCTTAGCTGTAAGGTATGTCAAAATGACTCCTCATTGTTGGTAACTAGACTCCAAATAAATTTGATGACCATGAAAGCTGGAAAGTAAAGTTAGACTTGCTTTAGTTGAAAATTACGTCTGACAAATCTTTTTACCACTTGAGTATTGATGAGGGATTAATCCAAAATCAAAAAATATCCAGGATTATCCATCATCACATTTTCTCCTATAAATACAAGAGTACCTGGATTGGAGAATGAACACCCAACCAACCAACCAACCAACCAACCAATCAAACAGAAACCCAATACAAACAATCAGTTCAAAACTGACCAAAGATCATTGTGATCGTTGCAATTACATTGCCCACACTATATGCACCAGGGACAAAATAAGTAAGGTGTTTGATTGTCATTGTCTTGTTGATGTTGATGATGTTGATGCTCAAAAATGGTTCGGCACTTTTGGGCCCAAACTTAGTGATGTTTAGGCCTTCGATATCCCTGGGCCTCGGTGGAGCGATCGATCTGCAAGATAAAAATGCTCGGTAAGGCTTTAGGCACCGATGTGGTACCGACCGAAGGCTCTCCGATGCTTCAATAAGTATATAATGTATAGTAATCTGGACAGAGTAATGGCTATGTTTGCCGAAAGTTCTAGTAACCTCCATTTTGAGACTTGTGCACGTTTTATAAACCTTGGGAGGTGTGCATGGTGTATAAATCTTCGATGTGAGACTATAGACATTTACTATGGGTGCTCCACATGTCCCGAAGGTTAATTTCGATATCAAAGGGGCTTGGTCCTGTGCTCGGCAGTGGGAGGTGCCGAAGGCCTTCCTACCGATGGCGATTCTTAGTCCACATGTGACCTCCGTATTGGTCTGTAGGATTTGGTATAAACAGATGATATTGATGCTGATTTTAATGAAAATGAATACTACAAACATCTTTTAAAGGAACATGATCTGAAAGAGCTGTTGAACCAGATGCCCGAGCACATGAAATCAAGAAAAATATCAACTCAGGGTCTGCGGTCGGCTAGGGCAAAGCTGATAACATTGTAAACACGAAAATCCTGCGACAAATGAGACAAGAACACGTGTACAAAATAATATTTGTATTGATTTATCAAGTGTGTAGGTTACAATCTCTGTGGGTATTCTTTTACAAAAAATAAAAGAATTTCCTCTGATTCGATCTCCAAAGTGTTTAAAGAAAATTTGTGTTTGATACAAGGGTCGTAGAGACTTGATCTTGATCAAACGGGTAGCACAAAGCTTGTTTGGTGATTGGATTTTTCTAGGGTGGAGGAACCGGCACGTATTTGTTGTTCTTGGTGGCTCTTCCGAAGTGAGGTGAAGAATGCAGAGAGTTTTCTGTTTCTTCTAAGTGCTTGGGTGTGTCTCAGCCCTTTTTCTTCGTCTTGAGGCCTCCTATTTATAGGCTCCTGCAGGATGTTTGACCTAAAAAGCTTTCCTTCTTTAGGACCTTGCTTTGTGGGATTTCGATTTGATTTAAAATCAATTCCAATAATTTGGCAATTTAACCAAATTATCTTCGATTGATTGACTTGATTAATATTTGATTTAAATCAAAGTCAATCATAGAAGGTTCTTTCCTTTAATTTTGTCTTCACTTTAAACCGTTTGATGCCCTCCGCCGGATGTTGACACGTGTCAATTTTGACAATTAATCCGATTTTGATGAGTTGTACGTCACATGGGCGAATTATGGGGCCCACAATTTAATTCACCAAGCCCTAATTATTTTCTTTCTTAGTGGAATTTAATTCACCAAAATTTCATTGTCTACAAAAATACTATAAAAAAGAAGTTGAGAAACTGCTGAAGCACTCTATCCTCGATCAACATCTCTTCGTCCTCGATAACTAGGGGTTTGGAGATGCTTTAAGTAAAATTACTTGTGACGCTTGCATGGGACCATCACCACTATCAGTAGCAAGGCCTTTTATTGTTGTGTCCGCCAACAACAATGCTCTTTCTTTGTCCACAAAACATGTGTTGAATTACCTAGTACAACAATTCACCCGCTTCACCTACACCAGATCACACTCCTCTCAAAAGAAGCTAATTCATTTGACATAGTGTTTAAGTGTCATATATGTGCAAGAGCTTGAGCCACAGCTTCTGTTACTATTGTAACAAATGTGACTCATACCTAGACCTCCAATGCATGTCTCTTTCCGACTCTCTTTCACATGACGCTCATGAACACCCTCTCTACTTGAACTCTCCTCCAAGCGAGGCCCGGGGCAAAGGGTTGCAGTATTTCTCTCACTACATTCCGCTTCAGTTGCATCAAATGTGAGTTCCATTTGTGTGTTCCATGTGCTAAACTACCTCATACGACTAGGTACAAGTACCGCGATAATCCTCTCAAGCTCGCGTACCGTGCCGTTAAAAACGAACTAGGTGAGTATTATTGTGAAATATACGAAGAAGAATGAGATCCTACTCATTGGTTCTATAGCTCTGCAGATGGTGACTTTGAATGCCATCCTCATTGCATTTTGGGGAGGTATCCGCAAGTTAAGTTAGGCAGAAGTTATGTTAGTTTAAGAGAGAAGAGGTTTAGAGAATGGTTGGTAGTGTTTAGGACAATAGCTTAACTTGGAAAGGAAAACTTTTGAAAGAGTAACAAAGTAGTTTTATTTTATTGATTGAAATAGGAAAGGTACAAGGCTTTAACACTAGAGTTGGATGATGGGTAGAGTTGGACAGTTGTAGCTTTTCTTGCTTTTCTTACCATTTTGTATAGGCATCAAGCCTATATATAGGAGACTTAAGGCCATCTCCAGTCATAGGGCTGAAAATTTAGCTCTCCAAAATATTAATTTTTTAAAGAATAGTGCAGGGCTAAATTTTTCCATCTCCAGCCATGCAGGGCTATATTTTAGGGTCCTTCATATTTTATTATTTTGAGAAAAACTATGGTACAACACTCATACATTCCACAACTATGTATTGTTTAATTTAATTAAACTACTATTTAGAGACAATATTCCATGACCAAGAATTTTTTTTAAACAACACTTGAAAACATTTATAAAGGTGACCACATTTTATAATAAATAAAAAAAATAATGGATGGGTTTCAAGGTCTGACCTCCATCGGTCATGACCAATAATTATTTATAAATTTTTCTTAAACAACACGAATTGAAAACATTTAAAAATGCTTTAATAAATACTAGCACCTTGCACGCTCACGCGTGTGCCAATTGGTTTTTTTTTTTTTTTTTTTTTTTAGAATTAAGAAAAGAAAAAATGGGTAGTTATTTTCCATAAAAGTAGGATCCATTATCTGATTTTGTTTTTAATTTTAATTTTGTAATTGTGAATTTACCATATTATCCTCATTTAATTAATAATTTCAATTCTTAATGTTTGAATTAATCAAGGGCATTTTTTGGTATTTTGAATGTTTTACCATTCTCTGCCTTTTGCTTTATATATATATACATATCCAACTGATGTCATCAATGACGTCAGAGCTTTTAATGTTGGCTATTGGATATGCATTTGCACGAGATGATTCGTGCTCTTGCCCACACTTGATAATTTATCTTCTTTAAAAGCACATGTATGAGGCCCACAAAAAATTTGGCCCAGGCTAAAGCTGGGCTACATGTGGCCCGATTGGAGGGCTAAAAGGCCAAATGTGGCCCTCCAAATTTGGCCAAAATTTTGTTTAGCCCATGGCTGGAGATGGATTTTGCATTATTTTAGATCTATATTTGGGATATAGCCTATGACTGGAGATGGCCTAACCGACAATAGCTTAGTTGGTGGGATTAGCACTTTGAATATTTTATATTAAAGCACACTTTTGATCTCTCATATTTTTTGTATTCAGTTTGCACATTCATTCAAATTCTAGACTTTTCTATATTATTCAAGTACAAGTGTGCATTACTTTTTAACAAGTTACAAGCATGACGCGCATGAACACCTTGGAACTCTAGTCGATAAGAGAAAGAGTGTCATTCCTTTTGATAAGAGAGAGAACATTCTTCCTTGTCAGAAGTGTGGTAAGCCTTGCGAAGTATTGGTGTTTGAATGTTTTGAGTGTAACGTAAACATTCACCGAGAAGGAAATTGTTTGAGTTGGAAACTGCTCGAGTCAAGACGAAGAAGAAAGAAGAAAAGAAGAATAAGAAAAAGAAAGTGCCCTGTGGCTGTTCAAATTTATTATAATTATGTTTATAGTCAAGGTTTCTTGTTGTGTTGTTTTAGAACAGAGGACTCTGTAATATAAGAATAAATTCTTTCTTTAACAGACAACTCTTGTTCTTATGTAGATGATTCACCCAAGAATCTTTGAGAGTCATAACAAGTAATCACTGCCGCAATTAGCACACCTTCAACTATCAGCCATATCCACATGGTTTTCTCTCTTTCTTAACTTCTCTTGGGACCTGCATTGTTAAATCTTTGTGAGGAGAGAGAGAGAGAACATTCTTCCTTGTCAGTTGTGTGGTAAACCTTGAGAAGGATTGGTGTTTAATTTAGCAGACTTTTGCAAACATTTCTGTTCACCCTTAAGTATATCATATACCATCCTTAGAATCCTGATTAGATGCTTCTCAGCCAATGAATTATTGCATTTATATAATTTTTTTTTTTTTTGCCAAAGCATTTATATAATTGATTCACCAAAGATAAGCATGCAATGGAAGGTATGTCGTTTGCTTTGGCTCTAGGATTTTATGATGTAATCTTGGACATGGATGCCAAGGAGGTTAACAGAAGCTCTTTCTTCAGGTGACAAAAGTTAATTATGAAGTGGATGGTGCGCTCGTGGAAGAAGTGAAGTCGGCGTTTTCGTTCTTTTAGTCTTAACTGTCCTTGGGAACACCGCCAATAGAATAGAGCAGCTCATTCTCTTGCGTAGTTTGCGTTAAGTTGCACAAATTATATAACATGGATTTGATGAGCCTATGTTGGCTTGGCTGCCCCTTCTCTTGATGAAGACGTTTCATTTTTATGCTTTATGAATGATTTTTTTTTTCTTTCTCCAAAAAAGAAAAAGGAAAAAGAAACAATCATCTAATTATATTACTGTGAGTGTCCGGGTGTAAAAAGTACAAGAATATTACTTTTATTTTTTTCAGAAAGAATAAAATAGCCACATCAGAACCTTGACATAATAAAATCGAACATATATTGAGTGGTTCTATTACTAATAGCACCAAGGGGCTCAAAAGCCTTATGCAATTTATGACCCAAAGTTGCGCAAGTAACATTCTTTAAAAAAGAACCTCTTTTTTATTTATTTATTTATTTATTTTAATATTTTAAAAAAGGATAAAGTATAGCAAAGAACAACTTGCTGTTGAGTTCAAGAATTTTCGGAGCCAGAAGCTGTAATGATCACAGCCATCCTCTTCACTCCTTGATCTTCTTTAAATTGCAATCATTCTCTTTGGTTCTCGTGCCTGTGATGAGCTTCTTTCTAGAAGAGGAGGAAGACACAATGATTTAAACAAAATTACGGAAACTTTTTTTATCTTTCAAAATCCCATTATCTTCAAAAGCAAGAAAGCATCAGGGTTCTTTACTGAGAGAGCGAGCTTGCTTCCTTCCTGCTGTTGGAATTTTAAAAGATTTTAAAAATTTAACCGTTTTATTTATTTAATTATTTTCTATTTTATTTTATTTATTGTGGGGGTTATAAATATTTTATATTCAGGTTTCATTTCCGGTTGGTGAATGCCTTAATTTTTTGGTTGGTGAACTTTTATGGTTGGTAAAGGTTACATGTTTTGGATGCCTATAAAAGGCCACTCCTCCTTCACATTTGAGACAACCACAATACACCATCAGAATATCACATACCACAATCACCACCACAAACTAATTCTCTCATTTTCTACTTTTATATATATTCTCTACTTTATATTATTATTTTGGCAATGGTTCTGTGACTTGGATACCCATATCCGTCTATGAACGTGCTCATAGCGGATCTTGAGTTTGTGTATAAGGGGTCGTATCTTGGAGTCTTGTAGACCGTCAGTACCTGCACGTAGGGAGGCTACAAAGGCTTTAGGACAGCGTCTTTGACGTGTTTCACCGTACCAAACTCACCTTCTTACTTATTATTTATTTTCCTTTTACTTACCTATTATTTTGTTTTCTTCAATTTCATTATACCTTAAAAGCTTTCTTATTTATTTATTGTAACATTATTTATAATATAATATTTTGTGTTTGGCTTTACGGAAAAGGAAAACTATATTTTGTATATATTTTTTATAACAATCTAAAGCCGTTATATGTTAAAATCATTTTCTTTCCGTACTGCTATAGGTTCTTTGTAGTTTACAATTGTTGCAATTCAATATCTATATTTATAATATATATGTAAGCTCTGCACAGTTTAATTTTACAAAATATTTATTAAGTGTGTTTGGTAAAAGGCGTGCTGGTTTGAAAATATTGGTGTGATGATTTGAATTTATTGTTTGAACAACCAAATATGTTCTCAACCTTTTGCTCAAAGACCTGTTTATCCATAAGTTTCAAAGTTCTATCAAAATGTATTTTTATCAGTTTGTTGGTTAAACATAATTATTGGTTTGTATAATTTTGAGGAAAAATTATTTGTTTTGTTGCATCTTTGTCATGCTATATATATATATATATATATATATATATATATATATTGCACAGTTCGTTTTGTATACTTGAAACTTTGCACAGTTCATTTTGTTGTTTGGGTTTCGGCCTTTTTCAAAATTAAAAATTAAAACGCATTTGGCCGATTTATATCATATGATGCTATATACTTTGAATTATTGAAATTGTGACTCCTATGATTATGCTATTATTCCTCTAAATTTTTATTCTGACATTATTCCTCTGTATAAATTTTAGTTATATATTTAATTTGTGATTTGCAGTTGTAAGTTATTCAAAGAACACTTGTATTTTGAAATTGAGAGTTTGCCTTGATGAAATTTAAGAGCCTATTAATATATTTTCTTTAATTAATAATTTACATTACATTGACCATTCATTTGGATTGACTAATTGATATTTTGTAAAGTTCTGCAACTTATTTTATTAATATGTCTAATTAATGACCTTATTTCAATAGCGTTGGTATATTAATCATATTATTGCTGATTTTGGATATCAATTATCTTTAGTTTTTGGAAAATGGATCAGATTACGTATGTGTGGTGTCTTTTGAGTATTTGATATAAATGTACATATATATTGCACTAACGATTGTGTTCAAGGTTTATCTTATTTATGGGAATAGAGATTTGCGTTATTTTCAATTTGGAGTTATGATGGAATCGGTATCAGGGGTCTAATATCATGTACCACAAGATAAGTTCTACCAATTAATACTTTATCTTATGCAAGTGTGAGCATTGCTATAAATTTATGTGATTTGAAGAAATTAACTTAGTTTGAATTTTGTGAATAAGACAATACAGAAACTTATCATTTGGCACTTGTTTAGTTTTGTCAAATTTTAAATAAATAAATAAATAACCTGAAATGGAAATGGAAAATGGAAATCTATTTCATGATCTTATCTACATGGTCCCTTTGTTCTTTAAAAATCAGAGTTTGTATTGTGTCTGTTTATTGTTTTACTTAATCTAGAAATGTCAATTCATGAGTATGCTTTTCTTGATTGCATACACTTACACCTTTTCAAAACACAAAAATACTTTTTCTTGTTGAAATTAATTTTCGAGATTTGGCCTAATGGTCACACTTGTTTTCAATTCCTACATTTATTTTGGCAATAAAGTTGCTAATAATGTTGGGTGATTATTGCCCTTAACATGGTTATGAACTTAATGAAATTTTGTGCTAATACCTTCTTTGTTTTAATTCAGAAAAAAAAACTGCAAATTAATTTAAATTGATTTGATATTAGCATTTAATTACTTTTAACGTTGGGTTTTTATACACTATCTTTATGTGGTTTAATGCATTGTGAAGGAATAAAGCATTATTGGTCAACAGACAATTAAGTTTTCCTTTTATGAAGATAACTTTGATTTGAATATTTAATTGTTGCATTTTCGCAAATCTGTGCGGTATACTACTTACTTTGGTTTCAAATTCTTGAAGTTGTAGTTTCATTTTGAATTCAAAATCTAATATTGCGTCAATTTTAGTTTTGGTCTATTTGTGTATTCAATTGTTATATTTATTATTTATTTTCATTTATAGATATTAATTTTTGTGAAAAAGGGCAGAGAGTTTATGTGACATTATTGCAAGTTTTATTGACCCTAATTATTCTTTATTTTGCTGACTGTCATTGCTTTGAATTTAGGAGAAAAACATACAGTTTTTTTTTGTAGTATAAATGCATTAGTTTAATATACCTTGGTCTAATTTGGGAGGCAATCCACTACTATTTAAAGCCTTAGCTAGTTGGCTGATACATCAATGTTGAGAATCAAAACTTTTATATTTGTGGAGAAATTATATTTTATGCATATGCATATATGTTTCAAAATTTCATTACTTATTTTATGTTGAGATTAATTTCCCGAATATAAAGTATTCCAATATGCTATAATTGGTTTTGGACGTTAGTTTTTTTTTGGTTCGAAAATTGGTTGATTGATATTAACTTATTTAGAAGTTTTGCATTGCACATTCAATTACAAGATAATTTTATTTACTGCAGCTTTAATTTCAAAACTTTAGTGCCGCAATTGCATATTATCAATTTTATGACGTTTAGAGATTTATGTCTGGCAACAGTTGTTGATATTGTTGGGTGTTTATTGCATTTAACATTACTAAACATTTATGCAATTTAATTACATCTTTGTTTTAATGCCTTGGATTCATTTTACCCTCCGTTTGGATGCAGGAAAATAACTCGGAATTTAGCTAAAAGTCGGGAATTTAAGAGAAGAAATTGACAATTCCCTTGTTTGGCAACCTTAAGCGCGGAATTTATTAAATGACGCACGGAAAAAATCATGGAAATTGAGGCATCAAATTCCCGAGTTTAATTTCCACCAAAATAGACGTCATTTCACAATTTCCATAGTGCGGGAATTCATGTTTTCCGTGGAGCCAAAACTTAAATAAATAAAAAAAGACCAAACTTTTCATAAAAAAAAAAGTCATTAATCACTTTGTAGTTGTTTGCTAGCTTTATTATCACTTTGTGTTATCGCCTTGCTTTGTAGTTGTTAGCTTCATCTAAAACAAGTCATTAATACCCTCATAATCTTAATCGTTTATTCCTATACTTTTGTCTGCAACTTTTTAATCGAAACCCTTTTAATTTCTCTGGTCATTGGTCTTTTGGCAAGTGAAAAAGAAGTATCAGGGTCTTGATTGCTTCTAGTTCAAATTCCATAGGTACCAGAGAAGTGTCTGCACATGAAAATATTGAATTAAAGCTGATTGATGATATTAATTCAGCAATACCTTGTGTATCAAATTCTACTGATAAAGTTGATTATATTGATTTGGATAGTGATACACAAGATTTAGAAGATATTCATGTTATTGATGATATTTCACCAACATCAACAAATGGTCAAAAGAGAAGAAATCGTGCATCAAATTATTCTGATATTCTTCTTACAGAGAAAAGAGTTGCTGTCAAAGATGTTATTGCTTATTCGATTGCTAGAATGGTTTTATCATTTAAAGAGTTTATCCGTGCTCATACTAAGAACCTTGATCCAGCAGAGGTATATGCTGAAGTACAAGCAGTACTAGGTCTTAGTGAAAGTGAACAACTCAAAGCATGTGCTTGGCTGATAGAAAATGACAAACAATTTCATATGCTGAAGGCACTCCCAATTGAGAAAAAAAGAGAGTATGTTGTTGATGTTTATTGCACGTGGGAAGTGATTTGGTTTGCTAATATGCTCTGTTTGTTTAAGTTGAGTTATTTAGTTCATCAAACGATATGTTATTTTATACTTCGAGGAATACCTTCTATGTCGGTTATCAGTTTTTTTTTTCGAAATATTTAATTTCTGTCATTTATAATTTACATGAGATATCCAAACATTGAAATTTTCAATTTCTGTCATTTACAAAAACCAACATACATAAATCCAAACACTGAAATCTTCAATTGCCAGAAATTGAAATGACGGAAATCTAAATTCCGTCATTTTAAAATTCTATGTAATTGGCAATTCCTTCATCCAAACGGACGGTTTTTAAAGTTGCCAACGCCTATATCTTTGAGTGAACTAATGTTCTTTTGATTGTGAAGTCTTGACAGCTGCCACATTGAGTTAAGTGCCATGAAGTGTACATTGTGAAATCCTCATGAGAAAACTGAAATGAAATAATAAATTATATGACTGTAAGTGGCATTAATTTTGAGTTTTGGTGTAAGGTTTTCAACCCTTAAATCCTCTAAAGTATTATTGGCATAGCTTATGAATTTAAAATTAAATATAAATTTAGTACAATCTTCATATATTTTGCAAATTCCCTTAAATTTGTGGGGGTTGAGTTTTCCTTAACTATGTAGGTATTTGTTGTAATTTTTGTGGGTATTTCAAATACAAAATTAATATCAATACTTTTTTTTATTTATTTATTTAGATTTTGAGTGGTTTTAATTACCTCTTTAAAACTAAAGTTATGTTGTATACTTATTATAAAAGTTTTGCATTCTTAATTAATTTTATTTTAAAAACAGTGTAGACAATTTGTGGAAGTTGAACTTTCCTAAATGGGAACTTTAATGCTGTAATTTATTTGTTAACATTATGCAATTTTGCTTTTATGCTGAAAAATATTAGGTTCATTTATGTACAGTTTCCTTCTCTCTTTCCCATAATTTTGTGTGTTTTCAATTTCTTTATACTCTCATGGGAAAGATTCACTATATTCATTTAATGACATAATAATTTTCATATTTCCTTGGTGAACATATTGTGTCATGTGTGAAATTTGTTTCATTATGAAATGTTATTATGAGACTAATTTGTCTTAAATTTTGATATGAAAATGTGTGCAACTAATGATTACCTAAGTATAAAAAAATTTGGTAGAGACTTCTTATTGTCTTATAGGTTCCTTTTGAGAATCAAGAAGATACAATTTCAACCTAGATATGCGATCATGATTTCAGCCACTTGGAGTGCATAAAAGGGAGTAAGAGTATCCTGAAATACTCAATGTTTTAGTTCAATTTATTTAATGAATTAATTGTTATTTTGTTGTTCATAAGTGATAGCAGGTGTACTCAAAGTTTCATGGACTTGAGAGGTACTCTTGATCATAAGATTTATTGTATGATGCATTTTGTTATACTTAAATGTATACCAATCCGTATTTAATTTCCAATTATACTGAGGTGAAATCCACTAATTATTTGTGTGCAAGATTGTGTAGGAAATATTTTAATAACATGCACGTTTAAAGCGCGCTAAAATGGAGAACAAAGACATGACCTACATTATATATGCCTTGTGAAGGCTAGTCTTGATATGCATGCCTCGTGGAGGAGGCTATTAATGCAAAATGTCGAGGGGGATGTGCTTAAGCCCATAAGGGAGTCACCTAGGGAGGTAACCCAACTTCTGTGATTGGAGATCCCATGAAGGAAGTTCAATGTGGTAGAAACAATCCATATTGCGTGACTTATATAGCACTGATAAAATTATGGAGATATCCTTGAGATATTCTTCTGCTCATCCCTAAGGCAAAAGTGCTATTTTATGTGACGTCAGGAAGGGATTTATCCCTGAATGAGTTTCGAGGCGGGCAAACTCCCGCAGGGTGCAGGTCACATGTACTCTTGGAGAACTCACCTAAGTGAGAGACGTCGTGAGGCCGCGACTATGAGAATTGGGCTATTCTCTAGTAACTCTCATGAGAATCAAGATGAGCGCATGGCCATAAATAGCGCTACCCCGCATCCAAGTCTCAACTAATACTATGTGTGGGATATGTTGAAGTTTGGTCAAAGGTGCCGAGTTCAATACTGTGTACACTCAGGTTCCTCAAATGGAGACTATCATCACTAAGTGAAGGTTCAAGCCCGGAAGGCACCTACACCTATTACATAGTATTATATTGCCATATATATTATATATTTTTCACTGTTTTTGTCACGGTAAAATTTTGAAAATCTTGTGGGGGATTGTTGGAATTTTAAAAGATTTTAAAAATTTAACTGTTTTATTTATTTAATTATTTTCTGTTTTATTTTATTTATTGTGGGGGTTATAAATATTTTATATTCAGGTTTTATTTCTGGTTGGTGAATGCCTTAATTTTTTGGTTGGTGAACTTTTATGGTTGGTAAAGGTTACATGTTTTGGATGCCTATAAAAGGCCACTCATCCTTCACATTTGAGACAACCACAATACACCATCAAAATATCACATACCACAATCACCACCACAAACTAATTCTCTCATTTTCTACTTTTATATATATTCTCTACTTTATATTATTATTTTGGCAATGGTTCTGTGACTTGGATACTCATATCCGTCTATGAACGTACTCATAGCGGATCTTGAGTTTGTGTACAAGGGGTCGTATCTTGGAGTCTTGTATACCGTCAGTACCTGCACGTAGGGAGGCTACAAAGGCTTTAGGACAGCGTCTTTGACGTGCTTCACCGTACCAAACTCACTTTCTTACTTATTATTTATTTTCCTTTTACTTACCTATTATTTTGTTTTCTTCAATTTCATTAAGTCAAACAATATGGGTAGAATATTTTCAGATATATTTCATTCTCCGAAAGGAGGTATTTATAATACAGGTTACAAACCCTAGTAGGTTTAATTAGGAAATAAGTGGAATTCTAATTACATAATATCTATACAAAAGGAAAAATAAATAAAACCCAAATAGAATAGGATATATTCTACTCGCCAACACTTCCCCTCAAGTTGGAGCAAAGACGTCACGCATGCCCAACTTGTCAAGCGAGTTGAGAAAGATACTTGTAGAAACAGCTTTCGTAAGAACATCAGCTAACTGATACTCTGAACGGATGAAGAGGAAGGACACAATCTCAACATCCAATTTTTCTTTAATGAAATTTTGATCAACCTCCACATGCTTTGTACGGTCATGTTGTTCAAGATTATGAGCAATTGCAATCGCAGCCGTATTGTCACAATATAAATCCATGGGTTTATTAGGCCCAAAACCAAGGTCTTTCAACAATCTACTCAACCATAGTAACTCAGATACACCATGGGCCATTCCGCGATACTCGGCCTCAGCACTAGATCTAGACACCACCTTTTGTTTCTTGCTCCTCCACGTAACAAGGTTGCCACCCACAAACATAAAATACCCAGATGTCGAACGCCTATCTGTGGCTGAACCTGCCCAATCAGCATCTGTATACCCTTCTACATTCGTATGGCCATACTTGGAGAAAATTAACCCCTTGCCATGAGTTACTTTCAGATACCTTAAAATACGAGTCACATCTCCCATATGATCCACACTAGGAGAGTGCATAAACTGACTCACTATATTTACAGCATACGCAATGTCCGGACGGGTATGAGCTAAATAAATCAATTTCCCCACAAGTCGTTGATAACGTTCTTTATCAGTCGGAACTTGATCGGATATATCCCCAACTTATGATTCTGCTCACTAGGGGTATCAACTGGTTTACAATCCAACATTCCAGTTTCTGCAAGTAAATCCAAAACATACTTTCTTTGGGATAGAAAAATACCATGTTTAGATCTGGCAACTTCAATCCCAAGAAAATACTTTAAATCACCCAATAATTTCATCTTGAACTCGGAAGCCAGATACTTATGAAGACTCTGTATCTCTACATGATCATCTCTAGTCACAATCATATCATCAACATAAATAATTAAAGCCGTCAATTTACCTTTATGACGCTTCAGAAACAAAGTATGATCAGAGTTACTTTGCACATACCCAAACTTCTTCATGGATGCAGCAAATCTTCCAAACCACTCTCTTGGAGACTGCTTTAATCAATACAAGGATTTCCGTAGCTTGCACACCACACCCTTCTTAGAACTCACAGGGATACACGGCGGATGATCCATATATATTTCTTCCTTGAGGTCACCATGGAGGAATGCATTTTTGACATCAAATTGTAACAGCAGCCAGTCACGGTTAGCAGCTAAGGATAAGAGTACGCGTACAGTGTTGAGCTTAGCTACTGGAGCAAAAGTTTATGTGTAATCCACTCCATATGTCTGAGTATACCCTTTTGCTACCAATCTTGCCTTGTAACGGTCAATGGAACTATCAGCCTTGTGCTTCAAAGTAAACACCCATCTGCACCCAACTGCCTTTTTTCCTTTTGGTAAAGGAACTAACTCCCAAGTAGCATTCTTGTTCAAGGCTTTCATCTCAACATGCATTGCATCTACCCAGTTTTGATTAGATAGAGCATCCTGCAACTTAGTTGGCACACATACACTAGATAATTGACACAAATATGATGCATATGACTTAGATAAACGATGAGTTGACATATAATGGTTAATGAGATATTTAGACTTGGCATGTATATCAGGAGAATATTGCACTTTAGGTTTCCCACGGGTAGTACGTGGGGGCAAAGAATAGATAGGCACATCACTAGAAAGTACCTCATTATCATAACTTGATTGAGGCAATGGCAGGGCAGAGGGGGGTCTATTATCAATTTCATCTGTACGAGAGTCGCCAATATCACTGTTATGTCCTTCTGAGAGAGGCTTGAAAACACCAACAATTTCGTCTGGCGATCGGTCGTGGCTTTCCTCGCGACCGATCGCGTCACTCGTATCGGTACTGTTGTCGCTCGTCGACGCTGGCGACCGGTCGCTTCCTATGTGCGACCGGTCGTTTCCTGGGCAGATTCGTTCGCGACCGGTCGTTTCCTCAATGCGACCGGTCGCTTCGCTCATATCGGTATTGTAGTCCTTCATCGAGGCGGGCGACCGGTCGCTTCCTGTTCGCCAGAAATTCCTTCTTCAGGTTCAAAAACTTCCATATTTTCCACTCCGAAACTCTTCAATTCACTCCCCCTCTCCCTCTGAATTGAAGAGGAGGGAGAGACATAGTAGGGTACTTCTTCATGAAAAGTAACATCCAAAGTGACATGTACCTTATGAATAGGCGGGTGATAACACTTATAACCCTTCTGAGTAGTAGAATAATCAATGAAGACGCAGCGGAGAGCACAAGGATCAAGTTTACTCCGTTGATGGGAATAGACATGAACATACGCAACACACCCAAACACCTTCGGAGGTAACTTAGAGACCGAAACCGGAGGAGTAAGAGCACACAACACATCAAGTGGAGTCTTGAAATCAAGAACCCGACTAGAAGTACGGTTAATCAAGTAGGCAGCGGCCAAGACGCCATGTCCCCAAAGATGATGGGGAACAGACATATCCAACATCAGAGAGCGAGCAACTTCAAGTAACTGACGATTCTTCCTTTCAGACACACCATTTTGTTGAGGTGTGAATGGAGTGGTAGTTTGGTGAATGATACCTTGATCACGAAAGAACTGGGCCAAGGTATGATTCACATATTCACCGCCATTATCAGTACGAAAAACTTTAACACGAGCATGGAACTGAGTAGACACCATGGCACAAAAAACAGGAAGAATAGAGGCAACATCATGTTTATTTTTCATCAAATACACCATGTTAAGAGAGTGCAGTCATCAATAAACGTCACAAACCAACGGAAACCATGAGAAGTCACACGAGCAGGACCCCAGACATCAGAATGTATTAACTCAAAAGGCAAAGCAGCTTTATTATTACTTAAGGGAAAAACAGTACGGTGGCTCTTGGCCATTACACAAGTCTCACATTTGAAACTAGACTCATCACACGAACTAAATAACGAAAGAAACAAATGCCTAAGATAACCAAACGATGGATGTCCTAAGCGACGATGCCATAACCAAAGTTGTTGCTTGTCCTTGACACTGCCACTCAGAGCTTTATTAGCGACACAATCACGAACTACTGCAGCCGGCAACTGTAAGTAATATAACCCCCTTATCCGTTTACCATGCCCAATCTTCTCGTGAGTCCTGAGATCCTAGAAAAAACAATGGGTAGAGTAGAAGGTAGCAGAAGCGTTAAGTGTATCAAGTAAACGCCCAACAGATAACAAATTGCAATGAATATTGGGAACCAAGAGGGCATGAGACAGAGATAAAGAAGGGGTGAGATGGATGGTACCCTCACCAGTAACTGGAGAAGGTAAACCATTAGCACTAGTAATATAGGGGTCACGGGGGTTATGCGACAACTCATCAAACATATTATCATTATAAGTCATATGATCATAAGCACCAATGTCAATTATCCATGTAGTAGAACCCATACCTGGTATAGTATCGGAAGCACACAGATTTGCGGATGGAGCCGGAGGACAGGCCTCATCAGGAGTCACAGTGTAGGTGGCCTTAGGGCCATACATACGAGCTTTGTAGTCAGCAAACCAATCAGGATAACCATGCTCCTTAAAACACTTCTCGGAGTAATGATTCCCATTACAATGGCGGCACTTAAGCGGACCGTCAAGAGCGGTAGAGGTAGGGGCAGAAGGACGAGATCCAACAGAAGATCTAAACTTCTTAGACGGAGCGCGACCAGTCGCGTCGTGCTGGGCGACCGGTCGGTGATGTGCTGGGTCAACCTTGAGAGCTAGCGATCCTCCTCCAAACATAGCGAACTGACGAGTATCTTTCTCCATGACCATGACATAGGCTTCGAGAGGAGGGGGAACAGGACTAAGAGCAAGAATACGGCTACGAACACCATCATACGGTGGATCAAGCCCGCCAAGAAAATCATAAACTCGATCGGCTTCAATTTCTTTCAGACGACGAGCCCTATCAGCAGAACAACTAAACTCATTCGGACGCAGACAATCAATCTCCTGCCAGATAGCATGAAGTTTTTCATAGAACACTTTCACAGATTCACCATTCTGACCTATAAGTATGGATTGTCGTCGGAGTTGAAACAAACGAGAACTATTCTGAGTCACAGTATAGGTCTTCCGAGCAGCCTCCCATATATCATAGGCAGTATCACCATGTTCGGACAAGGCACGAACTGGTTTAGTCATGGAATTGAGAAGCCATGACTGCACTAGACAATTATCTTCCTCCCATTCAACATAGGCAGCGGAATCTTGAGACGGAGTAGGCTTCTTCCCATTGATCCAACTTGCCATACGACGACTAGTAATCGTAATACGCGCACCACGAGACCAAGAGGCATAATTGGAGCCATCCAATTTGTCAAACATAATCGGGGTAGAGTAATCACGCGAGGGACGTGACTCCGTCGGTGTAGACGCACTAGTACCAATCACAACCTTGGAATCATCAACCATGATAGCAGCGGAAACAAACACAACACGAAGCATATACGATAAACACAGCACAGGCACGGGCACAAGAACCCTAAAAGGAAATTAGGGCACAGAGTAGAACACGGCACAAGAACCCTAAAAAGAAATTAGGGCACAGAGTAGAACATGGGTGGGCACAACACACACAGGTCACCAGAAAGTAGGCTCTGATGCCAAGTCAAACAATATGAGTAGAATATTTTCAGATATATTTCATTCTCCGAAAGGAGGTATTTATAATACAGGTTACAAACCCTAGTAGGGTTTAATTAGGAAATAAGTGGAATCCTAATTACATAATATCTATACAAAAGGAAAAATAAATAAAACCCAAATAGAATAGGATATATTCTACTCGCCAACACATTATACCTTAAAAGCTTTCTTATTTATTTATTATAACATTATTTATAATATAATATTTTGTGTTTGGCTTTACGGAAAAGAAGACTATATTTTGTATATATTTTTTATAACACCTGCCTATCTCTGCTTCTTGTTGCTGTAACAGCTATTTCTACATCTCTCTCTTCGGAGCCATTGATTTGCCAATCCGTGCTGATACATAATATTTAGTTTGGCGTTATTTTGTGATTGCTCAGTGACCGGAAAAACCTAAGACCAGCTGCTTACTTAATGATACAGAGAGAGATGGCTGAGCAGCAAATTGAACATGTCCGTCATGAGCATCCACTGATGTCCAAGGAAGAGCAGAAGGAGGAGGATTGTCCCTTGGTTTTTTGCTCCGCGTGTGAGGACCCAGTGCTTGGCCCAAGCTACACTTGCAACCAATGTCGCCCTGCCTTCGTTCTCCACAAATCTTGTGCAGATGAACTACTTCCTGAGAGAAACCACCCGATCCACCGCAAACACCCACTTATTCTCTTCTCAGCCACAGATGGCATCTTCTGTAAAGCCTGTGGCCAACGCTGCAGAGGCTTCACCTACGCTTGTTCCCAATGTCACTTCGACATTGACCTCAAATGTGCTTCCAAGTGGCAAAACCATTGTCAATACCACAAATTCATCGTCCTTAAGAAACACATTAAATCCTTTTGCAATGCCTGTGGCCATTCTGGGGAAATCTTCTACCTCTGTAGCATCTGCGAGCTTGCGGTCCACAAGGAATGCGCTTGGTTACCTCGCCAGGTCAAAATACCATTGCACCAACACCGTCTCGAGCTCACTTGGAGCTTTGAAGACATTTACCCCAAAAACAACCATTTTTGCGACCTTTGCTTTAAAAAATTGGACGACATAAAGTTCGATGTTTATTATTGTCATGAATGTTGTAGTTTTGTTGCCCACGATACATGCACCTTAAAATATGCTAAAATTCCTGACGCCACCACCTCCGAGTCCACCCACGACAATGAGCCGCAGCACAACAACATCCAAACAAATCCGGAACCAGCTGCGCAGATCGACCATTTTAGTCATCAACATAGCTTAACACTCATCAGTTATGATCATGAGGTACATAAAGCTAATGATCACCATGATGATGTAATAAATACTTGTAATGGCTGCAGGCGACCAATCACTGCTACAGATGCCTTTTATAGCTGTGCAGGACAAGAAGAATTGGCATCGTCATGTCGTTTCTTTCTCCACATAATTTGTGCTCAATTACCTCAAAAGAGGCATCTCCCACTTCACCGGCACCAGCTCACACTCCTTCCGAGGGCTTCTTCTATTGACGGTGTGTTTATGTGCTACATGTGCAATAGGTTTAGCTAGGGCTTTGGATACCATTGTGATAATATTGACGGATGTAATATCTACTTTATCAAGGAGGAAGGCTTCTACCTTGACCTTCACTGCAATATTCTTTGGGAGTATAAGTCTCTTAAACATGAGGCACATTCTCATGACATCCACTTCAACACAAAACAGGGTGGAACATGTATGGGTTGTGGTACTTCTGGACACATTGCTTGGTTCAGTTGTACTGGATTTACATGCAACTTCAATCTTTGTATTCCATGTGTTAAATTACCTCCCACAGCCAGGCACATATACGATGATCACCGACTGAAGCTCACCTATGGTAGTGTTAAAGACAAGCTTGATGAACATTATTGTGAAATATGCGACGGACCACGAAATCCCAAAGATTGGTTCTACTCCTGCTCAGATTGTGACTTTGATTCTCATCCTCATTGTGTGCTCAGCCGACATCCGCAAATTAAGTTAGGGGAAGCATATAAGCATCACACTCACCCACACCCTGTTACTCTTGTTGAGAAGAGAAAGAGTGTCATTCATTTTGATAAGAGAGAGCACATTCTTCATTGTCAAGCACGTGGTAAACCATGTGAAGGATTGGTCTGGGAATGTTCCGAGTGCAATGTCAATATCCACCAAAACGGTTACTGTAAATCCACTCAAGAAGACAAAAGTGATAGTGTAACCATCTCAGCTGATGTAACAGCAGCAGAAGATTCTTCAACATATTCTTCAACAAAAAGTGTCTCCAATGCTGATGTAACCATCTCAGCTGATGTAACAGCAGCAAAAGATTCTTCAACAGATTCCGTGTCTTTGATTTTCATTTTGGTGTAATACGTTTGAGGTTATAACTTAACATTTTCAAATATGGATATGAATTATTTGTTACCCATAAAACTGTGAATCCGTTAGCTATAGGAGATGATGACGATCTAGAAAATCTACCTATGGCACATATTTTGTGTATGTTTGGTGTATGCAAGAAATATTACATTAAATTATTGTGTATTAAGTTTGCATGAACGATTACATTGAAGGAAGTTGAGGTTATACTCCAAAACTTTTTAAGTCCATGCTAGGGCCCTGAGCTTTTACACCCAAAATCAAAGGGCAATGGGAGAGTAGCCCAACTCTTTATAATCTCATATTAGGTCTCTTTACTTTTCAATGTCATTTATTACACGCATCTTAATATCTGAAAAATTAGCAGAATAAAATAAGCAATCATATATGCATATTAATTCTTCACTTCTATTTTTGACATTTAAGTGCGTGCATATTTGATTTAAGTTTCATTGATCATGTTAAAGAAGGGGTTTTGTATTGTTAAACAGCCATGCACAATAGACGTCACAGAGGAAACATACATGACCAAAGAAAACATCCCCTATTAAATACACAAATTCTTTAAAAAAAGAAATACTTTTTTCTTTAAAAAAGATAAAGAAAAGGATGAACTAGCAAAGAACTACTTGCAGTTGACTTCAAGAATCTTCGGAGTCATAAGCAGCAATCAATTAAAGCCATCCTCTTAGTGTTAATTAGTCATATATCCACTCCTTGATGCTTTTTAAAACTCCAATATTCTTTCTTTTTGGAGCTTGCGTAAGTGTGAGCTAGCTTATTTATGGAAGAAGACGAAGACACAACAATTTGAACAAAATTACTCAAAAAAATTATTCAAAATCCCATTACCTATAAAAGCAAGAAAGCATCAGGGATGTCATGAAAAGGAAAAAGGAGAGAATCCAAATATTTTTTTTCTTTTTCAAGGTTACTGTTAACTCCACAATCAACAGGTCAGAATTCACAGTTCATCCTCGATTATAATAAGGTACACATGTGATGCAAGAGCAGAAGGGTGGATCAAGATAGATAGTTACTATTTAATTAGTTATTTCATGAGATATTGTTATTTTCTTATTTAGGTAGTTTTAGGATATCTTTTATTATTTATGTGTGATTATATAATTAATTAGTTTTACTTTTGGACCAAGTAGTCTTGGTGCTCAACTCTTGCAAAGCTTATAAATAAGGTTAATGTAATAGTTGTAGGGGGAGTTTTTGTTGATGATTAATAAAATAGTTTATTTGTGGCATGGATTTGCTATAGTATATGTGAGTTTGCACTAGTCCTAGATTTCGGTGCTCGTGTGTGTTGTTGGTGACTTATGTGCAAACTCCAATCCCCATCAGCATGGAAACACTCTACACAACTAGTGGACTTATGAGAATAATTTTGAATCTCGAACAATTTTTCACAACCTCCCAACATTGGTTGAAATTGAACTTTTGCGGAAGTTCGAATTTTTTTTTACCGTTGGCGAGTGATGTACACGCGCCAAAGGTAAAAAAAATTCAAACCCGTGCACTGACGCCAACCTGGGGTTAGGGGTGATGTCATCAACCTTCGGGCAATAGCACGAGCTCGATTGGTGGCCCCCCACCTATTGCCCAGGCTGCAATTGCGCGCTGGAAACGCTTCGCGGGCCTAGGGCCCCCTCCTGCTCGGGCTGGCTTGCAGCGCTGGAAATGCTCTAAGGATAAAGGCCCCATGCCCATTAAATGACATCCCCTTGTTGGTTGGGTCAAAATTAACTATGATGGCTCAGTCCGAAACAAGAATCCAATGGATTCGTCATACATGATAGTGATCATCATGTCTTACTTGCAAGTGCGAATAAGATTGATAAGACTACTATCAATGTGGCAGAGAGCATTGCTTTTTGGGATGGGCTTGCCCATGGCCACAACCGTGGATGGCGAAAACTTATTGTTGAAGGTGATTCTAAACTTATCATTGACAGTGCCCTAAAGAAGGTTTCGACTCCCTGGCATATTCCAAAAACTATTCAGGATATTTGGAAGCTTAGATCATTTCGAGAATCCGTTCGCTTTCAACTTGTTGAGTCACGAAAAGAATTTGGAAAAAGAAAAACGTGATTCTCTTATGGCTAAAGAAAAAACGAATTTGAGATTGCGTAGCACTTTTTATTAGATTATTCTCAAGTTAAGTATGCGTAACTCCGAACTAAGGTAATATATGGGATTCTTCAAATTTGTATTTTCTTAAGACAAAAATTTAGTAATGGTCGCTGAATTATACCCTTACTTACAATTTCGTCCCTATATTTTTATTAATTTGGTTGAAATTATCTGTTTATGGCACTTTCTTCTACTTCTAGAAAGGGCGACAGGTTGTGACGTGAGAACAATTCAATAGAAACTGCTACGGAATCTCAGTTTTAGTTTGGATATTACATTTTTAAAGTAGAGTAGAGTTTTGGAATATAGGTTTGGTAAAGTTTATTTAAAAGCACGAAAGCATCTGACCCTGAACAAGAAGGAGCCAAAGAAAGAAAGGGATCTTTGTTTCTTTATTGAGATGTTCAGGGTTTCTTCTCCTCTCTTGCTATCTTTGTTTCCTATATATATATCAACAAGTAGCCGGACACATGCATGCACATACATATCTCTCTCCATCTTTTACTTTGAGCTAGCTAGCTCATCAATTTCTGATTCATCCACAATATGCAATTCTTGCTTAATAAATTAAGGTATGAATGAAAAGAACTTTACTCCATACTCAATTCAACCTTAATTTAGGGCCCAATTTTAAGTAGGTCTCCAAATTATAATTTTATTATATATTATATATTTGTTTTAAGTTGCTCTTATTTACCTTCAAACCTTATGTGTAGGGATGTTCGTATAATCCTCTAAATCTTAATCTCTATTTTGTACTCGTTACCTCCTCTTCAATAATATATCAATAACGCTATGGGCACCAACTTATTTACCAACTTTTGGATACCAACACATGTGGCACATGATATGGCAACACATGTCATCTGCCATCTCATCTATTTTAATCACATAATTTGTTATATAAATAAAAGAATTTCACACAGCAAAAATAAAAACAGAAATAAATTAAATTAAAAAAATAAACCCAGCCATTTAATATTTATCGTCCTTCTGTCTTCCTCCTTCGCAAACCCCCCCTCCTCTTCTGTGAAAAACCCTAGAATTTCAACAGTCCTCCATGATAGCCAATATATCTCTTAGTATGAGAATCAAAGCCAGGATGCCAGTCAAGGTGGATGTCAGTATGGGAATCAAAGTCAGAATTCAAGCCAAAATATATGTTTGCAAGATAATCTAAGTGCAAGTGTCGTGGATGTGGGTTTTTCATATTGCAACTATAGTTGGGTGGACAATTCCAGTCAGCCGCCACCAGTTGAAACTTCTCAAATTCAAAGCACCGAGCCTTTGTGGTTTAGTGTTAAACCTCCTTCTTCCTCTCTGAAAAACCGTAGAAATTTAGAAAAGAACTAGGTAGCTCATCAATTCGGATAAGGTGTCGACTTCTTGAACAACATCTATTTCTGGTCCATCCACAATCTGCAATTCTTGCTTAATAAATTAAGGTATGAATGAAAAGAACTATACTCCATACTCAATTCATCCTTAATTTAGGGCCCCAATTTGAAGTAGCTAGGTCTCCAAATTATAATTTTAAAAAAAAATATTATATATTTGTTTTAACTTGCTCTTATCCACCTCCAAACCTTATGTGTAGGGATGTTCGCCTAATTCTCTAAATCTTAGTCTCTTTTTTATACTCGTATTACTCGTTACCTCCTCTTCAATAATATATTAACGCTATTCTCTTCAGAAAAATAATATATCCACCTCCAAACAAAATGTATACCAACGGCACCGCTTCTTTAACTCATACTTCTATATAATATTTTAATATATTAATATAACATATATTTTATGTAATGAATAATACTAAAGAGTCAAAAGGCCCAGTGGCCTACAGGTTTAGTATTTATAAATATATTTATGCAAGTTTTAGGTCCAGTGTCAAATTTAAACTATCTTGACCTCAATTCTTCTTCTTTTGGGTATCTCTCCTCATTCGAAATACATTCCAAAAATTTGAATTGGCTCTCTCATCTCTCTTCCCTAAGATACCTCAGTCTCGATGGAGTGAATCTTAGCAGCACATGATTTATAAACTTGGCTTTCCAATCTTAATAGCCTCAGAAACCTTGATCTAATGGGGAATTCTTTCAGTCCTTTTCCAGGTGAACTTGCAAGCCTCGAATCTTTGGAATACCTACACTATCTAATTTGGGCCTCATAGGTTAAATTCTCAAAGTCATTGGAAACTTGGGGCAAGCCAAAGGTGAAGGTAAATACTTGTTTAATTTCCTTTGGGTTTTTTTTGGGTGAAGTTTAATTTCCTTTGTTGGCATCACGGTCTTGATTGATTTTTGCAAGTGATATTTTGAGGGAATACTTTAAAAAAAAAAACACAGAAAAAAAAGAGTCGGGATTTATGTTTTCAAGTATTTGGGTGTTTTTTAGTTTATGTTTTCAAAACTAGGTCTGCCAAATAGATTTTTTTGTGTGTTTTGTAAATTGGGTACAAATTTATGGATCATTTGAGTAATTTACCCAAAAGGAAAATAATCCAAATAATATTTTCTGTTTCAAGGCCAACTAAGCCCATTCGCCATTTGACTGTTGACTCATCTATATCTAGGGGTGGGCATCAATCCGGCCGAACCGATGAAACCGGCCGAACCAAACTATAATTACCGGTTTGGTTTTCAAACCGTTTGACTTTTTCTTAATCAAAACCAAACCAAATCGGACCGTATATGGTTTGGTTTGGTTTGGTTTTGAGCTTTTGTAAACCGGCTTAAACCAAACCGGACCGTTTATGTGTATATTTATTTATTTTATTTTATTTTATATGTGTAATACTCTAATTAGTTAATAACTATATATGATTATTTGAATTGAGCTATATTAGTTAGTGAAATATGAAGTTTTATGACCTTTTGAGCTTTAGGACGGTTTCGTACTCTAGAAGATGATTTATGTAAGAAGTAAGTTGTGAATTTGTTGGTTATAATTGGGCTAATAATGTTGAAAAAATGCAAAAAGAAAGAGAATTGGGCTTAGGCCCAAACCAGCCAAACCAAACCGAACCAAACTGTCTTAAATTGGTTTTGGATTGGTTCGGTTTCCCTTATAACTTTTATCCAAACCGAACCAAACCAAACCGTTATATTTTAATTGGTTCGGCCGTGATTTTGACGTGAAACCGATCCAATCCGGACCGTGCCCACCCCTATCTATATCAATATCATTATAAACGATTGCAAACATTGTCCACTTGACAGAAGACTTTCAAAAAAATTATTTAATTTGCAAATTTATTTAATTTCTAGCTCCTAGTTTTGAGTGATAGCTTCTAGTTTCAATACAGCCATTTCTACTCACTCTCTCATTCACTCTGAGCTCTGAAGGCAGGGCTCGACTTAGAGAGCATCAATCGCTCACCGTGCAGAATTCACAGTTGATCTTTAATTATAATAAGGTACGTTACACAGTGAAACACTAGCCTCCAGAATCAAATTGCCCATTTGGCTATCCATTTTTTGAATCTAAATAAAATATTATTAAAAAAAATCAAAATGGATCCTTGAGATTTCATTTCATATTTAAAATGGATCCTTGAGTTTCTAAATATTTTTCAATTTAAAAAATTATTAATTTACATGCACATGCCATGTCATTTAAAATGGACACCGATTTTTAAATTTTATTTTTAATATTTTTAACTTAATGAATATTTGTTTTCAACTTTTCACTTTTCTCTCAACTTCTCCCAACTCCGTCGCCCACGGCGGACTTGTGTAATTCTCTTCCAAGAAGAAAATTTGATACTTTGTTGAAACGTTATATCTTCGGGTCATGAAACTTATAAGCAACCTCCTCCTCCATTGTTCGAAAATCCAAATGCCCATTTGGCAATCTATTGTATTAAAAAAAATCAAAATGGATCCTTTGAGATTTCATTTCATATTCTTGACGGACTTGGAATTGACAAAAGGGCTTTTGATAAAATAAATCGAAAAGCTATTCGGAGTTTATCTCAGAATTTGGTGGCTTTTTTTTTTTGTCAGAGAATTTGGTGGATTTGCTAAGAATTGTTTGGGGATCTGCCAATTTGGTGGTGCGGCTAGCAGTTGGGCCGAAGGTGCGAAGGCGCGGCGGCATGGCTCCGAGATTTCCAAGTAGAGATACTGAATACCAATAGTAATATATGTTATGGTGAGGTCAATTTCTGTCAAAATTTATAATAACAAGTTTAAATGTGTTGATGACAGATACATGGATTGATCTGAAGGAACATTTGATTCGGTCGCATTCCGTGACGGAAGTGCAGATGAAGAATGATGGTCCCCCGGTTTTCTGCGATGGGTGCGGTGACCCAGTGTTTGGGCCTAGCTACAATTGCAAGTGTGGGCGTGACTCCTACATTCTCCATAAATCATGTGCCGAGGTACCGGATGAGATCCACCACCCGATCCACCGCGAGCACCGGCTTACTCTTTACAAAACCTCAAGTTTCTCTATCTCGAAAGAGAGTTGCAGTGTATGTCATCAACCATTCACCGAGACGATCTATTACCGTTGTTTCCAATGTGAGTTCAACATTGACCTCCAATGTGCTTCCAAGTGGCGCAACATTCGTGACTGTGACCACAAATTCACCAAACATAGGATGCCAGCGCAATTACCTTGTGAAGCCTGCGGCAAAGATAGTATTAGTGGTAGATATAGGCAGGCCTTTTACTTCTGCAGCATCTGCAAGCTCCTGGTCCATAAAGATTGTTCATGGTTACCAAGCCACGTCAAAACGGCCCCGCACAAACACCGCCTAAAGCTCACCTGGTGGTTTGAAGATACTTTCCCAAAAATCCAAAGTTTCTGTGACCTCTGTTTTCAACACACGGACAATAGCCGCGCAGTTTATTATTGTGAACATGAATGTGCAGTTTTGTCGCCCACAATTACTGCGCAACACTTCCTCGTCTTCGTCGTGAGGCGGTTCAAGATTGTGTTGATGATGATGATGATGATAGAATAATCAGCAACCAAATTGAGTTACAAATCAGTCACTTCAGCCATCCACATGTCTTAGCCCTCATCAATAGTGATCATCAAGATAATGGTGATGATGATGATGATAGAATAATCGCTTGTAATGGCTGCATGCGACCCATCACCAAAATTGATGCCTTTTATAGCTGTACAGAACAAGAGTCGTCGTGCCCTTTCTTTCTACATACAGCTTGTGCACACTCACCTAAAAAGATAAGTTTCTCAAGTGACCAGTTGGAACTCCATCCAAGGGCTCATTCGATTGGTGGGGTGTTCAAGTGTTACATGTGCGATACGTTTAGCCAAGGCTTCGTATACCTTTTTAATCTTCCTATAATCCCCGGCATTGACCTTCACTGCGCTGTTCTATATCTATATAAGCAGAAGGCTCTTAAACATGAGGCTCATGTTCACACCCTCCAGTTCAACATAAATATTGAAAACATTTATAAATGTAGGGGTTGTGGCACTTCTGAAAAAAAGTTTTGGTTCAGTTGTAGGAGATGCGACTTCCATCTCTGTTTTTCATGTGTTAAATTACCTCCTACAGCGAGGCACAGGTACGACAATCATCCTCTCAAGCTCACCTATGACAGTGTTAAAAACGAGTTAGATGAATATTGTTGTGAAATATGCGAAGGCAAACGAGATCCCGAACTCTGGTTCTACTCCTGCTCAGATTGTGACTTTGATTGTCATCCTCATTGCATTCTCGGGAGGTATCCGCAAGTCAAGTTAGGAGATAGTTACAAGCATCCGGCTCACCCACACCTTGTCACCCTTGTTGAAAAGAGAAGGAGTGAAATTCCTTGTGATAAGAGAGAGCGGATTCTTCCTTGTGACAAGTGTAGTAAACCTTGCGAAGGATTGGTGTTTGAATGTTCTGAGTGTGATATAAATTTTCACCGAACTTATGAGGACTCTCACCCATGGTTGAAAGGAGAATGTAATTTCTGATTTTCGAAATAAATTGATTCTCGTTTCAAATTCATTTCCACCGAAGGTGTTTTAATTTCTTGCATGTCAAATATCTCAAACTTCCTACAAAAGTCTTGAAAATAGGTGGGTTCTGCTTTTCAGCTCCAGCATCATATTTGGACAACTTCACTCCACGTTCCAGGGGTGTGGGCAGAAATGACGAAATTCTAACTTCTAGAGGTGATCGTCAAGTAAGAAGTAACTATGTTCCATATAAGATCTGGGGCACAATTCTGTTCAATTGGCTTTGCATAAGTTCAAACCCAAACTCAACATAGGATCCTGATTACAATCCACGAAAGCGAAACTAGTCTGATAGGTTCGACTATGCAAAAGCTTTAGGCTCTCTTTTAAGGTTCTGCTTTCTAGAGCCTGTGCAAGACTGTGACATGTCCTTCAAGAAAATCGGTTTGTCTTTGCATTTCCCATTGGATTAAATCCCAAGCAAGGTAATATGCAAACTTACACAACTATGTATATATGTGGATATGAATAATATAAATATCTCCACACTCAATAGACTTAACAGAGTAAACAGACATAACCAAAGAAAACATCCCCTATTAAAAACACATATTCTTTAAAAGGATAAACTCCTACTTGTGGTTGAGTTCAAGAATCTTCGTTGTCATAAGCAGCAATCAAAGCGGCTTCTTTAAACTCCAATATTTTTTCTCTTTTGGGCTACCGTGTGTGTGAGCTTCTTTGTAGAAGAAGACGAAGACACAACAATTTGAACAAAATTACTATAAAAATTCAAAATCCCATTACCTATAAAAGCAAGAAAGCATCAGGGATGTTTTATTGAGAGAGTGAGCTTCCTTCCTTTCTGTCTGTCTCTTTCTTGTCGCAGTTCATCCTTTCCTCTTTTTTTTTTATAAATATTTTGTACAAACAATACTGTAGAGGGTGGATTCTAACACATGATCTCAGTGACAATGATAACTGCTCTTAATCACTTGAGCTACAAATCTTTTGCAATTCCCAATTCATCCTTAATTTAGGTAACGTACGGAAACACTCTTGTGATATATATATATACACACACATGTCAGTGACGAGCATTAATTGATGTTCAAGGAAGAGTAGAAGAAGCATGGTCCCTTGATTTTTTGACTCAAGTTTGACTCAGGTAAGAAGTACATGCATGTAACTAATGGTGGTCTCACATGAACGATTCTACACACTTGCAACACAAAAACCTTTGATCTCGTTCCTCATAATTTCAACAAAATAATGGAAAATTGGGTAAAAGATGTATTGAGGACATTTTCGCCAACTCTTTAATAAAAGGGAGAAGGTGAATTTGAACAAAAAAACAAAAAAACAAAAAGGAACGCAAGGGAGCTGAAAAATTTCCTCTTTGACCAAAAATCAAACAAAACAACTAAGTTTCTTAGAAACCTGTGTGGCGTTTGCCGAAGAGGCTATAATGCCCAAGTTAGACTTTGAAGGCTTTTGGATATATCATATACGCGTCTTGTCTTATCATAAACTGTCAATTGTCATGGATATATGATCTATTTATGGTAAATTTCTAAGTAACGTATGTTAGAGAAGAAATATGTGCCTATATTTGGATGTCATTTGAGGCTATTAATTGGATTCAAACGACTCTAATGTTTTGTTAGGTGAAGTTAATGTCTCTAGTTTGATTCTACATTATTTCAAGTTAATTGGACTGATAAAGAAATTACGATAATTTTTCAAGCGAACCTCGTTGATGGAACCATGTTCGGCAGATTTGTAGTTGATTTTGCGGACTACATAATTATACTAGAAAAAAAAATGTTAAACATGGATATCTTCTTGTGTGCACAATCTTGGTCACCACCTCTTAGCCTCAAGCCATCAGCATCAACTAATGAAAGCCAAGTCACCGGTGAATGCCAGAGGTATGGTTAGCAACTAGACAAAGACTAAACAAAAGCTTTGGGCTGCGACATGTCTCCTAAAATTTCAGTTCTATATTGCATAAGAATGTATTACTAAAAGAAACTGATGTCAAATCCCACAGACTCTGTATAACTGAGATGTATCATCTCTAGCAAGGCTCGGATATAAGTTCCCGACATCTTCTGCGGGGTCTCGCTCATTTGCACCATAGATTTTGGTGGCTATGAATGAAGAAAAAAATAAGACCCATGAATTCTAAAACGGATTGGACGAAGAAACTCTCAGAAAAGAAGGCTGTCAAAAGCGAAACTCATAATTTCCCCCTGTATTCTGATCTGCAAGCTATATGGCACACAATGTGGCGCTTTTAACTTGTGCTATCATATGCCATTCAATTATACTAGCTGCAAAAACTACGCATACAAAAGGAAATTATACAACAGTGCTAAACTTTAGTATTTAACATGTTTGTAATCCAAGACACTGGTTTTGACTAGACTCCTACCCTAAGGGCATTTCATTGTTTGTCCTTCTAAGCACTTCAACAGCCACAATGTATACCCTTCTTGTGGGATAATAGTAGTGTTCCGGTTGCACTAAACCATCTAAAGGGTTCTTCACAATAACCACTGCATGTTATTTCAAAAGTTTGGTCGAAGTGACAAAATGCTTCTAAGTTCTCGACGTGATAGTCCAAGTAAGGAATAACTTTGCTTCGTATAGATTGGAGGCACACGTATGTTCAATTGGCTTGTGTAAGATCAAACCTAAACTGCACATAACATAGGATCCTAAATACACTCGACACAACTGAACATAACATAGGATCCTGAATACACTCGACAAAAGTGAAATTGCTCAGATGCCAATTTGTTACCTAAGCTTCAGCTTTATTTGGATTACCAAAACAGGTGCACACATGATATCGGGTTTAGATCCCCTCTGCATGTGCAGAGTATTTGATAAACATCATCATTATTTCCAAGGGAATGTAGAGACCAATTTCATTCGGGCACCTAACCCAATCTATTCCACAAATAGGAACCAAAAAGGGGATGCATATAGATTTCTGTTTTGAAAATGTTTGTTTTCCATATTTGTCAGAACATCAGGAGAATGACTATCAATCACACTTACCTATATATTTTAATCATTCAGCCATGTAAATGAAATCCATGACTCTAGCACTGGCAACTTAATAACTTAAAGAGTTAGTATTATAAACTAAAAACGAAATCCGTCACCATTGAACTCACCTGGTTTTCCCTTGTTGAGTATTTGAGTCTCCTCAATTATCATCTGCTAGAAGAGCCAACACCAAACACATCTGTTCACATGTTCATAAGAAGTAATTAGTCTCTGATCTAATCCATTTTCTGTTTGAGAATTCAAGATTATACCATGGAAACCAACTACAAGGGCCATATCTTTAGCTCACATGTTCAAGTAATGCGCAACAAAATCCAGTGAACATTTGTAATCCATTGTGAAGGCCATTATCTCTATTCAAGACTTCAGGTGTATAGGTCTATTTCTGGGTATAAAAGCCTTCAGTTTCATTTTGTGAGGTGCCTGAATTGAAGCACCAGTGTATTCTGCTGGTGGAATTTGGATAATTTGAAAGCATATATACTCCCTCCCTAGCTATTTTCCTTTTCAGGAAAGAAAAATGAAGAGCGAAAAATGAAGGCAACCTCATCTAAGTTCAAGTAAAATGAATGCTGTCAGATAAATTTTTTGGAGGGCTAACGAAAATGTCTGTGGCTAGTAACAGAAGCAAATAGCAGGGCACAAGCGAATATTTCAAAACCTCACAATCAAAATCATCCGTTCGCAAAAGAAAGAAGAAATGTAAAACATATAATGAAGGCAATATAAGGAATGATAGGTGAACCAACAAAGCCCTTCTCCACGCTTCTGATTTATCCATTGATGGCAAAGAAGGTGTGCAACTATCACAACAGCAAAACTGAACTCATTTGCACTGAACACCAGCTTCAGCAGCACGGTGAGGCTTGTTTTTCCGCCTACTCCCATTTTGTCGGAATCCAACAGACTTTGTCGAGTCATCAAGACTTGATTTTGTTTCAACGTTTTTATCCTCTTTGACTGATTTTATATTTTCTTTGACCTGAGCAGACCTCTTCCTTTTCCTTCCATTCTCAATGGCAGATTGGTTTTTCATGTCTTTGCTAGAAACATAAATTTTTGCATCCTCAACATCTTCTGTCTTCTGAGCTTCTTCTCCTTCTCCAATATCTTCCTTTAATGGTTTATGTGGCCTTCCTCTTCTCCTGTTTGGTGGAATCCTCTCCTCTTCACCACTTCCAGGATCCTCACGAACAGCAATAACACTTTGTTTCTTCCCTTTACCTCTACCTCTACCCATAGTAAATAAACCTCGTGAAGAAAATTCCAAACTAGAAAAATTTCTGCAAATACAAACAAATGATCTTAGAAGCAAAACTCAAAATGAGTAACAGACTAAACTCCACTAATCAGCGTGCAAAGTTTATAATACAGAATACCAGTATTAAGGTATCCCCAAGCAGAAGAGGATTAAAGCAAATCCATATCAACCTCCAATGACACAATTATTAATGAAACCAGTTTATATATATATTTGAGCTAAAACTGAGAACTTTAAGGAACAGGAAAATCCTAAACCTTACCTCAAAAAGGTACTACATAGTACACAAAAAATCAGAAAGTTAAAGTCAATCATGACTGCCTCTTTAATTCCTTACACTGTCTTTGGTTTATGAGAAATTCAATTGAGAAGAAAGAAAAATGCAGGCTCGAACCCTTCCCCCCAATCATTTCAAATACCCAAAAACAAAAATGCATCTTTGCTGCTGGCAACAGATTCTATTATCTAGTGCCTCTGAATTAACTAATTCAAGCATTCATCAAGCCAGTCCAGAGAGTTTGAAAGGAACATAAATGGAAACACTAAAAAACGGTAATAAAGTATCACAAACCAGCTATACCCTTTGTAAACTATATTCAACCTGAACAAGGTATTTATTAAAATTTGCAGATAAACAAGAAAGGGCAATCACTTTTGGATCAAACACCACTCTGGCTTCACTTTAATCCAAATCAGTAATTTCAAATTTGGCTGCTAAAACTTTGCAAGAAAGAATATTAAAAAAAAAATTATATTTGAAACTTAAGACTTGAGATGTTTCCAGATTATGAAGCACTAACTCAAACCAAACACGATAATTAGTCTCGTTGAAGTAACTCACTTTGATTTTTCAGGTCCGAAACAGAGAGAAATCCAGGATTGACAAAAGTAATTTATTTTCTTTGTCTACCATTAATCTTCACAAAACAAAAAACAGAAGCACTCATATTAGAAAACCAAAGCGTGACAAAGTACATATGCAACATAGAGAAGAGCGAAGCAAAGAAGAATGAAGCTGACCTGAAAGCAAATATCCACTTTCTGCATCTTATTGGCAAAACCCATTTTTCGCAATCTGATAAGAGCAATCAAGAAACTAACAAAAACCCAAGAACCAAATAGGCTGCTTTCTATTACTGGCTTTTCCAACAGTGAAGTAGCAGAAGCCAAAAGAAATTGAAAACTAGGATCTGAATAACAAGTAAAGAAGACCCAGATCAGAGAATCATGTCATCAAAGAGAAACGTTAGCACAAATATTATTGGAGCCTGAGCAGATTAATCAAAAGCAATACTGCGCTTTTGAGAGGTTAGCTAAAGAGAGGAGGCAGAGAGAAAGAACTTGAATAGAGGAAGCGAGGAGAAGAAACTGGTAAGAAAGTAGTGTGTGAGTTTTTTGTTTTGTTTTTCTCTTTTTGTTTTGTTTTTTGTTTGTCCTGCTCTCCATAGTCCGAGGGTCATATGTTGCGAAAATGCAAGTATGTGTTAAATAATGATCAGTATTATATACCATTAATGTTTTTATTTTTCTGGTCAAATACCATTAATGCTTAGGTCACGATGGAATCCAGTTGAATCCAACGTGTACATCCTTTTATTTTATATAAAAATACAAATTCACACGACGTCTACGAGGTTTACGAAACTATCAGTTTTTAAAAAAAAAAAGTGCTGCTATTTTTATTCTTTATCCTATTTCCCTACCCACCATGTAAATTTGAAAAAAATAAAATCCTATTTTTCCATCCACCATTATTTCTAAAATACCATGTAAATTTGAAAAATATAAAATTCTATTTTTCCACCCACCATTATTTCTTAAATACTGTTTAAATTTTAATTCAGTTAAAATGTTTAAAATGTTTACAATATTCATATCTTATTCATATTTTGATTAACGCTATTCCTAAACTCTTCACCTTCCTCTCACTTAATTTCTCTCATCCCCAACAACCGTCTCTTTTTCGATTCCTCTTTCCCCATCTCTGGTTTGATCTCCATCGCCGGCGCTTCGGCGGGGACATATTGTCGATCGAGAAATTTTTAAGAACCAACCATATGTATCCTTTTAACTAAAAATCCACCTCTAAATTCCTTTACTTTTTTCTCTTTGCGTACAAGCATAACTTGCATCAACCTTGGAGGGGGAATCATTTGTTGGGTTTTTATTTTCCTTAGTCCAACAACAAAAAATAAAAGCACTCTTCTACTTTCTAGGTTTTTCAAAAAAAAATTATTTTATTTCATTTGTAATCTTTGATTTCGAGTTTCGACTCACGTCATAATACAAATTTGAATAAAAAGATTGCTATTACCAATCTGCTCCATTAATTTATAGCCAGCTGCAAAATGTTTCTTCAACAATGGACGAATAATATAGTGAAGAAAGGGTCGAAAGGGAGGAAGAAGAAGAGGGGTAAAGGGTTTGCCAATTAATTGGGAGGAGAGAGAGTGGGAGCAGTTGAAGATTTATTCATAAAGTTAATAAAAATATTTATTAATTACATATTGCTCCAGATGTCATAACATTATTAGTCCGTAGTTTTTTTCGATAAGTCCTTAGAAGTCATTTTACATAGAGGTAAATTTGTTTTTAAAATTCTGAAGATAAGGTGGGTGAAGAAATAGGACAAGGGGTGGAAATAGCAGCACTCTAAAAATAATATCACACAACGTGTTATAGGCTTTTTTGGGTCAAGGATGGTCATTCCGGTTCATTTTGCATTTTCAATTTTATCTTTGTTCTTGAATTTTGTCGTTAGAGCAGATGTGCTCCCCCACTAACAATTTAAAATTTCAAAACTCGTAAAAGATTTTTTTTTTTAAACCAAAAAGAAAACCATTATTTACTTTGTATTGTATACACAGTGACCAAAAATGTGTTTTACTTTTAAAAAAAAAAAAAGTATATTAAGCTAATGACTTTGAGGAGTATTAAACTCGAGAAAACAAAGCACCTCATTTGAACACTAAGAAGGGCTTAACGATATGGATGAAGCAACCTTACCCACGGGTAGAAATACTTGAGTTATCTTCTAGCTAAAGGTATGAGTGGAAGCGTTTCTGGTAGCGTCAATAACATTTCTAAAAGGCCATGACCATGGCCATTGTGCATGCCGGTTGCAATGGTCTTCGCTGCTAGGCTTGGAAGCTATATTTACTTTTTAGGTAACCAAAAACTACGAAATTTTGTAACGACAAGAAATGGAAATAAAGCCTCAAGTTGGGTCGAATAGAACATCTAAATCAGAGTGACGGCTAGCGCCAATTGCTCTTTAATCCGATAAGAAATGGAACAAAATAGAGATAGCACATAACACAAGCTTCTCGACCTCAAGAACAGTGAATCTGTTAATGAACATGCTTTAGAATGCTTCAAGGCTTCAACAAACTCCATTGAGCAATAATCCAAATACCGGCACAGCCAGTTCGAAAATCATGTACACCATTTCAATAACATTTACTCCAAGGCTTTCAACAAAATTTAGAAACGAAGAAAAAGGTGAAAGTATAAACTCTCAACCAAGCTAACAGTTTTCTCTCAGCATAGGCCATTTCCTTCATTCTTGCTTTCATGCAGAGACTACAGCAAGCATGAGCCACCATTGCAGATCATTGCTCTACCTTTTCATCTGTTTTTGGCAACTCGTGGTCAAGAGTTCCAAATCTGTAAAACAAAAGATGGGAAGTATTTTGACGGATAATAGGTCAAATTTCATTCAAACGATGCATGCGATTTCTTATTACCCCAAGCATTCTCCTTATGGCAGCAACATGAAATAACAATAACTCAGGTAAAGCACTGCAACTTTTATAAGACTAAAACCAGATAACTGTTGACCTATGGTAACAGAAGTCAAACTGATGACATAAGTTTTCAGGGTAATCTCATGATGATAAGCTATTTTAAGCTGAACAACTATTGAATGTGGAAGTGCAATCGGCTGTGGTAAAGTGGCGATGTACTCAGTAAGTCATAACTAACAAGATCTTGCACATCGGAACAAAAAGGGTGAAATAAAAAAGAAAACTGCATTAGATTATAGAAAAAATCATTAAATGACTTTCACCATTATAAACAGAGACTGATTTCTCTCAGAAAAAAAATATAAAAAAGAAAAACAGAGACTGATTTAGCATCTATGTAGAACATGGACAGTCAATTACTCACGACGGGAAATGCACGCATACACGAACACACACTTACAAGGTACAACAACCTGGTGCTAAATAAACTTTGCTTGTATATATTCATATATGTCATCTTGCCTGTAAATGCTCAAAAGAAAATTCTCAGCATGTAAAATAAACAAGGAAAAAGTATGTTAGTATCAACTTAAGAAAACCAGCAATGCAGAAAAAAACAAAACAGTAAAAGCAATGAATACTTTAGTACTTGGAATAAATTTCGTTCTCCAAATCCTGCCAAACTTGAGGACCACTAGGATGACGATTTACATAATATTTTAGAAAATATGTATCTGAGCAAGAAATAATAGTGTTCAAGGAAAGCCCAGGATCAGCTTTTCCGTGATCTTTGAGCCAATTGTACATGAATATCCTATGCTGGACCCTTTCAATTTTATGGGAAAGATATCTTGGGAAGTTCAACAAGGATGACAGGGGATAACCCAATTGATTTACAAGAAAATCAATCTTCAATTCAATGACATCCTTTGTCTGGTTAAGAATTTGAGGGCTTACTCTAATCATTTCACAGACATCCTCCTGACTCAAACCAGCTTTCACAATGCAGTCAAATCTTTCTTGAAGTTCCCCTCCCTTTCCTCGAAGCGCTTTTTTCATTTTGTTTGAGTTGTCTACAAATCCTATATCTAACAAAAACTTAGACTTTTGTGTCTTTGATATACGGTTTTCTCCTGAGCCTGGAAATGGATCAACTCTTTTGCCCAAAACCCAATTCTTCAACTCTTGTGGGTTCTCCTGGATGTATCTACACAATCGTGTCTTCCCAGTTTTCAAGGTATTGAGTAAGCTGTTAGCTTTTTTCAAAGAAATTGAGCCCAGTAGCAGGGGATGGGAATGGACAATCTTCCCAATCTCTGAAGCCTTCATCTCAATCTCATTCAGGAACAAAATGCACTGTCTCAAATTTGAAATGAATTTCACAACTGGAATCTGTGGAAATTGTAGAAACATTGAACATAACTGGCTCTTTGTGGATCCAAATTTCAGTAACAATCCAATTAGTGAAATTGTGTTTCCCCCTGAACCCTCAAATAAAATATATGGGTGCTGGCCAATCAATTCACCCAAATGCTCATTGCTGCAACCCATCTCACTAAACAACCTTAGTACTTCAAGCATCTGGCTCCAATTATAACAACTATCTGCCGATAAATTCCCCTCAATCCAATTGGTTTCAAATCCAATACTCTTCAAGTTTTCTAATGCCTTAACAAATTCCACATTTACATCCCCAATTAAAAGATAAGGACTAGCAACAAAAAACTTAATCAAAGTAGGTTGGCTAAGACCGAGTTTTTCGTAAGCTTTAAGTTTTGATAGCAAAACCTCAAAATCATATTGAAAGACTGCTGTCGCTTCCTTGTAAATCTTTCCTATCTTATTGCGTGCAATCCCATAATGACATAGAACAGTATAATTGTGAACCAACAACTGATCATCAGTCAAAAACATCAAACTACGTGGAAGAAAAGGAAAATACTCAGAAGGTTTCAAACCCAAGCTTTCAAAGAAAGGCTCAAATTCATTAATGGGGTGGTACCTCAAGAACCGGGAAATTTCTCGCCCAATTTCTTTTTCATTATTCTTTTTCATAAGAATCTCTTTTTCACCATCAACCTGTTTCAAAAGCTTGTCCAGAAAATGCGGCGAGTTTTTACTCATATTCTCTGCATCCATGAACTGTACCCCTCTTGTACCATGCAAATAATCCAGCAAAGCAGCTTGCGCTTCTTTTTTAATGGAACTAGATATTTGACCAGCATTTTTTTCATTACCAGTTGAGGACTTATCCACATTTTCTGAATCTTTATCTTCAGAAGCTCTTTTTGTTCTGTAAAGTCTAGGGCTTTGGGCATTGGAGAAAGACCCAATTGGCTGAAATGGGGTTGTTGATGATCTAAGGTGGTTCTCATAAAAATTTAAAGAAACCCATTTGAGAATAGATGCCACTCTGAGTTTCTGCAAATGGGTCATGACCAGTTTGAAGAGAATCCAAAAATCCCCAGATTCAGCTTAAAATAAATGAATATGAAGTCTTTGGATGAAATGGTACCTTGCAATTTTGAGCAACACTTAGGCATGAGCTCACTCCTCAAGAAAGATTTAGAGCTTCAGCAGCAGGAGCTTTCGGTACTGATGCTTACTGAGTCGTTGCCTTTCCACGGGGTTTTGGTTGCAGAACTCTCTAGTCGCCAGAAGGGTTTTAGATATATATATTTTTTCTTGTTTAGGTCAATAGGGTTTTATCACTTACGTGCCCACTAGAAGGACATTTGTTTGGTTAATCTCGGCCTACTCCATTTCCGTTCTTTCTATCACATAATTTTAGGAAGTTAGGTCCAGGTCAGTTGTAGGCCCAGTCAAAAGAGGCAGGTCAATTCCTTTCACGCCCTGTCCAGTTTGTGAAGTTGTAAAAGATAAATTAGTTGAAAATGGAATCATGACATGAATGGATATATATTAGGGTGTTCTCTTTTTTATACCAGCGATATTTAGGGAGAGGGAAACCGAACTTAAGGCACGGATGTAGGGGTAATAAGGTGTTTTAGGAACATGTCACGGTGAATGCTTTGCATACACTCTGTTACATGGTTTTTCTTTTTCTACTTTCAAATCAAAAAAGTTTTAATACAAATAATAATCTAAACTACACAAATCTACGGTGAGAATGATTCAATCTGGGATAAAAGGGGTGAGCACATTGCCCTGACCAAGTGCCTCTTGTGAAGTCAAAGGAAAACAGCAAAGCAAAGAGCCTCCGAAAAAGGCAAACAAACTGCAACAGCCCCGTTGCAGTTGAGTGTTCATAATCTTTAATCATTAAAGTCCCTGAAGGCGGGTGAGATGCCGCCAGATAAGACGAGCTGTTAGCTTTTATGTAGAAACCACCACGATCTCATTCTACCCTGGAAATCAAAGCATGAGCCAAATATGTGGTTTCACTCTTTCATCTGTTTTCTATCAGTTTCCTGAGAAGAATTTTTCTTTGGCAACTCATGGCCAAGGATTTCAAAATTACCACAAAAGAAAGATGAAACTTAACATATAATAGCTGAAATTTAACTAACGCTCATTGCACCAACGATTTTCCTGATGCAGCAACATCAAATTAGAATGCCTTTGGTAAAATCACTGCAGTCTTTTATAACACTGAAAGTTCAAATGAGAAAATCAAACTCTGATAATAGATGTCAAAAAGGGAGGACAGGATTTCAGGTTTGTGAGGTTAAACAGTTTTACTGAGTATGTGAAAGTACAATTTGCTATATGGAAAGTGGAGATGCACCAAAATTAACAAAACTAAGAAAAATCTGCACATAAATGAAAACTCAAATATCAGTATGTGAAAAACGAAAAGAAGAATTGCATTATAATAGTGATGATATTACTAAATCATTTCATCACTGTAAAATGCAAACATGATGGAATCATTGAATCCCCAGCATATATCAAGCATTCTTAACACCACATATACAAAATCCCCAGTATATACACTTATTGCCAATTACTTTTTGGTCAGCTTCTCCAGCTTTAACATTGTACACCAATGATAATTTATCTACATGTGAGTCCTAGTTTGACCAAACGTGCTCCATGTCAACCGATATTATTGAAACACATATTTTGGTTCACTAGGATCACACTTGAGGGGGTTCTTGAGAATATAAATTCTGGCATAAGACATTTTAGAACTTGTATCTAAATACATAAAATCTTCTAACCCTACCCATTGCCAATTTGTTTCGGTTGGATGCAACTTTAACATTTAGCATTATGCTCAACGGACAGTCAATACTATATATATACACAACACACACTTTAAATAATCTGGTCTTAATTCTATTTTGCCTGTGCTTGTTCTTTTGTGCCATATCACCTGGAAACTGTTCATGCTCAATAAAAATCTCAGCATGTAAAAGAAAAAGGATCAAGTATATTAGTACCAACTTGGGATCACCCAGCAATGCAGAACCTTAACAGGAGAAGAATATAATATTTTAATACTTGGAATAAAATTTACTCTTGAAATCCTTCCAAACTTGAGGACCAGTAGGATGAAGATTTACATATACCTTCAAAAATTTAACATCTGACATTGCAACAATAGTGCTCAAGGCAAGCCTAGGGTCTACCGCTCCTTGACCTTTGAGCCAATTGTACATGAATACCCTAAACTTGACCCTTTCAGTTCTATAGGAAAGATATGATGGAAAGTCTGCCAGAGATGATACGGGATAACCCAAATGATTTACAAGAAAATCAATCTTCTTTTCTATAACACTCTTTTTCAGGTTAAGTATTTGCGGGGATACTTCAATCATTTTACAGACATCCTCGCGATCCAAACCAGCATTCACAATGCAATCAAATCTTTCTTTAAGCTCGGTTCCTTTGCCTCGAAATAATTTTAGTGCTGCTTTCATTTTGTTTGAGTTCTCTACAAAACCTTTGTCTAACAAGAACTCAAGCTTCTGTGCCTTTGATATTTGGTCCTCTTCGGCTGCTGGAAGTGGCTCAACTCGTCTACCCAAAACCAAATTCTTCAATTCTTCTGGGTTTTCCTGTATGTATCTAGACAGGCGCTTCTTTCCGACGTTCAAGCCAGCAAGTAAGGTGTTGGTTTTTTTTATGGCAATTGAACCCAGTAACAGGGGGTGAGAACGGATAATCTTCCCAATCTCTGCAACCTCCATCTCAATCTTATTAAAGACCAAAAAGCAATTCCTCAAATTCAAAACAAATTTCATTACTTGAATTTTTGGAAACTGCAGAAACATTGAATATATCTGGCTCATAGTGAACCCAAATTTCAGTAAGAATCCAATTAGTGAAAATGTTGTTTTCCCTGATCCCTCAAATAAAATATCTGGGTGCTGACCAATTAGTACACCCAACTGCTCATCACTGCAACCCTTCTCACTAAACAAATGTAGAACCTCAAGCATCCGGCTCCAATTATAAGAATGTTCTTCCAACAAATTCTCCTCAATCCAACAGGTTTCAAATCCAAAACTCTTCAATATTTCCAATACCTCAACAAATGCAGCATTCACATCCCCAATTAATAGATAAGGACTAGCAACAATAAACTTAATCAAAGCAGATTGGCTGACACCTAGTTCTTCATAAGCTTGAAGTTTTGATGACAAAACCTCAAAATCATATCGAAAGACTTCTATTGCTTCTTTATAAATCTTTCCTATCTTATTGCGTGCAATCCCATAACGACACAAAACAGTATAATTATGAAGCAACAAACCATCATCAGTCAAGAACATCAAACTACGCGGAAGATAAGGAACATACTCAGAAGGTTTTAAGCCCAAGCTCTCAAAGAAAGGTTCAAACTCATTAATAGGGTGATACCTCAAGTACCGGGCAATTGACCACCCAACTTCATCTTCATTTTCATTATCCACCCTTCTCAACAGCTTCTCAAGAAAATGTGGCGAGTTTTTACTCATATTTTCTGCATCCATGAACTGCAAGCCTCTAGTACAATGCAAATAATCCAACAATGCAGCCTGTGCTTCTTTTATAATAATTCGAGAAATTCGAGCAGCATTTTCTCCATTAGACGTCAGAGTGTTCTCCAAGTTTACAGAATTTTCAGTTTCAAGACCTCTTCTCGAACTGTAAAGCCTAAGGGTTTGGGCATTGGGGAAAATTGGCTGAAGTGGGGTTCTTGATAGTCTAAGGTGGTTTTCAGCAAAACTAGAAGAAACCCATTTCAGAACAGATGCTGTTGTGAGTTTTTGCAAACGGGTCATGAGCATTTCGATGAGATTCCAAGCCTAGTGATTATTGGAAGTTAGAACCCAAAAGGTATTCTCTGCTGAACAGAAATGAACATGAAGTCTAGGGAGAAAATATTACCTTAGAGATTTTGATGGATATGCGGCAACGCCTCTCTACTGAACAATACTCAGAGCTTCCTCTGTAGTGGGGCCATGCCGGTACGACTGAATATGCGTTAGAAAGGTCAATCCCTTCCTTATCTCATACCGCTGCTGCCTTCTGGTTGAGGGTCTGCCTTACAATATTTTTGTTGCCGAACGGTTCTCAGTCTCCGACTCTCTTTTCCTTTTGCTCAAAAGTCTCAGTCTCCGACTTCGCAATTTTAGGGGTTTAAGAAATAAGGGACACCATTCAAAATTGGTATGCCAGGAGGAGCGAGGTTATATTATTTTTGGGGGTGATACAAGTTGGGGAGGGAGAATCGAACCTATGAACTACCTTAGGTGCAGAATAAATATTTTTAATCACTTGAGGTATAAGCCTCTTGCAAGCGTCAAGTTTTATAGAAAAGATGTTGAATGAGGGGTTCTCTCCAGATCAGTTTACGTTTAATACGTTGGTGAAGGGGTTGTGCAGGGTGGGGCATGTTAAGCAATGGCAAGGGATTTACAGCTGAAGTAGTTAAGGGCAATATTAGCCATGTACATACTTAAGGTCATGTGTTTGAATTTCCTTTCCTCTAATATCGCTTTTATAAATAATAAAAAAATAAAAATAAATAATGAGTGCACAGGATAAAGGGAAAAATAAAGATTTAAAAAAAGAACAAAGAGTAGTGCAAATTTTCTTCGCGATTTGTTTATATTTACATCCAAACAAGTTTTTAGTGAACTATTTTATAATGCTCGTGTAACAGATACACGAGACGATTGTGAGTGAAAATGCTTAGCCACTCATCTAAATAGCCATGGCATGCAGTAAAATGTTTTGTAGCGAGGCACTACCCATTTCCTTACGACTTTTTTATTAACTTGGAAAATATAGAATGTCCTTTGCATACATGGACTTGTTATGCATATAGCGGTAATGCAAAACCCTCCAATTCTAACTCCATGTAAATCTTTTTACATTTTCATTTCAATAAAGAAAAGCACCTCAATTCAACATTTTTTTTTTCTTTCTAAATTTTGGTTTGATTTCTTTCTGTCAGATAATTTTACACAGCCATGATTCTACATTCCAACCAAATGTGAGAGAGAGAGAGAGAGAGAGAGAGAGAGAGAGAGAGAGAGAGAGAGAGAGAGAGAGAGCAAACAAGAAGGAACAAAACTGAGTCTACAGCGCTTGATTTGTAACACAAATGATGGCACGATGTAAAACGGCTTCGAGCTAAGGCATCAACAAAGAACAACTCCTCCAGCTTCACACACAACCATTAGGTTGTCAATTCATCATCCCGGGCAAGGAAAGATTGAATGTGTATATAAGCCTTCAAGTTTTTGAACTTGAGCAATATTGTATGTTTTCCCTTAAACACACTAATTATTGTATAAGTGGGTCATTTTCAAATTTAAGGATGAATGTGAGATAAATGTTATAGTTTAGGAGAGATTAGTAAAATAGAAATAAATATACCATTTCAAATAATCAAATGCATATGCAACCTTCACGAACATAGAAAACTATATTCTTAAAGTTTCATTATACAATTTCAAGCAAGAAACCAATCAATTCAAACACAATATTCATATCTAACCTAGAATTGATTATCATTATAAACAAAAGATCCTAATCATGATTATCACCTTCATCCATACTTCAGTTTTCTTTTGTTGATTTGTCACTCAAATTCAGTTAAGACTTTTTTGAATTGTTTTGGTTTTAAGTAGACTGGATTGTTAGTTTTATGCAGACCACCATAAATAAAATCATTCTATCATGGCAAAGCTATACCAAGCATGAGCTTTCACCTCTTCATCTGTTTCATATCAGTTTTCAGATTCCTTCTCAATTTCTTTTAGCAATTCAATCCCAAGAGCTTCAATAAGAAAAAAACTAACATGCTAGCATCAACTTGGTGATAATAAACACTGCTGAACCTTCAGGAGAATCAATGAACATTTTATTGCTTTGAATAAATTTTACTCTTCAAATCCTCCCAAACTTGAGGACCACTAGGATGATGATTAACAAACTTCCTCAGAAAATATACATCTGAGCAAGAAACAACAGTGCTCAAGGCATACGTAGGATCTGTTCCATGATCTTTGAGCCAATTGTACATAAGTACCCTATGCTGGACCCTTTTAGTTCCATAGGTAAGATATTTTGGGAAGATGAGTAAAGTTGATAAGGGATAACACAAATGATTTACAAGAAAATCAATCTTCATTTCAATAACATCCTTTGACTGGCTAAGAATTCGCGGTGATACTTTAACCATTTGGCAGACTTCCTCATGATCGAAACCAGCTTCCACAATACAATCAAATCTTTCCTGAAGCTCCCATCCGTTGCCTTGAAATTCATTTAGAGCTTCTTTCATTTTGTTTGAGTTCTCTACGAATCCTATGTCTAACAAGAATTTAGCCTTCTCTGTCTTTGATCTAAGGTTGTTTCCCCAGTCTAATGGCCTAAGTCTTCTACCCAAAACCCAGTGCTTCAATTCTTGCGGGTTCTCCTGGATGTATCTACACAAGCTCTTCTTCCCAATGTTCAAGTGAAGAAGTAAGGTGTTAGTTTTCTTCAAAGCACATGAACCCAGTAGCAGGGGGTGAGAACGGATGATCTTCCCAATCCCTGGAACCTTCATTCCGATCTCATTCAGGAAAAAAAAACATTTCCTCAAATTCAAACCAAATTTCATAACTTGAATTCGGGGAAACTGCAGAAACAGTGAATATACCTGGCTCATTCTGGATCCAAACTTCAGCAAGAACCCAATTATTGAAAATGTCCTTTCCCCTGAAGCCTCAAATAAAATATCTGGGTGCTGGCCAATTAATTCACCCAGCTGTCTGTCGCTGCAACCCATCTTACTAAGAAAACTTAGAACTTCAAGCATCCGGCTCCAATTATAAGAATTTTCTTCTGATAAGTTCCTCTGAATCCAACTGATTTCGAATCCAAGACTCTTAAGTTTTCCCAGTAACTTTAAAAATGAAGCATTTGCATCCCCAATTAAAAGATAAGGACTAGCAACAACAAACTTAATCAAAGCAGATTGGCTGAGACCTAGTTCTTCATAAGCTTGAAGCTTTGATAACAAAACCCCAACTTGGTATTGAAAGACTTCAGTGGCTTCCTTATAAATCTTTCCTATCTTATTACGTGCAATCCCGTAATGACATAAAACACCATAATTATGAAGCAGCAAATCGTCATCGATCAAAAACATCAATTTATGAGGAAGAAGAGGAACATACTCGGGAGGTTTCAAACCCAAGCTCTCAAAGAAAGGTTCAAACTCATTAATAGGGTGGTAGCGCAAGAACCGGGCAATCGTCTGCCCAATTTTCTTTCCATTATCCGCACTTTTTATAAGCTTCTTGAGAAAATGTGGAGTGTTTTTACTCATATTCTCTGCATCCACAAAATGTAAGCTTCTAGTACAATACAAATAATCCAACAAAGCAGCTTGTGCTTCTTTTTTAACAGCACGAGAAATTCGACCAGAAATTTTGCCATTACCAGTCGAAGTTCTATCCACGTTTTCACAACTTTCAGTTACAGGAGACCTTTCAGTTTTGTAAAACCTAGGGGTTTGGCCATTGGGGAAATACCCAATTAGCTGAATTGGGGTTCTTGCTGATCTAAGGTGGTTTTCATCAAAATTTGAAGAAACCCATTTGAGAACAGATGCTGTTCTTAATTTGTGCAAATGGGTCATAACCAGTTTGATGAGATTTCAAGCCTAGTGATTGTCAGAAAACCTAAAAGGCCAAGATTCAGCTGAATATAAATGAAAGTTGAAGTCTTTTGGGATGAAACATAGTACCTTGGGACAATGGGATATAAATGCATATATGCGGGCAGATGAGCTCGCCACCTCCCGCTACACAGAAAGATTTAGAGCTTCAGCTGCAGAGTTTGCCGCATTGCTGCTGATTGAGAGGCAGATTCAATTCTTGGCATTGATCTGCGAAGCAATTGAGCTTCACTCAAACTGAATTCCCCAATTGGTTCTCTTATCATATTGCACATCACCGGCGCTGGGAATGATGTTTGAGAGCCATTTTTCCATCCAATGCAGAAGTAAGAGACAAACAAAAAAGAAAGAATACAGCAGATAATAAGCGAGCTCGTCTAAAAACCACAGTTTGACTTGCTCGAAAATAATTCATTAAAAATCTAAAAAGAAAAAATTATGCATACATGTCATACTGTCATTGGTAGGAATATAACAGTTCCTACTTTCAAGGAAATGAGGGAAGTATTTTCCTCGAGTAGGGATGACAATTTTCCCTGCGAGTAAGGATCTTCACAGGGATTCGACCCTAATGGGTCGGGTATGAAGGAAAAAAAGGGTATGTGGATGGGTACAGGGAATTTTGTGGGTATGGCATTCAGAGAGGAGCGGGGATGGTATTTTAATCCCTAACCCGAACCCTTTTCGATATATATATATGCTATTAGAACAAGTCCACCCATGAAGGCTAGGGCAAGGGCAAGGCAAGGCAAGGGCTGCCACTATTCACGACCATGAAGGCTAGGGCAAGGGCAAGGGAAGGCAAGGGCTGCCACTATTCACGTGAATAGTGGCAGCCTTGCCTTAGTTGGTTCCACCCATGAAGGCTAGGGCAAGGGCAAGAAAAAAAAAAGATTATGCAACAAAATATAAACAATTTAGAAAGTGAATAAAATTGTTATGTATTTATAGGGAAAACATCCATAATTTGTTGGTATTTTTTTAAAAAAAATTGAATTTTTTTGGATTTTTTTGCTCACTGACGTTAGCGTGACATCAACGCTGACGTCAGCACCTTCGGGCTGCAACCCAGGCAAGATCTGCCCGTGGGCTTGCCCAGGTTGGTGGGACCCACCACTTGCCCGGGCTTGAGGCTGCGCGTTGGAGGCCTGTTTGGCTTGACTGGGCTGCCTTTTGGCCGATTTTGTGCTCCCGTTGGACTTGGCCTTAAAGTGATTGTACAATTTTATATTTTATATTATTATATTATATACTTATATAATTTATACAAATCTTAAGCCACACTAATTATTTATTTAGTTAACTTCCAGTACATATATGAACATTCTTATACTGTCTTATAAGTATATATTATATATATATATATATATATATATATATATTCATTATCTTGCCTTAGTATTTTTTTTTTCTTTCAACAAAGTAGTTATATATTGATTTTTTCTTCCGTAATGGGGCCGGTCGGGGAACCCATTCCCCAACGAATGTGAGAATGGAAAATCCCCGATATGAATATTGCAGGTATGAAGGCGGGAATGGGAAAAAAGCTTAACGAGTATGGGGATGGGAATGACATACCCAATCCCAATTCGACCCATTGTCATCCCTATCCTCGAGCCAGTGTACAAGTTAAAAGAGCAGGGACAAGAAAATAAATTATAAAAAGTTTTATTTCAAAATTTATATTCTAACTGGGTTTATATTATGATAAAAAGTGTGTTACTTTATATGCAATTGATTATGAAAGTAGAATTAAATTACTAAATTCGTTTTAAACTTTTTTTGGAACTCTAAATTAATTTTAACTTTTAATTATACAAAAACAGCAGCATAATTGACATTTTGTACATTTTTCGTTTACAAAAATAGTTTTTTTCTTTATTCAAATGAATGACAAAGTAAATTCAACATCCAACATTCGTTGAGCATTTACTAATTTTCATATTGTAAGGTAGTGACCCTTGTTTGAAGTTCTCCCCTTTGCGTTCTCATGGAAATGTATAGTTCATCTCTTCTCAAAACAGTGTCAACAAATTCGGCCTGAATAAGAAAGTAAGTTTGTACATATGGATTGACAGATACATTTTAAACTATAGAGTATCTCATTTAACAATGTCTCCCCATCCCCTTATGGAAAACATTATTCCAATTATAACATTAGTAAAAAGTAAACTATACCTACTGATAAATGAAAGATTTTCAACTATTCCGGCCTAATATTACAACAATAAGCAAGATTTCTAGTAAGACACCTCCCTCACAGAAATATAGCTTCTATGCCATCTACGACTCCCAGCACACATTAGAGGCCTGCAAAACCAAGCATGTCAAGAGAGAGAAATATAATCAGAATTGGCCGTAATCGTAATAAAATCATGGTAAAAATAAAAGAAGGCAAGGGAACTTGAATATTACCACACCCTGAAAACTGTCATCAGTCATTGTTTGCCAATGTAATATGGATAGGGAATTTGTGATTGTGCCTGGTATGGAGCTGTGGGAGGACTTGGGTAAGAAGAATCAGGGTATGCTGCTACAGTTTGAGGATAGCCGTAGCCAACAGGGGTTGCGCCTGCATGTGCTTTTCCAGGCTGGGGATATCCAGCCGCTAGAGGTAAGGCCATCGGAACCATTGCTGGGGGTAGCTGTCCTTGTACTGTTCTGCCCTTGTGGGAATCAGCCAGCTTCACAATGATATTCCTCCCCTGCAACCAAACATAAACTTTAGACAATTGCTTCCATGTGCTAATAGGAATTTGTTTGCCAGGGACTACGGATCTAACCACAGTGGCAGATACATAGAAGCTGCACTAAGCTATGTTACCTGATGAAAAACAAATGAATCTGAGAAATCAGGTTTCTTTCTTCTTCTTTTATAAGAAAAATATCACAATTAATTCATAATGAATGCCCAAGCAAGATGAATTAACAAAAGGAAACGTCCATCAAATTCTTAGACAAATAAGCCCATAAAGTCATCAAAATCTGCTCCTATCCGAAATAACATCCCTTTCCTCCCTATTTTCTTCACATGCTCTATTCTGCTAGAATTATTTTAGAAATAATAAAGAAACAGTCAAACTACAAGGCTTCAGCAGTTCGTTCCTCAACTTGAGTTCAGACAACTCAGAAGGCATTTCTCGGAGCTGGAACCCCAACCATACACCATGTGGTCACCACCTCAAGAAAATTACAACAATACAAGTAGCATTATCTAAGCACGGGCAACCACCATGTTAAGAAAAAAAAAGTTACATAAAATTTGCAAATTCAAAAAGACATAAAAGCAAGAAGCAAACATTATCTAGCAGATAATTAATCATTTTTTAAAACATGCACAGACAATTTCACTTAAGCAACTTCTTCCCAGACATATCCCAATCACAGTCCCATTGCCCAATTTCATTTAGTGATCATTTGCTATAATTGAAGCAACGTGAACAATGATCCCTAAGGATAATGAGGTAAAAATACGTCTCAGAAACCAAAACAAAATCTGGCGTGAGGCTTTACACATTATTCACATTTAAACAGAAAACATGGACAAAAACATTGGAAATCATTCTCATGTAGTATTTGAAATTAAATATTTCCAGGAAAATAAATTCAATTTGTTTCTAAAATCATACAAATATTTGCACGCCCAACAACAGAAAACTATTTTGGGCATAAACCCACTCAGGATTATTATCGACGGATCATGCATTTAAGAAGCTAAATTAAATGCTACCAATAGACATAAGGCTTATCATTCACTAACCCCAAGGGTCTTTTGCGGATCGTCTATGGCCTTCTTTGCAGCCTCCACTGTCCTGTATGTAACAAAGCCAAACCCACTACAAAGGAAAGAAAAACACAATCATTGCACAGTTGGCAGCAAACATATTGTGGAAAGGATACAGGTAGTGAATATAAGTTTTTCGACATAATGAATGAGGAAAGTTTAATTATACCGTGACTCATTTGTATCTTTGTCATATGCAACTGAACCCTCTTCTATATCACCATGCCTGCCAAAAAAGTGGAGCAGCATCTCACTTGTGACATTTGGTGACAAGCCCCCAATGTAGAGTTTCCTCTGGGTAAGATCAAGGGTAGCACTTGTCCCACTTAACCCCTCACAAGCTAGATTACAAACAGCCAGGCGACCCTGGGGAAAATAAATTTTTTAAGTAACTGAAAGAATATAGAAGTGAAAATAAAACCCTGTCATGGTTCACAAAAGGAGTCAGAGCTATTAATTGGCTCAGCTAGGCCTAGTAGGCTGCCCAGGCAATGTTACCTGGTACAGGGAACAATACAGTACGTGGAAAGAAAAAGGGTACATGGTTCACTAGTTTCAAGGGCGGAACCACAGCCACGACTAAGGTGGGCTGTAACCCAGGTAGCTTTTGATGGAAAAACCTATATCTATATTGGCCAACAACAAGTCTGCTTCCTTTTGGGGAGTTTTTGAAGGAAAAAAACCTATATGGCCCCATATGTGATTCTTGAAGGCTTTTCTAATTTTGTTTTCTGTTATTTTAAACCAATGACTAGCATCCACGTGTAGATCATAAACGTGTAAGCTACAGTTTTGATTTTTTGCTTCCTTCTTTTTGTTTTTAAAAAAAACATTATATTTTAAGCTAAAAACTTTAGCTATCCCATCCATTAAAAAATTCCTGGTTCCACCGTTGACTAGTTTCTATGGTACGAATTCGTTGGGGTAGGCATAGTCGGTGATGTAATTTGGGTCGTTGTTAATTATTCTAAATTTTATATTTACATAATAGATACTTTATATTATAAGTTTAAAAACAGCATTCATTGAATTAATTATGCACCTTTCCCTTGATTATTCGTTGAATTCTGATGTAGTATTAGTACTTAATCTCTCTCCCATGCTAAAAGATACTTTATATTAAAATTATTCAAAAATATCATTCATTGAATTAATGATGCAACTAAATGAATATATCAAGAGGTTGACTTAAATGCCTACATTTCCTTTTATTCATGGGTTTAGACTTACCACCTACATATCAGCTATTACACCTTACAATCATCTAGAATGTTAGTTTCTACGATTTGGGAAGTGAACACACCACAATTGGGAATGATCAAACCAGTTCGTAGTTCGGGGGGTGAGGGGAGTGAATTAGGTAACACTACCTTCTCTTTATTGAAACTACAAAGCTTTTATTTTATAGAAATCTCTCCCCTTAAAAATGTCGCCTGGTCATCTCTCGTTTGTTATTAGTTATAATATTGTCTCTATAACTAAAGTTGACTTCCCATTCAATTTTCTTAAGAACATATATGTAATTACCCTATAAAGAATTTTGTTAACTAACCTTATAGGCCAAAATAATTTAAAAGTTCTACTAGTTTCCTTAATCATGTTAACCACAAAAACCATAATAAGCCAGTATCCTCTAATAAAGGCCGAAAAGTAACAATTAAAAGGGGCAACTACAAAATAACTTTACTTCAGTTCTTTTTTTCTTTAACAGTTTACATTGTTGCTCTTTCAAATAGAAAAAACTACTAATATTTGACAGATAGCCAACCTCACACTTATAACCTTTTGCAATAGAAATACATAATTCAGATAATACCATTAAATTCCATTTCCTTTTCCTCATAAGATTATGCTCCACAGCTCAAATGAAAACAACTCTGAGTTTCAGGACCAAAATGGAATAATAGGCTTTCCAACCAAGTTACCCTTATGTTTCTAGTTCACTATTAGGGTAGCTTGGTTGGAAATCCTACTGTACACACCATGAGAATACACAGTCAACACGTCCTTACTCAAATGAACACGACCCTACTTTATCTACGTGGTAGAATCTAGAGAAAGCAAAAAACCAAATTCTATTTTTAATGCGTATGTATTCACAGATGGACAAATTGAACGAACGAATGAAATTAGACTCGCAATGTGGTAAATGCTTACATCAATCAACTTGCTAGGTGCTCTGAGCGCATGCTGAGTTGACTCCATATACTTGTAAGTAATAAAACCATAGCCGCGTGATTTCCCGCTTGCTTTGTCATAGATGACAGCCCCTTCCTCAATTTCTCCATGCTCACTAAATGCCTGAACAACAAAAACAGAAAAGACCCTTCAATGAATGTTCAGCACAATACAACAAGGCTTCATGGTCATATCATATATACGTATATATACATTCTTTTGACAAATTGGGTGTCTTTAAGTCAATATGATATGCAGTTGTGAGACAAGCATGACATGCAAAGCACAACGAGCAATGCACTCACAGCACGCAAGGTATCTGATGAGGTATTCCAAGCCAACCCACGAACAAAAAGCTTTCGATGAACAGGATCTGCACTAGCAACACCCTTAATTTCTTCTGCAATTGAAGGATATTGGGAACCTCTATATGCCCCTCAACATGCAACCAAACACCACATGCACAGAGTCAATCACACAGCCACACAATTCTCTTAGGGACCCCGTGTACACCATACAAAGCATTCTCACATGCAAAATGGAGCTCAATATTCCAATTCAATGACCCATTATTGAAATATCAAGACAAAAGGGATCAAATTTAGAAAACATATAGAAATTATTGAAAACCCAATTCAGAAAAATCACAAATTAAAATGTTTAACGCACAGTTTAGCGAGGAGATCGACGAGCTGGGGTTTAGCAAGAGGGTCAAGCAAGGAGCGCATGTGGTCCTCTGAATATGTTGAGATTTCTTCACCGTTGCCCGAAGCCTCTTCTATCTTTCTCTTCTTTACGTCTTCCATTTGCTCACTGTTCTGCTCTCTCTCTCTCTCTCTCTCTCTCTCTCTCTCTCTCTCTCTCTCTCTGTCGCGGCAACAGAGAAGTGCGTGCGGTTTGTTCTGTTTTGTTTTACTCGTTAGGGCATGTGGGTCTTCTTCTTCCTAAATTTTGTTCTTGTATGTGATCGGAATTCTAATGGGCCGAACCAGCCCAATCCAAACCGACCATTAAATCCAGTTCGGATATTGTTTTGTTTTTTGAATTCCTGCACCTCAATTCCTATTTCGATTCTCTGCTCATATTGCTTGTTTCAAAGAACAAAATTATGTTTTAATATTACTGGGAAAAGAGATTCGAACTTTGTGCAGGAGGGCAAATTCGCTGTCGTGGCCAACTGAATATATAGATAAATATTTGACTTTTTGTTTATTACTAAAAGGCAGGTGAGGATAACATAATAGGAAATGAAGAACATTTTAACCTAATATATCTACCTTCCATCTCTCCTATCCCATGCTATAAGAATACTCACGGTACATGAATTCAAGAATCATATTAAGCACCGTAATTTTATGTTCTAGAAATAATTTTGCTTTAATACATTAAAAAGCCTAGGAAATTAAATTAAGTCCTTATAAAATAACCAAGTAGTTACCAATAGTAATGGCGGACTTACGAATTTTTATAGGGTTGGGCTAATTTTTTTTCCCCCGAGATCTATTATAGCAGTTGTTGGAACGATGGTGTGGTTCTTAGCTCCATCAACACCTAGACAAAGAGATAAATGTAGAAAACGATAGAAACACATAAAAATAAAAAAATAAAAACGCAGGAAAAAGAAATTGAGAGAGAATAAAGAAGGGAAGAAGGAAAGAAGAAGAAAAAAGAGAAAGAAGAGAAAGAAAAGAGAGAGTGTGCGAGTGATTGAGGAAAAACTGACAGCTCCCAACCCAAGAAGCTGTCAAAGCCATGCTTGAGTTAGGTTCGTTGATTGATTGCTCTCGAAAGTTGCATCACACGGGCTCCAAATTCAATCCAATGGTTGGGAGTATATTTGATTTACAAAGAAGTGAGCTTATTTCTACGTAAAGAAATGAGCTAATATTTGATTTATCTAGATTGGGAGTACAATTAAGCTTAGTCTTTAAAATCCGCACTTCGTTGGAGTGTGGATCCGCTATTGCCAATGGGGGTGGGCACAATTTCGGGTCAACACAACCTTACCACCTAATCCAATCATTTGACGGTTGGGTTGCCCTAATAATAAGTGATTCATGGGTTCATAAAATTATAAACCACTTTGTATGGGTTGAGTTATAGGTTTAAACCAAAATTTAACAGTGAGCTTAATTTTGAGTTAATCAGACCAAACTGCCCAATCCAATCACAAAAAGGTTGGGCTGGATTGGATTGGCCTAATAATGAGCTGATTTTGGTCTAAGAAATCATAAACCACTATATATCGGGTTGAGTTACGAGTTGGGACCAAAACCGACCCAACCTAACCCATGCCTACCCCTAGTTACCAATACACCTAATATATATGTGTCTGTGAAAATAGGAAAATATTACACTAATAATTTGCTATAAATTAATGCGTCATTTTCAATATAATACTGACATTTGTCAATAACAGTTAGTAATTTCATGTGTTTGTCCAAAAATTACTCGTCATTTGGCTCTCACATGCAGGACATAAATGATACACCAGCAACTTCAATTCTTATGGAAACACACTTCTTCACTTTTATATCCATTGTGATAGTGTCTCTACCCAAAGCCTTATATCACCACCTTCAAAATGTTAGAGAGAAGATAATTGGCTCGATGATTTACCATAAATAAGGTACAAACTCCTTAACTTTGTTAAGAACATGTGCTTCTAATATGGCATATGGTAGTACTTTGACCCATTTTTTCTTCGAGAATCTCGGGGGAAATGCTTTTTTTTTTTGCTTGTGTCGTACTTTGTTCTTGGTGTTTCTTTTTTCAAATCCTCATGAACAGTTTTGTGTTGACGTGAGTCTCCTAATTAATCAATGAGATTTATTTCCTTGATTAATTAAGGGATTTACTTTCTTATTTTATATAATTGACAAATCATTGTATAATTAGGAGATACTATCCTAATTGATTACTGTATCTATTTCCTTGTAAAGCACTCATGTAAACTCCTATATATACCTCATTATGGAGAAGAATAAAACTTAACCTAAAGTATTCAAACCATATTCATATTTTAGCATGGTATCAAAGCAATTGATCTTAGGTTGTCTCTAAACCTTCATATCAAATTTCTCATATTCAAATCCAAAACCCTAGATCAAATTCCTCAAAACCAAATCCCTCAACTCTAAAGTCCTCAAATCCTCTTATCAAAATCCCTAAACACATACCCTCAAATCTTGTATACATACCTCTCAAATCAAATTCCTCACATTCTCATATCACATCTTACTTCCGCTGCGATGTCAGGACCCCCTACGATTCTTTCCCTTATTGCAGACTCACAGAAGCATACGGTCAATCATGCTTACCTGGCTACCTGGACTCATGCTTCTAACGCCACCACCAAAGGTTCTGCTTTTCATACGTCCTCTCAAAAATCAACATGGGTTATCGACTCGAGTGTTACGGATCACATGACATTTGATCCTGGCCAACTTATTAGTCGCAAGTCATCCACTATGTCGATGGTGTCTAATGCTAATGGTACCCCCTCCCCTGTGGTTGGGGAGGGCTCTCTATCTCTCTCTACTTCCCTATATCTAGATTATGTATTGTTTGTTCCATCTTTGGACCATAACTTGTTGTCTGTTGCACAACTTACTACTACTTTGGGGTATACTGTAACATTTTGGCTGAATCATTGTGTTTTTCAGGACATCTTCATGGGAAAGAAGATTGGTTGTGGTACTCGGCGGGGCAAACTCTACTACTTGGACTAGGCACCGGATAATGAGACCAAGGTTGGTCAAGCTTTCACAACCAATGGAACTTGTTCTGAGAGGGAGAGAGACAAAGTTTGATTATGGCATAAACGTCTTGGGCATGCCTCGCTCGGTTATCTTAAGAAGTTGTTTCCGTCATTATTTTCCAGCTTCCAATGTCATACGTATGAATTGGCTAAGAGCTATCGTGTCCCGTTCCCATTAAGTTCAAATAAGAGTTTGGTTCCATTTTCTCTTGTTCATTCTGATGTTTGGGGACCTGCTAAAATTGCCACTCCGGCAGGAACTCGATGGTTTGTCACGTTTATAAATGATTGCACACACATGACTTGGGTTTCCATTCTCAAAACTAAAGGGGAAGTCAGTTCCAAGTTTCAACAGTTCCATCAAATGGTGGAGACTCTGTTTCATGCCAGAATTCAGGTTTTACATTCTGACAATGGCGGAGAATTTCTCAACCATAATCTTAACCAGTTCTTACAAGATCATGGCATCATACATCAACGCTCATGACCCTACACTCCCCAACAGAATGGAGTGGCTGAAAGAAAGAACAGACATTTATTGGAAGTAGTTTGTGCCTCTCTCTTTGGTGCCAATATGCCTCGATGTTGTTAGGGAGAAGTCGTCGTCTCTGCAACATACCTCATCAATCGGATTCCCTCTAGTATCCTAAATTTCCAAACACCACTTCAAACACTTCACCTCCATATCCAAATACCTCCCACCCCAAACTTGGAACCCCGATTTTCGGTTGTGTTGTATTTGTCCACTTACTAATCACCAACGAAGCAAATTAGATCCCCGAGCCGAAAAGTGTGTTTTCATTGGCTATGCACCTCATCAGAAAGGATACCGGTGTTATCATCCTCCTAGTCAGAAAGTCTATACCTCCATGGATATTGTGTTTCGGGAACACGACTTATATTTTTAAGCAGCACAGGAGGAGAATCTAGAATCCATCACTCTTCAAATTCTCGATTTTTTTTCCACAAGACGTCACTCTGCTTCAAAACGACTTGTCGCCCTCCTTTAGTTCTTCAAACACGGAGAACCTGCTTCAAAGCAACCGATCGCCAGAGGAAAAAGATCAGTTGTCTACATGCTGTCAAACTCATGAGGAGGAAATTTAACCATTTTATGAGATTTTGCCCGCTCCAGAGAATTCTTCAGCTCCAGTACCACACCAATCACCTGCTGAGGAAGTCATTCAGGTAACATCTTTCCCTAAAACTGATAACACTAATGAAATATCCCATGATGATTTGATTTCAGAAGGCACAGAGCCTACATATCAGCTTCTAGAAAAGAAAAACCATGGCAAACCTCGAGTACAATATGAAGCAGATCTTAAAGCCAAAGGGAAATACCTCATCAATAATTATATATCTCTCAGCAGATTATCAGAAGCAAGTGTGCACATTGTGAAACAATTGGCTGACATATATGTCCCCAACAATGTGACTAAAGCACTAGAAGACTCAAAATGGAAAGAAGCCATGAATAAAGAAATGTGAGCCCTCCAAAAGAATGTCACATGGGAACTCGTGCCCTTACCTCATGGAAAGAAGACAGTAGGACGTAGATGGATTTATACTGTGAAATTCAAAGTAGATGGATCCATTGAAAGATATAAAGCTAAATTAGTAGCGAAGGGGTACACATAGAGATATGGGATAGACTACCATGAAACCTTTGCCCCAGTAGCCAAGATTAATACTATCAGAGTCATTTTGTCTCTAGCAGCAAATCTCGATTGGCCATTACATCAGTTTGATGTCAAAAATGCATTCTTACATGGAGACTTGGAAGAAGAAGTATATTTGAACTTACCACCAGGATGTAATTTAGCTTGTGACAAGAAGAATCAAGTTTGCAAGCTCAGAAAGTCATTGTATGGGTTAAAGCAATCTCCTAGGGCTTGGTTTGGCAGATTTACTAACTCTATGAAGAATTTTGGATATACACAGAGTAATTCAGATCACACCCTGTTCTTGAAGCGTGATGGAGGAAAACTTAATGCATTGATTGTTTATGTGGATGACATAGTCGTAACTGGAAATGACACAGGAGAGCAACTAAAGCTGTAATAGTATTTGTCTTAGGAATTTGAAATGAAGGATTTAGGTGATCTGAAATACTTTCTCGGAATTGACGTAGCAAGGTCAAAAACTAGTATATTTCTGTCTCAAAGGAAGTATGTAATGGATCTACTCACTGAAACAAGAATGCTTGGATGTAAGCCAGCTGACACACCCATCGAGATGAATCACAAGTTGTGTGAAGACATGGACCAATAAGGAACAGTACCAATGCCTTGTTGGAAGATTAATATATTTGGCACACACAAGACCATATATTGCATATGTTGTGAGTGTGGTTAGTCAGTTTATGCATTAACCCAGTGTTTCTCATAGGAATGCAGTTGATCGGATCTTAAGATACTTAAAGTCAGCCCCTGTGAAAGGATTAATGTTCTCAAAAAATGCAGATCTTGAAGTTATTGGATATACATATGTTGATTGCGCTGGTTCCATTACAGATAGACGCTCTAGTTCTAGTTACTTTACATTCGTGGGAGGTAAACTAGTCACTTGGCGAAGTAAAAACAAAATGTGGTTTCTCGGTCTAGTGCAGAGCAGAGTATCAAGGAATGGCTCACAGAGTTTATGAATTATTGTGGATCAGAAGACTCTTGACAGAATTGGGCTTTAAGCTAGAAAAGCCAATGGAGTTACATTGTGACAACAAGTCAGCTATCGATATTGCCCATAATCCAATTCAACATGATCGACCAAACATGTTGAGGTAGATAGACATTTCATCAAAGAGAAAATTGAGAATTAGATCGTCCGCCTACCATTCGTAAAATCAGAAGATCAACTGGCAGATGTCTTAACAAAAACTGTTTGTGGAAGAGTATTTTATGACTCACTTACCAAGTTGGGCATTGGTGACGTATATGCACCAACCTGAGGAGGAGTGTTGACATGAGTCTCCAAATTAATCAATGAGATTTATTTCCTTGATTAATTAAGGCATTTACTTTCTTATTTTATATAGTTGACAAATTATTGTATTATTAGGAGATACTATCCTAATTGATTACTATATCTATTTCATTGTAAAGCACTCATGTAAACTTATATATACCTCTTTATGCCGAAGAATAAAATTTAACCTAAAGTATTCAAACCATATTCATATTTTAGCATTTTGTTCATTGAAAAAAATTCAGTTTTTTTTATTTTTATTTTTAATATTTATAATTTTTTAAGGCGGGTGTGTGGAGCAGTTGCATGATAAAGACACACAGTACAAAATTGCAAGTTTGAAAACATTATGGTAAAAATAAGCCATTGTTGCAATAACAAGAGTCTTTCTATATCTATAGGATCGTAGCCTTTTGTATGGCATGATGCAGTAGCTTGTAAGGTTCTGTGACTGGAACTTTGCTGGGATTTAGAACCCTATGAGGACTTATGTGTAATAATGAGCATTGAACAATTTGCTTTCTTGGGCTGACTTATCTTGAATGGAAAGTTGAATGTTTCCAGAGCCTTCAGAAGCTGAAACCTGAGTATCACAAAGACTATTTGATGGGCCATCTTCATTACACGGAATGTCCAAGGTTTGTGTTTTCAACAAGTTATTACTTGTTTTCTGTTTATCAAACATCTTCTCGAGTTGCTTCCTTTGTTCTTCGATTCGACACTGTAAATTCCTCTGAATCTGTAAAGCACAAGTGAAAATGAATTTCCTTGTTTTTATGAAATTCTGTAATATGGAAGTCCATCAAGTTCATAGATTTATTTTTTCTGATTTCTATTGGCCCTGAGAATTGCTAGACTGATTTGGTTTATGTTTGTCATTCATAAACCAGTTTACAGAAATCTTGACCTAAAAAACAACTCTAATTAATGCAGAGTAAAATAAAAAGGTGGTAACAAGAATTTCGAATATATAAAAGTCGTGTAATGGATCTGTTGCATGTACCTCCAACTGTTCATGAAGACGTCTCTGGGCATCTAGTTGCAGTTGGAGCGCCTCCATGATTTGCCTGCGACTGCCAGAAAAGTTCATATCATAAGGAAGTAAAAAAAAGAATATCAAACTCAATGTCAAATCTAAAAAGAAAAAGTTGTTCATTTAGAATCATTATTGATGAACTGAGAACCAGAATAACAATCAGGGTAAACCGATAGCTTACGTTTCCATATCGATCTGGTGATTCAAAGTTATTCTTTTCTTAGATTTTCCTCAAACGGAAGAAAAAAGGACTTTAGATCTCAACCAAGGATGAACCATGCTAATATAATTAACAAACCTTGTAGTTGGTACGATCTCAAAGTGTAAGAGACGTCCTAGATTGTAACAAGAATGAAAGGTTTAAATAATTCCTTTGGATTAGTGTTTTCAATATGTACATGTTGACTACATTGGAGACATCGCAAGATGTCATTCTCACCAACAAGGAGATCAACGATGAGGCTGGATCCCATTTGCAGATGGTTAAAGCTTTAATCCATTTCTAGAATCACATGTATAAAGATATATTCATCTTTTTAGTATAATAGAATTGGAAAATAATTCTAGGGGTGACATTTAGCTCCTTAAAATTTCTAAAGCCAATATGTGCATTTTGCAATTTCAATTGTTCTGTAATCCCTCTTCTTTATTTTTATATCCGTTGTGATAGTGTATCTACTCAAAGCCTTATTTTCTATGAAACACTGCCTTCAAAATGTTAGCAAGACTAATTTTGTTAAGAACATGTGCTGCTTCTAGTGAGCCATGTAGGGTCAGGGTAGCAACCAAATGGTTTCTACGGCCTATGGCAGTACTCCGGCCCATTTTTTCTAAGAGATCTTGTGGGGAAACATATTTTTTATTTTTTATTTTCTGCCTTGTGCCATACTTTTTTTATTGATTTTTTCTTCAAATCCTCGTACGTGATCAATTTTGTTTTTTGAAAGCATTCGATTTTTTCTTTTTTAAGGTGGGTGAGTAGAGAAAATTGGAGATGCCGTCAATAACATAAGAAACAAAAATTTTGCTGCCTGCCATCGAAGTTTACTCTTTTTTTTTTTCTTTTGGTGAACCAACCGAAGTTAATTCTAGTTCATTGAACATTTACTAATTTTGTTAATTCACTCTTTGTTTGAATCCTTTAAATTCTTTCAGGTGTGACTTCGATGGCCTACTTGTTTGAGACTGCTTCTCTAAGAAGTACTTTTGCTCATAAGTACTTCTAACAAAATCGTTTTTATTATAAAGATGTTGAAATTTTCATAAAAAATCGAAGTGTTTCTTGGAAAAGCATTTGGGAGTGCTTCTTGAAGAAGCACATGGCAGGTGCTTCTTCAAAAAGCACTTCTATTATTGAGAAGTACTTCTAGACTTTTATACCAAACACTGTCAAAAACGCTTTTGGTTGTTAGAAAGCAATTTTAGCCCTTCTAGAAGCACTCACAAACGAGCATGTGTAACTTCAATGGCCTTATGTTCCACAAAAACTAGAAGCAAGGAAGCAGTTGAGAACTTAAAGGCGGTGCTTACATCCAATTTCCACCAATGCCCCTCAATTAAAAAAAAATATTGTATGATGTGAAACGCCATAATTATAGAGTGCTTAAGAATTTATAGATTAATTAGAGATTTTCTATTTAAACCCCACACTTCTCTTAGTTCACCCCATGTTCTAAGTTCACCCCAACTTTTAATTTAAATTTTCACAATTTCTAAGAAAACCCCACTATCTTCCCAAACCCTTAAATACACCCCAAGCTAAAAAAATAAGAAATAAAAGAGATTTTCTATTTAAACCCCACAATTTTCTTTGTTCACCCCAATACTTCAATCAAGAGACACCTCATTGCCTTACTTGGTAACAAAATCAGTAGTTGTGACCGAACATTTACACACAGATAACCTTACACAATGCCAAATCCTGCTACCCTTTTTAAACTTGCCTTAGACAAAGAAACTTTTCTAACAAGTGAGCGTGACCTTTCAGATGAACCCAAAAGTGTGACACTTCCCAAACTAACAAGGGAAGCCATAGAAGCCATTGTTCCCTGCATGCTTCCTACCAAAATTAACATGGAGACCCCACAACACAACCACCCATATATATATTCTAAGCTCATTCTAAACTCTCCAGAGTTCCAGACTTAATATGAAGAGTGGTGGGGTGTGTGGGGTGTGTGTATAGATGTACTAGGTTTAAGTATTAAGTTAGATGGCCTTTTTTGTCTTTTTATACAATAATAAAACTTACAGCTTAATTATTTAAGTATTGAGGTGAACAAAGAAAAGTGCGGGGTTTAAATAGAAAATCTCATTAATTATTAGTGTTTTTTTTAAAATACAAATGATACTCTAAATTAATCTAATCTACAGGGAGAGAGAAATTCAATCTTGGGTGCAAGGGGGGCGAACTTACTATCCTAATCAATTGGCAGAGCAAGTCCTGAGCTCTCAAAGGCCTAGGGCGAAAATCTAAAGTGTGCCCATATACACACATTAATAACTGAAATTGTAGTTTTTTTTTTTAATAAACTAAGCATTGATTTTTTAAATAACCTAATATTTTTCTAAAGATCTTTTTTAGACTTTGAGCTATGTCTTATTTTTCTTTTTTTGTCTTTTTAAGATTTCCAGAGTATTAAATTTTATATTAAACAGAACTAATGACAATAAAAATCTAAACAATCACCACAACAAGTTAGAGGCAATAGCAATAAAGAAACTAAAAATATGATCAATCACACTCAAGCATGAAATGTTCAACTCTAATAATTTAACTAATAAACAGAGAACAATATAACATCTAAGTTTTGGGCATATTTTTCCCTTCAAATATAATCACATAAAACTAAACTAAACATTCAATTATCATCCTCTAAACATTCAAAGCTCGTATAAAATTTATATAAAAAAAACTTTCAAATCAACTTAAAATATAAAAAGTTTAGAAAACTAACAAAACATATTGACAGAATATGGTGGTCAATTTATTAATATGAAGAAAATAGTGAGTGAGTAAAATTGCCAAGCCAAAAACAAAAGATACTCAACCAAACCAACTCAAAAGGAAATGAATGAGAAAAAAAAGAAATGAAAGTTTTGATACCTCTTCAAAAATCCAAATTGCAAAATTTCAAGTAGTACAACCCTTCATTCAATTGTGCTCTCTTCAAGATGGTCAAGACCCATAGAAGAAATACCAGTTCCTTTTTAAAAGTATTTTTTTACTTTGGCTTCGACTACTGGTTGAAACCCACAAATTGATGAATCAATCACTTTGATTTTGCCCAATAGGTTATGAATACTTAAATTCTTATTCTGTTCACTTGACTTTTTATTGGAAAGGAGGAGAATTGGTACGTTGAATGTCTGTTTAGTTTCTTTTGTTTTTCTTTTTTTCTTTTATATATATATATACTAAGAAAAATTTGTGCCCCATTGTATTTTGGGCTCCAGGCTATGGCTCTAGTCGCTCTGAACCAGTGCCGGCTCTGTCAACTGGTCTAACTCACATATGCCAATAATCATTATTAATTAGCCTGATTTTGTTCTATTTTCTAATTTTATTTTGTGATGATCTTGTGGAAGTAGTAGAAGCAAATTAATGAAAGATTTGTAGTATATGATATTGTATTTTCTATTAGTGCTCTCTAATATGAATGAAAGTCCTTCAAGTTCAGATTTCTCTTTTTTTGTCCTGCAGCAGAAGAAAAGGACTCAATTAGTACTAATGATAAAGCAAGCTGATCAAATCTGGATAAAATTAACCAAACCTTGTAATGTAGTGAAATCAGTTGTATAGTGCAAGCTGCAGTTCTAGCTTTTTACCTTTCATGAAGAATTTTTTTTGTTTTTTTTTTTTGGTTGAAAGTTACTCTATTCACCAATGGCGGGAAGACTTACAAAAGATGGAAAACCCATAATAAATACAGCCCATCACCAGCAAATAAAGTACATGAACCCAACATAAAGATACAAACCACGTCAAGGCCCAAATAAACAAATAATGCTTAGATTTAGAAAATAGCAACACCCGCCGACACCACGTTGCACATCATCGGCGCCACCATTGCAGATTCACCACCACCGCCAAGGAGGAGCAACCGATAACAAGATGTACTAAAGATTTGAACAGAAAATGGGGGTGAGCAAGCCACCGAGGCAGGAATAACCTTGGTATGTTTGGAAAATTTGAAAGATAAAAAGAAAATTCTTCTGAAGTTTTTTTATTTGCAAAAAAAGGTACATAAAATTAATCCTGCCCATTCCATTTTAAAATCCTGCCTGATCCTTAGGTGGAAGTCCAATATCTGCTGTGACCATGCACTCTTGTGTGCAGTATTAGAAGCATAATCTTGTTGAGTCTGTTGTCATTTTAAAAGCTCGAAGTATGACAAATCGAATTCCACACCAGCAAAAAAATTTCACAGTACAAAATTTAAGTATGATTACATGGAAAGCATGAGAACTTGAGGGTAACAATATGCCATTGTTACAATACTGCCACACAATAAGCTTTATGAAAATAACAAGAGTCATTCTATAGGATCATATCCTTTTTTTAATTGATCTCATCTTCTTGTTCTCCTTTGCTTTCTTACCCAGTATAGTAGCATTTGAGGTGTTCTTAAGGGACTGAGCTTTGTTGGTTTGGGACTTTTTAACCAAATGAGCACTTATGTCCGAGAATGCCTGAAAATTTTTCTTTTTTGGACTAACTTATCTTGGATGGGAAATTGGTATTCCCAGAATCTTCAGGGCTTGAGACCTGAATAGCATTTAAACTATCTGATGGGGCATCTTCATGGCATGTGATGTCCAAGTTCTGAGTCTTAAACAGGTCATTACTTGTTTTTTGTTGCAGATCAAACATCTTCTTGAGCTGCTTCCCTTGTTCTTCGATTCGCAGCTGTAAATTTCGCTGAATCTGTTCGTCGATATAAATAAATGAAATTGAAATATTAGACTGCAGTATTTTCTGTTAGTCCTCTGCAACATGAAAGTCCTTCAAGTTCTGAGAATTCTTTCAACTGACTAGGCTAATGTTGTCAGTTACAAACCAGTTTACAGAGTTATTGGCCTCAACAAGGATTCTAATGCAGAGTAAAATAAAATGTGGCCACAAGAAATTTAATAGTTGCACCTCTAACTGTTCATGAAGACGCCTCTGGACATCTAGTTGCAGTTGCAGCGCCTCTTTGATTTGCAAGCCACTGTCAGAAAAGTTGACATTATTGGGTTGTAAGAGGCTGGTGCACATAGCAGTAAAGAGGAAAACATCGAACAGAATTCCAGTTCTAAAAGGAAAAAGTGTTCATATAGAATCATATTGATGAACTGAGAATCAGAGCAACAATCAGGGTGAACTGATGGGTTACGTTTTCATATCGAGCTGGGGTTCGACATTCAAAGTTGTTCTTTTCTCAGATTTTCCTGCAACAGAAGAAGAGTACTAGATTAGGAGATAAAAACAAGCCAATCCAATCTGGATAAACTTTACCAAACCTTGTATTTTGTAACAAGAAGGAAAAATCATGTCCATAAGGAACCAATACATCATTTCAACGCTTGTAAACAAAGTAATGAGACCTTAAAAAGTTCTAGCTGCTAAGGGCAGAATTGTTAAACATAATTGAACAATAGCCAGGATTTACCTTCAGCAGTGTCTGGCAGATATTTTGCGATTCGATATTTCTACAAGAAGAATAAAACGGAAAGGGGAAAAAATGAATCAGACTAGGAAGAAACAAGAACAAGAATGAAAAAGTTGAAGAAATTGCATTTAGTAGTGAATACCTGCAGATGACTTTTAACATGAAAGATGGTTAATCCATCCAAGCACATCATCTTCAGTATTGCCTTAGGTGTTGCTTCTACAATATGAATCAACGGATAAATCAACATACATAAATTCTTATTTGTATAGTAATTTAAAAAAGCTCATGTTGAGTTATTTACTGTCAGCGCCCCCAAGGCGATTTACACATTCAACGAACTTCTCGTGAAGATCTTGATTCCATCGAATTCGTGTTTTACTCGAGAGCACGGGGCTAGTTGAAGGAGATTCACCATAGGTAGTGGAAACATTTCCAGAGGAAATTCTTGGAGATTGCTTTCCTTGCTGAGAAAAGAAGCTCAGCTGTGTAACCGGAGAAGTGCCGAATGAATTACAACAACCCTGTGCACAAGAAACTAGCCCATATGCATATCTTGATGGAGTGGTGGGGCATTGAAAAATCAATGCATAAAAACAGCAATAAAAGATTAGAATAGAATATACGTACTGCTTGATCCTGATTTTCTTTAGGAGGAAGTGACAAGGAGGGTCTCCTAACTGAGGCAGTACTCTCTCCATGCAACTTATTTTGTTGATGTTCAAAGAGGTTATTGCTTGGCAAAGGGATTTGATTAGGCTTCTCTGAGGATTTCTGGTATTGATGATAGCTGCTGGGTTGAGATTTCACAACTGACTGCAGGGTGTTTCTGATGTCTAAATTTGGATCAGCTTGCTCTGATGAATCCATGGAGCTGTAGCTTTCATTGTAAGTTTGGCCTGAAGGGAACTGTGAATTACCAACCTGAGAGTGATACTGTGAAAACCCCATACAGCGCTCGGTGGCATAAAAAGCAGAAGCCGGCGATTCGAAGCGGCTCATAATGCTGGAGGGTGACCTAGGAAGCCCATGATTTTGAAGCTGTGACATGTTTGGCTGATCCTCGGTTGGCTGCTGAACCCAAACTCCCATGTTCCAAGCCTGTTGCTGTAGATCAAAAATTTGAGAAGACTGGCTACCAAGTTCAAAATTGAAATCACTGATTAGTCCATGGCTCTGTTGAATAATTCTTTCTTGGCAATCAATCTTCTGCTCGTTCATTTACAAAAGAAAGAAACTGAGAACCACAAGATTCACAACACCTCAACAAGAAGAGCAAGTAGAAATAGTAGTACAAGTTGTGCTCAATGTTCTTGCCCAACATCTGAAACCCTATCAAATTTCATTCTTTCAGAAAAAGAAACAGCAATGTTGAATGCAGATTTATGGAAAACAAATACCCTCATTTATTCCACGAGACTTCATTGGCAAGCTTTGAATATAAATATATACAGAAATACTTTGTAGTCCTTTTAACTATTCTAAAGAGGATAGGCGTGAACAATGCTTATTGATAATAACTAAGCACAAAAACATTGAGAAAAAAACAACTGCCCACATTATTAAAAAAAAAAAATTATGTGCGTAAACCCTGTCCCAATAGGGAGGGCTTAGAATCAACATGTTACTGTGTCTCAATCACCAAAAGAATATAAAAAACCGCAAAATCCAATTGGATAGCGAGTTACAGAAGACAAAGCTAATGATTCCCAATATGTTACTATTTTATCGTTAAAATTTGGAATTGGAGAATAATATTAAGGCGGCATCTCTGTCTACATAATTATATTTGAGAGATACCGGCATAAATTCACATAACAGTAACAGATCTATGGTTATTCCTTCATATGGATACGGATGAAATGAAAGTCACTTTTTTAGCCATCCCAGAAAAAAGAGGAAATAAATAAAATGAGTCTATATTTTTCTTTAAAAACAAGCGATACTCTAAACTACAAGGGGAGAATTGGGATTTCCCTGTTGGGTCAGGTAATTTATGATGAAGATCAGCTTTTCATCTCACACACACACTACTACTAAGGTATCATGAGGATTCGAATATGAGATCACTGATCTACAAATTAAGGCATTTTTTCACTAGGCTAGATCCCGTTGACAAAATGAGTTCATATTTTATCTCGAAAGAAATGTAAATAATCCTATGTTCCTCTGACCAAGAAAATGAAAAGATCCCAATTAATTGCGTCATGTAAAGTTGGTGTCTGAAATTACTAGAAAAGTTCATGTACGGGCAAGATTAGCCTAAAACTAGAAGCACATTGGAATTTTGCAAATTTAAAGATTCCCAAACGTGTTCACAACATCGTGCATGAATAAAAGGAACCAATTATAGACCCAGAAAAAGAAAAAAAAAATTATAAGGAACCAATTATAGCCAAAACAGCTCCAAGAAAAGTCAATGTCAGTCACCAGTCTTTTTCGGTGCCTAGAGGTGTGAATTGGATTAGAAAATATCGAATAATAAAATTAGAATTAGAAATGGATAAATTCTGACTATTTTTAAGGGTTTGATCCATTCTAATATAACAAACCCCTTTATGTGGATAATATATTTTTTTTTATATAATTCATTAATTTATGTATTTCTTTTGTTATATATTAGAATTTTTATGATGCGAATATCTCATATTAGTGGTTAACTTTCTCTAACAATCTCCATCTTCATGAGACTCGTAATCCTTCAAATGTCATCTCATAATCCAAATTTGCTAACTCAACCTTAATCGTAAGAAACCATGCTTGGACTATGATGCCAATTTATTGCTCACCAATCAAAAACAAAAAACACGAAAAAGAAGACAAGTGATGTCCACCGACTATTCTGTGTGCAAAATTTACTTTTGTAATCTCTTATCCAGATATTGTTGCATGGCCACTAACCCACTTCAAATTCTTTTCCCTCATGCTAAACCTAAATATTCTCAATCTAAAATGGGAGCACTCTTTAGTGTGTGGGTCATACCGTCGCGTATTATAACACGAGTAATTATAAATTAATATTATACTATAAATTCATGATGTATGAACCATATTGTTCACCAATATTATAACACATGAACTGGTAATATTATGTGAAAGTCATTCACGCCTTAAAATTTCTCATGAAAAGTCATATTAGACATTATCACTCTATTTATCACAGTACTCATCGGAATATATAAATCACTTTGTAGCGCTTAAATCTATTCTAAGCATAAATTACAAGTAGGTGCCTAATTTTAAGGGCTCTTTATTTTACCAACTAATATTTGACACTTCATTACAAAATAGTGATACCATAAAGTTATTCTTCTAGTAGTCAAATATATATATTAGGGTTAATCGTTTTATTAGTCCCTGAACTTAGACTTGATTTGCATTTGAGTCCTTAAATTTCCAAAATCGTTCCCGTAATTCTTTTGTTAAGACAAATGGTCCTGCCGTCAATTTTGTTAACTTTTTCTGTTAAATGGAGGGATAAAATGGTATTTTTATATTAAAGCCAAAAAATTGAATAAAAAATCATATTTTTAAAATAACAATAAAATCAAATCAAATAAAAAACCAATAAAAATAATAATAAAGTTTGGGGGGGAGTAGAAATCAGGATAGAGGGGAAGAGAGAGAGTTTAATTTTAATTTTTTAGTTTTAAAATTTTTTATTCATATTTTAATCAATTTAATACAAAAATATCATTTTGCCCCTACTTTTAACAGAAAAGTTAACAAAATTGACGACATGACCATTTGTCCTAACGAAACTGAAGTTGAAAGACCACGGGAACGATTTTGGAAATTGAGGGACTCAAATACAAGTCGGGTCTAAATTCAAGGACTAATAAAATAATTAACCTTATTTTTTAAAACAAGGATGCCAATGTCTTGGAAGAATGAGAATCTAACATTCGAGTGTAGGGAGCAAAAAAGTTATAGGGGTCATTTCTGTCACATAACAGGATTGAGTGGTAAAACTATCTAGATAAAAGATAACGTGAGAGACATATACCGTCGAGTGTTTAGTCAATCAATATTGGTAGACCTATCCTATACAAGAAGTTCTGACTAGCAGTTAATTGTTACATTATAGCTGTGATTACTATATATTTTGTTAATAAAAAATGGTAAAGTCATTATCAAGAACAAACACATACTATAGAGAATCAAATGCGTCTTAGTGTTGATTGTACTGATATTATTACAAGTCGGAAAGCCAGATTCCTGGCTGAATATTTCAGCCTCTTGATGATGACACATGACTCTGAGGCGTACGTTAATATCGCACTCCGTCAGTCAAAAGTGTTTAAATTTTGTATTGCTCTTTTTTAATTTTCTCAAATAGAAAATTTCAATAGGTAAATTCTAACATTACAACTAAGACGCATAAAAGACACAAAATATCAACAATCAACGAGTTTAAAGAGGAGGTGATGGAAGAAGGATTGAATTGAAGACTTAGCAAAAAACAGGTAATGGAAGAAAATAGGAGACAGGAGGAGGGAAAGCAGAGGTCGACGCTCCTTCTTCCTCCTCCCCCTCAATCGACCTATTTCTTTAGCACATGGAGAGAGTTTTTTTTTTCCTCCTTTAGGACTAGGGGTTTTTTTTCCCTTGTGATTGCGGCATTTTTGTGTGTGTGAATATATACAAAAGATAGTCTAAACTAAAAGGGGGAGGGGTGTTTCTCACACACACTACCAAAGTGTGATTGGGGTTTGAACCTGAGACCATTGGTCTGCAAGTCAATACCCTTTTCCCCGTTGGTTTATTGCGGTTATTTATTGTCTTGCTCCTGAATATTCAGTAAGGGTTTGTAGTTGAAGTGGTTAAGAGCATTTACTTATACACCTGATGTTCTAGATTCAGTTCCCCACTCCCCTAATATCGTTTATATTGAAATAAATTTTTTATAAAAAAAAAAAACACTTTTGTACATTCAATTCTTTGCTTACAGAGATATAGCACTCAACTTAGAGGACCTGCCAGACTCCACTTTGTTTGGTAAACTAGCTAGAAATAGACCAAACCCACTTGAGAGTTGAGAACCTAGAACCTTGTTCCATGTCTTAATCAGAAGAGAATTCAAAGTTACAGAAAGCAGAAGCACTTTCTGAAGGTGCAGGATCTGTATCTCTCAATATAGGAATCAAATGTTGGTATAATTGCTCCCTTCCATCCAATTTTCTCTCCCTTTGTTCTTGTATATATATGGCGAATGTACATGTACATAATGCTATTAATTACTGCAGAGTTTTTTAATATCCACATCATATGTAATAGGGCACAAATCAACCTTTTAGGCTCAATCTACGATATAATTTCATGATCCAAACCGTTTAATTTTTAGGGAATCTCATCAAATTATCTATAAAAATTCAAAAGTAGTCATCTAATTGCAATCAAATAGATAGAAGATCACATGGTGAATATCTAAAACACTAAGAGAGTTGTCATGGTCATTTAATAGTTTATCGAATTTCAATTTTGATGAATTTTTTAAGAATGATCTTTGAAAAAGAATCTGAAAATAAACGGTTTGGATCTTAGTTCAAGGGAATAGTTGAACTTGAATAACATTCGAGACTTGAGACAAAATCCTGCCGTGCTTCACTTAAGACATCTTGTTGTTATGGGATGGGTCAAGTCAAGGCTAGCTGTAGAGGAGCAACGACAGCTATCTCCTAAAGTCTATACCAACTTTGTTCTTTTTCAGAGAGAGAAAGAGAGAAATGTTTAGGGGTGATCGTCGCATAGCATTGCATGCCATGGAAGTATTTTATAGGTTAGATGACCAAGTGTGACAATGTCGCGATTAACAATAAACTTATGAGAAAATGTTAAATTTTATTTCTAGGTTAGGCACTGACACGCGAGATGCATGCACAGTGTTTTGTCAGTTGAATTGGATTCAGGAGTTAAATCATGTAAAGGAGGGAAGTCGCTTGGATCCAGAGAGAATAGGGAAGTCGTGAATCAGAAGAAATCATGAATAGGGGATAGAAGGAATGAGTATGGAATTAATTATTCCCCAACCTAATCAATCTAATTCATTCAATTATTGGATAACGGATTTTAACGTGGAACATACATGTTTTTTTTCTTCTTTATTATTGCTTATATGTTAATAAACGTATGAGATGTCAGTAATTATAATAATGACAATACTCATGTATTAGGAAAGACATACATAGGAATAATTCCAATATTCATCATAAGTAAGTAAACATGTCATTAACATGGAAAAAGATTACTCTTTTGCGCCCACATGGAAAATTAAACCCTCTTTAAAGATCACCCGTATAAAAGGGTTTCATAAATAGACTCATTCTAACATGACATTTTATACAAAAATTATTAAAGAAAGAAAAGCATATTATACTCGAAGAGCATATTGAAATTTACTCATGCAATTTTTAGTGAAAGAAGAAAAGCAATAAATACCATGAGCAAAGTTCATGTCGTCTTATGACAGAAAATTGTGAGACTAGTCTATATAATTAATAATATACTTATAATACAAGGAAATGTACAAGTTTCAATCCATATTTATAAATAAATAAAAACTTGTTTGTTGGGAATTATTATTTTTTAGATGTGAGGTGGTTTAAAAATGATTTGACGATGTATATACTATAATATTTTCAATGAAGCAAGAATCCATCCACGACCACAACTGGCTCAAATCTTTTTCTAAATGCTGCATATATATGCATCCAAATGTGCAAAAACACACGCGTCTGATTCCCCAATGTTTGGTTTGCATTCTTGGCTCATTCCTTATTACGTAAGATAAATTTCTTGACAATCTATGTGTGTGTGTGTGTGTAGGCTTTCTATTGAGCAAGCAAGAATAGTTTCTTATTGCAGCAGCAGCTGGCTTACAATTCCTGGCGTCCCATTAGGCCCCAAAAACAAAGAAAGCGATTAAGAATCATCTTGGTTAATTAATATGCAATTACAACTAGATAGCCATTAAACTATAATAAAGAGAATAAGTATAAAAATAAGTACACCAAGAAGATAATACGTAGTTTGCTTTAAGAGGACACAGATGCATAGTGTTTTATGAATAAATAATGAAAATGCAATTCCTTGTTAATGTTGCTACATCTTAGTTGGATATGCATTGGACAAAGTGTGACTCTTGAAAACTTGAAGGGACGCATTTCCATGGCCTCACTAACTATCATGAGTTACAGTAACATGCGCCTAGACGATTTTATAATATATATGGATCTATCTTTCTTATCACACAACAGTAGAATGACAACGCAAAATAAAATATCTTGTGACAGGACAGTGTTGTCTCTACATCCATTACATAAAGCATCTACGAACGAAACCCTCCAAAGGCCTGAACTCAATTTGGATTGGATAGGGCAGGAATAAGTTGGTGACATTGAGGGTCACCTCGATGAAGTCGAAAGATTTGGATTTTTAACAGCTTGGAGACCATTGAGGAGGAATTTAACCATATGGGATTTGGCCACAGAAAAGGGCACTTGACCTAATTAAAGGTCAATTGTCGGCAAAAGAGTACCTAGCTAGCTAGCTAACTGTACAAAGATGTTACATCAATAAAAACAACTCTTCCTATGGCTTTGTTTTCGACAATTGTCCGTACTTCAAATGGTGAAAAAACAAGAGTCTCCCAAAAGAAACTACTGAGCCTGTCGTGGATCCAACTTTGCTAAGTTAATTACTTTCTACCTACCATGCGCACAAGTCATATCGTGTCATGAGTCACGACTGGATAACACATTAATATTTATGGTCAATCGAACAAGGACATCAAATTTTGCCTACAAGAGCAATCATTTTCTTCATAAACTTACTTTGATTGAACAAAAAAGTATGGGATGGAATATTCGTATTTCTTATATGGGTAAGCAGCATCCGTTCTTCATGAAGACCAATGAAGCCCTTTTTAAAATAAGCTAATCATCTTCTCTCTTCTTTTCTGAGTTGTGGAGAATGATTCAACAATTGGTGTGTACTGTGCTAAATCACCGGTCACCAAAGTGGTGTCCAACTAGTTGGAACTTGAAACGCACAAAAATTGATGGTTTTGAAATCATGCTCGAGCAGTAAGTCAGACACCAAAGAGTAATGGTTTTGAAGTCATGCTCGAGCGATCGGTCGCCACTTGTTTCCGACCAGTCCAATTACTTTGAGAGCTTTATTTCTTCAAGATGCGATGAAGCGGTTAGTCACCCACTAAACACTAGGTCATATTTATTATAAATTGAACTTTTAGGGAACTGTAATTTGTAATTTTGAAAATGCTAATTAAAAATGAATGTGAGGAAGAGCATTGGAGTGCTTATAATTGTTTCTCCTTCTTCTTCCATAATGAGAATCTAGCAATTTGAACCTAATTAACAAAATTATTGTTTTGTGTGATTGGTTTACTTTTGCGGACTGCACATATATATTCTTTCGCACATATTGTTTAAACGAGATCAGAGGTCCGATTTCTTAACAACTATTATCATAGCTTTAAGCTCAAGTGGGAGGGAGATGAGCATAGATAACACTGAGAAGAGAGTGACTGCAGAGACTTTATGTTATGGAAGTCGCAAATTGTGATACTCTTTGTGCTACATATGTATTTGTATACGTGTGTTGAATTTTCTCTTGAAAGGTTCCTGTTTGGTGCAATGGATGCAAATTGGCAAACCAAACATTCCCATCATAAATGTGTACTTCTATTCCATTATTCTTTTCTCACACGAATAGATAGTAAATGCTCGGAATGCTTTAAAATGTTGTATTCGGTTCACGTTTATAACTATTAAAATAAATAAATAAAAACCTAGAAGGGTGATTATCTACCTTTCTTTTCAAGGAATTGTTCTTCCACGAAGCACGGAAATGCCATTAAAAAAAATACCACCATCCAATATTTTGGCACCCAATCCTCAGTCTAATCAGCCCGTCTACAACATGTTTTGCCAATATTCCGTTGAAAATAAAAAGAATAAAATTGGTGAAGCCCAAGTCCATTCAAACTTCTTAGCTAGAGTTGTCGATTCGGATGGCCCAAATCACTCCATTTCATACTACAAGTAAAACAATTTTGGGCCAAGTTCTTCAATATGGATGCCTGGACTAGAAACAGAACTACAGTTGAAGCCTGCTTAAGGTTTGAAAAATCAAAACCAAGTGAACAATCCTTGGCCCAAGCTCATCTAACATTGTTTATTATTATTTATTTTTTGAGTATACACGATAGTCTAAACTATAGGGATAGAGATTTCTCACACACACAACTATAATATATGTATATGTAACATATATATTCACACATAAAGACTTCTTACCGTAAATTATAGAATGAATCGAATAATCTCATATAAATAACACTCATATAAAACTCAAGTTTATAATGATCATAATGCATAGTCACAAGTAAAACCTTCACACCACCACCATGAACTTCCATTCCACAAATTCATCTTCTTTTTTCTTTTGCCAGTTTTGCACACTCACAATGAACAATAAACTAAACTTATTCAAGACCTTTACCGGAGAAAAAAGAAAGAAAATGAAATTTTAATTTATTTTTAAATTGGGTACATTAGTTTGGAAGTTGTGAATCAAAAATAGAATGGTGGTTCTAGCTCTGGAATATCAAAATTATATTTATCTGTATGATCAACAATATTAATTGGCCGATTAGGGCTGGCTGCCGGAGGATTGTTCAAGGTAGAGGAATCTTGGTCGTCCCATTGTCTTCTGTTGCATGGAGAGTTTGCCCCGATGACACAAGGCCCATAGCGAGCCTCCTCGGAAGGAGCTACAAGAGCTAAAGCAAGCACAACCAAAATTGTCAATAACTTCCACATTGTTGCTTGGTTGTGGGAGTTGTAGGCCATTTGAAGTTAACTTATAGGACTGAGATTGAAGAATCGCTTTTCACAGAAGTAATTAATTGAATGAAACATATGAATCATTCAATTCTTACGTTATGAAATGAAGTTGAACTGTTGTAGGTTACTAGTAGATAGATCTGAACTCACACATAAAATAATGTCTTGATTAAAATGCCTTAAGTATAGAGAGTATAAGGAAAAGGTTCATGTCTTTTTTTTGGTTCTTAGATACATTTTGTGGGCTTGCCGTTAATGGTGGACTCTTTCGTATTTGGAGTAACCCCTTGTTACTGCACTTCCATATTTGTATTAACCCTATGTTGTTATTTGTATTTGTATTGGTCCTTCTAATCAACGGCTTATGGTGCTATATGTCACCTTTCTCTATAAAACAAACAAAAATATATAGATTACACAAATAATTGTTGGGGGATTACATCTTTTCTTTTTAGATTGAGTTACCAAACAAGTTTCTTTTTTCAGTCTTTTTATTTGAAAAATTAAGATTAAAAAATGAAATTATTATCAAGTGGGCGTTGAGGGGAAATTTTAAGTTGGGCTAATTCGTGGCTCATTTCTAAGCATGCCAAGCATGGAAACATCTGCTTTGTTGTAAGAGTCACAGCTGGATTTGATTGAACAAACTCCAATAGTGGGTGTTGAGTGTTTCACCAATTGGAACTGGTGAGGGCATGGTTGAGATGCAAAGTAGAAACTTTTCATCATCTTTTGCTTTGAATTACATTCCTTCAAGCTTCAGCAATGACCAGTTGATAAAGTCGCTAGCTCAGTGACGATTGATCAATTATTGCTTGAAATTCGAAACAGTTTTAGCTAAAATAATGTGGTCACTTGCTGATGCAAACTGAACACACTAATAACACACTCATGTGCATGAAACAATCAAATCCATGTCTGAAAATGATGTGGGATTTTGATTATATCATGCAAGCTTTTTCTTTAGCCTTTCCCATGTGCAAATGATTGTTGGAGGTGAAGTCATTGGCACAATGAACACGAATACTTACCGTCTTGCATTTCGAAATCCATTGAATTGGAGACTATCTATGAGCCTTTTGATCATCATGCGGCTAATTACGTGTTGTGTTGCTACCAGTTTTTGCATATTGCAGAAGAAAAGTTTTTCAAGGATCCAGCCTCTTTAGCCCAAATCTTTGTTTGGTAAGCAAGTACTTGCTGTGAGTGACCTCAGAACAAGCTGGTTGATTTGTTGTTCTTATTGTGCTTTTACTGCTGTGATTTCTCTGTTCTGAAAGTCAAAATAGGGAAAGATTTCTAATTTACAGTTTTGATCTGGTGCATTCTTTTGAATTTGCTTTTTTGGGAACTGGGTTTGAAGGATGGTTGATCATATTTTTCCTTTGAAGAAATGGAAGTCATGTATTAACCAGAATGAAAAAGCAAGAATAACCCAATAAACCAAAAGAAATGTAAGGATTAAGGAATAACCTTTTTTCTGAGTTAAATAAATATGTGGTTACAAGTGTTTACTGTATGATTTTGAATGAGAAGGTAACTCTGAGAAAAAGGAAGTAGGAATATCAAAAGGTTCAAAAGTTGTAGTTGCTACCATGTTCACTGGGCCACCTGCTGCAGAAAAAAAAAAGGAGATAGCCAAATTTTCAGAAGACTTAGATTGTATTGGCTGAAGATGAAAGGGGCTAATAAGTTCTGTTATTAAAACACAAGTGACTAATTTTTTTTTTTTCTTCTTTGTTTGGACTTTCATGCATCTCATCAGAAAGTTGAATTCTGGAGCAATAGACTAGCAGTGAGAAAATGAGACATGTTTTTCCTTTATCAAGTTTAATTTCTTGACCTAAAGCTGCCTAGTTGCAGATTGACTCTGGACAATTTGTACCAAGTGAAGTAGAGTCCAGAAGAGTCTTCTGTACTGAAATCAGATAAGAAAAAACAAATGAAAGAGAAACTCAGGCGGAATTGCTAAGAACATAGAAAGTTGAAATGTTGAATAGCATAGGACTTTCCTTGAGGTGACAAGTGATTCTGAGGGAATATATTAATTAAAGGAAGGGAAAGGGTGATGTTTACCAATCTTCTGTGATTGAATGTATCTTTTGGTACACACTAAAGTTGGTTGGGGGCCTAAAATTTCTACTCACTGTAACTACTTCTTCTTCTGCTTTTCTTTTTCCTTCTCTTTTGTTGATGTGTTCTTCAGATTCTCAATGCACCTGCTATTGTCAGGCCAAACACACAACAATCTTACCCTGCACTTCTCTTTGATTCCTTGACAAAATCTGTTTTTCTAATCATGAAATGATAGAGGAATGTTTAACTCAGATAACACTGGCTTTTAGAACATAGTATTCCCATAATCTCAATTCATGGCATTTCACTATTGGATAATCATATGCCTTTCATCTAAAGAAAAGGTTTAAAGTCCAAATCCCATTTTCAATTATCATATCAGATGATAAAAGAAATGAAAAAAAAAAGAAAGTTTGATACTTTGTTCCTTGAATTTGTGTTTTCTTCTTTTTTTATGCATGTGCTGTATATGTATGTAGAAATGTCTCTGTACATTTATTATACTTTTTTTCTTGCTATGTAGTAATCAGTATTTGAGACAAGTTTGTATGCTTTGGGAAGTGTATAGAAATTATTAAATCAAAGAATCTGCTACTGTATTGGATAGTTCTAATCCAAGAGTGTTTTCTGCATTAAGAAATTAAAGTAAATGAGAGTGGTAATGTCATTTGTTTCAAAAGTCCAACGTGTAACTTCTGATGCAAACCAAAATTATTAAAATATTACATCCCACACTAAAAATGAGGAAAAGAAAAATATCTAAAAGTAACTATTGTGTTACATGATAATGTTTGGCATGCACTTTTTACCTGCTCATAAAATTATAGGATAGGGATCAATCAGCCACAAGAGGATAATAGACCTAACATTAACTTATCCAACTCAAAGATTGATTGTAATTTGGAAAACATTGTTAAATACCAAAGTTAGTTAGGTTCCACAGTATACAAAATCACCCGTAACAAGGGACTTATAACTCAAGTGGTTAAAATCGTTTATCTCTACATCCAAAAGTCCTAAGTTCGATTCTTTCATTCTTGATATCCCTTGTATAGAAAAGAAAAAAATTAATCACCCATATGTGACCCTCACATGCATGATGGACTGCACACCATAGGATTGCAGTAGCATGAAATAAATAAATAAATAAACTATTTCTTTCCAAAATGTAATTGGTCAATACCCAGCACTTTCAAAGAAACTGTAGAAATTTGTCTTTTCCAGCACCAACAAAGCAAGTCAAATGTCACTTTTAATGCCCATTTAAGAAGTGCAAGTGACTAAAGATGTATCATTATGTGCAAGTTACTGGAAATTGAGCAGCATTAAGATAGCAATTCTCATTGGTTGACCAAGCTATCAGGAACTAATTTAAATCTGATCTGCACAAAGATGAAAAATATCAAGCTCAAGGCTCTTCATCAATTGAATATGTTTGAAGTTTTTCCTGCCATGCATCATCTTTTTTGTATCTTACTCACATAGTCAATGTTTTTTACAAGCATCCAAATCCCACAAGAAATCCTTTATTATTATTTTGATTGTTTCCTTTTTCTCAACAAAAATGTGGAAGGATCGGGTTGAATTTAGATAAGCACCACCCTAGTAATCACTTCGATTTTCCCTTCTCTGCAGTTGGTCAATGCTTCTTTCTAAAGCCTGTAACAAATGCCACATTAAGATTGGTTTTAAATTTCGTGTGACTTGGGAAGGAGGCAGAGTTCAATGATGTATTATGACACATCATGATACCATAGAAGATTCTAGATGATGTGCTGTACAATCATTCATAGTACCAAAACCCAAAGAAGAAATCAAAATATAGAAGAAATTATGACAACTTTGCTGCTTTCCCTTTCCTTTTCGAATATTTTTTACTATTGATTTTGCTGAAAATTTAGACAAAATATTTAGGATTCCGAGTGGAAACTATGTTGCATGCATTGTATTTAGTAATCACATCGCCCATAAGTTACAAAGATAAGACTCATTTAAATAGTGACTTTTCACATAAATCTTGATTTTTTGTGGAATTCTAAGTGAGAATATATGTATTTTAATAAGATTCTACATAATTCACATGATATGTGGAATTCTATTAGTCAAATAAAGAGTAGTAGTTTCGTTTTTTAAATTATTATGATTAGATAGTAACTAAAGAATTAGGGCTATAGGAGGAAATTGGGGTTTATTTCCTCCTTACACATCTATTGTGCACAATAAGGTCTTCGCTTACAAAATCTTAAGGAAGAGAAACAGTTAATCTACCCTAACAGCTTATAAACCATCTTTATTTTTTATATTGGGAGAGTGGAACCTAGGGCTTCTGATGGAGAGATAAATGCTCTTAACTACTTGAGTTACAAGTTTGCTGTGGATCATAAATGATCGTAATATCTCTTAAACTTGATATTATATATCAAAATACATAACTTACGAACATTCGTTATGTTATTGTGAAAATTATACTGCTATGGGTCTACTAAATACTAAGTTTAACACTCTCTAATTAACCACCAAGAATGTATTATACTGAATCACTCACTGATTGCAGATTATATATAGGCCGGAAATTACAGTACTGCCAAGTGCCAAATCACATAAAATAATTCTTGAGCTTGTAATTTCGGCGAAGCTTAAGCCTCAATAGCCGTTCTCGAGCTGCCTACTGAATTTAAAAATCCCCTCTCCTTGGGATCCTGGCGCCAGCAATAAACGTCACCACTCCCTCACTTTACCTGTCCTAGCCTTCCCCCCAAAGAGACCCCGATACACCACTAAATTACATGGCTGCCACCATTTCAAACAATCTAACCGCGACTAGAGCATGGAAGTTTGGAACCTTTGACAGCTTTCAAATTCCAAGTCTTATCAAATTGCAAATCCATAAAGGATGAGAGGCCATATCTCTCCTAGGTCACAAAGTTGCATGGCACACCTTTAAATAACCTACAAGTCAAGGGGTAAATTGGTGAACTAAATCCTTTATAAATCCCCTTCAAACAAGGGCCCTTCAGCCAATGACCCACTTAGGCACACATTTTTTGCACATACCAAAATGGGAGTGAAAACCCTCCAACCAACGCTTCAAGTTTTCTCCACCTTACCACCACCCTCCTCTTCTTCTTCTTCTTCATCTCCTACCTTAAGCTCCATCATGAAGATCAAAACCCCAATCCACACCCTCATTTTCTCGCACCTGTGCCGCGCAATTCGGTACCTCAACAAGGCCAAATCCAAAGCAGCATCCATTTTTATCCGGATTCTCAGAGAGAGCCAACCCATGCAACTTATCTACCCTACTAAAAAAACCAAGATCAAGAACAAGACCAAGAAGATCTTCTTTGGATCATTTCGACTGCACTACAATTGGTGCTCTTCCACGCACGTGTTGCCTGTGCCGGCACGTGTCTACGAAGGATTAACAGCAAGCACCCATTTGTACTATGATTCAACATGGAATTCAGTGATTTCCACTGATGCTCAGCAATGTGAGGAAAATCATGGGCCTGAGTCACAGCTCTCTGGGTACCTCCAATGGCTTGAGGAAAAGAAGCTCCATGGTAAGAATAATTCTATGGCTGATGAGATAGATGTGAATGAGATTGATAAGCTAGCAGATTTGTTCATTGCTCAAAGCCATGAGAAGTTCATATTGGAGAAGCAGGAATCTTACAGAAGATTCCAAGAAATGGTTGCCAGGAGCATGTGAGATAGTTTATTAGCTGTGTGGGAATTTCTTTTTACCTTTCTCATTCTTCTATGTAACATCTTTGGAGTGAGGAAAGTGTAGTGATTGGGCTGGATTGAGTTTTTTTTTTCTTCCCTTTTTCTCTCCTTCTTCTTCTTTTTTCCTTTTCAAATTTAGTTCCTTGATTAGCTTATGCCTTTTCCAAATGGTGGGGTTGAATTGGAGAATTGTACATGATGGGTTGTGGGCGTTTGTGCAATTCTTATCTTGGAATGGTGATGAATGGTGGTTTTTTTTTTTTTTTTTTTTTGGGAAGGAGAATGGTGGTCGTTAATTAATTGCTACTTAATTTTGCAAGGTTAAACTCGTAGAATTGTGTTTTTATTATATATATATAAAAATTACTCTAATTTACAAGGAAAAGAAGCGGGCATACTGCCTTTGTCAATTGGTCTGACCCTCATTTTTAGAATTGCGCTTTTAAAGTCTTTATTTTTGTGAATCTCTTTAAATTGAACTGGTACAACACACATGTGTGTTTGTGTTCTGTTTGTACACAAATTGCATGATCTACTTACTAGTCAGGGGGCATCCCATCTGGTAATTCTCACAAACAAATAATGAATCAATATTATAAGCTTTTATTTGCCTAGCCAAGCTAAAGTAGTTAAGTAAAGATTAACCAATTCTAAAGGCAACAATATCTAATTAGTAGATTTTTATGTGAAAAAGTCTCTGCAGAATTGCAAAGCTATTTTCACATACTTCCAAGTCCCAAGTGTTTTTTTCTTCATGGTATCCTTATCCTGTTTAAACTTTGGGGACAGCTTGGCCTAGATCTCGGGAAAAAATGAAATTAGGTGGCACTTTTTTGTCAAGGGCCTAGCAAAACCCAAATATAAACTTGATCTACTTACCCACTTATCTAAAAAAAAAAATTAACTGTCCTTTTTCTAGGCATCTGATTTTGTTTTGTTCCCAACAGACCAAAACTTTTCTTGTGGTTCTGGTTTATAACTTGTACAGGCTTTTGTCCATGGCGGTACGGTTTGTGTTTTTATTTTATTTTTAAAGCTCATCATTTGGTGATTTTTGGCGATGATTTTGTTGAATTTATGTCTACTGAAATATAGACCAAGACTGGACTGGGTCAAGAAGAGCCTCAGTTCCCATCTTACCTGCCTGCCGTCTGTCTTTATATAATTTCTCTCTCCGCTTACCTGTCATCAGACATAAGCGCGCAGTTGTTGGATCCCAACTTCTTGTTTCGTCTTCGAATTCAGTGTCATGTCTTCTTTATTCACATATATATAAAATAGTAGGGGTGGGCATCAATCCGGCCGAACCAATGAAATCGGCCGAACCAAATCGTAATTACCGGTTTGGTTTGGTTTTGATTAAGAAAAAATCAAACTGTTTGAAAATCAAACCGAACCGTATATGGTTTGGTTTGGTTTGGTTTGGTTTTGAGCTTTTGTAAACCGGCTTAAACCAAACCGGATCGTTTATGTCTATATTTATTTATTTATATTTTATTTGATATGTGTAGTACTCTAATTAGTTAATAACTAAATATGAATATTTGAATTGAGCTATATTAGTTAGTGAAATATGAAGTTTTATGACCTTTTGAGCTAGGTTGGTTTCGTACTCTAGAAAATGATTTATGTAAGAAGTAAGTTGTGAATTTGTTGGTTATAATTGAGTTAATAATGTTGAAAAAATGCAAAAAGAAAGAGAATTGGGCTTAGGCCCAAACCGGCCGAATCAAACCGAACCAAACCGTTTTAAATTGGTTTGGATTGGTTTGGTTTCCCTTATAACTTTTATCCAAACCGAACCAAACCAAACTGTTATATTTTAATTGGTTCGGCCGTGATTTGGACGTAAAACTGATCTAATTCGGACCGTGCCAACACCTATAAAATAGATCAAAGTCTAAATTAGAGTATAGCTCAAGTGGTCAATAGCATTCACTTTTTAAATTCGAGAAAAGATTTGTGCAAGTGCAAACTAAACATTTTTGTATTAGACAATTAATCATTATTGCAAAAATCGTGAGTCTAAATTACATATATCTACACTTAAATGAGACAATCCTGGCCGTTGGAGCAAGATCGAGCTGTTGTGCTTTCGGTAGCATATCCCAAAATTTAGACTCATTCTATAGGTGTGTTAGGGAGGAATACCCTAGCATTGGGGATGGCCTAAATTTCACCCCTGCTATTCAATCATGACCAAAAAAATTCAAGATTGATATTCAATATCAACAACCGTAGGATGTTTGATGAAATATCTTATAAGCAATGGAGAAGATTAAGGTTGTGAAGTATGGACGTGTCACTGAGGTTGCAGTGTGGCAATCCCTAATAAGCGGCTAAGCTAGTGGCTATCCATTTCAATGGCTTCTTACCCATTTCATTTTTTTTTTCTTTTATCAAAAGAAAAGAGAACAAAAAGGGTATCTTACTCAATCTCATGCAACCATCGACCACATGCATATGACGACAAGAGTCGTGTATAGTCAATGAGGTCATAATCAGAAGGGAACCTTCAGCTAAATAAATAGTCATCATCTGGCAATTTCACCAATGAAAATGATACCAAATAAAAAAAAAATACTGAAATGTGCAGCTGCCAATGCGGCTAGTATCCGATCTGATGGAACCATCTTATCCGTGCACTGCACAAGCATGTGAATTGTGAGCTCCGCGCGGGCCTGAAACCACGCCTTCGAACGTTCAAAAGCAGATGGTGTTTTTGGCTTCCAAGTCATTTCTTAACTGACATGTATGCTTTGGTTAAAGTGACCAAGATTCTTCTTGACACTAACTGTTTATACAAAATATTAGTGACATATGGAAGTTTGTTTTCTTCGCAATTAAAATAGCTAAGCCTTTGTGAACTTGTTCTTCCAACTTCCCACTTCTAATAAAATTACTTGTCCAGCTTTGGTACCGAGTAACCGAATCGGAAACTTTATATGTTTGAAAAATTTCTTCGGTTATGATTTTCAAGGGTTATTTGATTCAATGAAATCAATCTACAATACTTGATACATTATTAATATATTGCTGATGTTGACCTAGCGACCCAAAAAGACAAATGTTTTTGGCCTAGTTTTCTCATCAAGTCCTCAAATGAGACAACAAAACTTGGATTTTAAAAGAAAATTCCAGTGGGCGCACACATTTTAAAACTTGATACCAATCTGTATCTAGGTGACATGTCAGGTTCTATGTCACGGCACATCGATTTTGTGTAACATTGTTTAGGCTGGTTAGCGACCATTATTAGTGGGGCAATGAGATACACTAAGATACAAGGGTTGATGTGCAGCTCAGATTGAATCTTATTGATGTAATTTTGTACTTTGCCGAATAATCACCAATTGATACCAACTAGTTGACATGCATTATACGTATATATGAGCCAGACATTCCAGGTTGGATGCTTTTGTTTGGTATAGACATTTGAAGGAACTGCTCTTAAAAGGACAGTGTGTGTTGAGGCATCAATTTTGATGCTTCTTTTAGTCTATATATATTCCATGTTTCTTTATTCCAAAACCTCTTTACTTCATTGGTTTGGTTGGTTTGCTGCTTTTTTTTCAAGGAGAGAGAGAGAGAGAGAGAGAGAGAGAGAGAGAGAGAGAGAGAGAGAGAGAGAGAGAGAGAGAATAAAACTTTAAGCAGGACCATCTTGGTTCTTTTGGTCTCTTGCAACCATATATATATGGACTAGCCTTTACATAAAAGTGAATGCCTGGAACTTCCAGGGATTTTATTCCCTTATATAGGATAAGATTGATGTGTGTACTTGTAAGTATATAGTGTTTTTCCTTTTCTATGGACCACAAGCAGGCCTTAAACCACTAAGGAGTTGAAGTACTCTTACTCAGTGGTGGAGCTAAGATTCAAATTTTCGGGGCCGAAAAATTAAGAATGTACCAAATATATATTGTAGAAGAAAAATTATATACATCGCATAAGAAAAAAGTATTTTATGGAACAATTTAAAATCTAATTAAAATATTTTAATTTGAGATTTTATTTTCTCACTGTCTTGTTAGTTGTATGCAAGAATCTCTATTTTAGAGTGTGTTCTTATCGTCAAATTCTTGTATTTTACTCATGAGAGCATTGAAAAACTTGCGTGGGACGAAGATGACTTGGCTCTTGGTTTGTGTGCATTGAATCCTTATATTTGTCGGACATTCAATTTAAAAGTATTTGGAAGTCTCCTTGCAGTTTGCATGCGTAGTTATTTGCCAAGTGATCAAGGGTGAAATTTAACTAGGATGTGATTTGTGAGGTCTATTCGATCTACAAGTCCCCCTTCTATTGTACATAATTATTTGTAACCTTGCAAAAGGTGCAATTTAAGACTCGAGTAATATTCACTGAATATAGTAACAATTTAGGGATTTTCATCACGAATAAATAGACCGTAGCTTATATGTTATTAACCATTTAACAATACAACATGTCAAAAGAAAACATTTTGTTAACGAGAGTAGACGAATAAAACCCCGTGTGAATACGATCAAATTAATAGTGTGAATGTGATAAAAAGTCTTGTCACAAATAATGGACTAGAAGATCTTATAGAGCAAGCGTCAAATCTGAAATCTGAATGTGTCGAAAGCATATATTTATTTAATTAGGGCCCCCTAGCTAGTTGTAAATAATATATATCCCAACTATATAAAATACATCCTGTTCTGTTTTCCAAATCTGTGTCAGTTTAAATCTTAAATAATTTACATACAAAAAATATGTAGCTGATGCGTGTTTTATAATTCAAATACGTTGCTTGGCCACTAATTTTATATACACTCAAGATGCAAACCTTCATGTCACATAACATGACATGTCGCAATCCAATACTTTGAATATTTACTTCTCCAATAAAATTTCTAATCCAAAAGATTAATTTATAAAATCATTGTTCATTTCCAACTGATTTTGGGGTCTCAGCAAAGTGTGGATTTGTCCAACTTGGTTTCTCAATTTTATCTTTTAGCATGACTAGTCCTTGGGGTTCAAACTTTCTAATTTTAGTTTCCAGTTTACCCAGCCCAATTCTTAGATGGGCATATCTAAAATCAAGCTGGGCCACAAACTTCAAACAAGTGGTTTTTGTTTTTTTAGGACTTATTGAAACTTAAAAGAAGTTGTTGAGGGTCAACGAGGTTTAGTTCAGTAGAAAGGGCTTTGACTTAAAAATTAGTGGTTTCATGTTCGAACTTTCATGGCACCTTGACATTGTGTGTGAAAAAGAAAACCCTCATCCTCCAATATCGCTTGTATCAAGAAAAATAAGAAGAAAAAAGTTGTTGAGGTAGGCCTTGTCTAGAAAATCAATTCAGTCCAACTCTTCATGGGAGATTCTTTTGAAAGAAGTTTTTATTGGGCCGATGTTTTTCAACAATAATGCTTGAAATGAGCCCTGAAATATGTATTATTTGTATCATGGGCTCACTTTCAAGGTGACCCACAAAAATGGTAGGTGTGTTTTTTATAATTCACTGTACCAAAAATCATAAAAAAACCTAGAATTAATTTCAAGATGAGAAATGAAACAAAAAGAGAAACAAACAGATGTACATGGCTGGCTTATGTTTGTTAGATGCGATGACAAGGAAATTTTCATTGAATTTCATTCAGTCCACAGGTAAGTGGCCCAAAACTCTCTCTCTCGCATGGAAAACCACATAGCCCATGGTTTCCTAATCTTCCAAGAGACAGTTTCAACTCAAATTTATATGGCATTATGATAAGAAACTGAACTTATTGTCAAGAGTGCCTACCACGTTGCACGGTCTATCGCCGCCTCTCCTCACGCCACCTCTGTATCCAGTTCGGCGTCGTCGTCTTCTCTTTGGAAAGCTCTCTGGAAAGCTGAGGTACCGCCTAAAGTCAGAATTTTCTGGTGGCAGGTGTGTTCGAATATTCTCCAAAAGTTGATCCTTTTCAAGAAGCGCATCCTGATTGACACCACCTGTGCCTTTTGTGGCAACGCCCACGAATCGAAGGTGCATATTTTGGGTGATTGCCCCTTTGTTGTCGCTGTTTGGAGTTGCTCTCCATTGGCCAATCGACAGTCTACTTCTTACAGAAGTTTTCCTTTGGGACTCACAAAGGGAAAGAACATTTAGGGAGTTTTTTTTTAAATCTGGTTGAAATTAAACTGGAGTTTCATTAAAAAAGAAGTCATGGAATGGAATATAAGTAGTGTAGAATTTCTATTCCTATGCTATGGCCTAACTACTTCACATCACACCCAAACGAGTCTCACTTAAGCTACAACCTTACTTATTTTCTTTTTTTAAAATCTTTTTTTATTATCAAACTTACTTATTTTCTTCTTTTAAATTATGTGGAATGCCTCAAATTTGTTGAGAGTATCATCTCACATTGGAAATGCATGCCTTGTATTTGTAGTTCAAATGATGTTGGGAGTTTGATCCTCACATTCTAATATGGAATCAAAGCGTGTAGTCTATGTAACAAGGCCAACAACTCCACATGCTCTAACTTCACCGAGTAAGCCGTATTAGGCCGGAAAATATGCCGCACAGAAAATTAAAATGAAATTTTTATATATATAGGTATAGAACTAAAACTAGAAGCTCTCTCAATAAAATTACGAAATCCTTTTCTAATAAGTTAGGTAGCATTATCATGCCAAGCCGTGTCCCGTGTGTACCGATATAACCTTTTGGGCTGTAAAGAGAAGCTTGCTTGTAGCCTAAAAGGAGCACAGCATAACCTCACTATCCAACGCCATACTAGTTGACAATGCAACGTGCACTACTGTTCACTTTCCATCTGTCTTGTGACAAAATGGTTATGCTAACAATAGCAAGACAACTAAGTAAGAACCTGCATGATTGGGATTGCCTCTTAAGCCACCAGACAACGCCACGTGTAAGCCAAGAAATTCATTAATTTAATTAATCCTTCAGGCCACCTTCAAAAATAATGGTTCATGTTGTTCATCCCACTCCCCCAATTTGATGAACTTATGCCCAAATTTAACAAGCATCAATATGTTCATCCTCTAATTTGGAGATCACTCACTGGGAAAGGAAAACTTGTTATTCATTCTCGAAGGTAATGCTTGAGACAGACTCAACTATTTTAAAGCAGAGTGTTGAAGGAATGACTAACAATGGTGCTTGGTCCATCCTTCCCACAATTCTGGAAATTAGAAGGCTTGCCAACAGTTTCCAGAGTGTTGAACCTCGAAGTATCAACAAAGCGGCTCACGCAGTGGCTAGTATTGGCATCAGAGCGGTGGCGCAAATTTGCTGGGCTGAAAGGCCACCACCGTCTCTTCAGGGAGTGTTGGATGCGGATGATCTTCCAGGACTACCAAACTAATGTTCTTATCTATATTTTGTACTAACCTCTCCACTTGCTTGCTTTGGCTGAGTTTGTGTTGGCTTAGTTTTTATGCTCTGTTCGTGGCTCTTGCCTCTTAATGAAGTTCCTTTTTGTCCAAAAAAAATAAATATAAAAAAACATTAATATGCATTAAATGAGTGATCTATAAGCAAAACCCTTCACTAATTATCTAATTAATTCAATGTTTATATATATATATATAATACAAGTTCTTACACATCTCTCACTCTCTAATAAGCTTCCTAGCTACCTACATACTAAATCAATACTTCATAACAACACAGTAAACATAAATTTCCAAAAAGTGTGAGAGTACCATGAAAATAAAAATAAAAAAACTAAATAAAACATATATAAAAATGATATGAACCGATCCATTGAGATCTCTTGGATATGCATTTGATGGTAGCTAGCTACTTGTTCTGGATAGGATTTGAGCCACTGGGTGGTTTTCTCCTCATACTAGACTCCACAGCTTTCTTGGGCTCTTTCATGGCTCCACTGCTTGTACTCAACCTGCTTGGAGAAACAGAAACCACTGGAATTGACAGAAGCCTTCTTGGCAGGCTCCTTCTTTCTGTTCCTTGAAAGATCTTTACTTCATGGCAGAGACAAAAAGAAGAGCACAAAAGGATTTCAATGAGTATCAAAGCAAAGAGAGAAGTGATCTTCATAATTGAGGTTTTGGTTCAAGTGATGTGGAAATATAATGGAACTATATATATTGGTTCTTGTTAAAAGTAGCGAGCGTGGGAGCAGGTTATGTGAAAAGGCATGCAACATGCCTACTTCACGTGGTTTGCCAATACTTTTAGCTTAATTAATTGAAATTTTGTTGGAGAAAAAAATCTTTACAATCCATGCCCGTGTATGACCGAAAGCTATACATTGACTAAGCAAACAACTCAGCAAACCATTACCACCAGATTAATAAGAACAGAGTGCATCTTCAAGACAGTTGGACAAGTCATTTGTGCAAAAAGAAAAATTATTTACAGTGTCTTGAGTGTGATTTTATTTTTAGAGCGTAAAACGGAAATAGGTAGAAGTGCTTTTTGGGTTGCAAGCGTGGGTTATGTCAGTTGTTAAGGTATTTCCCTTGCATTCAAGTTTGATTCATTTTAATTTACAATAAAGCAGTTTAGAGTATCGCGTGTCAAAAAAGAAGTGTTTTTGAGTTTTTGTCAAGTAAATAGGTGGAAGTGTTGTTTGAAGAGAAGATAGGCGAATGGACACTGCATATCACATGTTCTATGACCCCCAAAGTTGAAGGGATGCACATCACATAGCTGGATATTTTAGACCTTGAATTTGTAGTCAAGATTCCTACATTTTCAATTTTCTGTGGAACTTGTGGCTAGTGTGACCCTCCAAACTCTAGTTGAAACTCTTGACTGATCAATCTTAATCAACCGATTATATATATGTAGATATATATTGTATCATATATATATGCAGCAATTGGTCTTCAGCTGAAAAGATGCCGCATCTGCAGCAGACTTTATCAGTTATAGTTAATAAAAAAAGACATATAATTAAAAAAATATTTTGGAAATGATAAAAATTGTAATTAAAAACTTGGTCTAATTTTTTTTCTTTACTAGAGGTTGGAACTTGGAAGCCGCTAAGCATGTGGAAATGAATTGACTATTACTGTTTTTCTGACTTAGTTGCAGAACAAGAAAGATTAAACTAAATGACTCATGTGACTGAACACAGTGATTCCAAATCAATCATTATCACACTACATGTTCATGGTTCCCTTCATGATCTTTTTGTTTCAAGTTAACTTTAAAATTATTAGATGGGTAATAGTTTTGCTTAATTCTCTGCCAAATTAATTTCTCCCCCTAGTATGCATAAAACCTACTGCTCGAGCTAGCTAGGGAGAATATATAGAAATCCTAGATTTGGCTAAGAAGATCATCTGCCTAATGCCAACCTTATAAACCTTATTATAAAATTGCATGTCAGTATATTTTTGGGTGAAGTAGCTATAGCCTTAGCTGGATTGTCAGCAAGATTTGAAATCCCTTTGATTCTTAAATAGGGTATTCACCAATCAACTTGTTCTTCCAATTTGGTTGAAAATGGGGGACGAGTATGATACACATATATGGAATTCAAACCAGGAAATTGACTACTTGCCAAGTATTATATATTCAAACCTTTTAAGATGAGACATGCAATTATATTTTTACAACTATTCATTAGTAAATACTTCAATTTTAAATGTTTTTTTTTTCAATCTCTTGATGTTTGGCATCTGGATATCTAGCTATGATATATAGTGTTGCATCCATTGCTGCGCATGCACTTGGGATAAGACCATGAATTTATTCCGCATGAAATTAAATCGGATGGTGGACATGAGAAATCTGGCTTAACCGATTTAATTTCCACCAAATGTTTTTCAATTTCAATGGCTTTATCCGATTTAAATCCCACCAAGAGAGGGGGGCAGGGGGAGAAGAACTTTCATGGCACGAGGATGCCAGGGTAAGTTTTCCACGTAAGTATCCCTATGCAATTAAAAGGGACACGTGTCATCCATTTTAAGACAAAAAAATTAATTTTTTTTCCACCGATGCTGCCCCTCCGTCGTGTCCTCCTCCTCTGCAACTCAAATCCATCCCATTCTCTCTCTTTTCAGCGGCTCTCTCTCATCTCTCCCTCTCTTCCCTTGCAACTCAAATCAATCTCTCATTCTCTCTCATCTCTTCCTCTCATTCTCTCTTATCTCACCGGCTCTCTATTTCTCATCCCTCCTTCCATTTATCTCTCTTGTTGCCGTCAACAATGGAGGCTGGCAAGGTCGCGGGTCTGTAGATATGATATCAGCTACCTTAGATTCTGAAGGCCGGCAAAGTCACCAAGCTCTACTGTTGCCTACACGAAGAGAGAGAAACAGAGGGAGAGATGAGAGAGAGAGCTAGTAAGAAGACGATTCCAGCGATGATGTAGGAAGGGGAGAAACGATGCTGACGACGGTGCCAGGAATTGTGGTGGGGGAACGAAGGCAGGGCTCGTCAATGGGCCGGGCCGGGCTAGCCCGGCCTAAATTTTATGGGCTTGGGCCGGGCTTTAAGAGCATGTCCAGCAACTCGGGCTGGACAGAGGCTAGGGCAGGTTTGGGTAAAAAAGGCCCTCCAGCAGCAGGGTTTGGCTCGAGATGGCTGTGGGGTCCACGAAGTCGGGCTGGCCAGAGGGCAGGTCCAGCCCCAGGTCCAAAACTCGGGGGGAGCTGACGTCAGCCCTGCGCGCCCAACGGCTCTGGGACAGCTGGCGCAATCTGGGCACTCCGATCTCCTTTCTCTCTCCAATCCAACGGCAGCCAATATTTTTGCTATAAAAAAATGAAAAAAAATCTGAAATTTTTTTAAAAAAATACTGTAATTTTTTTCTATAAATACCTACCACTACTCTTCACTTTCAACACCAAATCCTCATACATTTTCTTCTACTTCTACTATTATTCACTTTTTACTCAACATTTTATTCACTTTCAAGTTTTATTTTTCTTTATCATCTTTATGGCTTCTTCAATCGATGGTGTTGGGGCATGGAGCACCATGGAAGATATTTTGTTGTGTGAGTGTTGGGTCCAAATTTCTCATTGTCCAGTCACGGGCAATGAGATAAAATTCTTTCAAATGTGGAAAAAAATTCATTTCGAATTTTGTGAAAGATCGGGTTCGACCCGTACGGAAATGGCATTGTCTAGTAGGTGGAAAATTCTCAATAAAGAGTTGGGGAAATGGAGAAATGCTTTGGCAAAAGCGATGGACAACCGTAGAAGCGGGGAAAATCTTACCGATGAGGTAAATTATTTGTAATTTTTGTTTTATTAATTTTAATGTGCTCATATTTTTTTATAAATGTTTATTGCATTGTCAATAGTTTGTTAATATTTTGTTAATGTTTCTTGCATTGCAATTATTTTTTAATGTTTCTTGCATTGACAATATTTTGTTAATGTTTCTTGCATTGCAATTATTTTTTAATGTTTCTTGCATTGACAATATTTTTTAGTGTTTCTTGCAATGCAATTATTTTTTAATGTTTCTTGCATTGACAATATTTTTTAATGTTTCTTGTATTTCCACTATTTTTTTAAAAATAGATTGTGCAAGCACAAATGTGGTTTGGTGCTACTGGGCAAGGAAAAAAATCTTTTAACCATCATGAATGTTGGGAGGTAGTCAAAAATTGCAAACGTTTCAGAATTATTCCCACGGGTCCGGAAGTTGTGTTGAACGAGACGCCACTCCATAATTCAATGCCATCGGATTCACCTCTCGATTCCCCCGATGAGTGAAGACTCACCCATTGAAAAGGAGCGGAGGCCTATTGGGAGAAAGGTGGCGAAGGCAAAGAGAGTGAGTAATTGTACTAGTAATTCATCTAAATTTTTGGAGGAAATTGCAAGGCAAAGCGCCATGAGACTTGAAATAGAGAGGAAAACCCAAGAAGATGACAAGATATTTCAAATGGAATGTGCACAACAAATGAAGTATGTACGCAAGCAACACATTGAGAAGCAGGATCGGGAAACCATGGCCATGGATACAAGCCATATGTCCCCTGAAACAAAACAATTTTGGAAGTTAGAACGAAGGGATGTTATGAAACAAAGACTTTTTCGTGATGATGGACCTAGCAACACGGATTGGTTAAATGATCAAAACAATTAAGTTAGCTTGTTTGCCTTTTACTTTCATTGTATTTTAATGTTTTATTTTGAAAATTAGTAGTAATTCATGTATTTTATTTTCATTGTATTTTAATGTTCTATTTTGAAAATTAGTTGTAATTCATGCATTCAATAAAATACCTTTTTATTAAAAACATTTCATACATAAAAAAACAAACCACATCCAAAGCATTAAAAATAAACAAACCACAACCAAAGCCTTAAACGAAAAAAACATAACACAAAATAAAACATAAACATAATAAATAAAACAAACTTGTTCACTTCACTTCATTAACCGTCATTGCCTTTCACCGCCCATAAATGCTCGATCAAGTCAACTTGACGTCGTTCATGAATATAAGATGATTGCATCTCCATATATCGATCAATCATACTCATCATTACACCACCGTCCCTAATAGGCCTGGGCACGGTTCGGGTCGGGTTGAATTTTGAGTGACCCGTGGGCCGAACCGAGTAAAATATCGGTTTTCGGGTTGGATCGAATCCAAATTAAAAGCCGAAAATGGGCCGAACCAGCCAACCCGATAGGTTCAGGTTCGGTTCAGGCTTTTTGGTCGGTTTTGGGCTTTAGCCCACTATTAGTTATTTTTAAGCCCAAATAATCTTTGGTTCAGTATTAACTGGCCCAAATCATTTTTTTCTACTCTTTTTTTTTTGTGTGAATATTTTTTTCTACTCTTTCAATTTTCAAATGCTGAAATCATTCAAATTATAAATAATACACACACAAATAATAAAGCAAGAAATCCAAATTATAACGATTACAACCCATGACAAAAAAAAATAACAAATATCCCTTCAAAACATCAGCATCCATCCATCCAAAAGTTTTGACAAAGCAAGCTGCATTCATCTGTCCAAAAATACACTTGTATCAGTCAACAATCAATCACCAAACATATAATTTCAGTAAAAATAGAAATAAATTTTTTGCTTATCTTCAAAACCATTCAAAGTTTAACAAATGAATATGCCAAAAATCATGAACTACTCCTGAACAAGAAACAGATAAACAACAAAATTATATAACCTCATATTAGAGCTTTATAAAAGCAAACATAGGCACACCAGAAGAAAATTATCATCTATCTTTAACTAATGGCCTCTCCACTGTGATGACAAATATGAACAATCTGAAGACCATGAACATCACTACAGTGCATGTATATTTAATATACAATCCAAAACCTACAGCTCTCACATATGCAAAACCAAAACTTAAGATCCACACATACAATCGAAAACCCAATACAAAATTGACAAGAAAAGGTAGCGGTGGGCATAAAAAAAACATTAAAAAAAACAAAAATAAATATGGCATCTGCAAGAAAACAACTTTACCCCAACTAAGGTCATAAAATTAGACAAAACAGACGAAAATGAACTCAGGAAATTAGAGAGGAGCTGACTGGAAAGCAGCTGTGTTGTAGGGTAGAGGTTTTTTTGTTTTTTGTTCTTTCTTTTTTTGGTGGCCCCCTTGGCCATTGTGTTCTGTGTTCGTTCCTTCCTTTTTGAATGATAAAGTTTCTTTTCAAAAAAAAAAATCAATGGTGAGAAGAAGTGAATATGAATTATGAAAAAAAGATGTCTACTTCAGATCTGAAATTAAAAGAAAACACAGTATAGTTAAAAGAAGAAGAAGAAAGAGGAACTTACCAAAGCCAAAGCCAAAGCCATGGGGGAACATGAGCTGCTTGTTGGCCATGATAATTCCCACAGAGCTCACAATATCCATGCCCCACGCTCCTACATCAGACCATAACTAAAAGTCTCATAAGATGCAAACTAAGAAAGAAACACAAAACTACATAAATAATAGACCTACCATGGTAGTCAAGTTTTTGTTTTGTTCTTCCAGATCTGCTTGAGAGATGTTTATATTAGGTTAGGGAGACGATAGAGCTAGGGAGACGATAGATCTGCTTGTTTTGTTCTTTGAGAGATGGAGAGCGGCGAAAAAAATTAATTGAGATGGAGGCTGGCTGCTAGTTAGGTCAAGAGGAGATGTTTATATTAGGTTAGAGAAATCTAGTGCAAGCAAGCACACGGTACAAGTACATTTTAGCCAATAATATCATGCCATGTGTCAAATTTATATATAATTAAATAATAGGCGGTTCGGTTCAGGTTCACCGGTTCAAAAAAATTTGGAACCGAGGGCCGAACCGTTGACTTCGGTTCGGATCAGGTCCAACGTTGACTTTTTCGGTTTGGTCAAAAAAATCTTATTTTTCAGTCCGGTTTGGTTTGGTTCGGTCGGTTCATTCGGTTCATCGGTTTTTATGCCCACCCCTAGTCCCTAACCAACGGTTCATGTTGCACTGGTTCTCCATTTGGCCCCATGGGTTTTTCATAGATTCGTGTCAAGGCCGTGTTCATTGGATCCGGTTCGTACACGTCTTCAGATGAATAATCATACTCATCCTCCACAATCATGTTATGGAGGATGATGCATTTCATCATTATGCTCCTCAGCACCTCCTCATCAAACATACGTGCCGCACTCCTAATAATAGCCCATCGAGCTTGGAGGATACCAAAGCACCTCTCCACATCTTTTATGTACCCCTCTTGATATGTAGCAAAAAAATTTTGCTTCTGGGATCGGGGATGCGGAATTGACTTGACAAATGTGGTCCACCTCGGGTAGATGCCATCAGCTAGATAATACCCATTTTGGTACACGGTATTGTTGATTTGATAGGAGATATTTGGGGCTTCACCTCTCAAAACTTCATTGAACACCGGGGATTGACCCAGGATGTTCAAGTCATTTTGAGATCCGGCAACTCCGAAGAAAGCATGCCAAACCCACGTATCAAAACCGGCAACGGCTTCAAGGATGATGCTTTTTTGGCCTTTCCGATTCCCATAATCGCCTTGCCAAGCGGTCGGGCAATTCTTCCACTGCCAGTGCATGCAGTCGATGCAACCAATCATTCCTGGAAATCCTCTCTCTTCCGCTTTTTGTAGAAGCTGTTGCAGGTCCCTGGGCGTAGGTCTGCGCAGGTAGTCCCTGGTGTACAGTGTTTCGACTGCATCACAAAATCTCACCAAGGTCTCCAAAATAGTGGACTCCCCCATCCGGGCAATCTCATCCACTTGATCAGCAGATGAGCCATACGCCAACATTCGGATAACAGCTGTGAACTTTTGCTCGGGAAGCAGTCCCAAATTTCCAGCAGCATTTCTCTTTTGAACAAAATATTCATCATAATTGCAAATATCATGCATGACTTTATTGAACAAATGGGGTTGCATTCTATATCTCCTTTGAAAATGAACATCAGAGTACAGAGAAGTTGGGATAAAATAATCTTCCATAAGATTCTTACCCCGAGAATGTCTATGTCTGTCCACATTCGGTTTACGACCTTCTCGTGCACCACCACGGCTCTGGTTTTCTTCATCTTGCATAGCCACTGCTGCAACAATTTGCATATCCATTTCTGCCTGTGCCCTTTTGCCTGCAGCTCGTCTACGCCTTCTTTCTCTAAATTCTTGGATTTGCCTCTCCAAGAGCTCGTTCATGTCTGCCATTGGAGTATGAATTCTAAAATTTGAGAAATGAAAATGAAGAGAAGATATGGAGTGAGAGCTATGAGTTGAGGCTCTGGTTTTATAGAAATGAAAATGAAGAGAAGATATGGAGTAAGAGCTATGAGTTGAGGCTCTAGTTTTATAGAAAAATTTTGGCTGATAAGGATGACATGTGGCGCAATTTTATAGGGTGAAAATCTTATCTGAAATTTGAAAATCAAATGAAATTGATATGAAATTTGAAATTCATATGAAATTTCATTGAAATTTGAATTTTGAAATGTATTTGAAATTTATCTGAAATTTGAAATTCAGATGAAATTTCATTGAAATTTGAATTTTGAAATGTATTTGAAATTTATCTGAAATTTGAAACCGAAAATCTTATCCGAAAATTTTATCCGATTATGAGATATGAATAGTATTGACACGTAGGAACCCAAAAATCTTATCCGAAAATATTATTCAAATTAATTATTTAAGTAAACAAATTTGTGAAAAAAACAAAAAAATGAATAGTGTTTGCCCTAGACTAGGGCAACTGCTGGAAATGTAAATTGTTTTTTGCAAGGGCAGCCACTATTCACGTGAATAGTGGCCGCCCTAGGCCCCCCCCCGGTGCCATGGCTAAGGGCAACTGGTGGAATTTCTCTAAAGAGGAGAGAAAAAATATCGGGTTGGGTTTTTTCAGAAAATTCAAAGCCCAAGCCCAACCCATGGTCTGGGCTTGAGAAAGCCCATTGGGTTGGGCCGGGCTAAGTCTAACAGGCAGGGCCGAAACGGGCCTACTTCAATCGAAAAAAATCATAAACTTAATCATAAGGGCATTTTAGTCCAAATTTGAGATTAAACTCACTTAATTCCAATATTTTCACATCAAACCAAATTCATAAAACACCTAATAAAGTCACACAACTTAATAAAATTTTCCACAAAAATAATAAAACCAAGTATTATTTTTGAGGTTATTACATAATTAGACCGTAATGTGTTTTAAGAAATAATTTTAAAAAATAATAAGTATCAAAAAATTATTTTTTTTAAAGGATGGTATGAATAAATATGCAAATATTTGGTGATGTGTTCAAGAAAAGCATGATTATATTTGGTGGTACGATTATGTTTCGTGATATGATTATATTTGGTGATATGATATGTTGTTCATCTTATTTATATATATATATATATATATATATATATATATAATTGTTGTATTAATAATTGACACAAATTAAATTAATGTGCTAATCATCCAATTATAAACTAGGAATTAGTAAAGAAAAGTAAATGAAATGAAACAAATTATATATGTGATTTAAGTGATATAATCATAATCCTAAACTCTTATTTATACATAATTATATATGTATGCGGGCCTAATGGGCCGAGCTTTTGTGGGCGGGCCAGGCCGAGCTTTCTTGGGCCTAATCGGGCCGGGCTGGGCTTCAGACACCCAAGCCCAAGCCTAGCCCAGCCCAAGGCGAGCTGGGCCATCTCAAAGCCCATAACGGGCCGGGAAGGGCTTTTTTTCGATGGGCCGAGCGGGCCCCCATCGGCCCATGAGCCCGCGGGCCAAATGATGAAGCCTAAACGAAGGTCGTAACTGGAAAGAGAAAAAACTTGGAATAAATTTTTTTTATTATTTTTAGTCTTAAAGTGGATGACAAGTGTTCCTTTTTAATTGGATGGGGATACTTACGTGGATGACAAGTGTTCCTCTTGATCTAGTGATATTTATTTTTGCAATATTGAATACGTTTAAACGGATTTATAAAACAAAAAGTTATAATCTCAACCCTTTGAGACAAGACAAGACAGGATTGGACTCAATTCGAATTTTATTTGTGACATGTTTATTAATTTGTAATCCTGATTATGGATTACTTTTGTATTTACTTCACATAAAGGAATGAAAACGCAAGTGGTGGCCCACACTCGAAAATCAACTCTTGATTTTTGAGGAATAACTCTTGGGGTGGGATGAGATCCCGAGGCTTTGCATTTAGAGCCGGTGCACTTACCTGCATTTCTCTAAATCTAGAGCGTTGTAATAATCTAACCCCTTAGAACAAGGCACATCATCAAGTTTTTTTCTTCTTCTCTAAATAGACATTAATTTTAGGAGCGTGTTTCTTTTCTCTCTTTTGTTTTTCTACCACATAATCTTCTTTTCTCTAGGGTTCAATTGAAAAATTATCCGTGGTTAAACGAATATTCAAATAAAAAATAATATGAAAAAACTCCAAAATTCTTGAATAGGTAATTTCTTTGAAATAAAAATAAAGACATATCCATTGCAATATGATTATGAGGGGAATAGAAATTGCTTTCCCGATAAAATAAAATAAAAAATATTATGAGAAGAAGGAGATGACGACAAAAAAGCCTTTTTGTGAAGCCAGAAAACGCATGAAACACTGAAGAAAATCAAAAAAATATTTTAACTTGGTTGAGTTTGAAGATTAATACAACCATGAACAGTTTTCCATTGAATCCCAAGGCCAAGAGGGCATCAGTTAAGTAGAGAGAAAGAAGGAGATGACCAAAATGCCAAAAAAAAAAAAACTTGATGTAAACTAAGGAGACATGAGCGCGAATAAACAAAAAGAACTCCAACCTAATAGCAATAGTTAACGTCTGTTATGTCTGTTTAGAGAAGAAGAAAACATGCCCTTAGGCTTTCTCCAACCCATTTGGTCATAAACCCAAATTTTCCCCTCCAGAAAGTAACTATTTGGGTTTCGCCCGGACTCAAACCGTTTTTCCCCAAATCTTTTATACTCAAATTTTAAGTTTGCAACTTTATTAAATTGTTTAAGAATGGTTCAAGTCTAATTTTTTTTTTTCATGAATAACTTTTCTTCATTTTATCTTTTTAAATAATTCCATAATTTAATTTTTTTAACTATTTGACCTAAAAAATTTGAACTTCCACAAATATAATATTATTTGAGAAATGGGTGGGTATTTATAGAGTTTGGAATGAGTTTTGGGGTTAGATTTGATTTAGATTAATTTAAAATATTATTTTGACCGTTGAGTTTTTTTTAATTGTTAAAATAGTTTGGATTTAATATGGATTGTTGGATTTGGGTTATTGTTGGAATAAATAAAAAAATAGGCGTGACAATTTCTGCAGCAATATCAGCGTGACGCATGACACTCATTGATTCCTCCTTGCACATGGGATGCGTCAGCCTTGAGTGGGCTCCACCAAAAAGTTTTCCAATCCAAGCAATAGATGGATTGGTATTTAGCCCCAAGTTTGAGTTTTCCTAAATTTTGGCCCCCTTACTTTTCTTCGATTGTGAGAGGAATTGGGCTATAATTTGGGATTATTTGGGTTTGGCCTCATGGGTTGGAGATGACTTTAGGCCTTCTCCAACCCATTTGGTCATAAACCCAAATTTCCCCCCTAAAAAAGGTAACTATTTGGGTTTTACCCGGGCTCAAACTGTTTTTCCCTTAACCCTCCAGACTTAAATTTTAAGTCCGTAACTTTATTAAATTATTTAAGAATGGTTTAAGTCTTTTTTTTTTTTCATGGATAACTTTTCTTCATTTAATATTTTTAAATAACTTCATAATTTAATTCTTTGAACAATTTGACCTAAAAAATTGAAATTCCATAAATATAATTTTATTCTAAAAGAAAACACACAATATTTATAGGCATAAACTTAAAACCACCATAGGGGGGGCTTGGATAATAGTCCCATGAGTTGTCTTCAGGATTAACAGCAAAGTGTTAGCCCTGTACATGTTCTTGCATAATTTCATTTTGTTTATCCCCCCCAATACTTCTTCTTTCTTGGAGTAAATTTGGACACATCCATGGCCATTATTTTTTGTTCTTGGGCTTCCCTATCTTGTTGCTTCTGATAGGCATAAGCATCAGCTTGATCTTGGACACACTTGTCCAATATGTTGAGCTCTCGTCTCATATCCTCCTTGAAAGCAATGCCATGCTTAAGAGTAGACACCTTACGCCTTAATTCAAATTGAACTATGAATAAGAAGAGTATGTATGGACATTCGACAACAGAGATTATATACATGTTTGGTTGTTTAAAACATTATTCTATGCTTAATGAATTTCTAATACTTGATTTAAGTTCGACAACAAGGATCTAATTAGGGAATTAGGAATACAAAGTTAGGACTAGACATCATGGCTTAATCATACTTTAGCTAGAATGAATCTTTGAATCTAAATTAGACTTATCACTTGAATCCTTATAACCTATAATTGGATTGTTATGGTGAATCAAATGCCCTAGTCTCCAAATATGTTTTCCAACCCTTAAAACCACTCTTTGTTACACTTGTTTACTTGCTTTCGTTTGCAATTTCATTTTGTTCATTTGTTTTCACAATCATAAGCACTCTCACTTCAAATTCAAATTCAAATTTCATTTTGCTTCATTTGTTACCGAACTCAATCTGACTTTAAAATCTATTTTAGACTTAACTTATTGTTTCTAGAATTGGGTAATCTAAGTATATAATTAATATGAACTTCTCAATCCTCGTGGGTACGACCTCGTTATTTTCTTGCTATACTACTAATTGGCCTATACAATTATGAGTTAACACAACAGTAGATTATTTGAGAAATGAGGGTATTTATAGAGTTTGAAGTGAGTTTTGGGGTTGGATTTCATTTAGATTAATTACAATTATTATTTTAACCATTGGATTTAAATTTCAGTTGTTAGATTTTTTTTTTTCACCGTTAAAATAGCTTTGATTTAATATGGATCGTTGATTTGGGTTACTATTGGAATAAATAAAAAAAGAGTCATTTGAATTGTGTTGTTGGATTCCAATGGCAAAATCACCATGCTGCGACACCCGTCTGCAGTACAACAACCCCAGTTTTTTCCTCCTTGCACGTGGGCTACTTCTGGCTCAGTGGGCTCCACGAAAAAAAATCCAATCCAGGCAATAGATGGACTGGTATTCCGCCCTACTTTTGGGTTTTCCCAAATTTTAGTCCCATAGTTTTCTTGGGTTGAGAGAGGAATTGGGCTAAAATTTAGGATTTTTGGGGTTTAGCTTGCTATGTTAGAGATGGCCTTATAGGGATCAAATATCATTCTTACCCAAATTTCAGATAGTTTTGTAAACAACTTCAATGGAAACCCGGACTCTGAATCCTTCTCAATCAAACCCCTCATCAATTCAATTCTTCCTCACACGATTAAGGATTAGTAAACACACCATTAATCTACCAAATTACAGTAAGTAGGTGTGAGTTTAACCCAAAATTTATTTGGGCTACAAAAGATAAGGATATCAGCCAGACTTGTGGACGATAAAACTATGTCCCATAGCATAGCCCAAAGTTTGGTCGGTCACAGCCCAAAGCATCTTTTGCTATATATAACATGCTTTCCAAATTCCAATGGGTCTGGAACTACAAAGCCAACTACGATAATTGCAACGTTGTCAACAACAAACTCGAGCTCTAGTTTGAATAAAAACTGTAGCTTTCTTCTGCTCTCAAGTCTCGAAGTCCCTCCCTCCAGGCTCGAGCCCTCTTCTCTTTTCATTTCCTGGGATCTTTGTATAAGATCTGCAACTTGGGTTTTGAACTCCCAGAGCCTCTACGAAAAGCAAAGCTCTTAACTTTCAGCTTTAACATTCTTCACAAAATTCAGCCCCTGCACTTTACTTTCATTTCTAGGGCTCTTAAAAGATCTTCTTCGCCATTCTTGCGCATGGACTATGATATCTCCGACAGCAGCGGTGAGAAAAGTCTGAACCTTTACAATTATCTCGAATCTGGGTCACGTATCTAAGGGATTTCGGTTAGTGGGTTAGGGTTTAATTTGGGTAATTGTGTGATGAGTTTTGTTCCAGGCCTGCAGAATGAAGAGTGGGTTTTTAGCAAATTAGGGTTTTGGGTGTTCTTGGGTTTTATGCGAATTAGGGAGATTGAATATATAATTGTGTGACTTTGAAGTGTTAAATCTCTGGATTTTGTTTTTGGGAATTTGGGTTCATGCGAGTTACTTGGGCTTCACCTCTTAGTGATTCTTTGAGTACAAGTTTACCCCTCACCTTTGATTTTTTCCCTAATATGTCGATCATTATGTATAGAGTGGAAGAAACCTAAGATGGCATATAGAATGATTCTTATTTCAATTAATTTTATGAAATTCACTGATTTTTAAAACAAGACATAAATTTGCATAAACTTTGATATGTGTACGTTCATAAGATGCATGGATATAAAGGATGCAAGTGTTATCTTGGAATCCCCATCTGTCTACTATACTTATGTGTATGAGATAGTTTGAAAAATTGTTGTGGCTTTTTTCATAAAAATAAACTTGCCAAAACTATGTACCAAAAGAGTTAACAAATTCTGCCTTATTTTTTTAATAGCATTTCTAGCCATAGAAGGGGAATTTGTGAACTTCATATAATTTTGTTTTGCTCAGGTTGATACTCCATCACAGATCCAACCCAAATTCTTGTTTACAAACTGATTTTCGTTGCAAATTGATACATTTCTCAACAATATATATGATCTTAATTGTCAGATATATAGATAATAAATAAACATATATTTTTTACTTCTGTTCAGGATAAATATACTTCGCAATCAATAGCTTTAGAAGACCTAACTGCATATGATGCAAAGTTTCATCTAGATGCTCCATGCCATTAGTTGTGGTTATATAATAATACTTATCCTTTCTTCCAAGGTAAAGTTATGGTGACATATTTCTTGTGAGTATCATGTATACCCTTATATGGAATAACTGCAGGTACTGATGATGATCTTCCTCCATCTCATCAAAACAGAATTCCAAGGGGGGCTCACGTCACAGCAAAAGAAAGATCTGCAGTAGGTTCTATCTCATTTTCTAGGATGTATACAGACATGGAGGCCCAAATTCATCACCTAGAGCAAGAAGCATACTGTGCAGTCCTGCGTGCTTTTAAAGCTCAGTCTGATGCAATTACTTGGGTATTTACCTTCTCTTTGTTTGCATGTCTCTGTGCTTGTTATCTTGATGTTGTTTGTGAATCAGCCTTTAATTTTTTGTCATGTGTGTTTATTTCAGGAGAAGGAAAGCTTGATTACCGAACTTAGGAAAGAGCTGAGAGTATCAGATGACGAACACAGAGAACTTCTGACCAAGGTTAATTCTGATGACATCATCAGTAAGATAAGGTTCGCCTCTTCAAAATTGAACAAATTGTAATACAATGATCACTGCAAAATTGGCAGGGAGTTTAGTATTTCTAGTTTTTAATTGTCACATGTTGGAGCATGTATCAGAGAGTGGAGAAAGGGAGGCGGGCATCAAGCTTCTAGGCTTAGTGCATCTCAGCCTGTCTATGATCTATTACCCAGTCCTACTGTTTCTGCATCGCGAAAGAAACAGAAAACATCTCAATCGGTACCTTCTCTAGCATTCGGTCTCTCGATTGTGGCTTTAATCTTGTATTCCATATTTGCAGCCTTTGTATTCAAAAGTCTTACGGAGCTCTTTTGAGCCATAAGGAAAGTAAATTATAAACCTAAACTAATTACTACAGTAGTGCGAAGAAAACTGGTTTTGACCTAAATTTTGTTCTCTTTTCTTAGCATGGTCAGCCATTCCCTGGTTTATCCTCAATGAAGTCCATGCAGTACCCGTCGACAGGACCTACTTTGAGTAGACAATTAACTGGCCGTAGCTCTTCTGGTCCCCTTGTTGGAAATGAACCTGTTGAAGCAGCAACATTTGATTCATTAATTGGAAGGAAAGTATGGACCAGATGGCCTGAAGACAACAGCTTCTATGAGGCCGTTATCACTGAATACAACCGCACTGAGGTAGGTATTGAAGTTTGTATGAGGTGTTTTTGATTCAGTCCTTTTTCTGCAACAACATTTGTAAGTTGAATTTCTGTTAAAATGCACATGTCTGAGTGAAAACAAGCATAAATGGAATTCAGCTGAGTTTATTGGTATTATTACTGGTGTCCATAAAGTTTGTTGAAAACTAACTTTGCTAAACGAAATGGAAAGAAAATAAGTTATCTTTGGTTAGGGTTGTCATTTAGCATCTACCAACTGCTCTTACTAGATGTTGATAGGACAGAAGACTCTCTTAGATGATTAATCGACATAAGAGTGCACTTGCTTGAGTATGTACCTTGTAATACAACTCCGGAGAGTTGTTTCACATATTATAGGTTCAGTCAATTTTGATTACAAAATGAGAAGATTGAGCATTTCTCTGATGGCGTACTAATTAATAAACTTTGAACTGCCCATTCTGGCATAACTATCTTTTCAACATTATTTTTAGTCATAGCTGTGTGATGCCGTTTCTTTTTAGTAAAAATTGATGACTTTCAGTCTTAGTGCCAAATCTTAAGATTTTGAACATCATGCAAATTCCTCATAAGATATTTTGAATAATTGAACCAAAGTGTTTTGGACTTTGAATTCAGCAATTGTTGTCAATGGTAAAAGATGATGGTATGAATTTAATGTAAAAGATACAGTTGTATAGACTTAACATATTTTTCCTCTCATGGCTTAAAGTGCATCAAATATTACACCTCATCTGTCATTTTTGTAGAAGTCATGTAATATGGTGTTTGATTACATACAAAATTTCTATCCTCTTATTTGTTGGATGATGTTTGTGTTCATTTTCCTTCTGGACACTTTCTAGGTTTGAAGGATTCCATCATTGTTGGAATTTTCATAAATCCAAGACAGATTTAAATTTGACGTACCCAATCTTAATATAGTTTAGTTTGTGCTCAGATGAAATGTACTAGACAACTAAAGGATCCTTTGGCATAGCAATAATTTTCCAGAAGAAATAATACACACATCAACTATAAGTTTTTTGATTTTTTGATTTGTTTAAGTGACATTTTCTTTCCGATGATCCCTTAAGTTTCCATGTTTTATCTGTAGTAATGTTTTTTTGTCAGTTTATCTGTGCCTGCATGCTTCTAAAATGGCACACCCTTCTCTTTCGATGGATTTGATCACTTTTTTTTCAATAACCATTCAAAAGTAAATAGGAAAACTTAATATACTCCTGATGTGTTTAGGATAAACTTAGTTGACCGGAGTAAAATGCAATGACTATGAATGACTCTGTTTAGATTATCTTACGTGTCAGATTCTTTAGCCATTCAAATGAACTTTTGCTTTTTACAGGGTCGACATGCATTAGTCTATGATATAAATACAGCGAACGAGACATGGGAATGGGTTGATCTCAAGGAGGTTAGTCTATATTTTCTTTGTATGTAGTATGAATGCATGTATTCCACTCTAGCATTAACCTGCCAATGCTCTAGTTGTTATTGTTAAGTGTGGAAGCAATCATTGACTAGAACTAGGATCCACAGGGAGAGAGCACAAGAGACATAGAATTAGACCTTTGATTTCTTCTGCTATCCCCATCTTTCAGTAATAAGAAGATAAGCAGATGTTGTAGTCAAACATGAACACAAAATATGAAATATGTAGATAGTGTTGATCTTGGATGGAAACAGCATTATGAGAGCTTTAGAATTAAATTATCTTTTTATATTTAATCAAAGAGCTTGGAAATGTTGCTCTCATATATCAAATATCTCCTATTTCATTCATATTTTTTAAAGGGCTTACGACATGCATGTACATTTGTGTTTGTGGCAGCATTGCTGGCCTTGATCATATTGTCAAGTCATATCTGTCTTGTCTTTGGTAAATTGACAAAATTGTATCCCAAGAAATCAAAGAGTGCTGGGACTTGACTGACTCATTACTGATTACAGATCTCTCGTGAGGATATCCGTTGGGAAGGTGAGGATCCGGGCCTATCTCATCGAGGGGGCCATGGCGGTGGGCAAGGAGGACGCAGGGTTAAGAAATCTTTGAACCATGGCGGTGTTACTCCAGGTGCTGGAAGAGGACGAGGATCCATAAAGCCCCAATCAAAAAAAGAAATTCATCCGTCACAAAATGGTGTAGGGAAGAAGATGCCAGATGATCTGGAATTATTAAATACTGATACTCTGGTAAAGGAGGTATGTATGATGAACATGATGAGCCTACGTAACTAGAATTATGTTCATTATTTTCATTTGTCACTTTTAATTTTACTAGGTGGAGAGAGTTTTCAATGCAAATCATCCAGATCCTTTTGAGCTTGAAAAAGCAAGGAAAATGCTGAAAGTAAGATTAACATCCTTTACCCTTTCTCTCTCTTTTCTCCTGGTCTAACCTTACAATTTGACGTTTGTATGCAACAAATGCAGGATCACGAACAGGCCCTTGTTGATGCCATTGCAAGGCTTGCATATGCATCAGATGGCGAAAGTGGTAATAGATACATGTGTACATAATAATTCTATGTTATGTTGCTGTCAAAATAAGTTAATTAGCCAATTGTTGTACCATCAGAATTTCTGTTGTGAAAGTTTATTTTATTAGCAAATTGAAAATTCCTATTCTTTAGTGGTATCTTTCGATGCCTGTACTTCTGTTGGTGCATAATTCTTTCAATTGATTTTAATTAAAGTAACCATCACACACTTCACTTTTTGACCAAAATGAATAGTTTTGCATAGTGTTTGGCAAGGGACCTTCTGTCGTAATTGGCTAAGCAACTCTCTGGATATCCTCCAGACTCATAACTAAAATGGGTCCTTGAAGATAGATGGTTATCTTTCCTGGCTTATCCTCACAGGGAACTGAGATGCCATATAATGAATAGGACTGTTGAAAAGGATTACACAAAATCAAAATGTTGTTTGTTGGTCCCCTTTATTTATTTTTGACAACCTTCCACATTTGACCTGTTTTTTATTTTTAAAATTCTGCTTATTCTTTCTTATTTTTTGCTTAAAAGCAGATGGAGAGCATACGTTTCTGCATGGTCGATCAATGGATGGATAACGACGGAAAAGCCGGCACTGTGGTTGAGGCAACGATGGTCTCTGGATAGTAGCTTCAAAGCTGGCAGTCAATTGAAAGGAAAGGTTGAGTTGGAAAGAACGACAACCACAAAAGTGGTGATGATGTTGATGGCCTAGTTTTTTTCACTTTATCAAATTCTTGGATTTTCATCTGGGTTCCTTTGAGAAATCTCAATTGCCTTTGATGATCACATGCCTGACTTTAGACACATCCACTTGTAAAAACACCTCGATTTAGTGTTTTAGATTTGCCAAGAAGTTGTGTAGAAGAGATTGTTTCTTTCATCAATCATAGTTTCCACCTGAGTGACTTAGACTCAAATGTAAAATCTAGCAATGTAAAATTTGGTTGATTTTGGTCCTCTCTTTTGATTTGTGGACTTGTCCTGCTTCTGCTTCTTCCCCCTAATAATACAGCATTTAAGTTTAGCTTCCACCGACCATTTATCCTGCAAAGAAAGCAAACAAAATCACATTCCTTGAAAGAAATTACCTAGTATTGGTGCCTATTGCAAAAGCTTTTTGATACTGTCTTATCTTAAAATTGCCTTTTTATGTTGTCTCCGACACAAACAGCAGGAATGAGTGACCTGCTCTATCTCATAAAACAGCAGACTGCTGAGCCAGATGTCAGGGCACCTACACAAACAATACTAAAGAATGAAGGAAGCAAATTCAATAAAAGTGCTTCCTGATAACTTAAAAACGCTTCTGATAGCGTTTGACAAAAGAATTTGTAAATGATTAAGAGTCACAAAAGCACTTGGATTTTTAATAAAATCTTTGACATTCTTCTAATAGGAATAGGAGCACTTCTAAAAAAAAAATTGTAAGTGATAATGTTAATGCTTCCTGCATAAGCCTTCCCAAACGAGGCCAAGGAGTTGAAAAAGGCAGCTATCAGAACACCAAATCCAATTTGCATTGAACAGCTAGTGGTGTACACACTGATGAGGAGAAAAATCGATTATTTTTTCCTAAATCCAATGGCCTTGGATCTTCTGATTTCCCCAACAACAACAAAAACCAAGATAAACACAATGATTGGTCTTCTTCTACATATTCCCAAAACAGATCATTCAGAAGAAAAGAGCACATAAACTTTCTGTGGATGGATCAAATCGATCTCGGAATTCACTCTACAACAGAGACAATCCTCCTAGTTTAAGTTCTTCTATGATCAGTGAATGTCTTTCCTTCTTGTATACATGTCTTTCAAAAAAATTCATTTGAGATCTTGTTCTTTTTTGGACTGTGGGAAAGACCAAAGAATACTTACAACCACTGAATCCAATACCACAAGAACTACAATTACCTTAAAAGAATCAAGCAGCTCCAGTTAAACATCGAAGTTTGATCATAATTATGCAACAACAAAAAAAGGAGAGAGAAAAAAAAAGAATCAAAACAAAAACCCAATGATCTTCCATGGACATGGAGTATACAAATGATTAATCTAAAGCATCAAATGCAATCATAAACACATTAATTATGAGAATCTGTCGACACAGAATTGGACATATAAACGGACAGATCATCGGCCAACCTCAACTGAAGAAATTGAATTAAAAAAACAGAACAATCCCAAATGCAGAGAAACAATAATCAACAAAATGGCAAGGAAAAACCACACCTGAAGAAGGAAATATGAACTGAATCTGATTTTGCAGATGAATTCTGAGAGACCCTTTCGGTTTCAGACAGCAACTACATCGTGAAGGCATTCCTGTGAATCTGCCGACGTACGTTTTTCTCATATCACACGCGATGGCTTTAAAGCCCATTTGAGCTGAAAACTTTAGCTATTTCGTTTTGGTATTCTTTGGGTTGGTTTAAAGATGAAAGGGAATTCCTAATTGTCATGAAAAGAGTGTGTTTGTAACTGGGTAATAATGTTTGAGAGAGAGAGAGAGAGAGAGAGAGAGAGAGAGAGAGAGATTAGATGGGGATGACTTTGTTTTGAAGAAATGCTATCCACTACCATTTTTGAACGATTTTGTGTTGAATTTGCATTTGAATGCCATTTTGACAAGAATACCCAAAACAAAGGTCCCCATTAGACTGGCTTTTTTTTTTTCCATGTAAGGAAATAAAGAAAAACTTGGAGATTTGTTGACACGAATAGTTATTTTCGAACCAAAAAAATGTGAAATATTTTTTACATCATAAGTATTTTACATCATCGATATTGAGAGAAGGGAATTGAAAACAAAACCTCGATGTATATGGAATTCTAAAAGGATTTTTTATTTAATAACTAATCTTTGTTGTCGTATTGCGTCTCCTAGGTACCCTTGAATAATAATCTTTAGTGAAATTGTAAGTCATGTGAACAGTTGATTATTACTATAATCACTTCAATATAATGAAATATAGAGTTCATCTATTTATTTATTTATTTATTTATAATTAAAAATTCTATGATTGCATTTATAATTCAGCCAAAAAAATCATTAGTCACAAAGGGCCAATACAAACTAGCCACAAAAGGGGCATTATAATAACGGATCGGTCTAAGATCAAAATTAAGACAATTTGGTGCGCCTCCACTCACGATCACGCAGGATCGAAGAAACTCTGGCATAAGCATCCCAACTAAGATTGCAAACTTAGAATAATCAAAAAGAGATAAAGCTTGAAAAACGCAAGCCATAACAATACAAATAAAACTCTCACAAATGAGAGATAAAAAGCTCTCGCAAAGAAGAAGTGAAAAACTCTCACAAAAGGAGAAGGGAAAACTACAATTAAAATGAAAACGGCTCTAGGAGTGTTTTGTTCATCTATTTATTTGAAAAGAGCAGTTTTGCTCACCACTTTAACCTAAAGTGTACCATTACCACTTTTCTCAACACTTAACATGTGTCCATAGGCCTAACCATGGTTCCACAAATACAAACTAAGAAATTAACTATGGTTATCCATGGACACGTGTGAGGTGTTGTTGGAAAGGGTGATAAGGGTATACCTTAAGTTAAAGTGGTGAGCAAAAATATTTCCATATTTGAATGCCAAAAAAAAACTACATAGTTTCCGATTCTGATTTGCTTGATGGGACGACACTTGCAAAAGATCTAAATATGTCTATATTATGACAGGAAGGTCTCTAATCCAAGTTGAACTCTCATTAGAACGCTACAATGCAATTAAGAGTGTCTACAATCATGTTCTTTATTATTTTAGTTAAAATTTAACTAAAAATACACAAAAACTATTTTAGGAGCTCTTTATATAAAGGAGTGTAGTGGACAAAAGAGGGTAGGAAAATAAGATCCTAAAAAAATAGTTAGTATTAATTAAAAGTTTAAAATATGCATAAAACAAAGCACCTTCAAATTATAGGGAGCCATTAGGAGGAGAAAGACTCCATGAAATGGGGAAAACCATATTTTGCTATCTCCAACCAATAACGTTTTGACATGTGTGACAACACTTCCACGTGACATAGTATTATTGGTCAAGGATAGCAAATATCCCCGTTGCAACTAAGTTTTGATGGCAATTTCTAATACGACCTGAAACATGACTCAAAACCAACACAGAAAATTAGCAAGTCAACACGCATGATTCAATTTTTGGGTCAACTCGACATTGACCCGTCAATAAACGGGTGGATTTCGAGTCAACCTGCCAACCTGCTAAAATACCTATGTAATCCGTTTATTAAACGGGCCAACCCACCAACCCGCTAAAATACCTATGTGACATGCCAACCCATTTCTTTGTTTCTTCTTCATTTTCTTCATTTATTTTAATTATTATATTTCTCTTTCTCAGTCTTCATACATAGAGAGAGGCAAAGTGTAATCACTATTTTATATATAAATAAAAAGTATAAAATGCAATTACTTTATTAAATTATCAAAATTCAGGATTTTTTTATATTTGTTTTGTATTTGCTACCACACTTAGCGGGTCAACTCGACACAACCCGAAATCTGCATGAGAAATTAACGGGTCATCCCGTACATGACACGTTTATTAAACGGGTTGGGTTTGGTTTAAGCATTCTTGATACGTATATAATCTTGACACGACAAGAACCCAACACGTCCTATTGCCAGCCCTAATTATGAGTCCCCATATTGCCCCTTTGACCGTGGTTTTATGTTTCACTTTGCCCCATGTCGTTAACTCTGTTTCAAACTACGTGAAAAATGCTGACGTGACAGAGGTAATTTCGTCTTTTTATTCCAGCTGACTATTTTCTCGCTAGTATGAGAGGGTGACAGGGCTATTTTCCCACTAGTATATGAAGAGTATCCCTCCTAGCCCCAATCTCCCCCAGCCTCTTCTTAAATTAATTAGTGTATAGTGATTAAAAACTTTAATAATTACGATATCATAAATAAAGTATTTTAGTTTTGGGTATGGTGAATGGATTTTGAGTTTTTTGTTTTTTATTTTATTTGGTAATATGTCAGGTGGGCCAAATTGGATGGGCCCATTTAAATTTATAGAGGAAAAGTCTATTTTGCCCTTTTTAGGTTAAGAGAGCACTATCGCAAGATGGACCACCGTCATTGTCTGCCGGCCAGACACACCGTTGTCGGTTGGACCCACATCCGACACCTTTACTTAAATTAATAATTAAAAAAATATTAAACACCATGCCATTTGTAGGATTCAAACCTCCAACCTTTACTATGAACAAATTATCACTTTTCCAACCAAGCTATACCACACTTTTTGCTAATTTTAGATTTTTATATTACTTATAGTTTAATTTTTATTAACTAGCCCCTCAAAAATTGGATAAACCGGTCTAGTCACTGTCTGATAGTGACATGAAATAACTCTTATGTCACTGTTAGACAGTGACTGGACCGGTTTGTCCAAATTTAGGGAGGCTAGACCATTTTAACATTTTGTCTTTAGTGAATGACATTTTTATCATTTCCGATACACACACTGTGTTGTAGTTGTTGACAAATCAATCAGATCTCAATGGGAACAAATCCCTAATTATCTGTATACTTAGTTTGTTATGTATTTGCCTAGTTAGGAAGTCAACTCCAATTTATAAGGAGCTGATTGTGCATATCAACTGTATATATTTCTCCTTCCCGTATCAATTCAATACACAATTATTCCAAAAGAGCATTCTCTTCTTGGTATCAGAGCGTAGGTTAGAAAAAAAAATATAGAAGTCGCGCGCCGTGCGCAAAACCGAGAACCACCAGCACACTGTCAAACCAGCGAGCAACGCCGTCGTTGCTGATACGAGTTCACCGAGTCGATTCCCGCATCTACCCAAACCAGCGAGCGACGCCATCGTTGCTGATACGAGTTCACCGAGCCGATTCCCTCATCTACCCAAACCAGCGAGCGACGCCGTCGTTGCTGACCCAAGTTCACCAAGCCGATCGTTGCAGCCACCCATCACTACCCGCCTGCATCACGTAGCCACAAACCGAGGTCCAAAACCCAGAAATTACCGCTGCAAATCCCGATTGAGAACCACCAACCGTGTTCTGTAAAACCTCTTTTTTGTTGTGATCTGCAGTTTTCTTACTTTGTCGTGCCTCGAAGGAAGTCTGCTTCGAAGGAAGTCCCCAGGCATAAGGAAAGGAAAAAAAAAAAAAAAGACCCAAAGCAGTAATGACACGCTGGACGCGTCATCCCCGCTGTAATGAGTCGTGTGCATTGATCGCCAAAGCTAAGGTGGCTTCTGAACATACAAACAATGATGGTAAAGCTTTAAAAGTTTCTGCATCTGTTTCGAATAATACATGGATAATTGATTCCAGTGCAACTGAACATATGACTTGTGATTCTAGACAGGTACAAACCCTAAAACCATCCACCAAACTGTTGTAAGTGTTGCCAACGGTAATCCTGCCCCCATTATTGGGGAAGGCGCTGTCTCCCTTTCAGATACCCTTAATCTTGATACCGTGCTTGTTGTTCCGTCTCTTGATTATAATCTATTATCTGTTGCTCAAATAACCGTCGCCCTACATTGTCTTGTTATTTTTTGGCCTTCTTTTTGTGTTTTTAAGGATATTCGGACTCACAAGACGATTGGTTATGGTATCAGAAAAGAGAGACTTTACTACTTGGAGCTGACATCAAACAGTACCCAGATGTTAACTCAAGCTCTTACTGTGGAAGGATCTCAGGGGGGCGGAATAAAGCTTCGGAGGTTTGGTTGTGGCATCGTCGACTTGGACATGCTTCTTTCGGTTATTTACAGAGGTTGTTTCCTAGCCTATTTGTTAAGAATGATGTTTCTAGCTTTAAATGTGGTGTTTGTGAACTAGCTAAAAATCATCGTACTTCGTTTCCGCCCAATTTGACAAAAAGTTCTTGTTGGCACTAAAAACTGAACAGATAGAGATGAGTGCAACTTACAAGTGATGTGGACGATCTGATGGATCGATTGAGTGTTAGATGCCGATTCTTCCTGTCCTTGGATGCTGATCCTGAATGGGAAGAAGTCGAGACTCGTAAGGTCTGTGGAACCGGTGTGGAACCAGCCTAAGACCCTCTGATGCCAAAGTAAGTTTGTTTTCTAAGAGCTCTTGTTGTTGACAATATAATAGTATAAAAGTCAAGCTGAAAAGTCTTACCCTTGTAGTGTAGTGAAGGGGCCTCTTTATAGAGGGCATTTAGTATGCTCTTAGTACTCACTTTCGATGTGGGACTCGTGGGAGGGCCTTGCGAAGTTGACACGAGTATCTAGATATTTTAGGCGTGGCCTTCGAGGTTTTTCTCTGTAGAATCGGTAGGACGTACCGATTGTAGGTTTTGCCAGGTTCCAACGGTAGCTTATACCGATTGTTCACTGCCTTTGGGCGATTGGGGTTTTACTAATCCACGTGTCGAAGTATGAGTAGAGGGTCAGATATAGTACAAACAGTTATGTTCCATTTATGATAATCCATTCTAATGTTTGGGGACCATCTAAAACTGCTACATTGGGTGGTGCTTATTGGTTCGTTACTTTTGTTGATGATTGCACACGTATGACTTGTGTTTGTTTGATGAAGTCAAAAAGTGAAGTTACTTCCTTGTTCCAGAAATTTCACAAAATGGTGCAAGTATAGTATAAGTCACAAATACAGGTTCTCAGGAGTGATAATGGTGGCGAGTATGTGAACTTTGAACTTCGTGCCTTTCTGGATCATCATGGTATTGTTCATCAAACTACATGCCCATACACTCCACAACAAAATGGGGTTGCAGAGCGAAAGAACCGTCATCTTCTGGAGGTTGTCCGTGCTTCTTTACTCGAGGGGCGTCTCCCGTTATCCTATTGGGGAGAAGCTCTCACCTCGGCTGCGTATCTCATTAATCGTGTTCCATCCCGATCAGTTGGTTTTCAGACACCTCTTCAGGCCCTCTCCTCACATGTTGATGCCCCTGCAGTTCCAAATCTTCCACCTCACGTGTTTGGCTGTGTGGCTTTCGTTCATCTCCATTAACAGCAAAGGAGTAAGCTTGAACCTCGAGCCTTACGGTGCGTGTTTGTGGGGTATGCCTCGAATCAGAAAGGATATCGCTGCTATCATCCTCCGACAAAAAAGTTGTTTGTCACTGTGGATGTTTCATTTCATGAAAACGATATGTACTTTGCCCATTCTGAGTCTGCACTTCAAAGGGAGAATCAGACAGAAGTTCAAACTCTTGATTATACTATTCTTGATGTGAATCATTTGGGTTTAAGTGGTGATGTATTGGAAACAAGTGGTGATGATTCACAAGAAAATAATGATGTGAATGACTTGGAATTAAGTGGTGATTCACATGAAAATAACGTTGAAAACATTGGAAGAGACGAGCCTACGTCACCGGATAGCTCACTGCCAACTTCGGCACTACCAGCTTCTTCGCCGCCCTCACAGTTGCCCTCGCCATCGTGGAGCCCTAGTAACCATAATCAATCGCCTTCGATTCCGGATGCACCACCACCGCCACCATCCCATCTCCCTAACCGTGTCAACCAAGGTATTCCTAAACCCACTTATGAAGCTGATCCTAAGTGCAAAACTAGGTATTCTGTGAATAAACCTAACCCTGAGTCTAATGTGTTATACCCGTTAAGTAATTATGTGTCTACCAGTCACCTGTCAGATTCAAATAAGTCATTTGTGTATCAATTATCTACTGTATCTATTCCTAACAGTGTGCAGAAGGCTTTAGCTTATCCACGTTGGCAAGCAGCAATGAACGAAGAGTTGAAGTCTTTGAAGAAGAATGCTACCTAGGAGATCACAAACTTGCCAACTTGCAAGAAACCTGTGGGATGCAAATGGGTTTATACTGTGAAGTACAAAGCTGATGGGACTGTGGATCGCTTCAAGGCAAGACTAGTAGCAAAAGGATACACTCAAAAATATGGAATCGACTGTACAGAAACATTTGCACCTGTGGCCAAGATTAACACAGTTCGTGTTTTGTTGTCCTTGGCTGCAAATCTCAATTGGCCTTTACAGCAATTCGATGTGAAGAATGCCTTCTTGCGTGGAGATTTGACAGAAGAGATTTATATGGATCTTCCACCGGGATGTAATACCCCAGATAAATACAAAAGAAAGGTGTGCAGGTTGAAAAAATCCTTGTATGGTTTGAAGCAGTCCCCTCGAGCATGGTTTGGAAGATTCACAAAAGCAATGAGAGCATTTGGTTACAAACAAAGTAATTCTGATCATACTTTGTTCTTGAAAAGAAGAAATGGGAAGCTTACTGCACTGATTGTGTATGTAGATGATATGGTGGTAACAGGAAATGATCCGGAGGAACGTGCGGCCTTACAAAAATACTTGTCTGCTGAATTTGAGATGAAAGACCTTGGATCCCTAAAATATTTTCTAGGGATTGAGGTATCGAGAAGCACTTCGGGAATTTTCTTGTCTCAGAGAAAATACATCATTGATTTGTTACATGAAACCGGCATGTCTGCTTGTCAGCCAGTATCTACACCATTAGAGGAAGGATTAAACCTTTGTGTTAATCCTAATCAAGTACCAGTTGACAAAGGGAGATACCAGAGGTTAGTAGGTCGATTAATGTACTTAGCACACACAAGACCGGACCTTGCTTATGCCTTGAGTGTAGTGAGTCAATACATGCATGATCCAGGAGAACAACATATGAATGCAGTGATGAGGATTTTGCGATATTTGAAAGGAAGTCCAGGAAAAGGGATTTTGTTTAAAAGAAATAACCATCTTGGAGTTGAAGGTTATACTGATGCAGATTGGGCAGGTTCAATTGATGATAGGCGCTCAACATCAGGTTACTTTACATTTGTTGGGGGTAACTTGGTTACATGGAGGAGTAAGAAACAGAATGTGGTTGCTCGTTCCAGTGCAGAAGCCGAATACAGAGGAATGGCCCTTGGGATTTGTGAAATTTTATGGCTTAAACTTCTATTGCAGGATTTGGGTATAAAAATTGATCAGCCTATGAAATTGTTTTGTGACAATAAAGCTGCCCGTGACATTGCGCATAACCCGGTACAGCATGATCGAACGAAGCATGTTGAAGTTGACAGATTCTTTATCAAGGAAAAATTGGAAGGAAAAATAATTGAAGTACCATCAATCAGAACGGAGGATCAATTGGCAGATATTCTCACGAAAGCTGTTTCAAGTCATAAGTTTTCAAGTTTCTTAGACAAGTTGGGCATGAGTGACATATATGCATCAACTTGAGGGGGAGTGTTGACAAATCAATCAGATCTCAATGGGAACAAATCCCTAATTATCTGTATACTTAGTTTGTTATGTATTTGCCTAGTTAGGAAGTCAACTCCAATTTATAAGGAGCTGATTGTGCATATCAACTGTATATATTTATCCTTCCCCTATCAATTCAATACACAATTATTCCAAAAGAGCATTCTCTTCTGTAGTTTCTATTATATAAGTCTAAAAATATAAATAGAAGAGTAATCTTTGGTTATATGTTTATTCTTATATATGTGTTAAATGGTTTGAAATTGGATTGTGTCGCCTTCGGATATATGGTTGCCTTCGAAAATACTGATGTCTTCGGACATCATGGTTGCCTTCGAAAATATAGTTGCCTTCAGGGATAATGATGTCTTCGGACATCCTGGATGCTTTCAGAAATATTGATGTGTTTAGACATCCGAGTTGCCTTCGAGAAATAAGGGTATCTTTGGAAAAGTCTACGCGCATATGACATTGCCCCATGAGTCTCAAGGATGCCAGAACCGTGTGGTGCTAGGATTTGCATTCTCAAGTTGAGTATATCTCCTCGAGTTCTACTAGGATTTCTAGGATTGAATTCTCATGTTGACCATTTGTCCCTAAGTTCTGCTAAGATGCGCCACACATGTGAAGTGGACCGTTCCACATGTGTAGTACTTGGAATTTACTGATTATCTATGGAATTGACGAATTATATTTGGGGTACACCTATGTGAAGAACAGTGTAGTACTGATATGTTTTGTACAGTTAATAGGATATTCTTCGCCACCCTACTCATGTTATCTGCACAGGGTTGGCCAGGATCCTCAACCACCTGCCCGACTTGTTTACATAGGTGGTTGGCTAGTTTACCCTTCCTCAGTTGCCTTCGGATTTAATGATATTTCCCATATACCCATTGGTGGGTGATTGCAGGACATATGTACTATGCGGACAATTGCAAGTATGGCTTTTAGGTAAAAAGGTTTTGTTACATATGTGTTTAGATGTACAATGATAAACTAATTGAATAGTTAGGTACATAGTTACAGGGCATGATATTCAGTTATATAGCTTGTTGAAATCAAGGTAAAGAATGATTCTAGAATTTTATTGTTGGTTTCACCTTGAATAATATTATATTATCTGAATTGTGTTTTTTGGTAGGAAGAACTACGTGTGGCTTGATCCCTCAGTAAGGGTACGTAGGCAACTTAGGCTAACCTAGGTACAGTCGCAAGTTTAGGCTTTGTTTATTTTGTTCAATTATCAAGAAGATTTTGCTGAATTTTTATGTTGTAAACAAGGGGCGGCCTGAAGCCCATTAAAACTTTTGCTAATTGGTGTGTGGTTTATATCTTGTACCTACTGAACGTTTGGGAAGTAAATTATGTTTGCTGTGCAGGTAGATTTTTGGGTTTAAAGCTTTTTTCAAAGGAGACTTTGCCCATTTTCCAATAAAAGTCAAACCCTAAAGTTGTTTTGGAATTAGGGGGGAAAGGGTATTTTTGTAATTTGGACCGACACGTGCCTAGTGTCGGATTGGGAGAGGGTTCATCACGGATTCCAAGAGAGAATTCGGGGCGGGTCCTTTCATGGAGGTTGGTTATGGGATGGGTTTGAGGGTTAGAGCTTACAGGTGGTGTTCATAGGAGAATGGGGGAAGAAGAAATATGTGGGGAAGAGGGAGAGGGAGAGCGCAGTGGGGAGAGAGAGAGAGAGAGAGAGAGTTTTATTTTTATTTATTTTTGTTTTTAATATTTTATTCATATTTTAATCAATTTAAAATAATTATTAAAAAAACAAAAAATATGGGACTCGGCGGAACCACATTGTAACAAATTTAAAAAATCAGGGTATGTGATTGTAAAAATTGAAAAAATATGGACTAACATGTTTTAAGGGTATAACCACAAGGTACTAAACTGTAATTAACCATTTTTCCTTTGCTCTGCCCTTCTTTCTTTGCTGTGATTTTCTGGGGTCTTTGATGTCTCTCTACCGATGATCCATTTTTGGATGTAGAGCTCCTCTTTATTCTACTCAAAAAATCTGCCGCGCATTGCTTTTTCACATTTGCATTAGTATCTAAAATATTTCACTATATATTTTTTTTCATTTCTCTCAGGGAAGGTGGCAAAGTCATGAAAATTAGTTGGAAAAAATAAAAGGAGAAGAGAGATTCTCTATTAACCCAAAAGAAAGAAAATTGAGATTCTCTAGCATTTTCTATTGCATTACTCTCAAGGAAAGTATATGCATAAGTCCATACTCCAAATCCATGCTCAAAGTGAGATTCTGTAACATTTCCTATTGGATTGTTTTGACGTAACCACCTTCAAGGCTTCAACTATCAGCCATGGTTCTCTTGGGGCTTGCATTGCGTGATAATAGTAGAAATATGAAGAAGTATCCCATATTACCTTTCAAAGCACGAAAGCATCAGGGATCTTTTATTTCTTTATTGAGATGATAAGAGTTTACTTCTCCTCTCTACCTATCTCTTTTTCTTGATGCTATATATACATAAACAAATAGCCAGCCACCTGTATACATAACTCTCTCCATCTTTTACTTTGAGCTAGCTCGTGAATCCGGACGTGAAAGCAACAATCTTAAACTTCTGGGTCTAGCAGCCGCACTCAAATCCTCCAAGAGAAAATGTCCGAACCTCAAGGCACACCCACCAAGGTAAACAGCCCATAATTCTGCTAGTATAAAAGTAATTTTTCTACTGGACATTTTCACCTTCACATTCTCATATAACTACATAACAAATTTATACTGAATTTATTAAATTGCTGGTTGCAGAGTGAGGGTGAGGGTGATAGATCATCAACATCCAGTCCATTGACGTCCAAACAAGAGCAAAAAGAACTAAAGGATGGCCAAAATTCAGATTCATTGTCAATACCGAAGGATTTGCAAGACAATTACAGCGATATTTCGGGGTAAAGAGCTCATAACTTTGCTAGTATAAAATTAATTATCTACTGGACATGAATATGATCGAGGAAATGTGCCTAGTTTTTATTGGACCTTTACATTAAACTATGGAAAAGCTGTTGACGCAACTCCTTACTGTAATTATATAATAAATTTATACTGAATTTATTAAATTGCTGGTTGCAGAAAGAAAGAGATGGATGCTCAACATTCCAGTAGTAGCCATCCATCAAAACTTAAACATTTCAGTCACAACCATGAATTGATGTTCAAAGAAGAACAGAAAGAGAAAAACTATGATGGTGAATTAATTTTTTGCAATGCGTGCGAGGAGCCAGTGTTTGGCCCTAGATACAGTTGCAACACATGTGTCGACCCCAATTCCACCTTCAACCTCCATAAATCATGTGCGGACGAGTTATCCCGCGAGATCGAGCACCCGATTCACCGGCACAAACTGGAATTCGAATGTAAAACAGAGCCTTCCGCAGAACTTTTCACTTGTAATGCTTGCGACCAACCTTGCAGATTAGCCTACGCTTGTTCCCGATGTGATCTAGCCCTTGACCTCAAATGTGCCTCCAATTGGCGCCACATTCTTGACGGGAAAAAGCCCCACGTGCATCAATTCAGCGTCCTTGGGAAAGGAATTCCATTTGATTGTGACGTCTGCGGCAAAAGTCAGGATTCACTCCCTTACCTTTGTACCATCTGCCACCTCTTGGTCGGTAAGGAATGCACACAATCACTACCACACGTCATCGAAATTACCTCGCACGAACACCCTCTCAAGCTCATCTGGTTCCTTGAAGAATATTACCCGAAGGACCAAATTTGTAAAATTTGCTATAAAAGTACGGACAGAAGTCGCGCTGTTTATCAATGTGAACTTTGTGATTACGTTGCCCACACTCTATGCTCCTATAGAGTGTGCAAAGGAACCCGCACCTATGATGACTACAAACATTATGTGCTTCAATTCTTATTTCAATTTCGGGGATACAAAATGAAATTACGGAAGATAAATCCAAGTGAGCGAGTTGGGGAACGGGGGGTCAAGCACATCAGTCACGATCATATCTTAACCCCCATTGATAAACTTAGAGATAATGATGTAATTACTTGTAACGGTTGCATGGGGCTCATCACCATCAGTACCGGTGACTTTTATCGTCGTTCACAAGATTGCCTTTATTACCGTTGTTCACAAGATTGCCTTTTTTTTCTCCACGAAAAATGTGCTCGATTAAGTGAAAAACAGCTTCTCCCATTTCATCCACACGAGCTCCAACTCCTCACAAAAGCTCCTACATTTGACGGACTGTTTAACTGTCGTATGTGCCACAGCTTGAGCCAAGGCTTCTGTTTGCATTGTGAAGGATGTGACATATACCTGGACCTCCAATGCATGTCTATTAACAACCCTCTTAGACATGACGCTCATGAACACCGCCTCAACTTGAACTCTGATTCAAGCAAGGACCATTGCAGGGGTTGTGGTAATTCTCTTGCGGATTTTCGCTTCAGTTGCTTCATATGTAAGTTTCATTTGTGCATTCCATGTGTTAAACTACCTCCTACTGCTAAGTACAAATACCTGGATGATCCTCTCGAGCTTGCCTACGATTCCGTTGAAAATGAACTAGGTGAATATTACTGCGACATATGCGAAGGAGGACGAGATCCAACACATTGGTTCTACGAGTCCGAAGATTGTGACTTTGAATGCCATCCTCATTGCATTCTAGGGCGGCATCCGCAAGTTAAGTTAGGGAGCAGTTACAAGCTTGATGCTCACCCACATACTGTCAATATTGTTGATAAGAGAAAGAGTGTCATTCCTTTTGACAAGAGAGAGAGTATTCTGCCTTGCCACGGGTGTGGTGAACCTTGCGAAGGATTGGTGTTTGAATGTTCTGTGTGTAATAAAGATTATCACCGAAAAGAAACTTGTTTGAGTCACTACAACACAACTGCCGGGGTTGCACGTCCGTGCTAAGACGACAAGCACAAAAGGAATCTATTTGTGGCCAATATTAAATTAATATTGATATCCGCTTCCGTACTTGTAAGTTGTAAGTTGTAACCTCAAGGAATAAATGAGGCAGCGTGATTATTATTCTAATTTGGAAGCACGATTAGCTGTGCTTTTTTTAGGGTCAAAAGATTAATTGTGCTTTTGATAATGCACGAAAAATACTTGTGTGCCTTTACAGATAAATAATTAAATAATAATTGATTTATGGATCATTAAGGAAATAGCCTTTGCAACTCTAATAGTAGGGTTCGTTATTGAACCATTAAATTTGAACTTAACAAAAAATGGGCACTAATATATATATTGCTTGTTTGTTAAAAAATTTAGAAAACATTGAAAATATTAACTTAATTTATAACATGTGTAAACAAAATAATAAGTTTATTAGTTTATCATACATATTACATAGTATATTAGAACTCTCCTGGCTTGGTGTCCCAAGTTTTTCCCCTTGTTGAGTTTATGGGTCAACATTTGTTGCGTGTTATTTACTTAATGCTTTTGCTTGTTCTTTATTCTCCACATCATTATTTGTGTTTATTCATGTGTGTGTCTTTAAAGGACTTAAAATTTAAAAAGGTAGGTTATTACCATATAGCCTACTTCACCTCCCACCCCCTCTGTAGGCTTTTGGAGCTTAAGGCCTAGTTTTACAAGTTGTTCTACATCGTGACATGAAAACTAGGGCAACAACTACATTGTGAAGGCATTCCTACGAATATGCCCGCGTACGTTCTTCTCATATCAAAGGTGATGGCTTTAAAGCCCATTTGAGCTGAAAAAAGCTATTTCATTTTGGTATTCTTTGAGTTGGTTTAAAGATGAAAGGGAATTTTAGTTGAAAATGGCCTTGACTTGTAGACAGATAAGAGGTCTGAAGTTCGAACCCACATGGCATCTTGGTTGTGTGTGTGAGAAACCTCCTTCTCCTGTAGTTTAGACTATCGCTTATACTAAAAATTAAGAAAAATTGAACAAGAATTCCTAGTTATCATGAAAAGTTTGTAACTGGCTAATAATGGTTGAGAGAGAGAGAGAGGTTAGTTGGTGATGACTGTTTTGAAGAAATGCTATCCACTACCATTTTTGAAGGATTTTGTGTTGATTTTGCATTTGAATGGCATTACAAGGATGCCTAGAATAAGGGTTCCCCATTAGACTGGCTGCTTTTTTCTTATTCTTTTTTTTTTTTCCATGTAAGGAAGTAAATAAAAACTTGGAGATTTGTTGACGGGTAGGTCCCTAACTCTCATTAGAACCCTACAATGCAATTAAGTATCGTTATGTATACTCCCATCATAAAAAGAAAAAATAAATAAACTCTTACCACAAAATAACCATATCGATTATTATAGCACAGGCAGATTACCAAAACAACCACTCCCTTCCTACCCTGTTCAGACAACAATTTATCTCCTTTGATTTTCTTAGAATGCCATCCGTCTCTTGCTTCGGTTTCACTAGCCTCTCTGTCTAGTTCGCTTAGCCGGACCAGCTGTTGCTGGTGCGGCTGCCCTTTTTGAGGGCCGTCCCACACTCCTTTTCGTGGGACTTCCTTGCTCTTTTGCAGCTTGTCTCCCACCAGAACCTCTGCGCGAACCTTGATCTTTTTGTGCATTTCCCTTGCCATTTCCATTTTTCCTCTGCTCTGCTCTTCCTCCTTTGCTGTTATTGTCTGGGGTCTTTGATGTCTCTGCCGATAATCCAGTTTTGGATGTGGAGCTCCTCTTCATTCTACTCAAAAAATCTGCGGCGCTTCGCTTTTTCACACTTGCATTAGTGTTGCTCTTCTTTTCCGTCTCAGCTTTGGACTCTGAGTTCTCATTGCTAGTCACTACTCTGCTTGAAAACCCGTCAATGGCTTCTGAATTCCTGTCGTTAGTATTACCACGGCTCCTGCCATTTTTGCTCGAGTTGTTTCTTGAACTGCTCCTGAGTCTTTCTTTTCTTCTCTTCTTGGTGACGTGAAGTTTCTCAACTTCATCCGAGGATTCTTCTTTTTGCTTCCAACTTATAGCTGGCTTGACATCACGGAATGAGGGAGTGATTTGCTCTTTTTTTCTGTCTGGTCCAGAAGAAGATGATGTGGATGCTCTTGCAGTAATTGAGCTGCGCTTGCGACAAGCATTCAGTGGAAGTGAAAGTTTTGATTTTGCTAGCAATGAATCCGACGTTTCAGGATCCTGGTTCGAAGGTGGAGCTGGCGGTTTCGGAGTTTCTTCTTTAGGTGGTGGATCTTGTTTAGGAGCCTGAAGAACCATTTCCTTTGAAACAAGTAACTGAAGCTCGCACGCGGCCTTGTATTCTGGAGACTTTTTCTCAAAGAAGACCATGGCATTGTTACAAATAAGCAACAGATCTCGAAAAAATAAGAATCTGCTGCAGGGTTCGTACCGACCTCCTTCAAGTCTGGTTTGCACCAATTCAAAATCTACATGTTGCCGAATCATGTTTTTATAAATGGGGGCCTCCTGCAACATTAGAGAACCATGAATCACAATGTTATTTATTCTGCACAAGTAACCAAAGTTATTAAAGATATGATGACACGTTTATGCAAAGAATAATAAGGTAATCGGAACTCAAAAAATTTGACATTTTAAAAATCCAATTACCAATTAGCTAGATATGAGACTAGAATCAAATTTTTACAAAAGTACTTTTGGGTTAACATTTCATGCCAAGCTGGTGTTGTCTTTTTGGATTTATTGCCCTGCAGCTTCTGAGTTGAACGGCATAAGCATGAAAGGGGGAAATGGTAAATCTAGGTTCACATCTTTGCCATAAGTTGAAAAAGAAAAGAGAATAGCCAATTATCACCAAGCAGATTTTATCCCAACAGAGCAACCAAATCTCATGTCACTACTAACTTTGATGGAGGAAACAACAAAAAATGAGATTCCTGCAACAATGAAATGGTGGGGCCAACCACTTTTGTATGGTCAAATTGCACCTACGAGAGTTGGTATTGCCTTATTGGCTGAGGATAGAATGCAAACTCAGAAAGTAGCCCTTTCAAGAAAGAAAAAGTATAACTTTCAAATAATAAAAATCTAAAGTTATTCACCATCTGTAAACATGGTAGCATCCTCAATTAGCAAATCCAAAAAAACAACCACCAAGCAAAAGATGAAGGATGACAAAGATGAATAATTTTTTTAATTAGATTAATCCGCGGAATAAAGTTATATTCTTTCGTATTGACTAGTTATTAGTTTCTCCGACTTATTAAAAGAAGTTTTAAATTTGAATTCCTCTTCCTTCACACGTCTTACCAACTATAGTAGTATAGATTTTTTTTATTTTTTTTTCAACAGAAGAAGAAATTAAAAATTAAAAACCAATAGTCTATTGAGACTGACTACAAAATAAAAGGAAATATCTAATCGACAAATCGAGTAGGCACATAAAGACCTATCCACCCATTTCACATAAATACTTCCAACAAGGGACCAACTAGTCCTTTTCAGTCCAATTTTTAATACACTTCCTAATATGCACCATCACGTACAATATAACCGCTCTCAAACAGGGCAAAAGAACAACATAACGTCACGGCCATTAAACCCGCGGTGACATGTCGCTACCTTATTGGACAGCGACCTCCGACCTAAATACGTCGCCGTTTACTTTATGAAAACAATACCAATTTTCTTTTGAATTAAATAAATAAATAAATAATAAGTGAACCTGGGAATGGAGCCGGCGCTCGAAAAAGGAGGCAAACTTATGAGACCGGAGGATCCCGAGGAATTCAACCAACGGCTGAGATTCAACGGGGACCCCCTTCATGGCGGGAGATTCATCCTCTTGGTCCGGTTCAGATGGTTCTTCCGGTCTTTCAGGACCGCCCGGTCCACCCGATTTCGGTTCCTGCCCTAGTTTTCTCGGCAAACTCGCCGAGCTCTGCACCTCACTGTTACTCGGACTCTCCTCCGTCCCCTCCTCCTCCTCCCTTCCTTTCGACTCGGCCACCGATTCCTTCAACTCGTCGGAGTTCCCCTTCTCCGCCTCCACAACCGCCGGCTCCTTCATCACCGAATCGGAGCTTCCGTTACACGAATCCTCCACCACCGGATTATCCAACTTCTCCACCGGTTCAACTTCCTCACCGGCCGGTTCAGCCTGTCCGGAGCCTTTATCCGCATCGTCGACTTCGGTTTCGGGAATCTCGTGTTTCGGATCTGTCGTGTTTGATTCGTTACACGAACGGTCGTCATGCTCGGAGACTTCGCCGGAGATACCTTTCCTCTCCGGTGAATTGTCTTCCGGTTCGGCGTCTTTGTGTTCGATCTCTTCCTCTCCAGTCTTCTCTAGATCCGATTTTTCAACTGGTTTTTCGGTCTCTCTCAAACTCTGTTCGCGAACCTCCTTTAATCTCTCCACCTTCAACTGCAGAGACCTACACGATTATATCACACAAATAATTGAATTTAATATCTTTATTATTATAAAAAAATTAAAATTAAAATTAAATAGTTGTCGTGATGGATTTAGATTTCTACACGACGGAATGGTCGTAGCGTTGGAGTTCACGTCGGAGTTCATCGAGACGGCGTTGTCGTAACTGGTCTAGCCAAGGAATAGGGGGAGTATCGTCGTCTTTGTCGGAAGCGGCGTCGTTATGACTGAAACGACGTCGGAGTTCGTGGAACTTGCGTTTACATGCTTGCGGGTTGAGAAGATGGAGATTGGAACTGCGTTTGCGGAGTTCGGTGGCGACAGCGTCCCAGCTCTGCGTTCCGAAGCGGTGGACGGCGCAGGCGAGGAGGAGCTCCTCCCACGTGCCCCATGATGGTGTTTGTTTCTCGGGAAAATTGGGTTTATCCATCAAGAAAATCATGTAGTCACTCAGTCCATTGTCACAACTTCCCTCTGCAACAACTGATTGAAAGTTCATTTAACATGTTTGATTTATTTTAATTCCCTTTGGTCTATTTTGCCTGTTGGGCCCGTGTTTTTTTTCCTTTTTTTTCTGGTTTTGTCTTAATTTTAATTTTAATTTTAATTTTGTTGTGTTAGGAATAGGCACTCATCTCGAGCATGGGGACTTTTGCTTTTGTCGGCCAAAATTACTATTTTGTCACGTATACGGTATTTGTTTTGTTGTCGTATTTTCTTTAAATTACTCTTTTGCCCTCCTAAATTGAAAATATCAATTTTGAAATATACAAGTGACTGTTGCCCGACGTGTACCATCCAAGTGACTAGATTTATTCGTACGGTCAGGATTATGAAAGCCAATAAATCTGTCGTGGATGTGACTGGCTCCAAAGGTCCATAAGCCACACGCACGCACATAACATAATACTTAGGTTTAGGTATTAGATTGGGTTTGGGCTCTTGGACACAATGCCCTCCTATACTCGTCCTAGTACTTTCTAGTGGTCCAATCCAATGTGCTTGTTTTCAGAATAGAAGCGATAATTGAGGAAGGGGAGAATCTTACCTAAAATAAAAATATCAGATGTAGAAATAAATGCTCCCAATGTATAATTTTTTTGGCAAGTAGAAGAAAATAGGGGTGGGTACGGTCTAGATTGGATCAGTTTCACGTCAAAACTACGGCCGAACCAATTAAAATATAACGGTTTGGTTTGATTCGGTTTGAATAAAAATTATAAGAGAAACCGAACCAATTCAAATCAATTTAAAACGGTTTAGTTCGGTTTGATTTGGCCGGTTTGGGCCTAAGCCCAATTCTCTTTCTTTTTGCATTTTTTCAACATTATTAGTCCAATTATAACCAATAAATTCACAACTTACTTCTTACATAAATCATCTTCTAGAGTACGAAACCGTCCTAAAGCTCAAAAGGTCATAAACTTCATATTTCACTAACTAATATAGCTCAATTCAAATATTCATATATAGTTATTAACTAATTAGAGTATTATACATATAAAATAAAATAAAATAAATAAATATACACATAAACGGTCCGGTTTGGTTTAAGCTGGTTTACAAAAGCTCAAAATCAAACCAAACCAAATTATATACGGTCCTGTTTGATTTGATTTTAACTAAGAAAAAGTCAAACGGTTTGAAAACCAAACCGGTAATTATGGTTTGATTCAGCCGGTTTCATCGGTTCGGCCGAATTGATGCCCACCCCTAGAAGAAAGAGTCACGCATGTAGACCCTATTGTCTCGTGAACATAATTGCCACATAAACCTTCAAGTCAAATTTATTATTTTTCAGAGATACTCTCCAAAACCTTACATCCACAGAATACAACTATTGTAAATGTTTTTACATTTTTTAAAAATTCAATAGCCAAAATGCAATAAACTGGTGCATTTTACTCTTTTTATGCTACAGTTGAATCAACTTCTTAATTCAAAATTCATCCCTAAAGTATCACCATTCTTATTACTTTGTTCAGCAATTTTTACACCAACCACAAAACAAATCAATAACAAAATACCTAACAAACACCAAAATAATTAAAACAAACTATATAACTTCATAGCTCTGCCACCATCAGTGGCTGAGTGCCTTGTTCAATTACTCACTCACATCACCCTCCGACGACCTCTTCTCGCTGTTTGACCGCCAGTCAACTTTCCCACCAGAATTCCTGCCCCCAATATTGCCTGAACTTGAAATCGACTTTGTGGCGCCCGCGATTTCCTGCCGGAGATCCTCCACAGCCTTTCTCAGCAACCCGTTCTCGCTCTGTAAAGCCTCCAGCTGACGCTTCACCGTGAAGCAAGCCTCCGCCACCTCGGCATTTCCCGGAAATGTCAATCCCTTTTCCACCTCTGCTGCCTTCGTGGTTTTAGCCTTCGAATCCGCAACGTCCACGTGTTCGATCCCGATCTTGTTCATCACCAGGAACGGGATCTTCTGAAACGCAATCCCCGCCGTCGGATTAGCCCCAGTACTCTTCATCTCCGCCGGCACCCTAACCCCCCACCGCAAGCTCACCACCCCCCGGTTCCTCACCGGCATCGACGTCCTAGCCGCCATTTCCATGCCGGAAAACACACCGGCGAGAATTCCAGCCGCTTGATTTTCGGAGGGCAAAACCGTGATTTTCTTCCCCATAAACGCGGTATCCACTGCTGGTGTCTCGGCCGAAACGACGCCGTCAGCATGACCTACGATTTGTTGAAAGACAGAGGACTGCGACTTCTTGATCGAGAAGTCTCCGAACTGAGGCTTGAAGTGGAGCATGAAGGTAGGGTTTTTCCCGCTGCCGAGCAGATTGAACTCGGCACTCATGAGCATGGAACTGGAGATCGGCGAGCCGAAGGAACCGGTCCCAGTCTTGACGACGAGGGAGAAGGGGTTGGACGTGTCATTCGGGCGGTAACCGACCCGGATGGAGGGTCCGGATTCGAAGAAGGTGCCGAGGTTGAGAGTGAGCTCCTTAGACTCGCCGGCAACGATTCCAGATTGAAAGGGCAGGCCCAATATGCTGAGGGGCACCTTAGCCCTCAACAATGGCTTCTGATCCTCGCGGAATTTGACCGAAGCTTTCATTTCTGGTGTTGCAGAAAACCCTAATTGTGAATTTTGGGGGGGGCACGAAATTTATATCAATTTTATCTCTTGGGAGTTACAGTGAAATGAGTTTTGGCTGGATTTGAGCTTGGCGTGTGAGTTGGCATCTGCGTCTTCGCTCTTGGGTGTGTCTGTCAAAATTTAGCCCTTGTGTTTTGATGAAATTACAAATCTGGTAGTCTGAGGATGTTGTAACATTTAGAATTGTTAGGGGCACATATGTGTGCCTGCCAATGGGTCAGGAGCGTGGTGTGGCCACACGTGGCAAGAAGGTTTTGAATTTTTAAAATTCGGAAGTCTAAAATTAATGAATTTTTGAAATTTAAAATTTGTGGAAATAATTCCGCTGAATGGCTAGGTAAGGACCGTTACGCGCGGATTTGGGTTGCCTAATGGTCGCTGCTAGTATATTCAAATTGAATCGTGCGTTACCCAAAAACTAAAATTTGAATCGTGAATTCATGATAGTATTGCTTTAAGATTTTGTATTTCCATCTCTAAGGTGGAGTCTCCATCCGTGAATCCAGCCTCCAGATAGTCTAGTGAGAAAGAGACGGTGGAACAATGAATGAGAATCATGATAGGTATATAGTTCAACGTCTCCTAATATAACAAATAAAAATTAATTGTGAAATAGGTCAAACTAACCTAACTATTAGGCCATTTTTAAGTTCATTCAACCATTTAGCATTTTCAAACTTATATGCAAACTCGTAAACAATCTACATCTTAACTTCTCCTCCTCCCTTATATGCTGGGACAATATTATTCTACAAAGTTGATGTTTTCTTGCAGGTACCCTCTCCTCCCTCATTGGTGACACTGGCAAGGACGGTCCATGGCTTCTTTAAATGAAAAGAAAATTACTTGTTGAAGGAGCCGAAATTTTCAACTCCAACATTTACAAAGTTGAATATTACGATATTGGCATATATGGAGATGCAATCTTGCTAATGAGCCCAAACTAAGCAAATACTTTTCTTGCATATTGCTTCAAGTCATATCCATGCCATTAAAAAAAAATCCACTTAATTAGGCCCAAACTGATGAAACCGACCAACGCAACCCGACCATAATAGGGTTTGGTTGGTCTCGGTTGACCTAATAGTGAGTCCTTTTTTGGCCCAAAAAATCATACATGGTTATGTATATGTTAGGTAACGGGTTGGGACCAAAACTGACCTAATCCAATTTGTGCCCATCCCTAATATTGACAGTGTAGATCCTACATTTTATGCTTACTTGGACTGTCAATAGCTCCTGCGTGAGTTCGATTCCATTCATTTGCTCGTCGTGTATCGGTTCGAATTGTGCTCCAATTATTTGAACTAGTTTTCAAAATGTCTTCATCTCGTCCCAACCCATGTGCAATTTATGTTTTATGTGGGTGGACATGTCTTGGTGGTGGCATGATTTAGGACAAACTATGGGTAAATTCTTATGGAGGAAAATAAAGAAAATCTTTTGGTTCAAAATTGGCAAGAACGCATACAATAAGGAAGAATCACACTAGATATCAGTTATGGCCTTAAAAGGGGGAAGAAAGATGTATCATTGAGTTTTTTGATTGGTTGAGCAAGTTTGAAGCAAATATGGATTATGGAAGGAAAATATTTTATTCAATGTTTTATTTTTATTTTTTTACTTTTTTGGAGGAATGTAATAGATTGCATTCATAATTCATGCCTAAGGACGAATACAAATATAAATAACCATATATAGTTAATACAAATACGGAAGCACAATAATCATAAAGGGTTAACCAAATACGAAGGAATCCACCGACAACAGCAAGCCAACAAGGTGTACCTCCACTAATAGGGCTAAAGAAATTCCGACATAAAAGCAACTAATCTGAAAAAACCAGGCAAATACCTCATTGCACAAAACTACAAAAGTAACTACAACCTCTAAGATCAAGATTTGTTATTTTATTGATATTAAGATTTGATTGGTTTATTGGTAGTTAAGTTTAAGAATAATTTGGAATCTTTAAGGTGGATTCCAGTTTATCAACTTTTAGGGTTAGCATTTATTTTCTCCTTATCTTATTATCGTGCTTTTGTACTGCGTCACGAGTCAATGGAACGATGACGACTCCCTTGGGCGTAGGTGGTGGTTGTAAGCTTGGGTGGGGGTGAGGGAAAAGGGTGATTGGTCCGAGTTGGGCGTACAAGTTTTGTTGTTAATAATAGAGGGGAGGGGTCGTATGGAAAGAGAGGGAGACATGAAGTTTCTTTTTATTTATTTTTCAATTGTTTCTTATTTTGTAAAATTTTATCCACATAAGCATTAACCGACTAACTTACAAGATTAGGCAATTAAGAGATTAAAATTTGTAGGTTTATACAAGTTCTTAGCCGTTTGGTTTAAGGTTTAATAGCTTGGGAATGTGTATGAAATTGCATTCCCATGTTGATAAGTGTATCCTTTGGAATCCAATAACCTAACTCATGGGTATTGTTGGAAAACTAAACAACTTTTCAATCTTAATACTGCATAAACCAAACGTGGGAATGAACATCTTCCATACCCACACATACCCATCATGTGTGATTATGCATAAGAATTTCATTCCCAAGAAGTTCATCCACGACCCAAATGGCGAAGCCCTTCATGTATGACTTTGAAAATATTGAATATTTCCACCGCACGTCAAGATGGCCTAATAATAGGTGTAATTTGATGTAATAACTATAAAATTACACAACTTACTATTCTATTATAGTAGTAAATTTTTTTAACTTAACAATCACTTTTCAATAGTAATCTTAAATTGCCCTTTAAATTTATTTTTCAAATGATAAATTGTAATTAACTTTGATAAATGTGGAGGGAAATTGCAATGAATTTGGTTTGGTAACTAAAAATAGTTTTCTTTTTCCTATATTGTTACTATTTCCATATATAGATATACAAACACAACAATATCGAATGTATCATTATGTATAGCAAAGCTCAATTATTCTATCATGTATAGTCAATGAGTTCAAAAATAGTTTTCTTTTTCTTATATTGTTACTATTTCCATATATATACAAACAATAATATCGAATGTATCATATGTATAGCAAAGTTCAATTATTTTATCATGTATAGTCAATGAGATTTGAACTCGAGACTCCTTCAGCAAAGTATATGCTATTATTAGGCCAAACGTTCCTAGGTGACTGAAACGATATTTGACCCAAGAAATCACCCACATAGGGAATTTTCCTTTTAAAGAAACAATAATTTTTCCTTCCTAATTTTCAACTGTCATTTTAAGTAATTAAAAAATGTATAAAATTGTAATTAAACTTTTTTATTATTCTTTTTTCATAAACAATCACTCCATACTTTAAATTGTAATATAAGTTTGACAACAAGATCTAGCCTAGTGAAAAAGAATCTTGACTTGCAAACTATTGTTCTCCGGTTCGAACTCTCATAACACCTTGATAGTCTAGTGGTCTCACGTTCGAACTATCATGGTACTTGAGTAGTGTGCGCGTGAGAAACATCATCTCTCTTGTGGGTTAGAAAAGTTGTAATATAAGTATTATTTTTCCACCTGTAGCTTACGCAGGAAGATTCCCATATAGCTTGCACAACAATTTAAAGATGAAAGAAATCTCAACCGTCCATCGTGTTGACTAACGTGTGCATTTGTAATAAATCCGCTTCGAAATCAGAAAATCAAACAAAGCCCAACAGCCGCGTAAAACAGAGGAAACAGAGACGAAGAGGGAAAAGAACTCTTCAAATTCCCATGCTTTAGGGTTTTTCAACTTTTTATATTAAATTTTCAGAACGATTTTCGAACTTGTGTATTGTGCTATATGATTCCGCTAGGGTTTTACCACAGAAAGTAACCTTCTGTGAATTTGCCATGGTTCTATTTAACCGGGAAAGAAACTCAGAAAATACAAACTTTCCCTGATTTTTACAAATTTTCCCGGGAAAGTTACAGAGAAAGTTGAAGTAGTTGATTCAAAGGATGATGGAACGTGAATTGGCAGGTAGCAGTAGCCGTGGAAAGGATAAAATGGAACAACCGCAAGCCGTGGCTGACCGTAGAGCTCTCCGATCACGCTATTTTACTGTGAAGACCCTCATTCACGGTATCTACTTATCAATCTCTTACTTTTCATATTTTTGATGATTTATTTGTGTGCTCTTTTGTGCGGTTTATGTGTTTGATATTGGATTGCAGAGTTGTTTGTAACTTTTTCTTCTCAAAATTCTGGTTTGGAATTTGTTGCTCTCTGTTTGGTTGCTGAGAAAGACCATCGTGCTATGTGTTTTTTCCCTCGCATTGTTTTGTTTCCATAGAAAAAAGGCAGCTTAATTTGATTGGAGTTCAAGTCGTGAAATTATAGGGAACCATATGATTTTAAATGTTTGTATTGGAGTTCAAGTAGTGAAATTACCCTTTTTTTTATCTCAAGCTTCTAGATTTAAAAACTGTTCGTTTATCTATATTTCACTATATCTAGACCAAATAGTAATCTAACAACTTAAAACATAGCTTAGGGTTTAGTTTCTATTTATTTTATTTACTCTCTCTCTCTCTCTCTCATCATATTCTCCATATCTTCCCCATGCACTCCTCCTTTATTATTTTCTTCCTCACAACTTATTTCGTATCGATTGAGGAATTACAATGCTAATTCCTCAATTGACAAGAAAGATTTTGAGGAGGGAAGAAATGAAAAATAAATAAGGAAGAGATGGAGGAGCTGATAGGGTTGGGGGTGGGGGGGAGAATTGAGATAGAAGTCGGCTAACATTAGTTTAGAAAAATATTTATGCACTATATTAATTGACGAGTCATGTCATAACTCGTGAGATTATTAAAATGGCTTAAATATAGTTAAATGCAGATAAATGCATAATCTTTAAATATATCGGGATCCCTAGCCTTTTTCTTATGTCACTTAAACATATATGAATTAGAGGACATTACAAAAATAGATGTGTTTGTTGTTTGGTTTCAGGGTTGTTTATTATTCAAGCATCATCTCCAATGGAGATAGCAAATGTTTTCTTTAAAAGTGTCCTTTGTTAACCTATGTGGCATTCTGATACTAAATTTGCTACCTTAAAACTTTGTCTCTTCAATACTTTTGATTAAAATATGTTATGAGACCCAATTTGCTATGGATAACTCACATGTTATATTTAAGATATGAGTTGCTACTTCCATTGAAGGGGCTTTTATCCTATTTGGCCTATCAAATCAACATTGCTACCCCATATACTAATTCCATTGGAGATGCCCTGTCTCTATTATTGAGGTTTGGATTGTTATTCTTCATGGGGTTGATCTTCATGTTATGTGCTTTCTCTTTTTCTCTCCCACAGAAGTAAGTAGTTTAGGGAGGTGGATTAGTCTGTAAAGATGCAAATAAAGCCAGTTTAATTTTCTTGGAGTGTAAGGAAACGGTGGGAAACCTATGGTTAAATTTTTGAATTCTTTCCTTCTAATTATCTCTTTTTCTCGTGTCACTGAAACGGATACGAAGATGAAAGAGATGACATTACAAAAGTGGATTCCGACAAGTTTAATTCGATCATTAATGAAGTGGATAGCTTGCATGAGCTGGGTAATTTCCCTTTTCTTATCATAGAAGATTTCTCTTAAACTAAGAAATTTACATTTGGGATGAAGGCTTAATTGATTTGGTTTGCAATGAATTTCAGTAAAAAATCCAAGAGAGCAAGTTGCTGATGCAGAGGCGCTTTTGGACATTGCGAACACCTTGATGACCTCTGTGAAGGCCCAGAACAAGGAAGGAATCACAGCTACAGATTTTGTCTCCTGTATTCTTAGAGACTTTGGGCAACAGAATGGGCTGAGTAGCAACAGAGAAGGGGTTAGCTGCTCAATATCTTGGAAGGATATTGGGACTGGAGTCTCAAATGTTTTCCGGAGAAGCCCCCAATGCTGCACTATGTAATGATAGCTCTGAAGATCAATTTTTTTGATATGTTCCTTTGGTTTCGATTTCTTTAAATAATTATATGGTTTGCTCTTCCTTCAGGATTGGGCCTATGAATGCTGAAGTAAAGCTACGGAAGGCTTATGTTCATACGAAACGTGTGAAGCCTACAGAAAATGATACACCTGAAGAGGTAAGGGTGGTTTTTGGCTTAGGGTATCTTCTGTTTTCTCATGAAACACTGAGCAGTTACCTAAAACTCACTTTAACTTTATGCAGCTTGATAATGTTGCTGTAGAAGAGGAACCTGAGACGGTTAAGAATGTGGCAGCAATGTTTAATATCTTGAGGAAAAACAGAAGAGTCAGGCTTGAAAATCTAGTCCTGAATGGGAATTCTTTTGCGCAGACGGTGGAAAATTTATTTGCCCTCTCATTTCTGGTTAAAGATGGGCGGGCTGAAATAAAAATTGATGAAGAAGGCCATCATCTCGTTTGTAAGATCCCTTGCAATTGCTCACTTTCTTATTTGACTGAGGACCTCTTCTCTTTTATTCTCTATTTGGTGTCATTATATAGTTTTGTGTTTGGTGTTTCAGCTCCAAGGAATGCTCCTGCTGCCAAAGCAATTGCCTCAGGGGAGGTTGCTTACTGCCATTTCGTCTTCAGATTTGATTTCAAGGACTGGAAGGTACTTTAAGATTTTATTGATTGAATGTTTATTGTAGCTTATCCAATGAATGATTTTCCAAATGGTGCATTTGTGGAATTTGCAGTTGATGAAAGAGTCCATTGGGGATGGAGAGCAGCTGATGCCACACCGGCGTCAAGAAAACATATCAAGCAATTCTCAATTCGATCCGCAATGTGTAGAATCTGAAGCAACCGCAGCTACAACACCAATTAGGAAGTTATCCAGAAATAGAGGCTTGGTTTTACAGCAGCAGACAGTTGGGGGAAGCTGCACGGCTGATAGTAATCAATCAGTTGTAGAAGATTCGCCGGTATGTGATTACTCTGAAGATAGAGCTGCTGCCATCCGAAAAGGGAAGCGTAAACTGATGTGAAGTATTTACTGAGGGAGGGATGAAGTATACAAATTTTGGGGACATTTAGGACTTCTGCTTTATAAGAATACGAACTAGCAGTCATTTAGCTCTCTGTATGTCAGATGCATTGCTTGGGTTTCACACATAAGACTATGCCTTCACCTCCCACCTCTTGGCCCTTTTGGCTATTTGATACTGGAAGTGGAAGGTTATTGTATCGTATACTTTCTTTTGAGAGAACCTTTAAGTTTTATACACATATTTTAATTTTTTAGTGAAAATTACATCATTCTTTTAGATAATCGAAAGCGATTATAATTCCTAGATTTCCAATTATTTTCAATATGAATCCCAATCAAAAGAATCAATTTCCAATTATTTTCAATATGAATCCCAATCAAAAGAATCAATGACTTCTTCGTCGGAATGCTAACAAAAAGATTATTTTATTATACCCATTATAGACGTCATTGATAGATGGCCTTGTTAGAAAATGATTTCTGGCAGCTATATATATGTTGGTCCTAACCTCATTTGAATAATTTTACAATTTGATAAATAAAATGTTAATAAAATCCCATAAGTCTTGGTGGAAATTTCATTGCACCCTTAATTTTGGTCTTGAATAACAATTACACCAATTACAATGTTATTTTGGACACAGCATACATGATAATGTCAACAACAAAAATGGATTCCAACTAAAACGACCTACGCTCAATTCTTAAATAGAAAGCATGAATAAGATCCATGTTGTTTTTTGACTGCTATAGCATTAGCACAGCGCTACTTTGCTGCTTTTGGAATATCAAGGTCTTCAAAAACTGGGCTGTCAACTCCCACTCCCATTGCATTTAGACCATTGTCGACGTATAGAACGGTACCGGTGATGGCTGATGCCAATGGTGATGACAGGAAGGCAGCAGCGTTCCCCACTTCCTCTGTTTCCATGAATGGTTAAAGTTTACATAAGTTTGCATGGTAATAATCTTGTCAAATGAAGAATGGAAAATTTGGAAATTCATGCTTGCATTTGGTTGTGTACTTAATTACTCACCAGCAGATAATTCTTTCTGCAAGGGTGCATTTTCCGATGAGTAATCAATCATCATATCAATGAACCCAATTGCTTTCGCTGCACGACTTCTTAATGGTCCTGCGTAGGGGAGAGACAAAAAAAAACACATGAACAAGAAAATGTGAGAACATGGAACCAAGCAGCATTTAGGGTTTAACAGAAATGTGAGGTCTATATAAGTTTGAAGCCCCGATAAGCTATTTGGTGAAACATCTGCCATCTGAAGACCATTATTGCATATCAGTATCTTATATCGAATGTTGAGGGTTGACTTTAACCAAGATCTATGTACACTCATATGATAGGAAGAGGTGCACCACAACTCTTCTAAGAGATGTTAATCAGAATCATCAAATAAGACATTTAATTTGATGTGCAGAAGGGCATCAACTCCTAAATTACTAAATAATTTTTTATCATCAAAAGAAATAACATCAATATTTTGTTATCAGAATGTAAACAATTTTTCGACCACAAGGTGGTCATTTTATGTGTCCATTAAGAGGGGAAGACAGATTCTGTCAACAGAAAATAACTGTAGTACCTGCAGATATTGTGTTGACTCTAATGTTGTGTTTTCTTCCAGCTTCGAAGGCCAGCACCTGAATCAAGGGTAGAAATGTGATATATGTGTATATATATGTTTCATCACAAAAAAGAATAAAAAGAAAAAAGGAGAAATCTAGATATGGTCAATCTAAGAATTGTTATAAAAAGCAAAACAATTAAAGACTCACGCGTGTGTCACTCTCTAGAGCAGCCTTCGCTGAACTCATGCCTCCACCATATCTGCAAGTAGGATAGTCTTAAATAAAAGTTTATTCAGAGAATAACTGTTGACGAGAAGTTTTTTATGCAAGAAAGCACATACCCTGGAATGATCCTTTCTGAAGCAATGTATGTTAGAGAGATTGAAGCACCACCTGTCATGTTAAAATTTACCCTTAGATTCTATGCTGTCTACAAAAAAGCCACTGCAACATATGGGATTCTTGAAAAATGATGAGGGGAGGAGGGGGAGGAGGAGGAGAAATAAAGCATTAAAGTTAGAACTGTGCCTGGGTTAATTATTGGAGCAAAGTGCTTGAGTAAAGAAACATATGAGTAACTCGATGCAGAGATTGCTGCAAGATAACCATATCTTGATGTCTCCAAAAGAGGTTTAGTAACCTGTGCACGATACATTTACTGCCTAAGTACCGTGAAGATCTTAAATAACGTTGCTAAACAAAAAATGTGAAGACGTATTCACCTCTGGTCCATTAGCAAGTGAGTGGACAAGGATATCAATGCTGCCAAAATCCTGTTTTACAGATTCAACAACCTCCTGCAAAACATTTCTACAGAATTAGCCAACATTCCCAAGCTGGGCCAGTTTATTAACCCAACATCTGGAAACATAACCTATAACAGAAAGGTATATAAGCTCGACCAAATTCAAGCATGCAATGCACCATGAACATCAGTGACCAGAGACACCTGGAAACATATGTTTCCACATAAGCTTGAGGCATTTCAAGCATGTAATTCACCATGAATTCCAGTGACCAGAAACATCTGGAATTATAAATTTTAACCATTATACCCATAACACATTCTATTTTTCATCTTAAAGATCACACACAATGAGCGTCAAATTTCACAGCTATGTGACTAGGGATGGAGGTTTCTGTCTATGTGTCGGGTCTGAGCTATGGGAAATAATTTCATTATACCGGATAGGCCAATTTTATGTCAAAACTTCATTTTCTTTGGGAGGGGGAGGGGGGAAAAGATCACACACAATGAGCGTCAAATTTCATGTCTATGTGACTAGGGCTGGAGGTTTCTGTCTATGTGTCGGGTCTGAGCTATGGAAAATAATTTCATTTTACAAGATAGGCCAATTTTATGTCAAAACTTCATTTTCCTGACTAGTGTGCCCTTCCTTTTTCCTCTGTGTGTAACTTAAAGGCTAAAAATTTAGTCAATATCTGAGAGTCAATAAAATCTTAAGAACTTCAATTGAACAGTAATTTAGTACCTTCACAGTCCAATTAGAGGACCCCAAGTAGCGCTTGTTGGATTTTACCTGCACAAAACCACAATATGAGCTCCGCTACATATATAATTTGACTTTATTGTATATTCCAAAAACTTAAAATCAGGAGATTCATACATCCTCAGGGACATCCTCAGGATCGTCATAAACTGCGTCCAATGGGTAAACCTTGGTAATTTCCATTAAAGAGCCATCTGGCAATCTGTAAGGAAAAAAAGAAATCAAAAGAAAAACCTAAATCAGCAATAAAATTCAATAGCATTACCAGAGAATTTGAGACAGAAAAAAACATCAACAGATATGCATGAAATGCAGGAAATGAAAATCTGCTCTTACTTGCGCGACTCATCAAACTTCCCACGCCTTAAACTGGATTCGAAAATGTTAAGTGCCTATAACGAATAAGACTTCATTAAAAGACTATACAGTTTTTCAGAAGTTAAGGTTTCACGAATTCAGTTAGATCATTTACATACCGGCACCCATGTACCAACTAGAATTTCAGCCCCAGCAGCAGCAAGAGATTTTGCTATTGCCCATCCATATCCATGATCATCAGCCACTCCAGCAATGAATGCTCTCTTTCCTGCAAATAGCTGTCCCAGTGTTAGATAGATGTGTGGACAATATGAACTAAGGGAAGCAGCCTTGGAAAGCCAAGATATCAATAGTTACTTCCTTTTTCCAAACCTTTGTCACTCTACCTTTGGGATCAAACAATTTAAACATCAAAAGCAAACCCATGATCTTGCTTTTGCCTTTCAAGAGTGTCTTTCTAGATGAAATCACATTTCTTTTCCTATTCTCTTGCTTTAGAACTATAACTCTCTTGATTTTCTGGAATTAAAAATCGTAAACTAGTGGCATTCATTATTGACACCAACAATAAACTGACATCAATTATCAATGATGATGATGACAAGGACTTTCTTGGGAAACTTCATGACAAATCTCTGACTCTTGTTGGCAGTAATCAAATCCCTGTCATCCTTTTTATCTGTCACTCAGTAACTTATGCAGACACCATGAGTTCACAAGGATGCTGGTATGCTAGACAGTATGTCTAACTGTGAACTCTAATAACTTGGTGCTTAAGCTAAGGGGGAAAGACATAGAATTGATAGGGAACCGTAGCCAAGTGGCTAAGGCATGAGTCTGCAAAACTTCTATTCGTTGCACTATTGTTGGTCTATTCTAATTGTGTCTTTCAGCATGTAAGCTCACGAAAACTATGAAAAACACTCATACACAAGTTACAAATTTGAGTACTTGAGAAATATACAAGACGAAAGATGTTTGACCTCTCAAATCAATAGGCAATCCTGGCAATGGACTGTTCTCAGCTGCTCCTGACATTGCTCTGGTGACAGCCTTTACAGATTTCGTAGGCCCTGATTTGAAGCTCTGGAAGAATGGCTGCGTTGCTGAGATGTGAGAAGAACTTTTAAGCCTTCTCCAAACTCCCACTTCACTGTTTGTACCAAAATTTGCTGTGCCTGACATATAAGTTCTTCGAGAGGAGGATATGCAAGGCTTAACTGCTGCCATGTGGGATCCAGGAGTTGTAGTCGTGGCCATTTTAGATTCAAATCACCAGAAACCGAAACAAACTCTGCAAGATGAAGAAGCATATACATCAGTAACAGAGGTAGCAACACTAACACTCTGCTAGTAAGCTCAAACTTGTGACATGTTATCAGCAATTATTAGAGATATCTCTAATTATAATTCTTAACAACCAACAAAAGCAGTAAATCAAACTAATACAACCAAAAACTAGCAATTAATCTGTCTCAACCTGAAACATGTAAGATTAACAACTTCATCAGAGTGGTAGTATTCAACAAATGAAATGCAAAAAATCTGGTGCCAAAAAAAAAACAACTATTGAGTACACATTTTTGGATTAGATGGTAACCAAGATTATAATAACAAGATTAGTAGATTATAATAACAAGATTAGTTTCTTTCCATTTCCTAAAGGTCTCTAAAAAATCGCAGCCAATTTTACCCAAGATCACTTCAACTATTAGGCCAGGCTTTCATTTTTCATTTCCAACGTGGGATCATAATACACTCAACAAATGTCTCTACAAAACCTTAATGAATCAGAAAAATTTGGAAACACAAACAACACGAGACATTGAATCAACCCAGTGAAAACATTTCTACAACGTTAGCGACATGATCAAAAGCTGTGTTTTTTAACTGATAAGAAACCAGTGAGATGCATGCACACATTCATAGAGAGATCCGAAGACTCACCTTTGACCTCTGCGGCAGTGTTTTGGGAGAGAAGAGCAAGGCTTAGGTGGTGTGTTTATATGAAATGTGAGTGTCTGTTTTTGTGTGTGGGTTTCGATGAAATCGAAGTCTTGGTTTGTTGGAGAGTTGGTGTTGGGCAGCTTTGTAAATGCCGAAGGAGGGGGGAGGACAGAGCGTTGAGCTGTGTTGTTTTTGGCGCCCTTGTGAAATGACAGTTTTGTCCTTGTTCTTAAATGGAGCCTTTGGACTTTCATTTCAGTGCCCCATTTGTGTATATGGATGCCATGGGCTTAAGATTCTGGAAGTGAAAAACCAAAAACAAAACTCAGTTGTGCTCAGGCCCAAACTGAAAATCCGACGACCGAACCAGTCTAAATCGTGAATAATCTTTAAGTTTTGGTTTCGGTTAGGGGTGGGCATAAAAACCGATAAACCGATCAAACCGACCGAACCAAACCAAATCAAACCGAAAAAGAGTGTTTTTTGACCAAACCGAAAAAGTCAAACTTGGACCTGAACCGAACCGAAGGTTCACGGTTCGGCTCTCGGGTCTAAAAATTTCAGAACCGGTGAACTTGAACCGAACCGGTGAATATTTAAATATATATATATATTTTACACGTGGCATGGTTTGATTGGACAAAAAAATATTAATGTGAGGCTGCTTGCAGCGGATCCCTCACTAATTTTTTTTTTCCCGTAACCTCTCGCACGCGACTCTCACTCACTCACTTTCACTCAGACTTCTCTTCTCTTCTCTCTTCTATTTTCATTTTCTTTCTCTGGTTTTGACCTAAGGGGCTGCGTGCGGCGCCTCTCTCTCTCACCTCACCAAAGCTCAGATCTTCAATCGACCTCGGATCTTTGAACAACAACATCAGCGTCGCTCCTTCCTTTATCGATCTCTCGATCTGTCATCTGCCGCCAGGTATCATCTCTTCTCTCTCTCTCTCTCTCTCTCTCTCTCTCTCTCTCTCTCTCTCTCTCTCTGTGTCGTCTGGCTCTCTGTTCCTTTCTCTATCGTCTCCCTAGCTCTGAAAGACAAGCTTCCAGAAACTTTTAGGGTGAGTCTGCATGCACTGAATCAGTACCATTACCCCCACACTAATACTATCTCTCTTTCTCACCCGACTCTCTCTCTCTCTCTCTCTCAGCCCTAACCTAACCCTCAGTCTTTCAGCCCTTACAATCGCCGCCGCTTCTCTCTCCCTCTCTTAGTCTCTCGTTCTCACTCGCTTCCATCCTTACCAAATCGAAGACGACGGCGGCTACAGTTCTCGATTTAGACCCGTTTCTTGTCTCACTAACCCCCTATATCTCTCTGTCTGTTTGTCTCCGATCTCACCTTCTCTGTCGACTCGACCTCAGCTGCTCACCAAATCGACGACGACGGCTACGGCGTCGTCATCGTCGTCTCTACCCCTCTAATTCAATAAAGGTAAACATACTAATTTTGAGGTTTTTATGAAATTTTGGTATTTTGTTGGTTTAGTGGATTATTAGGGTTTCTTAATTCTGTTGAAATTAATTCAATTTTTTCTTAATTTTACAGGTTATTCTCAGCAGGTTTCGATTAATAGGCAAAAATACAGGTTATTCTCAAACTCTGTGTGTTGGTTGCTTCAAGCTTTGGTTTTAAATTTTAAACTTCTAAGCCTAGAACCCTTGGAGTTCCCATCAGGATGACTACTTCTTTTATTGGTTTCCTGATGGAGAGTGGGCAGTATGCCAGGTTGTTAGAAAATATTTGGTCTTCAAATTCACTTTGGGCAATATGCGGATCTTTTGGCTGGTGCGGGAAATGATAGAATATTTCATAATTGTTTGACCACAGCATAGTTTTAGCCTACTTGTGTGAGAGAGTTGTGCATAGGTTGTTCCAAGTTTGAATCAGTCATATCTCCGACAAATATATCTGGTTTAAGGTGCATTTGCAACATGCTCTTGAGTCCTAGCAGAGATGCTTCTCTTTGCCATTTGTTTAAGCCTTCTGCCATTGCTGAAGAGCACACTTGACAGTGTTAGGGTGCCAAGACTCTCACAAGTGTCCATAGTATGATGTCTCAATACGCAATGTCAAATTTCAAGGTTCAGTAATGATTGTGAAGGTAGATTGGTAGGAAGAATGTGTGCTTCAGCTGGAAATTGGCCTTTGGTTTGGTAATCTGTAACCATAGCGATGATGCTCACCGCACAGGAAGTAGAATATACTTTTAATTAGTTTCTGCATGTTGGTTAGATGTTTTCAGGAATTGTTTTAGGTGAGTTGAAAGCACTAACTCGACTGGGTCTGAAAATTGGTGATTATTATCTTGAAAAAGGTCTTTGGCAAATTTAAAAGTGAAATAGTCAAGCCTAAAATAATAGCCGTCATGTTTGGTTCATACTGTTGCAAATATCTTTTGCCTTTATGAATACTTGGTATTTGCCTATTATTTTTTAATTGTCATCTTCAAGTGTTGTTATGCAGGGTTCCTTGTTAAGGCTTTTGGATGGATGCAGCTGCTGTTTTGTATTTTGTATCTTTATATGCATTTTTATTATGAATTGTAAGATGTTATATTTGTTTCGTTGGTTGATGATTGTATTAATTTGTGATGGATTTAGTTGTTTAAACACTTAGATTAGAATTTAGAATGATGGATGAATTATACTTGAATATGCATGATTTGATATTCTAGAAAAAAAAGAAAAAAGAAAAAAAAAAGAAGGGATTTGATTTGAGAAAGTTTTAATAGATTTAGGCTTTAGCTCATGTTTATGAAAAAAAAATTGAATTGGGCCTGTTTTAATTGCTCATTTTTAAGGGAAAAACATTATTTGGGCCAAAGCCCAAAACCGAATAAAGAGCCAGAACCGAACCGGACTCAATCGGGTCGGCCCAACTTCGGTTTTAAACTTTGACCCGATCCGACCCGAGAACCGCCAATTTGATCGGTTCGGCCCACGGGTCAGATAAAATCTGACCCGACCCGAACCGTGCCCAGGCCTAGTTTCGGTTATGGAGAAAAATGGGGCTAATATTGGAAGGTTAATTCGAAGATATGACTTTCGAGTGTAAAGGTAATAGCATTTACTGGTTTAATTATTCGATCAATGGTATAGGGAAAGTTCTATATACACCCAGCTACCTGCTCAGTGTATCTGATCCTCACATAAAAAATTGCAAACCCCCTTTTAAAGAGAAATTTATAAATAAACCCAATCCTAGACATGTATTTATAAAAAAACCCAAACACTATTTAAACATAGAAACACACCCAAAATCAACCCCAAAATCAACAATTGTATATTTTTTGGGTGTGTTTATAAATGGATTTTGAGTGTGTGTAATGATGGATTTTGGGTGTGTTTATAAAGTGTTTTGGGTGTTGGGTTTTTTTATAATTTCAGCCCCCATTTTGGGTGTTTTAGTGAAACCCCCAATTTTAAACTCTACTCCTCGTTGTATTGAAAGTATATTTTTTTACAAGGTTAATGGGGTTTAGCCCAGTGAAAAAGGGCATTGACTTGCAGATCAGAGGTTCTTGAATGATAATTTAATAAAGAAAAAGATCATTAAATAAGGTTCTTGAATGATAATTTGTTTAATAAAGCCTTATATGAAATATATTATTATTATTTTCAAGATACATAAGCAGTTCCAACAACAGTTTTTTAAAAGAAAAAAAAACCAGCAAAAAACATTTGTTCCATTAACCAAAATTGAATGTAAATATGGGATTAGCAAAGTTGGTTAGAAACAAATATGCTTCCCATTATGCACTCGAGATTAAAATAGAATACCGTTTGTATTTTTTTTTTAAAAACAAAACAAAAAAAGAAACCAAATTGAATGAATTTTATTTTGCCAAAAAAAGATAATGAATTCAATGAATTTTCTTTTGCCAAAATAAAATTATGTTAGACATACCTTAACTATGGCATGCAAAAGAGGAAAAACCAAAGAAAAAAGAAAAAATGGTAAAAGAAATAAATTTGAGCTTACATCAGCAACCCAGCATATTGGCGGCAACCCAACCCAAATATTTAACCCTAATTTTAAAATCCTCAATTATTTGCATCACAAAAAAAAACAATTATTACATCATATTATTTATTAATTATTATCCAGTACAACTATTGCTGTCCCCTTGTTATTTATGATTTATATAAAAATAGATAGTTAATATAATAATATCCCACCCAGGCTCTGGACTCTCCCACTCTCGTTTTCGAAGCCGCTTTAGTTTTTAGCCTCAGCAGCTGCTCTTCCTCTTCCAAAACCCTTCTTCTAGGGTTAGGGTTTGGGCTAGGGTTTGCCTCTATGTTCCTTTGTCTGTCCTCTGTCTAGGGTTTTCTGTAGCAGTAAATAGGGATTCTTTTATTGTTTCTGTGCTCGTTTTTAGTCGTTTGGGTTCGTTCCGGATCTCGATCTGTGTTCTAGAATGATGGATACTCGTAAAAGAGGGCGGCATGAAGCTGGTTCCTTCCATGCTAATGGCGGCTTCAAGAAGAACAAGCAAGGTTCGTTCTTTGCTTCTCCCACTCTGTTTTTTGTGAATTTGATAAATTTACATATCTGTTAGTTTTAAGCTTTTATTAGTTACTTTATTTTCTATTTGGTTTATGCGTAGGTATCTGAATCTCGAAAATTTATCTTCTGTAAAATAATATTTTTTTTAAAACCCAAGTACTGGAGTCCCTAGCATGGCAATTTTTTTTTTTCTACTTGGGTTTGTTGGATTTGGTATGTCTTTCAAATCTATGTGATATTACATGCTTCATACTTGTTCAAGTTTAAACTGTTCCGTATGTTCTGTTGATGTGAATTTGTGGCATGTGAAATTCTTTCCTGGTTTCTCTTAAATCTTGGTGATCTCAGAATTTGCTTGTTTTTCCCATTGTCTGTAGTTTTATAATGTCCCAAGTTGTTGGTAGTTTATTATCAGGCAAAGTTGATTTTTGTTGTGCTTTCTTGCGCTGAACCAATCCTTCAAATGAAGTTACTTTGGTTGGCTGCCTTGTTTACGAAAGTCAAACATGCCCCATAAAAAAATATTAGCCGTCTTCAATTTGATGGTTAATATAGCTAGATAAAAATCATGTTGTACTTGGATTATTTGGACTAGTACTATACAGGTAACTAACTTTACTAATTTTTATTATCTCTTTGGTTTCAAACTTCTTAATGGGTTTGAGATGCTCTAGAATAATTGGATTAAGGATCAGGAGAAAATGTAACTGAGAGAAAGTAATTAATGTTTTGTAACAGAATTGGAGTCCTTTTCAACTGGTGTAGGAAGCAAATCGAAGCCATGCACCAAGTTTTTCAGGTTCAAATCTTTGCTCATCTAAGTAAATATAATGAAATGCATCTTATCCCTTTTAAAGGTATTTACAAGCTTTATAAAATTTCAACTTACAATTGTTACAAAATAAAATCTTGTAACTGCACTAATGAACTGGGAATTCATAGTTGTTATACAGGTACGAACTTTGCTTTGGTCTAATGAAGTTGACAAATTCCATGTAATACTGCTTTATTTATGAACTACAAGGATAAGCATCCGGTAGACTAAATTGGTTGCTTATGGAGTTATAATAAAATTGAGCATAGCAAGTAATTACTTTATATTGTACCCTGTAGCTCAATTAATGTTCATGCTTTATCTCAAAAGATGGGTAAGACAAACTCTACTGATAGTTTTTCCAGATTTTAGTAAATTGTTTAAGCTGTTGAACCAACCCTTCTGTTGATAAGTTGTAATTTATTTCCATGCCTTCTGTTTAAGAAATATTATTGATGTGAACATGGGTAAGATGTAAATTAATTTGAAGATGTCTTCTCTTCTTGTCGTATAGAAAATTTTAACTTATAATAACATATTTCAGTTTCAATGGTATGATTTACTTGCCCAAGAAAAAATCTGCTTTTGAATTTAGCTCCAAATCCTTTTTTTATCCCCTTCATTTCTTTTTTTGGTGCTTTACAAGTAGGGCGGGGTTGATTTCGGCTCTGTATGGTCTTATAGATTCTTGTGTCTATTATTGACTGGTTTTCTTCTCAGTAATAGGTAGTGAGTAAAACTTTTGAATTATAAATTTGTTGACAGTAGTATATGTTGCTTTGCAATTCTCTAAAAAAAATTATAATTGTATCAGCAGGTTTTGTTAGTCAGTGAAATAATACTTAAAGAAATTTAGGAACCAAATTTCGTTAAATTAAAATGAGTCCACAGATGAAATTGTTACTCCTATATATCTGATGGGTCCACACCTGCAATTAAGTGACGTTTGGACTAGAACAGTCTTTGTGACGCTTAATGGTGTCATTATCATTTGGTCTAACCATATCTTATTAACTGAAATCACTGCTTTATCTTAGAAGCATGATGGGTCAGAATTTGTGCTTGTTTGAATTTGGACTGAGTTATGTCTCAACTCAATGTAGATGGAATTGGATTTTTGGATTTGTGATTTTGTGTAAAATGGAGGGGGTTTGTGGGGGTTGTGCGGTTCGTTTCATTTTTATCATCTGATTAGGTTTTGTCACTAAATACTGCTAAAGGAGACTAAGATAAGTTTGCAAGTTATAGTTGCTTGGTATTGTTTGGTTAAGTGTTTCCCGTCAACCAAAAATATTTGTGAAATTTATAGTTACATTTACAGGAACATAGAAAAGAACAACAATTGTGATACTGTTGGTCCTTGGCATACGCTAGAAAGAACTTTTGTGCTGTGAAACCTTATTTCTTATCTTTGAATTGAGTGACCACTGTTGGCCTGAGTATCCATATCTCTGTAGAGAATAGTTAATAATTGTTTACTGTCATCTGATTAAAGAGCTTTATGATTCTGATTGAAGCACTGCTGGCTGTCCTTTTGGCGAGAGTTGCCACTTCCTGCACTATGTTCCTGGTGGTTATAATGCTGTGGCTCAGATGATGAATCTTGCGCCTGCTCCTCAAGCATCTAGGAACATTGCTCCCCCACCATCCAATTCAAATGGATCCAGTTCATCTGCAGTTAAATCGCGCTTATGCAATAAATATAATTCTGCTGAAGGCTGCAAATTCGGTGACAAATGCCATTTTGCTCATGGTGAGTGGGAACTTGGCAAGCATCTTGCTCAGTCCCACGATGATCCCCGTGCCATGGGACCTGGTCCAGGCCGCATGACCAATTGGATGGAGCCACCCCTTGCAGGCCCTGCATCTAGCTTTGGTGCCTCGTCTACTGCCAAAATCAGTGTAGATGCTTCGCTTGCAGGAGCCATTATTGGGAAGGGTGGTGTAAATTCGAAGCAAATTTGTCGCCAGACAGGTGCCAAGCTTTCAATCCGGGAGCATGAGTCAGATCCCAATCTCAGGAACATTGAACTAGAGGGGACCTTTGAACAGATTCAGCAAGCAAGTGCCATGGTGAGAGAGCTAATTGTGACTGTTTCAATGTCTGGCCCTGCAAAAACTCCTGGAGGAGGAGCTCCAGGGGCCCCGGCCCCTCCCGGAAGTAACTATAAGACAAAGCTATGCGATAATTTTACCAAAGGGACTTGCACCTTCGGAGAAAGATGTCACTTTGCACACGGGGCTGCTGAATTGCGAAAGTCAGGGATGTGAGTGCTCTTTCAGTTTTTGCTTACAACCTTGTACTAGTGGGAGAGCTGTTTTGATTTGTCCATGTGCAATGCAACTTAGTGGAACTAACAAAATTATGATAATTTTTGGGCATTTAGTTTCCTTTGTTGCTAGTGTAGCTTGTAGGCATAAGTTTACTTTCTGAATATATGTTTTGTATGCACGTCATTTGTTTATGTGGAAACTAGGGCAGGATTATTTGTCCAAAACTGTTGGTAATTTTGATGACACTTGCAGAACGCGGGTCGGATTTTAAGCCTTGTAATAACTTTTGTGTTTCAATTAAAGTTCATTAAGAGCTGCAAACTACCTACCAAAGTAAGTTAGATTCAGATCCTCTGCTATGATTTTCTCTGTCATGATTTGCTTTACTTTTGTTATTGATACGCCATCTCATTGAAATTTGATCTAATGGATTTACAAGTTGACACATCATCCTAAAACAAAAAACCAATTTACTCCTAATTAAATTAAAAAAAAAAAAAAAACTTAACACCCAACTAAGAGGACAGTTCATGTCCAAAGGGGTTTTTTTTCTTTTTCTCCTTGATTCAATATCCTCTTCTCTCTTTTGGGTTCTTCCTTACGTTCTGGGCTTTTTTTCTCTCTTCATGTCCCTGCCCCAAAATCAATTTTATTGAGTATAATTGGCCGGATCCAAACCTCACCAGCCAAAAGCTTTGAGTTTGTTTGATTGTAATTACCGACGGCTCATAATGAAGGATCGGATGGATTTTGAACTTACAGGCCTCATGCGTTTGGTATGCGCATGGTTCTTCCCAACTTCAAGTTGTCACTGTAAGATTACTAATTCAATTCAATTATGTATCTTATTCTTTTTTTGTTCTTGGTGGGTTCTTATTCCTACTGGGCCATAATTTCCTCTCTCTTTTTGGGTTCTTGGTGGGTTATTCTTCCCAACTTCACGTTTCGGCTTTTTTGCCCAAGAAGAAGAGGCCCCAATTCCTCCTTAAGAGCAACTCCAGCGGATAGCCCAGTCAGAGGCTGGGGGGGTGAAAAAACAAAAACCGAGTTCCAGCGAGGAGCCCAAGCCCGGGCTGGGAGTGGGACCCACGAAGACGGGCTGGCCTGAAGGCCAGTTTCGCTCGAGCTCGAGCCCGAGGGCTGATGACGTCATGCGCGACATCAGCGTGATGTCATCGCGCAGTTTTAAATTTTTTTACCGTTGGAGACAGGTGTCAAGGCCTGGGCGCTCCGATCTGCTTCTCCTCCTCCAATCCAACGGCTGACATTTTTTTGGCAATAAAATTATGAAAAAAAAATCGAATTTTTTTTAAAAAAATACCAAAATATTCTGAGTAAATGTCTTTGTCCTTTTACTTTTATTTATTTTTATATTACTCCATTTACTTAAGTTTACAATGTAAATAAGGAAGTACCCCCCATTTGGATTCAAATAAAAATACTAGAAAATCAAATTCCCACCAAATCAAAATATGAAAAATCGGTTTTAGTGCAAAATACGATTTAGGCAAAAAATGATGGCTCATTAAGTCAATATATATTTCATACTAAAATCCCATAAAATCAAGTTTTCTTATTTGATGTGTAAGGAACAAAAGCCGCCAAAAATTATCTTGAGAAAATGATTATTCCGAAAAATCATTTTTCATACTTAGTCAACATTGCACCTCCGCTAAAAAATTTATGGGTCCGCCAGTGCACGTAGGAACCCGAAAATATTATCCAAATTAACTATTGAGGTAAAAAAAAAATGTAAAAAAACAAAAAAAATGAATAGTAATTGCCCTTTGCCATGGCAACGGGTGGAAACACACAATACTATTTGCAAGGGCAACCACTATTCACATGAATAGTGGCTACCCTAGCCCCCCTCCCTCTTGCCATGGGAAGGGGCAAATAGGTGGAGTTGCTCTAAGGCCTCTTGCTCTTCCTGTAAAATCACAGCCAATAGGAATAAGAACCCACCAAGAACCAAAATAAAAAAAATAAAAAAGACCACTCTCCACTCTCCCCTTCAACTATCAATTAGCTTTTGAATTGAAAACTGTTGGTAATTTTGATGACACTTGCAGAACGAGGGTAGGATTTTAAGCCTTGTAACAGGGGTAGAAAGCACTTTTTTATTATTGTCATTTTTTTTTCTTACATTAATGAAAATTAATATAGTAATAATTAATTAATGCACCTATCCAGAGAAGAGAGAATAGACTAGTACCCTCTGTTTGAATGAAGAAATTGAAAAATTACATAGAATTTTAAAATGACAGAATTTCGATTTTCATCATTTCAATTTCTGGCAATTTAAGATTTCAATGTTTAGATTTATATATGTCGAATTTTGTAAATGGCACTATGGAAATTGTGAAATGACACCTATTTTGATGGAAATTAAACTCGGGAATTTGATGCTCCAATTTCCACAATTTTTTCTGCTCGTCATTTAATAAAGGACAAACTACAGTAAACCCCCCAACCTATATGGTCAATTACGATTACATCCCAACCTATGGGACATTTACAATTACATACACAACATCACAAAAAATTACAAGGGAGCCCCCTCCGTTAGCGAGACCGTTAGGAAATCTGTTATCTGCCTACGTGGCATTTGTGGGACCCATTTTTAATTGACGTGGGGTTCCATGTGGATAAAAAAACTAATAAAAAATTATCTAGTTTTTAAAAATAATAAATATTTGTTTTTAAAAAAATAAAAACCTAAACAACTCTCTCTCTCTCTCCTTCTCCCTCCCGACCCACCCCAACCCAGAACTCTCCTCTCCCCTCCAGCATATGCCCACCCCGCAGCCACCATCTTCCCCCTTTGCTCCTCCTAGTCCAAACTGCTATATCTGCAACCACACCACCATCGCTCTCTCTCTTTCTCTCTCTCTCTCTCCCCCCCCCTCCCCCAATTTCAACCCACCTCCACCCAACCCGGTTTCAAACCAGCCTCCGCCGACCTCAATTTCAAGCCCACCTCCTCCGCCGACCTCAATTCAAACCCCACCTTCTCCGCTGACCTCAATTCAAACCCCACCTCCACCAGACCCAACTCTCAATCCGCCATCTTCTCCGCCTCCGTCGGCTTCAACGGCTCAGCCGTTGTTCAATCCACCGAGGCAGGCTCAGGTGACGCCAGGCCCTGCCCATGCGTAGCTCCAATTTCGTTCTGCAAATTCATTTCCCCATAATTTTTTTTTTCTTTTCCAATCTTTTTGATTCTTATTATTGGATGGGTGGGTAAGTAATGTTGGGTTCAGATTGTACATTATGTGTTTGTTGATTTTGTAACGGGGGATTTGATTTGGAAAGGAAAGAGAGCATCTTTGTCAACAGCGGACAGTCTGTGTGTTCTTTTCTTACTATGAAGACTTTTTCTTTTTCTTTTAATCTTTTGGTGGATTTCGATGTCCGTCTGTTTAGCGCTTGTCAATCAGGTTGACTACGGATTTCGATGTTCGTCTGATGTTTTTCTTGGTTTAATGTCATAGTTAGCATTTTGATTTTGATTTGGGGGTACTCTGTTTCTGTTAATCAAAATTTTGTGCAGTGGGGCTCTATTTGTTATAGATCTCTGGTTGCTCTGTCAAATTTTGTAGAAAAGTTGTGTTCTTGAGAACATTCTGTGGTGTGTAGAGAGAGAGAGAGAGAGAGAGAGAGAGAGAGAGAGCGATGGTGGTGTGGTTGCAGATATAGCAGTTTGGACTAGGAGGAGCAAAGGGGGAAGATGGTGGCTGCAGGGTGGGCATATGCTGGAGAGGAGAGGAGAGTTCTGGGTTGGGGGTGGGTCGGGAGGGAGAAGGAGAGAGAGAGAGAGAGTTGTTTAGGTTTTTATTTTTTTTTAAACAAATATTTATTATTTTTAAAATTTTGATAATTTTTTATTAGTTTTTTTGTCCACGTGGAACCCCACGTCAATTAAAAATGGGTCCCACAAATGCCACGTAGGCAGATAACAGATTTCCTGACGGTCTCGCTAACGGAGGAGGCTCTCTTGTAATTTTTCGTGACGTTGTGTATGTAATTGTAAATGTCCCATAGGTTGGGATGTAATCGTAATTGATCCTATAGGTTGGGGGGTTTACTGTAGTTTGTCCTTTAATAAATTATGCACTTAACTTGCCAAACAAAGGAATTGTCAATTTCTTCTCTTAAATTCCCGATTTGTAGCTAAATTCCGAGTTATTTTCCCTCATCCAAACAGAGGGCTAGTGACTCCCCATAGTTTAATGTTGCCTTATTTAATGAATATTTTAAGGGTGATAATTTTCCCACTCTCTTTTTGTCCACTTACACTCTCTTGTGTTTTTTAATATTTTTTACTATAACATACAAAGGAGTGTAAGTGGACAAAAGAGAAGTGACAAAATCAACTTCCTATTTTAAATATTTAATTAATATTGCCATTTTTTTTAATATAGAGATGAATCATTTATGTTGAATTAAAAAAAATTATAGCAATTATGACTCCCTAAACTAGAGAGTATGATTGAAGTTGAAATTTTATAAGAGCTCCTAAAATAGTTTTTGTGTATTTTTAGCTAAATTTTAATTAAAAAATAGAGAGCATGATTGTAGCTGTTCTTAAAAATTGGCTTTGCACTCTTTTGAAAAAAGTTAATTAAAAATATTAGATTTAATTCTATACCTTTCTAAGATTCCTAGTTGGTGACCCTATCAAACATAAAGATTCCTAGTTGTTTCAACTCCAACATCAAAATTCTTACCAGTTAGATAAATTATTGGCTTAACCCAAGATCCTTATCTTGTTCCGTATCTTATGCTAGGAAGTGACAATCTATTCAATGTGTTGTTGGTACCATGACTAACCGAGTAACTAGCTAAGCAAGACCAACCACATGCCGTACTTTGAGAGGTCGTCACCTTAACCAAAGAAGCCTTGCCATAAGTCACAACTAGGGGTAATGTCAAGAGTCCCACATTGGAAGACTACAAGAGGTGGAAACTCCCATTCACCTATAAAGGAAGACCACTCTCCACTTAGAAAATAGACCCATCAAAATCAGACCAAAAGCAAATTGCAACGTTGAAAATAGAGGTAGTTGGTGCTCACTAAACCAAAAGCAAATTGATATATTGACTCTTGAATGGCTTTTCACCGAAGTATCATTACGGCTTCCAAACCCACCCACCTCTTTGTGGGAGACAAACTTCCTCCCAAGAGACCTTTAGAAGCCTAATGGTTAGAACAAATACCAACCCATAAGAATGAGAACAAATCCTTTGTTCAATGTCCAACAACAGTTTCTTCGGCAAGAACAAACAACCTTCTTAGGAGGCTCAAGACTTTGATATTGAACATCCAACATCTCATTCCTTTTTTTGAATTTTAAGAACATTTTTAGAGAGATCAATTTCACTGCATATGCAATCACATACTTGAGACACCAATTGAAATCTCCACACTTTTGGTCTCACATTGTTCCAAATTCAGTTCTCCCTGTTCTCAAATTTGATTTGTCTGGAGGAGGTTGTCCTCATGGCTTTGTTTTGTAGTTTTGTTTTTCCTTACTAAAAACAAAAACAAAAACAAACAAAAACGAACTTGAAGATTACATGAAGATTCCATAAAACACATGTTGACACTCAAAATGAAGTTCAACTTAGATAGATGTGGAGTAGTGGATGATGTGTGAATACGTGGGCCTTTAGCATGTGTATGTGCCTTTGGCAGGTTATTGCCTTCTGCAGTGAGTGACATTCAGAGTAAGTAAAGTAAATAAGCATGCAGAAGACAAGGTATACGTGGTTCATCCGAATGATGGGCTATGTCCATGGAGAATGATGTTCTCATTATGAAAATGTTTGTTTACATTTGTATAAGGGGATTAGACCCAAAAATAAAAGGAAGAAGGCCCAAGGCTTAAGGTATAAAGCCCAAGAGTCCAAGGCCCAAGGATCAAAACCCAAGACCCTTTTCTAAGTGGAGAGTGGTATTCTTTTATAGATGAAAGGGAGTCTCCACCTCTTGTAGTCTTCCAATGTGGGACTCTTGACATTACCCATAGTTGTGACTTATGGCAAGGATTCTTTGGCTAAGGTGACGACCTCTCAAAGTACGGCATGTGGCTGGTCTTGCTTCGCTAGTTGCTCGGTTAGTCATGGTACCAACAACACGTTGAATAAATTGTCACTTCCTAGCATAAGATAAGGAATGAGATAAGGATCTTGGGTTAAGTCAATAATTTATCTAACTTGTAAGAATTTTAATGTTGGAGTTGAAACAACTAGTAATCTTTAGGTTTGATAGGGTCACCAACTAGTAATCTTAGAAAGTATAGAATTAAAATCTAATATTGTTAATTAACTTTTTCTCAAAATAGTGCAAAGCCAATTTTTAAGAGCAGCTACAATCATACTCTCTATTTTTTTAATTAAAATTTAGCTAAAAATACACAAAAACTATTTTAGGAGCTCTTATAAAATTTCAACTTCAATCATACTCTCTAGTTTAGGGAGTCATAATTTCTATAATTCTTTTTTAATTCAACATAAATGATCCATCTATATATAATGGCAATATTAATTAAAGATTTAAAATAGGAAGCTCATTTTCTCACTCCTTTTTTGTCCACTTAAATTCCTTTTGTTCGAAATTGTATGTTTTCACTTCTCTTTTGTCCACTTACACAAGGTACACTCCTTTGTATGTTATAGTAAAAAATATTTAAAAACAAAAAGAGTGTAAGTGGACAAAAAGAGAGTGGGAAAATCATCACCCTTAAAATATTCATTAAATAAGGCAACATTAAATTATAGGGAGTCACTAGTAGTCTATTCCCTCTTGTCAGATTTAGGAGCTCCTAGAGGTCTCCTTATTTTAGGAACTGGATAGGAAGTATGGTTGGTGCTGGATATGTGCATTAATTAATTATTACTGTATTAATTTTCATTAATGTAAGAAAAAGAAAATGACAATAATAAAAGAGTGTTGCTATTTCTACCCCTGTCTTATTTTCCCACCCACCATGTAAATTTGAAAAAACACAATACTATCTTTCCAACCATCATTATTCCTAAAATATCCTTTAATTATTAAAATACTACAACATTAATATTTGTTTATTAAAAACATATTTTAATAAAATAATTATTATAAAAATAAAAATAAACCAAATCCAGTATGCAAAGATAGTTATGCAGCTGCATAATAAAATTGTCGAGATGTGACCTAGCGTTGTAGATTGATGACTATAAGCAACAAGCTTAATTACTTTTTCTTGATTAGTGCCCAAAATTGGTAGGCTATTCTTGATCATCCCAACTGTGAATTCAGTGTGAGAAAGAATACATAATGATAAACTGAGACTAAGAAGAGAGAAACCTTTGGAACCTATAGGGATGAGTCAATACCACCTCCCCCAAAGCAACCCCCTCTTCGGCGACAACACTCTCAAGGCCAAGTGGGTCTCGTCCAAAAAACCATTGTAGGTGCTTCAAATAGCCCTTTTTCTCAACTGGTGTACAGATTATCTTATTTCCATTTTCAATATTTAGTCTATAAGTATATGACAGACATCATCAAAACAGTCTTTCAAGGATATGGGTTGGTGATCCGTCATATTTTCTCCTTATATAATATTTACTCCATTTACAATGTAAGTATATGACAGACATCATCAAAACAGTCTTTCAAGGATATGGGTTGGTGATCCGTCATATTTTCTCCTTATATAATATTTACTCCATTTACAATGTAAATAAGGAAGTACCCCCAAATGGTTCATTAAATCAATATATACTTCATACTAAAATCTCATAAAATCAAGTTTTCTTATTTGGTGTGTAAGGAGTAATAGCCATAAAAAATTATTGGGATGGTGACTGAGGTGTGTAAGATGGTGGATGGTTTGGGGATGGTTTGGGAATGGTTGGGAAGAGCCCTAATTATTGGGGATGGTGACTGAGGTGTGGAAGATGGTGGATGGTTTGGGAATGGTTTGGAAAAGGCCCAAGTCCTTAGAAACCATTTTACGTTGACAATTATAGAGGGTAGATTTTATCAGTTATCACATTCATTTACTAGTTTAGTCTAATGATACTTCTCTTCTTAATATTAAAGAAGATTAAAGTCGAATATCTCCCCCAGATTAAGAAAAAAAAGAATCATTACCAATTTTTTTAGGACCACAAGCATTTATTCTTTTTGGCACTGAGACACTCTCAATCCCTCTCATCTCACATATCTAAAGCATCTTCTCAATTGGCAGGCACTTGGTCCAAATTTCTGATTCAGATTTATATATAAACTTTTACACAATGCTACCAATTTTATTCAATTAAAACTTGTAAAATATCTAAATAAACTTCTTCAACCACTCTGCCTTAAAAAGACTTGCCCGAAAAAAGCACCCACATAGTACATATTAACCCACCAAAAAGGGTTGGGATTTAAAAGATGACCTAACCCGAGCCCACAAATAATGGCCCATAATACAAAATCAAAGCCTCCATTTCAACTGAGGGTCCCACCAGTTCCGTACCCCGGAGCATTCCCACCCACACGAGTATTATGGGCTGTTGTTCGACCCATACCCGTGTTGATCCCGATAGGGTGGGATTCCACCACTCCCTCTGTCATTTGGCCCGCGGGCTGCCCGGTACCATGTCCAGGAAGCGCTGACATCTGGTGGGCCCCAGTGGGCTGACCTGTGGTCCCGGTTGAGGAGTAAGTGTGGGTCCCAGTGCCACTCGCGGTGTACCCCATGGGCCCACCCACAGACTCCTTGTGCCTAGCCGCGGCATTGTGCGCCATCGCCTCACGCTTGTTCAGCTCGGCCTCCACCATTCTCTCCTCCCTCTTACGGGCTGCCATGTCCTTTTCAACCGCGTCATGAGCTGCCATCTTCTCCACCTTTTTGTGGGTTGGAGAAACAAAAACAAATGGTGAATGAATAATAAATTTATAAAATGAAACACAAAAAACATGATTAAAATAAAATACATGAAATAAAACCTTTTCTTGCACTGTGGCTTTGGTCTTGTCCATGCCAGACTTAGCAGAGGCTCCTACGTTAGCAGTAGCTTCTTTCACAGAACCCTTTACGTTCTTCCCAGACTGCATTTTCAGCTCACTTCCTTTTTCTTTCCTTTCCTTTTTTTTTTCAATCCAAATAATTTGTCTCAAAAACCTTTTTTTTTAAAGCACATTGTAGCAGCTTATTATGGTGCGCTTCAAATAGACTCAAAGGACGTGCTGGAGTCGTGACACGTGGAATAATAGAGAGTTGAGGTGGGCGCTGGAGAGATCATCACAATCCCTGTATTGACACGATGCAGACACGTGTCGGAGGGTGCCGAAAGTGTTGATGACGCAGCAGTTAGGAAAGTTTATACGGTTGCGACACGAAGACGAGAGTAATGACACGTGTCGTTTGCGTAACACCCCGTAAAGTATCTGCAATCACCCCAGAAAAAACACACAACACAAAATGAAAAAATATGCATATAAATAGAATGAAAATAACACAATTGAACTATGCATGTAAATAGAGTTCGTTGTTTCCCCGATATGCTTGGATGATTAGGTTAACAATTGAATCATGAAGCTACCACAATCGAAACTTAAATTAGGCTAACAATTGCATCGTGCACGTAACACAATTCAAGTTTCAACCATACAAAACTAAACCCTAAATTACACTACAAACACTACGATTTTAACTGAGAGATTCCATTCTCACTAATTTAAACCAAAACCCAATTCAATATTTTTTTTTTAAACCCCTAATTTAAATCGATACTCATTACAAGAAAAAGTGACAACAGTCATCATTATTTGGTGACATTTGCTGAAAACTGGATCAATTTTATTCTTAAACCTAAGTTGACTTTTTAGTCAACATGATTATTTTCAATTATCTATGGCTCGATTCAACAGTTTTTCAATTTACATGCCCACCCCTAAACTTGCATAAAAAGGAATTTGCATACTTTTAAGGTATACAGAACTCTTTGGAGTTATCTAAAAGAAAGAAAAAAACTTATGACTATAACCAAAAGAAGTCTTGTAATAACCAAGAAAAAGGAGATCGGACTTGTAATCAGAAAATAAACTCTTGGGATGATGGGGACTTGTAATCAGAATTAAATTATTGTTCAAGTTGCTTGATTATTTAGTTCATTTGAAACATTTGATTTATATTAGACAATATATTTTAGAAAGTTTTATACGAAACATGTTTTAATAAACCAAGGAATTGCTTTAACTTAGTCTGGTAGCTAGATAGCTAAGATAAAGATTGGGGAAAATTCGGTCATACGGTACCGTTTAGAGTGCATCTTAAGAAAACAAATTAACTCTAAAAAGAAAAAAAGATAATCAACGAACAAGAGAGAGAGAGAGAACAACATTGAACTTTGATATAGCTAGATGCAATGCATTATGAAATGCATAAAGACGGAGTTTAGGAATCTCAATAACAAATGAAAGAATTATGAACCGCAAAAGTCAATGACAAAGACATGTTGATTTAAACAAGAGACTGCGTCATAAAAGGGCAACGACAGCAGATGTGTATCATTGAAATTCAAATCCAAGACTAGGATTCATATGAAATTTGGTCAGCATTTAAACATGTGGTTAATTCTTATTAAAAGATGAGAGGAAATTTGATTTTGGGACATCGTCAAACATTTATATATAAAATAAAAAGTGTTGCAAAAATGTAGCGGCACATGGATGGGCACCACTGAACTAATAACGATGAAACATTTCTCCAACTACTTTTAAAACGAAAGAAAATTTCACGCACATTTCCTCAAAATCAAATCGATGGCCACGGTCTTGTCCTTACTATCAGCAATGGAGGTGTAGTGGTTAATGAACTCCCGAAACCTACTTTCTTTTATGGCAAAATCAACAAAGCCTAATTAGTCACCATATGTGGTTATGTTGTTTAACTTATTCACGTGTTTATATTATAACTTGATTCGAGAACAAAGTTTGATTGAAAATGATTTTCCATGTCTTTTCTTAAGGAATGGAAAATGAAGGTAACATTAGGAAAGTAACCAAAATATATCACTTTATTACATTTCCATGTTTGGTTTGCTTAGAAATGTAAAACAAAGTTGGTTTAATTTTCTAATTATATCCATATGAAATCAAATAAAAAAAGGGGGTTTCACTAAAACACCCAAAATGGGGGCTGAAATTATAAAAAAACCCAACACCCAAAACACTTTATAAACACACCCAAAACCCATCATTACACACACTCAAAACCCATTTATAAACACACCCAAAAAATATATAATTGTTTATTTTAGAATTGATTTTGGGTGTGTTTCTATATTTAAATAGTGTGTGGGTTTTTTTTATAAATACATGCCTAGAATTGGGTTTATTTATAATAATCTAATAAAAAAAGAATGCATTTAATGTTATATTGTAATGCTAAATTGCTAATGGGGACAAAATGGTCATGAAGAATGTGTATTTAATACTGATCCATTTTTCCAAAGTTTCACACGAAAAGTTAAAATGAAACTAAGGAGAAGAAGGGTTACATTTTCCCCTTATTTCTCATGTGCAAGGAAACCATTTTCTCATGTCTGGACTTATCAAACATGAGAAAACAAATAATTTTCCATTCCCAAGCCTCATTTTCCATCTACCAAACACAGCCTAAAGGGAATATCAACCATTTTATTGACCCATATTATAACACGTGTACATATTATATCATGTAACTGTACTCCAATACTATTATATAACTTCTCGAAAAAGTTACAACTTTAAAACTTCAATGATGGACTACCCATCCAATACAATGACATCATCACCTCAAGTTAAGAACATTTAAATTTAAAAGTCTTATCATGGACAATTTAAATTCAAAAAGAACCAGTGCTACTTGGCGATGTCACGCACCTAACCCCATGGTTATAGGCCATGACAACTCGTGTATCAAATAAGTAACACGTCTTTCTTGTTTTTTTTTTTTTTTGGTTGTTGTTTTGATTAAATCATTGAAGATAAAGAGATTTTATGACGTCAAAATTGGAGGGTTTATAGATTTCAATATGCGATATCAAAATGTAAATAATGATAAAAAGGAAAAAGAAATGCAAGTGTCATAAAATAATAATATAAACAATTAATTTCAATGTAGATAATTCCCGAAATAGGTCAAACAAATTACTTAATACACCGAATAAAATTAGTTGCAATTTGATTTTGTTAGGTTCAAGATAACTCTTTACTAGACCAAACGCAATAGAAAAAGGCCTTGATTTGAGACTATTGATTTTAAGTTCGAATCCGCATAACATCATGGTAGTGTTTGTGAAGACACCCATCCCTATAGTTTATACTATTGCTGTAAAAAGGTGATGATTTTCTCACCTATTTTTTGTCCACTTACACTCTCTTTTGTTTTTTAATAATATTTATTATAACATAAAATGGAGTATAAGTGGACAAAAGATGAATGAAAACGTACAATTTTCAACAAAAAGAATATAAATGAACAAAAGAGAAATGAAAAAATCAGCTCCCAAAAAATATCGTCAAACCAAATGGCTCAAATTTGTTTGTAACCTTATTTTTTGTTGGGTTATTTTTCTTGACCTTTTTATTATTATTATTATTATTATTTTGCAATTAATTTCGTTGGCTTGTAAATAAATTTAAAGCTTATGTTTTTATGTGTAGGTGTTAAGTGCTGGTCCCTGGTCACTAGCATAAGTGGCAATTGCCTACCGCGCCATAATTTCCACAACCGTCACCCTAATGCAGCCCATAATTACGAAAAACCTCAAATCCCAACACGTCGTTTCACGAACTCCGCAGGGGCCACTCTCGTCATTACAAAAAATTCACCAGGACCATGAGGGCCGACCCACACTGACACAGACACAGACACAGACACGTGATGGGCCAGAGATATTTTTTTTCACTTGCTCTTACATAGGTAGGCACGTCCCATCCCCGACGTCGAGAGTGCGTGGGAAAATAGACGGTCAGGATCGAATGTAAAATCAGTTAAAAGCCTGAGGCAGAGCATTGATCGTGTCACGCAAAGCAAGCAAAAGTTGCCGATGAGATCGAATCAGCTGTGGCCACGTCATCAGATGTACAAAGTCCAAAGAAATCCGTGGCGCCGTCTCGTAACTCGTGGGTCCCAGAGAGATGGCAAAGAGGGAGGGAAGCCAAAGCTTAAATAGTCGTGGCCTCAGGCCTTCCTGGACACTTCAAAAGGGCCGGCGCTTCCTCCTTATACAAAAGGCCACCGAGCCCAAGAGCGAGAGAGAGAGAGAGAGGGAGAGAGAGAAGAGCTTCTCGTACGAAGAGCTTCTCGTTCAGGTACTTTCTCTCTCTAGATATCTTCTTCATTTTGCTTCTGGTTGATTGTTTCTGTTTGGTTTGGCTTGTCAAATTCGGAGTTTTCTACTTGCATTTCGCGGTTTTTGATTGAATGTGATTTTATTTTGTATGTTTGAGCTCCGTTTCCTGCTTCAATGGCGTAATCTGGATTAGATCTAGGCGCTAATGGTTTTCTATGGAGATTCAGATCTTCGTGTTTGTTTGTGACTGCAACTCCAATTTTATGTCCCTTTTTCTTTTAAAAGCCTACGATTTTGAGCTAGATTATTATAATGCAACTAATATGATTTTTTAAGCTCGTTCATTCTCTATGGAGATTCAGATCTTCGTGTTCGTTTGCAACTCCATCTCTTTTTTCAACGGCTACGATTTTGAGCTGGATTATTATAATACAACTGATTTTCTTTTATATATATATATATATCTTTTTGTATGATTAATTTAAAGGAATTGAGCATTTCGAAGTCCGATCTGACTCATCCGAGCGTAACAGTCTGGATCTTTTGTCGCGTTATTTGATTTGGTCCTTTCACATGTGAACTCTGTCGTCATCTCTCACACCTTATTTTCAATTATTAAATTATTTTTCATCATTTTTATTGTTAATATTATAATTTAATATCAGTTAATATGGATTCCGTTTTTTGCCGTTTGAGAAAAATAATAGTCCGTTTTAATGTTGCGTCAGTGCGTCCTTCACTTTCCTGAATGCGGTCCCCATCACGCCTGAATTTTCTGGCCATTCGTCTTCGTTCTCGTTTTTCCTTCTTGGCTCCTTACCTTTCAATGCCGCGTTTTATTGGGGCGGTTGCAAGTGCGTCCTGACTATTTTGCACATTTTCCTGATAACCTTTTCGCGGCTGATAATTTTTTAACTTTGCGAAGCTTTGGTTAGGTTTGATTTGAGAATTAGAAATTCCAACGAGAAATTCATTGTAGCTGCGTAACAGTATTTTAAGAATATTCGGAGAACGATATTATCATTGGAATTTCAAATTTGGTTGGCAAGTTGGCAACAAATTAAATTTGATATTTTTTGGGCAATGGGCAAGTTGGAAATGTTCGGCACATTAGGAAAAAATCTGGTCAAAATCGAAGCTTTATCGTCAAGTGCATCATGCGTGCGTAGAAGAAAATGAGCTTTGTTTGTCATTAATTAATATTTAATTAGCCTTGACTAAATGGTTGGCCCGGCCATGATATTGGGGGAGCCAAACAATTTATTTTCCGCAGGTGCTGTAGTTACGTTGAACCTGTATAAAAGATGCTTATTTTTATTTTCTTTATTGAAGTTATAGAGGCGAAACCTTCACGTGTCAGGCCTCAATTCCTTGTCTACTTTAGATTCATTGAGGATTGAGAAGTCTGCCCATCATATTTATTGATTTTTTCAATTTTTTCTAGTTTGGCAACTAGCTTTAGGGTCTTGTTTCTTCATGGCCTATGTAGGGTAGCATTCGGCACCAACTTGGTTCTTTATGAATTGTGCATAATTAAAGGTGTGGTGGGTAGTAAGAGCATCCGCAACCTTGCTCTCTATTTTTTAGTTAAAAACGTGTAAAAGTTTTTTTAGGAGCTTTTTATAAAATTTAAACTCCAATCATGCTCTCTAATTTAGGGAGTCATAAATGATATTTTGTAGGTACTTTTACGGCTAATTTAAGGGTCAGTCCCCACCAATTACATTCAAGTTTGAGTTACCCTTGTATTATTAACACAAAGAAACACTAATTTAAATTCTTATTCCTTAAAATTGTGGGCCATGAATTAAACATCCGCTAGGTTTATATGTGTTTGTTCTACTTGATTTGAAATTCTGGTGTGACTTATTGTTTATAAAAACTTGAGTTGAGTTTGTGGTCAAATTGCTCGTTATGCATAGTGGATCCCTAATAGTGACACAAACTCCTAGTTTATATTTGAGTGATTAGTCTTTGCCGTCTCTGTCTCAGCTCTTAAGAATAATATGTAACAAAACCAGGGAAGCTTGTCGGTACGTTTACACCGGTTAATAGTGGCGGCAATAACTTAGATCAAATTGGTTGTGTGATGTAAGAGCTCCTCTACTTGTATGTTGGATTCTTTTGGATATTCCACTTGCCTTTCTGCTTGGTTTTGATCCGTTTACTTTGGCACTTTGTTTCTGAGTGGTTGTCATGTGAGGCTTGAACCTCCAAATATCTCAATCGGTTGGTGTATTTTCAATTCAACGTTTGCGGTGTTTCATTTTTGTGGTGCTTTTCGATTCAGCCAAAGAGGAAACCCACCTAGCCGTAGTCACTCTCGAGGTCTACAGGGAGGAATATGTGAGAGATCTGAGGAATAAAATTATTTATAATTGTTTCATGTCTTTTACCTTTATCCTTAATAATATCTCCTTTTTGTTTCTTGTTGCTGATATCCTAAACTAGTATATAACTATTGAAATCCTGTTGTGGCACTACAATTGAATTAGTCTGTTTTGGTGGTGCATTGTGGACTAACCTCCTTTCACAATTACATTATACTCAAGAGATTCGTTCTTCTTTCTTTGCAGATTTAGGAGCAATGGGTGCCGGTGGAAGAATGTCCACACCCCCTACCCGTAAGAACCCTGAAACCGACAACCTCAAGCGAGTGCCATACTCAAAACCTCCATTTACTGTCGGCCAGATCAAGAAAGCCATCCCACCCCATTGCTTTCAGCGCTCTGTTATCCACTCCTTCTCCTATGTCTTTTATGACCTTACCATTGCCTTTCTCCTGTACTACATTGCTTCCAATTACATCCAGCCTCTCTCTCAACCTTTATCTTTCTTGGCGTGGCCAGTTTACTGGTTCGTTCAGGGCTGTGTCTTGACTGGTGTTTGGGTGATAGCGCATGAGTGTGGTCACCATGCTTTTAGTGATTATCAATGGCTGGATGACACAGTTGGTCTAATCCTCCACTCTGCTCTACTTGTGCCTTACTTTTCTTGGAAGTATAGCCATCGCCGCCACCACTCTAACACAGGTTCCATCGAGCGAGATGAGGTCTTTGTCCCCAAGCAGAAGTCTGCTATTGGATGGTACTCCAAATATCTAAACAACCCACCGGGCAGGTTCCTTACACTCACCATCCAACTCACACTAGGCTGGCCTCTGTATCTGGCTTTCAATGTTTCAGGGAGGCACTACGAAGGCTTTGCTTGCCACTACCATCCATATGGCCCCATATTCTCTGATCGTGAACGGTTGCAGATTTTCCTTTCTGACGCCGGTGTTCTTGCAGTCGTATATGGGCTATACCGTCTTGCTGTGGCGAAAGGGCTTGCTTGGGTTGTATGCTATTATGGAGGACCTTTGATGGTGGTGAATGGATTTTTGGTACTGATCACATACTTGCAGCACACACACCCATCATTGCCACACTACGATTCCTCCGAATGGGACTGGTTGAGAGGAGCTTTGGCAACAGTTGACAGAGATTACGGCATCCTGAACAAGGTTTTCCACAACATCACAGACACTCATGTTGCTCACCATTTGTTCTCAACCATGCCACATTACCATGCAATGGAAGCCACCAAAGCTATCAAGCCGATTTTGGGCGATTACTATCAGATAGACAGGACGCCGGTTTTCAAGGCAATGTTCAGGGAGGCAAAGGAGTGTATTTATATTGAGCGAGATGAGGGTGACAAGAAAGGTGTCTTCTGGTACAATAATAAGTTATGAATGTGATTATCAAAATTGTCCGAATGAGTGTTGGGGGAGTTTCAAGTTCTTGTAATGGATCTGAGCTTCCCCTTTTACTCATGAATTAGGTTTATTTCGTTGCTTGGGACTCTACTTTAATATGACTAGTTGTGCTCTTTCAATAATTTCCTCACCCCCTATTTCTTGTAGAATGCAAGAATGTTGTGTGCTACGTTCCATTTTTGCTCCCCTCCAATGAATGTGGTTAATTTCCTAAGCAAAAAGCTTTCCAAAGGCCTAATGAAAAACGGAACGTGCTAAACCAATTCTGAATATTTGCATTTTCATTTTTATTTTTGTGGTTGAGATAGACTCAAAGAGAGTCGTTGCAACTTGGAACTCAATTTCTGTGGCACAATGAATCCCTGAACGAGAGGAAGGGCTAAATGAAATGATAACGCATGGGCATTGCTCAGCCACAGGACAATGCTGATCCATTCCATCTGTCTTAGCTGATTCATTGATATTTGGCACTCTCACCGACAATATCTATACCCTGTTTTTGAGGGATGTGGAAGAGTAAAATCCAAGGACTCCTTTGGTGAGTCGGATTATATATATATATATATATTTTTAGTTGGGTAGAATTAATAATCCTAGTGAAGTGTTTAGTGGCCTAAAAATAATTCGTAATGCATTATATCTAATAGAGCCCAAATGTGGTAGAATTATGAATCATGCTAGACTATATAATACATCATTGTTATTCTTTCCAATCAAATATAATCCAATCCAACTCGAATTGCGAAACATGGCCCAAATGTCCAAACATGAGTGTAAATTGCAATATAGCCCGCGGTGAGTTCGGAATTTGGAAGAATATTACTTTTCATTTTATGTCATTAGAAAGAAAAACAAAATTGAATTAAATGAGTCAGTGGTGAAGAAGGCTGCAGTAAATGAGTTAAGGATTTCTAGACCAAGTGTTCCATTTTCTACATGTAATAAAAAGAGAAGACAAATGTGAGTTCGGCCAGTTGACCAAGGCGGTGTGTCCACTCCTAGCACCCAAGCTAAATCACCCTCCTCGACTATAGTAGTTTAGAATATCGAACAAAACAAAAAAAATTAAATATGTTTACCGGAGTAGCCCAATCAATGTATCTAGTATAAACTTCAGCCCAGGCCCAATATGCTCATCTATTATTCCAGGCCCTGTTGTCATAAGAGGCTTCCGCAAAAAAGTAAATTAGTAATCTGCAATCCAGTTTACAACCCTACCACACAAGCCCATTATGTTGTTACACAATCCTTTTAACCACAACAATATATATATTATGAATATTGGATTATTATTTTTTAATAATGTTGTAAATTACGAACTTGAAAGGTATGAATTGCTTAATGGGAATGGATTATCTGAATCCTGATTACTATCTAAATCAAAGTTTACAATCAATGTCATCATCCTCAATCCTGGGAATCGACATCAAATTGCGACAAGTTCAAAATCCTGTCGATTTACTTACGTTCGATGGGTATTATTTCTTAATTAAACCATATTAAGTTGGTATTATCTTCCATCGGTCAACGGTAAATGCATGCTTACATGTTGCCGTGGCCAATAGATAAGAAAGTGACTTGCCATAAGAACAGAAAACTCAGATTTATGAGTAACCTTGAATATCTACAAGTCAAAGATTTCTTAGGCAAACATTTGGGCTACTTAATTTGTACTTTAAAAAGAAAAGCAAGACAAATGAGAAGTGAAATCTCTGGACCACAAATCGACCATGAAAGCAACTGGTAACTGCATACATGCAAAAAAAGGTCCAATAATGTGTGCACTACTAATTCTTTACTGAATTGGTCGTAAAAACACACGGCACAAGTACGTATTAACAATATTGTTACAACATTTACGTATTAAAAATCTCATCTATGTTGAACTTTACATGTACACATGAATTGGTCTCTGGTATTAATTTGATAATTAACACACATGTTGATCTTGTATAGAGAAGAATCTTGTATATTAGGTCATACAACTAATGTTATAAGACGAAAAAAAAAACACAATGTCTAGTGGAAAATTGAAATATATCTTTCTTCTGTTAAATTATTAAGATAACGTTACGTTGTCGAATTGTGAATGTAGACAATTTGACAATTTATTCAATTGATTCTTATTTGAATGTGCGAGTTAAATTCACAATATGACAATACAAGTATTTGTCTTTGCAATATAATTTGATACGTGAGTATTACCACATGATTACGGATGATACTTAAAACTCAATGAACAAAATTAAATGGTTGGTACATCCTCGATTAGTCGAACCTTCCCCAGAAAATTCAAAACTGTAGGCTTAACCTAAAAAAAGGTTGAGTGTTTTTAGGTCATGATATATATATATATATATGGGTAGGCCAGCTAATGAAGCAGAAGTAGGGGCTTCAAATAATATGAATTACCCTGGGTAGGAAAAGGAAGCCTTTCTAGGCACAGAAGTTACCAAATAATATAGCGAAAATATGGAAATTAACAGTGCAATACATAGTACTTTTACTGTGCACTCGCAGTCTCAGAATACATGCAAACTGTAAGATGAAATCATCTGCCTGTGCATGTCAGATTCAAACTGATCATCATCACGAGCAACAACTCCTTCATTTCACATTCAATTTTACAGTAAGAAACCATATATATATATCCTGCATGTGTTGGTTTGTTTGAGTCCGGTTTCATAAGCCGATATTATGGCGGGTACGTACAAACATGTGACATGTATGCCATAAATATATATGTTATTTTCTTTCTTTCTGTTCCTGCATAGTGCCTAAAATGAACTAGCTAGTAGCTTCTGTGTTCCATAATCATTGCCATCTCTGCGACGCAGCTATATATATATATATATATATATATATGTATTATTGAAGAATATAAGCATATATGTATCATGATCTGGGGGGTGTCCAAAGAGAAAGTACCCTATCTAGCCTTAATCATTTCTGGCAGGACTATATATAGCACCAAATTTGGTTACACGCCATACTAATCTAGGTTGCCATTGTTCCATCACATCCACTGCGACCTAGCAACCCTAATGTGAAACACATAATATAATTAGAGAAAAGACCTAAATACATATATTCATATGTATATGTTTATACCATATCTGACCGGTCAATCAGAGAACGACACGTGGAACAAGGGATTCATAAGGAGGACCCACTAAAATTGGCAATTTATTACGTCCCACAAAGTACTATCGGCCGGTTGTGAACCTTCGATACCATGAATTGCCGATCATGGCTAAAGACCGCGCTTCATTAGAGATTTCTCACAAAAACACGTGGCATCCCCTCCGGCGATGCCCATAGTTCCACATCAAAATCTCACTCGAGACGCACATGTCCCAACATCTATAGAAAGGGGCACAAGTCCTCAAACACAAGGTAACGATGGCATTCAGCTACTTAGCCACAACTATGTCCATATCACTATTCACTTTATACTTGGTACTAACTTAAGCATTGAAGAGCTTTTGACCGGTACCACGCTGGTGCCCATCGCCTCACTGCTCTTTCTTCATTCTGCCGCTTATCCAACTTGCCAAAGAGCACACAGAGCCAAAGGCGATATTATCAATAAGTTGGGCTCAAAAGTATTCGACCATTTTGTAGCATCAACAATATATATATATATATATATATATATATATATATATATATATATATATATATATATGTTCCCTTTTTATTGAGGGATCCCTCAAATAATTGAACACCCTTTAAGGTTTCTTATGAAATTTTTTTCAATGATCCAAACCATCTATTTTTCACATCTTCATTCAGATATTATCCTTTCAAAAAATCATGCAAATTGAAAATCATTAAGACATCTAATTAAGACAAACAAAATCAATAAACATGGTACTTTAGAAAAGTACTTGAATTTTAATAATTTATAATTAAGTGGCCAAATGATATCTAATTCAAGTTATTTTTTTTTTATAGAGATGATCTTTAAATGAATATATACAAAATAAACTGTTTGGATTAGTGAAATACAATAATAAATGGTCTTTACAAGGGTGTCCCTCAATTAAAAAGTCCCTCAATAAAAACTCTATCTCTATATATACTCTTCAATAATATACACCAAACCTTATCAAAAATAAATAAATAGCAACCCTAAAAGCTAGTTAAGCTAGGTGGACAAACTCTATAGCTATTATAGTGATCTTTATTAGGCACTTTACCAATCAATGCAAGATCATCACTCCATGGTCAATAATTAAACGTGTGTACGTGTACGGTCAGTTGATTCAAGTTTAAAATGATGGTAGATTATTAGATTGCGGTTTCAAAATGAGTTACGCATGCATTCAGAATTTTACAGTAAATTTATAATTCAAATGGTTAAAAACGTTTACTTATGTAGTCAAAATCATTTTCACGTAGGCTTGACGTAATCCCTAGAGTAGATTTTGTAAGAATATAAAATTGCGATTCATATTATAATAACATACATGCTAAGTACGTGATAAATCCATCATTGTTCAAAGCTTTGGGATGGGATGGAATGAGTGATGAGCATTATTTCATTAAAAAAAAAGTTTTTGAAAAGGAGTGGAAGATTGGTAAGAAAAAATGCAGCGCAAGACACATGTTGGGAAAAAGCTGACAGGATCCAGCTAAGCATAACAAGAGAGAGTGCAGTCGTGCAACCCAAGTTTGTAAATTTCACCCAATAATCCTAATTAGTAATTAAGACGTCAATAAAGAGTGGCCTCGCACTCGTTCGATTGCCTCCCGCTCAGGAAGCAGCGGACGGCACGCACGTCGCCACGTGGCAGTTAAGATTGAGTCTTTGCTCTGCCATCCCTGGGCCGGCACGGGACTCGTGTGCTCTCTCTCTCTTTCTCTGATGACGCAAAACGCATCATCATGGATGTCAGTTCATCACGTGCACATCGGACGGTTATTATTTTCTGATCAGAACCGGTACATACACATAATATCCAATTGAATATCTATAATATTTCCTCTGCTGCCGGCTATCAATTATTTTTCATTCGTTCTCCTAAGCATAGCATGAAAAATGAAGAGCTCTAACACAAATGATTGATTTTCTAAATCTTAGATAGATGTGCTTTAATCCATAGATACTAAAAATACGATCACGATTATTCATACCCGAACGTTTGTATTTTACGTTAATAGAAACGACAGTTCTATTTATTGGTGTTATCTTTGCGTATAGAAATACAACGGTGTTTTTTCATACACGATAGTCCTTACACTATTAGAAATTAGCCCCACTCAATTCTGTTGGGAAATTAGCCCCACTTAGAAGAAAAAATGGTAAGCTGCCAGCTACCTAGCTCGTACAAATTGTATATAATATATGTATAAATTGATGTAATTAGACAAGAATTACAAGGAAGGATTTTTGTTGAAAAAAGAAAGCCTTTTTATATATCCAATTGAGGTAAAAGAATAAAGTAAAAATTGCAAATTAAAAAGGATGACTAGCCATTTTAGGGTTGCGTTCTCATTAGACATGCACGAACGATCGTGTAAAAAGTCAAAAAAGTGAAAGCTAAAACATCATGGCAGTTGCACCAATTGTAAAAGGTCACGTGCCCATGTGACCTCCCCACCGAGCAATTCTCACCTAAACAAGCCTTTTTGGCTTTCACACATAACAGCTTCCATTAGCATTATTTTTGTGTCCAGAATTTCATACAAAAAGGATCATTATAATTTTTTAAACCTAGTTAAGGACCTTTCTTAATCTCACTTATGCTTAATTACAAAATCGACTGTTGAATGTTTTCATTTATCTTTATACATAATGCAAGAGATAAAATATAAATAGAAATATCTATTGTGAAGACGTAGTCAAATATGAATTTGGATTGATGTTTGGGATCGAAAGCTCCATTTGTAAGTAGTAACAATTCTTAAGACCGGCCATGGTGCTCTCTCTCTCTCTCTCTCTATGTAGCTATGAGATGAAAACATAGAGCCAAATGAGAAAAGAACATCCAAGTCGGTTTTGCAATTCAGCAACAGTCAGATACCTCATGCATCCGTACGTACTAGTTTGCTCTTATATACATAATTACATAGGATATAGGGTTCTATTTTGCGAAACAATATTATGTTATCAAATTGTTAATTTACATCAATATTTAATAACAAAACGTCCACGATTGATTTTGAAACAAGATAGTTTTTCTAATACAAATGATAGTTTAAATTACAATTGGAGGGGGATTTCACACACACACACACACTACCAAGGTGCTACGAGGGGTTTATATATTATCTTGTCGAACAAGTATCAACTAAAAAGGCCCTTTGTATATGTTTAATGTTTAGTTCAACAATAAACCTCTTAATTGTTAACCTTTCTTTCTTTTCATTGCATAGAAAATTCTCAAGTCTTTCACAAAAAGCCATTTCTCAATCTTGAAAATCTCACTATCTTTCACCCTCTAAAAGAACATGTTAATTTTCCATCAAATAACATTTATTTATTTTTTTCGTCTAATTTTGCAAATAAAAATCGCCTCCATCCTGTCTTCATCACTCAAGATGAAATAAGATTTCGGAATTATGAAAGGTTAGCCACATTATATATATAGTCTTCATTGATTTAGATTAGGAAAAAAAAAAAGACAGGCACTCAAGAATAATAAGGATAGGAAAGAAGAATATATGAGAGCTACATCATTTTCGAAAGCAGTTTATCAATAATCCTTTTTTATTTTCTCGTTTATTTTTACTAACAACTATCGTCTATGAAATTTGAATTCATGAACTCCTCCAAAAGAAGAGAGGGTACCACATAAAACTAGACAAAATGGTCATTCTCAAGTGGACAAGGATGATGGATGGCGCCTATAGCCATGGTTGTCGACATTCAAATGTTAACCATAGGTTGTGGGGAAATTAATTTGAAAGGGGTGAAAATAGTGTAACTCCAATCAAAATAGATATCTTCTCAAAATTAAATAATTCAACATGTTGAAGAGTTGAACACTTTCATTTTCACTCAGTTATATTATTAAATCTTATCGACAAAATTTTGACTTTCGAAATAATAATATGATTTTTATTCTCTCCTTTTTCCTAATACAGCATACATGCATGATTCGAACTCATAATCTCCACTTACCCTCGGACATCATACATGCATACTTGAAGTTTCTTATATCTCGAAATTTTCTTTAATTTTTTTTCTTTCTATGGGACCAAATTGATACTCTTATATATAGCTACTTAAAATTCTCCACCTACATGCACACAACTATTTGCAGCTGCTTTGCTGGATCGTATCCAATTAATAAGATGACCAAACCCCAAAAAACAATGGATGCTTCCATATCAAGTTTCAGATCTGATAGGAATTCAGTAATGAAAAATTACAGACAAGATGGAGGATCAAACAGAAAAGTAATGATTTACAAAGTCTTTCGTTTTTGGAACGCGGGATTAGGTACGGCTGTCGTACAATTGTGTGCAAGCCATGAACCCATGAGTCCATGACATTGGTTTTGTTCCAACTACACGGCTTTATGTGTAATGATATTGTAGCTCCATATTATTGACATAATTACCCATATGATACTTATTTTTGTGCATCACATGTGTGATTAATTTTTAAAGAGTACGTGATTAATGTGGTTAGTACTTTTAAATGTTGATCACGATCATGTAACAGTTTTGATGAAGTCCAATAAAAAAATATAATGTTAGGGATGACATTGATGTTTAGTATCAAAAGATAAAGATGTCGTTAAGTGATATTGAATCAATTCCCAAACATCTAACATAGGCATCTAACATCTAACATGACAAGAATAGTAATCTGATATCATTTCTGCTTTGGCCTAAAACCTTAAGTACATTTTTTGAGAATATTTCCTATTGATAGAGGTGATAATATACTAAACTTACAGATACAATACGGATGCTATAACTCGAACCCAGAACCTTACCTGGAGGAGCAATTACTCCAAACCACTACACTAACGGGTCCTTTGCAAATCCTCAAGTACATTTGAATTTGCTTGAAAGCTTCCCTCATAACTAAACATTGAAATCCCATTTCATTGGAACTTTAATTAAATGATTGAACCACTCATCTCTCAAGGTTCAATCAAGAAGAGAAAGAAGAGGAGAATCATGCATTGAAATTTTACAATTGGATGATCCTAATAATGAAGTTCCAAATTGAATGGAAAATGGGGATGTTTTGGTAATTTCATGTATGATGAAAAACATCATACATGTTCACATGTATCCTCCCATACCCCAAACTCACAAAACATTAACATATGATAAAATAAGTACAACAGAATACATATATAAGTATGTGAAATTCCCAATTTGGGAAATAGGGGACCATTGAGTTCCATTAATTACTCTATTGACTCTAGCAATTTGCCAGACAAGGATTCATCCAACCCCTCCTCCCAAAGACAGCCTTTTTCCCCTCTTTTGTTTTTCTTCTTAGTTTTTTCCCATTTGTCCTTCCAATTTAATTAATTAATAATTAACCACCCTTTATATTAATCTTTCCCCTATATAAGCATCACCTTCTTCATTCTAAACAAATATATACACCAACTTCCTCAATCCCCATTTCCCAACCTCTCTCTCTCTCTCTCTGTCTTCCTGTCTCTCTCTCTCTCTCTCTCTGTCTTCCTGTCTCTCTCTCTCTCTCTCTCTCTCTCTCTCTCTCTCTCTCTCTCTCTCTCTCTCTCGCGATTAAGTTCTCATGGAGGAGACATTAACCAAGAAGCAAACTTGTTGCTCAAATTTACCAGCAGCACTAGCCATCCACAGAGACTCACAAACAATATCAAAAGCCAAGCCCAAAATTCGAATCATTCACATATTTGCACCAGAGATCATCAAGACAGACGTGGCAAACTTCAGGGAGTTAGTGCAGAGACTCACAGGAAAACCATCTGAAAATGGCTGCAGCAAGAAGAAGAGTAAGAGGCCAAGGAATATAATTCCCAGCAGCAGAGAAGAACCCAAGAAAAGTGCATCATCAATGGCTGACAAGCTGGAGCTGATGAGAACTGGGTACATGGGTTTGGATCAATCAAGAGAGAGAGTCAAGGAAGAAGGGATGATGTGGAATGCAGAGAACTCAGGTGGGTTCTTGGAGAGATTTGCAGATTTGGAAGGGTTTATTCAGGAATTTGGTGAATTTCCTCTGCTGCCCAATTTGGATGCCTCAAATTCTCACCTGCATGGTTTTGAAGGAACCCAACTTGTCTAGAAGTATTTAGCAATTCAGAAATTAAAGTTTGATGTTTGATTCTCACCAAAAGAAAGAAAAGAAGAAGAATGTATGATGAGTTTCAGAGTTCTCTGAAATAATTTGCTTAATTTCTTGGGATTTTTAGAGAGTTTAACTTAATTCTAGTACTACTTGCTTATCAATGTCTTTTTAATTTTTTTTCCAATTTTCTGATGTTCTTCTGATCCCTCTCTCTCTCTCTCCATTTGATGTAAATACAAGGGTTAAAGACATATACTTTTGAGTGCTTCTCTGTTTTCTGCAGAGATATTGCAGTTGCATTCCATTTGGAAGTTGCAGAAACTTATAATATTTCTTAATTATTTCTTTGTTTTTATTTTAGTTTTAGCTTTTAAATTGAGTAATATTTAAGAGGGTTTGTTTCCTTCCATTTGGATGTAGGACTTCCTTCTTGTCTTATGTATGTGTTGTTGTGGGGCCTCTGTTTGTCTCTCTAAATGAAGATTTCTTGTTGAGTAATGCTACTCTTAACACATTTGTATACAATATTCTCATACCAACTTATGCGATAAATGAAGTGGACAGTTATATCAATTAAAAAGTGTCAATAAATCATAAAAGAAAAGAAAATGTTAAATTAATTTTAATTAATATGGATGTTCACTTCATCTGTCACATAAAGTGGTATAAGAATGTGACATATAAATGTGGTAAGAGTAGCATTATTGTTTGGAAAACCAAATGATAAGGAACGTGTGGAAATTATATATTTTAATAAATTTATAGCTTTTCTTGCAAGAGTCTAATTGCAATTTAATTTTCACCATTTATTACAGAAGTCGTCTCTCTCTTATCATGTTGGCATGGAAATTCCAGATACACTCCCTCCAACTCCAAGTTTTGTTAGTCCTTTTCAGAAACTTCCATTTTTAATTGCCCACATGAAATTTAACACACAATTCTGCATAACCCGCTTGTTGTTTTAGAGGAAAAAAACACCAACTGCTCCCAAGTTGGCTAATAATTAATTAATAAATAAAAGTTATTAAACCCATAAACTAATCTAAAAATTATTGTATATTATATCCCATTCCCATCTACAAATGTACGGAAGATATATACATACATATAAATGTATGTCTGTATGTACACATACATACCTACCAATTGTACCATGAGCAAATGTATAGATATTTTTTTAGTACAAGTTATAGTCTAAACTACAAGTGAGGGAAATTTCTCTCACACACGCACACACAACAATGGTGCCGTGGGAATTTGAACTTGAAACCTTAAGTTTGCAAGTCAAGGCGCTAGACCCGTCGTTGGAGATGAATAGATATTAAGTTCACACCAAGAGCTGTAAAATTATTTTCTTCATTTATAAGAAAAATAAAATAGAAAAAGCCCAAGTTCGCATCAGGAGGTTAATAATAATAGTTGACAAAGAAGTCAAAATTTTTGGTGAATTTCTTATTCGCAAATTGCTATATTAAAATTTCTTATTTCTTGGTGCCCCAAGTTAAGCATTTAAGTTAATGAAGCTAGGTTGAGATGACAGGTGCAACACCATTAATCAAACCACAATTAGTGCCTCTATGATGCTCTAATAGTGTCATCTGTTGTTGATCCAAAACGACCGTACACAAAGAGTCAATGCCTCTAGAATTACATGCCTAAAATCTAAAGCGATTGAACTAGAGAGGCTGTAATGAGGGGTTATGATGAGGGATCCTTCATAGCCATCAGATCAATTGCAGAGCTATTATTGGACGAACAGATTGAACCTCTCAACACAACCCCTCACCACAGCCCCTTCATTGGAGAAGCTTCCGTGATTCAACATGTTTGTACAATTTCTTCTCCTACAATTTTAAGTGTCAACAACAATGCATCAGCCAGTGCACGTGAGTCTCACAATGCATCATCGGTCCACAATCACCTACGCACATGGACAACTGATGCTAGCATCATAATTCTAATCTTCAAAATGAAACTACTAACAGTTTACTATACCCTCTTCATATAAGACATCTCCAGGGTTCCCCAAGTTTTCAGTCAACGCAGCCCTAAAAAAATTCTAATCAAAGTGGCAAAGGCCAAAGGGAAACACAGCCAACTAACCAAGTAATCAAACCAAGGAAAAGGAAAATTAAATATTGAAATGGCCTTTCAGATGATGTAGGGTCAAGCTTTAGAGGCGGCATGTCGTAAATCAAGCATGACAGCAGAGCACACCAAAAGTCAAACAGCGTGGTGCATTTTAGTCAAACACGTTCACACTTCACACCAACCTTTAATTTACAGATATTTTCCCTGTTCTTATCCAGCGAATCTAAAAATCATCACAAGTGCAAACAAATTATATATATATGCTTAAGACTTGGAGGAACAACCACACTCAATTTTGGTCCGTTGACTTGAATTTAACAGAAATAAAACATGTCACCTATTTTTATGGTGATTATTTGGAAAATTTTGGAATACAACAAGAAAAAAATACAAAAAAGCAACATCTCATTAAGAGAGAGAGAGAGAGAGAGAGAAACAGGTGAAGTGTAACTATTATTTTAATTAATATCTAAAAAAATAGAAAAAAATTTGATTTTCATACATAGAAGAACCTTTAGCTCTCATACTCTGTGACGGTTTCTTCCAGGGGAGATGAAGCTGTATCCAACCTTGTCAGTACTTCAGGAACTCCAGCTGCATCCCTTATTATCTGCATCAAACCCAGTAGCAGAATTTAAAATCTGATCGCAGCGCCCTATATGAAGCCACCACTCCGCAATATAATAAAAGATCAAAGCCGATCTAGTATTATGATGCGTGAAAATGTTCATATGTATAGTCACCGGCCAACTCTTTTTCTTTTTTTTCTTGTTTTGACAGTACCACAGGCCAACCATATACAGTTAAAATCAACTAACCACCCATAACCAACTTCATGCAAGTGTATGGAAGTTGTGGAGAAAGCATGGCTACGCCAGTTTGGCACGTATAAGCTATATAAGATAATGGCTCAAGATTCAAATGTCTAAGTTTGACTCTGGGAACAAGGTTTGTGGGGGAGATAGAGTGCATCTGTTAGTGTAGACTATGTTCAAAGTCAGAAAGTCTTGCATGCTAAGTAAGATTGATTAAGAGGAAATATTAGAGTCGGTTCATATAATAATACAACACAGAGACAAAGGTGAAATGACTTCTAATTGTCAGAGGTAAAACACATATAAAGACTTCACCCTTAGAACACAATTAATTCCAAGGTTAGCGAGGTCAAGGGTAAAGGGAGCAAATGTAAACCTATTTCATCTGTTATTAAATCCAAGATAATCACAAAATACAATAACAAGCTCAGAAAAAGGCATTACCGTGGACTTTATTTATGAACTGTTGACTTTATTTATGAATATTATACATGCACAAACATCGGACTAATGAAAAGGTCAAGGTGATCTAGGGAAAATAATGGATTTCAAATACATCATATATCTTTTGGCAAAATATACATCATGCACCTTATGAGTTTAACCCTCTTTAAGAATGTACTTTAGAAATTTAGAAAAGTTTCTACTACAAATGATGAAAACAAAACAGATGCCCCCAAGGAAAAATGAAACTTCATTCGTCCCTAAACTATTGCCTACAGGCTACATGCAAGAGATTTTAACTCAATTTAGGTATATGTTTGTGAAGACAATCTAAAACTCAAATTGTACAGCTGTTTTCAGTTCCACCAAGTTTGATATGGCAAGACTAAGCAGATTAATTACTTAGGTAGTCATCTAATTCTGCTAATCATTACGGGTAACAAATTAGAACTGAATTATGAAGAAAAAAATACTCAGTGGGATACTTACAAGTATCTCTGTATCTAGATACGAAATCATGAAGAGTCTCGCAAAAGCTCCAGCTGCAGACACAAGGTAAAGCATAGAGGCAAGAATGAGATAAAGCAGTATTAGATGAGAGTGAAAAGTTAAATTGCTTTATTTTATCATATTGGATGCAATATTAGCAGGGAGCGGCATACACTAGTACAAACAACAGTGAAAAAAAAAAAAACTAGGCAAGCATAAAGCAGTAAACACTTGCCATGGGTTCATAATGAGAGCTAAGTTAGCATAGAGGCAAAAGTAATATAAGAAGGTAATATTTTCTAAGGTTCGGAAGACAAATTGCTTCTTTTATCATATTGGATGGAGCATTAGCAGGGTCGGCATATGCTACTACAAACATACATCGAAAAATGAAAAAGCATCATCACATATGCGCAAAATCCCATAGCATCTAAGATGATCGCTCCCACTAATTTTTATGACTGAATTTAGTGATGAGAAAATTATATATTTATTGTATCTAACCATTTAATATTCTGGATTCTAGGCTGCAAACAAATAAAACATGCAAGAAAGAGCAAGGGTGGGAATTTGGAAACTGCATTCGAGACACATCTGAGTGGTAAAATTGTTAATTAAACAAAACATAAAATATCTGCAGCTTTTGAAGTCACAATGTTTCAATCTGAATTATAAGATCAACTCTCTGGTTATAGGTCCTAAGCCTCATCCTCCAGAACACTTTAAGGCAACCAACCAACAAAAAAGGTTCAAACCAAGAGAGAGTAACATGGGACACTTAATGGTTATATGACAAATTATAATTATATCAAGAATAAACTGTAGCTGGCTAAGTAGCAACACCTTAAGATACCTCACAGTTGACACAATACCTCACTATATACTCAACCTAACAGCTGCAGAATCTTGTAGATGGAAAAACCTCCTTTGAGGTCTAATCATAACACAAACCACTACCAAGGTCATCAATGACTGTGCCCTTTGAGACTTGGGTATTTAATCATTTACCTTACCTCACCTCCCAAAATAGACACAAAAGGAGGTTGGAAAAGAGAGAGCGTTCATGTTTCAAGAAAAGCAAATGTTATAGCTCTTTTAACCCCTATGTAAATTTAACTATTATGAAAATAAAAGGAAAACTTATCTTCTTGTAAAAGGAAAGATTAGCAAAGATACCATGTTCTGAATTTATAATTTATAGATGCCTCAAAGAATGGTAACAACATTTTCAGAAAATTTATGGTGGGCATATGATGTTGCATATGATGTTTAACCAAGTCTCAACTAGGACCCCCAGGTATACCATCGACACCCTTAGATTTACAGAAGGGAGAGCAGGAATATTTGATCAATCTACAAAGACAAAATGGCTGGTTGCTGCAATGTCAAAACAGCAAAAGTTGCCAAAGGTAGAGAGCTTATGAAAACAGTAACACATGGTAAAATCATCAAGCAGGAGGTTAGGATTCATAGACAAAAAAGAATTTACAAGCATCTTAGCATCTTTTAATCCCAAATAGTCAGTTCTGCAAATTTCATAACTGTTCCCTTACATAGTACTTGGCCACAGCAGAGCAGATATTCTTCTGACAATGGATTTATAGGAGTTGACTGGAGTGATTCATAGACTTGAAAATAATTCACAAACATCTTTCTATCCCAAATAGTAAGTTTTCCCAAATTTCATATACCGTCTCAATACGTGGTACCAGACCACAACAGAGGCGGATATTAAAAGGGTTGATTGCAGTTCAAGATTCAACTATGCAACTCAGATAAGAGAATAACTGGGTAAGAAAAAGATCACACTTACTTAAAGGAACTTTTAGCCCACTGGAAAAGGCATCCCTAATAGGAAAAGGAAGTTGTTGCACTGTGCTCACTGCCTGACCAAATGCACCTTTTAGCTGTTCTGGTACTGTCTCTTCAATAACTGTTGGAGTCTCGAGAATTCCCTCAACATATTCCTCTTTCATTCGAACTGGTCCCTCCACAGATAACCTGGTTGACAGAGTAAATTTGCTTTCTATCTGCAAAGAACCAGAATATGCTTTATAATGAATGCTCATAAAAAGTTACATCAACAAAATTCAAAGAGAGCACACAAATAGGAGGTGGAAACCGAGAAATGATAGGTAACACCATGTCTGAATCATGATTATGCCTTGACTATTTGTTATCACAGAAAATACTATCAGACTAAAAATTTACTTCTCTTTCTCTCTCCCTCAATAATCATACTAATTGCATTTATTTAGAGGGGCAGAATTGAACTAACACAAATAATTGCTAGGTTTCCTAAGAGTCCAAGAAAAATGACAAAAACAAGATGCAAAATAGTTCACACAGATTGACTGGCTGATCTTGTGATGTTGTACCTAAACAGAATGCACAAGCAAGCCACAGTTCTAATGCAAACACGACCCAACTTGTCCTAACCAAGTACTAGTGCTACAACAGAAATAATGACCCACTTAAGTTCAATATCCATAACATATTGTATTGGAGCTGCGATTTCACATGGAGATGTGACAAATGCAGGATTTACCCTGAGTGCTTCATCATATATATGAAAGCATTCCATGGACTGAGGACTTCAAAAGACAAAATAAATACCGAGTTCAACAGTTTCAAGTTTGCTGTAATCTCTGCATTCCCATCCTTGATGACCACCTCCATTTTTGACAAACTAGCCAAAGTTGAAGGAAACCTCCTGCAGCAACAGAGAGATTGCATCAATACATTAAGCTACCTTTCAGTTCAAATTTAAAACCAGGTTTTTTTTTCCAACCAATCCAACAATTAAAAAGGTAAATGTATGCAGCACTCACTGAAATATAAATCTAGCGGCAAATAGACCTGGGCTTGCAGATCCAAACCACTCGAAATTCCATCGACCTTCCAAAAAAGGCGACCTGGGTAGCTGAACAAACAAGTGAACATCTCATCCAAACCAAAAGAAAAAATTGTGGGATTGCATTGTTTAGATATGTGCCTACGTTGTAGGACGTGGTGTTGGATTGACCCGCTCCAAACTAGTTATCCTCTCATTCACATCAATCCGCTCCATGTCTGTTGTCTTTCCAGTGACCAAAGCCTCAAAACCCCCAGCATCCTTAAACTGAAACAAAGGGTTTCAAAACAAGTCAAAGAATGTCAGAAAAAAAGAAGAAAAAAAGTACCAAATAATTTGAATGGAGATCATCATGCCACGGTCCATATTAATTTGAATTTTAATACTTAAGCACTGTTGTAGTTCGCATGTATACTTTCCGAGCTCAGGAGAAAGCGAATTTTGTACTGAAAATGGCAACCGAACAGAGCCTTACATTTGCCTTATTCTCACATTACCACTTCCTAAATAGCTAATCAGTGCATAAAGCTATCAATTTCTCTTTTAATTGACATTAATCATATATATTAAGAGAATCGTATATGAAAAAGACGATAAAATTGCTGAGACTCACGGCAAGAAGCAGAGATTCTTTAGCTGAAAGCCTCTCCATTTCCTTAGCATACGCGGCAGGAGCTCCGGGAACGGCCTGCTGAACCATTGCTCGGCACAGGGATCGCCGGAGTCGAAGTCTCCGGTCGCCAGAGATTCTCCGTCCATACTGCGGCCACTTTCCGACGGGGACCAGTGAAGTGGTGGTGGTGGTGGTTGAAGAGAAGGACGAGGACGATGAAGACGACGACGAACAACAGGAGTGAATCGAAGCAATCGCAGAGAGCTGGCTCTGAACGGACGCCATTGAAGAGAGAGAGAGAGGGAGAGTTTTGAATCGTCTGATATAGTAAGGAGTGGACAAGACCGGTGGGTGGTTGAAGGGTGCGAGGGAAGTGGGAAGGCTCTCTGTGTGCTGTCTGATATAGGGGTGTTTTCGTCATTTTGAAAATAATACTAATATCTATCTATTATCTTGTTTGGTCTTTTTCAATTTTTGATTGAATTTGTTGGCGAATCGGAATCGGCCGCTGCTCGTCCTGCTGCTGAGCTTTTGGCCTGGTGCATGCGTTTTGACAGTTAGTTTGTTACCGTTCCTTTTTTTTTTCTTTCCTTCTTTTTGGTCATGTGGGTTGTGTGACACGTAAAAATATTTAATAACGACCAGAAAAAAAAACATATTTACCTAGATGGATAAGAAGGCTGTAAGGATTTACCAAGTTAATTCCACTCCGTGCGTGTTGGTAATTTTTGACCGTGTATAAGATACGCATTTTGTGAGGATGTACAATGAAGAGTTATGTCCCCATTAAAAGTCAGCGACCACACATATTTTACGTCACTTAATATGTATTGTCTTTGTGTTACGTAATTAATAAACCTTGCATGAGCTTATAAAAGGAGTCAAACTATTTCCCTATTACTAATTAATAATTTTAGAATGAGATCTCGACTACTTTCAAGATTCACATAATTTGTGTGTTAGATGTTAACACATGTCCTATAAATCTTATTCATGCTTTCGACTGTTCCATTGAGTATATGACATTACAGGGCAAACAAGCTATAATGGTAAGAAATTTTAGACCCCATTTGTCATCATATACAGAAAATTTGTACTTGTTGTCTTGTCAAAATAAAAGCGGATATCCATCTACCACCACTTCTTTGGCTTTATATGTGTTATATAATCAACCGAACCAATTACATACCCTTATTTTGTAAATTTTTTTACAATGTGACTCTGCCGTTATGTTGGCTGTTAGAAAATCTGTTAACTGATGACATGGCACAAATTGAATAAAATAAAATATTTTAAACACAAATTGAATAAAATATTAATAAACATTTAAAAAACAAACAAAAGCTTTTTATTTTTTCTCTCTCTGAACCTCTTTCTTCCTTATTTCCAATCAAACCCAACCCCCGGTCTCTTCCTTAACAACCATTCTCAGCCACACCCATCAGGGCACTTCCAGAAGTGAAACCCTTGCCATGGCAGGGGGGGGGGGGGGACGGGGCGTTAGGGCAAACACTATTAACGTGAATAGTGTCTGCCCTTGCAAAAAGTAAGTTGCACTTCCAGCAGTTGCCATGGCAAAGGGCAAGTACTATTCAATTTTTTGTTTTTTTTCACAAATTTGTTTACCTAAACAATTAATTTGGACAATATTTTCGGATGAGATTTTCTAATAAAATATTGGGATAAGATTTTCGGTTTCAAATTTCAGATAAATTTTTGTTTCAAATTTCAGATAAATTTCAAAACATCTTCCATGATGCTCCATGCTCCTCCGGTTTCTTGAGAAAAAGCCATAATATGATAGAGAAAAATTAAACTTGAAAGTGAATAATAATTGGAGGAGGAGAAGATATATGAGGATTTTTTGTTAAAAGTGAAGAGTAGGGATTGGTATTTATAGAAAAAGAAAAAAAATCATATATTTTTGGGTATTTTTTTCGAGTTTTTTTCATATTTTTTTACAGAAAAAATGTCCTGCCATTGGATTGAAAGACAAAAAAGAAATCCGACAGCCCAGAAGCCGCCACGTGGCACCAGCCCTCGGGCCAGCACATGGACTCCCCTTGTCTTCGGGCCTGCCCTGGCCTATGGCCCCCACATCCTGCCAGGGCCAACAACTGCTGCTGGAATCACGTTTTGGGCTCAGCGCCCCTCCCCCCCCCCCCCCCCCCCCCCCCCCCCCCAGCCCCGGGTCAGGATCTAGTGAGAACAACTATATAAGAACATTATATGAGAACACCATTGGATCTAATCTAACTGCTCCGCGAAAAACAATTGTAAGTGAAACAATTGTACTAGAATGAGGCCCTCACCTCAACTTGTTCTCTCTCTTACCTCCAAAACTTTTTCGCGAAATTTTTCTTTCCCTGGCGCCATTTTTTCCCGCATTGTCTCTTGTCCTACCCTTGAATTAAATGTAGATATTTTTGCCCCAAAATTATAGTAAATTACTGAAAGCAATCAGCTTTACCCATCCCAGTTACCCTTCCAGTGGACTTTTCGATCTCCATGAAGTACATCCCTCTTTTCTCATCTATCTTTCCATCTACACCCCATTTCCTTGCTTCCATTTCTATACAAAGCATCACTCCTCTCATCTTCAGAAATTTTTCCGCCATGGCTTCCTGGCCCTCATTGTCCAATCCCTCTAATCAGTAAGTTCCGCGAAACCCACAACATAGATTTTGCCTTTCAATTCATAGAAATTTATTCTCTTTATTAGTAATTGATATCAAATTGTGTACATGAATATGTTGGAAGAGAAGCTGCTATTAGAAAGAGAAGCACGGGCTCCCAATTTAAGTTCTTGGTTGCTCCTATATATGCCTATGTTCTTCCGCGCAGTAAGTTTTGCAATTTTCTCAACTTTTTTTTTTTTCACTTAATTGATTTTATCGATATTTCCCATCTGGGTCTTGTGCCCCTTCAACAATTTTGTATGTGGATATTTGATTTTGCAGGTCGACTCTCGCTGGGTAAGAACTCAGTTGTACGGTTACCGTTTGTTTACTTATGTGTTGGTGGGAGCATTTGCTCTTGGCTTTTATTTGGTATATCCTTTTTCTATGGTGCTATGCTGTTGAAAATTCACCATGCTAGAAGAAACGAAAAGTTTTGATCATTGCATATAGCTTGTGAACTGAGGTTTATAGTTGGTAATAATTAGTACCTTGCTTAGAAACTGGAACTAAAGTTGATAGATCTTAGTATTTTCTGCCACAAGTTTGGATCTTTAGGGATATGCTTTTGCAATGAGTGGCTATGGAATATGAAATGTTATAGGATGTGTGTGTAAATTACATGGGGCAATTTTTTGGATCGTTTTTTGTTCCTGGATCTTTTAGAGCGCCTATAAATGAGTGTAAAATTTGTACTATAATGACGGAGCAGAAGGAATTTCTTCCTCATTAAAGTAGCCAACTTTGTTCTTTATCTGTATATGTACAAAACAAAATTTAGGCATGGTCTTTGTCTATATTTTTCAATGCCACTTTTCTCTTTTGTATTTGGTTCTTTGTATGTATTTCTTTTTTCTTTCTTACTTTTGGTAATAGTGTGAGTAGTATGGTATGGGTATCATTTCTGTATCTTAATGTGTTGATAATAATGTGAGTTGGTACCCTTTGTGTACCTTAATGTGTTGATAATAGTTTGAGTGTGTATCGTTTCTGTATCTTAATGTGTTCACAATAGTGTTAGTATGTATCATTTATGTACTTTAATGTGTTGATAATAGTGTGAGTAGGTATCACTTATGTATCTTAATGTGTTATTAATAGTTTGAGTAGGTATCATTTGTGTACCTTAATGTGGTGATAATAGTGTAAGTTGGTATCATTTTTGTACCTTAATGCGTTGAGAATAATGTAAGTAGGTATCATTTCTGTATCGTAATGTATTGACAATAGTGTTAGTAGGTATCATTTCTGTATCTTAATGTGTTGACAATAATGTTAGTAGATATCATTTATGTATATTAATGTGTTGACAATAGTGTTAATAGATATTATTTATGTATCTTAATGTGTTGATGATAGTATCAATAGTATGGATATGGGTATTAGGTCTGTATCTTCATGTTTTCGTAATAGTTTCAGTATATCTTATGTAAACGGTGTATGTTGCAGGTATAAAATGGAATCTGGGTTTGAACTATGTTTCACAAAGGCGAGTACAGTCATGTAATCAAGTAATTTCTATGTATAAACGCCAGTATTAAAATTCATAATAAAATATGGGTCATAAACGATTCAAAGGATTCACTAGAGCTTCAACATCATATTTTTATAATTTTTAAAAATTATAAATTTTACAAATAATAGAGAAATGACACAAGTCAGAATTGCAATGTAGCATCATTACTTGTTTGCCACCAAAATATTTTTCGTAAACACTTCAAAAGGATTCACCAGAGCTTCAACATCACTTCATTTATTGTTCACTAAAGCTTAATAATATTATTTTTATTTTTTGACTAAGAAGTCTTCATTAGCACTTTTATGAATGCTTTAAGATGAACTCAAAAGGTGTAGAAAGTTTCACATTGAGTTTGTAGAATTTTTTGGTGTGTATTTTTCTGCTATTTAATGAAATACTATGGTTTTTGGTGTGTCATTAGTGCTTCTAACGAGCATCATTTTGCGTAGCGCCACATGTCATCAGAGTTTCAATTTATGTATGTTTATCTTTAAAAATTCACAAACAATTAATTAAAAAATCGAAAAAATCCATCCTTAATTTCTACAAATTCCATGCGACATTATCTTCGATTATGATGCACTACATGTTTGATTTTAAACAAATTCCAAATAATTAATTCAAGTTTGCTTCATTACTAACAATAACACTAAGTTAAGATCACTCTTCATCACTATAACTCTTCCCCCAATTATTACTTCAAATTTCCCAATGTTAAATTTTGATTTTCTTGCATCAGAGTCGAAGATAATGTTACAAGGAATTTTTAGAAACTTTCGGTGTATTTTTTTGATTTTTGTAATGAATTTTCTTCAATTTTTTAAGATAAACTCAAAAAAATGAAAAAATAATAATACATGGCGCTACGAGATACTGACACCCATTGAAAAAGCTGACGATGCACACATCGGGCACTGCCATGTGTCATTCTCTATTATTTATTACTATTTTTCAATATTTTGAATTCCAAAAATCATAATAAATTTGAAAAATTCACTAAAAAAGACTCCAGACTTCTTGTGACATTTCCAACATTTTTTGAGACTTAAAATATAATTTTGACAAAGGGAAAAATTCAAATAATTTCACAAAGTCAAGTTTGCTTCCATACTAACAATGACACTAAGTTAAAGATCACTAGTCATTATAACTGTAACTCTTCCTCCAACTATTACTTCGAATTTAACAAATTCAAGTTCTTATTTTCACGCATTAGAGTTGAAGATCATATCGCAAGGAATTCGTAGAATTTTTTGGTGTATTTTTCTGATTTTTTAATGATTTTTTGTGAATTTTTTAAGATAAACTCACAAAAATGAAACATTAATGACACATGGCGCTACGAGATACTGACACCCGTTGGAAAAGCTGAGGACCCAGCCATCAAACACTGCCATGTGTCATTCTCTTCCATTTATTACTATTTTACAATGTTTTGACTTTCAAAAATCATAATTAATTCGTAAAAAATTTGAAAAATTCACCGAAAAATGCCACAAACTCCTTGCGACATTTTCTTCATCTTTTCAGTTGTAAAATATAAATTTGAAACATAAATAATTTAAATAATTTCTCGAACATAAGTTTTTTCATATACTACCTATAACACTAAGTTGAAGATCATTACTCTTCCTCACTATAACTCTTCTTCCAATTATTACTTCAAATTTCCCAAAGTCAAATTTTGATTTTCACACATTAGAGTCGAAGATAATGTTGCAAGGAATTCATAGAAATTTTTGGTGTATTTTTCTGATTTTTTAATGATTTTTCTTGAATTTTTTAAGATAAACTCACAAAAATGAAACATGGATGACACATGGAGCTATGAGATACTGACACCCGCTGGAAAAGCTGACGACGCACCCATCAGTCGCTGCCATGTGTCATTATCTTCCATTTATTTCTATTTTTCAATATTTTGACTTCCAAAAATCATAATATATTCATAATAAATCTGAAAAATTCACCAAAAAAAAAACCCCAGACTCCTTGCGACATTTCCAACATCTTTTGAGATTTAAAATATAATTTTGACAAAGAGAAAAATTCAAATAATTTTACAACGTTAAGTTTGCTTCCATACTAACAATAACAATAAGTTAAAGATCACTAGTCTTCATAACTATAACTCTTCCTCCAATTATTACTTCAAATTTCCCAAAGTCAATTTTTTATTTTCACACATTAGAGTCGAAGATAATGTCGCAAGGAATTCGTAGAAATTTTCGGTGTATTTTTCTGATTTTTTTTAATGATTTTTCGTGAATTTTTAAAGATAAACTCACAAAAATGAAACATGGATAACACATGGAGTTATGAGATACTGACACCTGCTGGAAAAGCTGACGACGCACCCATCAGCCGCTGCCATGTGTCATTATCTTCCATTTATTTCTATGTTTCAATATTTTGACTTCCAAAAATCATAATATATTCATAATAAATCTAAAAAATTCACCAAAAAATACCCCGTACTCCTTGCATCATTTCCAACATCTTTTGAGACTTAAAATATAATTTTGACAAAGAGAAAAATTCAAATAATTCTACAAAGTTAAGTTTGCTTCAATACTAACAATAACACTAAGTTAAAGATCATTAGTATTCATAACTAACTCTTCCTCCAATTATTACTTCAAATTTCCCAAAGTCAAATTTTTTTTTTCACACATTAGATTTGAAGATAATGTCGCAAGGAATTCGTAGAAATTTTCGGTGTATTTTTCTAATTTTTTTAATGATTTTTCGTGAATTTTTTAAGATAAACTCACAAAAATGAAACATTAATGACACATGGCGTTACAAGATATTGACACCCGTTGGAAAAGCTGGGGACCCAGCCACCAGACACTGCCATGTGTCATTCTCTTCAATTTATTACTATTTTACAATGTTTTGACTTCCAAAAATCATAATTAATTAGTAAAAAAATCTGAAAAATTCACTGAAAAATGCAACAAACTCCTTGTGACATTTTCATCATCTTTTCAGTTGTAAAATACAAATTGGACACATAAAAAATTTAAATAATTTCTTAAACTCAAGTTTTTTCATATACTACCTATACCACTTAGTTGAAGATAATTACTCTTCCTCCAATTATTACTGCAAATTTTTAGAGTTTCACATATTATAGTTGAAGATCATGTCACAAGGAGTTTTTAGAAAATTTTGGTTCTTTTTTTCTGATTTTTAATTAATTTTTGTGATTTTTGAAAGTCAAATAAACAAAAATGAAACTTTAATGACACATGGCGCTACGGGATAGTGACATCCGTTAGAAACTCTAACGATGCAGTCATCAAATGCTGCCACGTGTCATTCTCTTCCATTTTTTTTTTAATTTTCAAATTCTTTAACTTCCAAAAATCACAAAAAATTAATAAAACTTAGAAAAATACACCAAATATTTTAACAAACTCCTTGCAACATTATGTTCGACTATAATGCGTAAAAATTAAAATTTGACTTTGGAAAATTTGTATTATTAATTGGAGGAAGAGTTGTAGTGAGGAAGAGTAAAGATCTTCAACTTAATGTTACAGTTATTGTAGCAACAAACTTGAGTTTGAGAAACTATTTGAAGTTTTTTATAGGTCAATTATATTTTAAAGCTTAAAAGATGAAGAAAAACTTCACATGGTAGCGTCTGATGGCCGGGTCCTTAGCTTTTCCAACAGATGTCAATATCTCATAGCGCCATGTGTCATTAATGTTTCATTTTTGTGAGTTTATGTTAAAAAATTCCAGAAAAATTATTTTAAAAATCAGAAAAATACACCGCAAATTTTTACGAATTCCTTGCTAAATTATCCTCGATTCTAATGTGTGAAAATCAAAATTTGACGTTCAGAAATTTAAAGTAATAATTGGAGGAAGAGTTGAAGTAATGAACACTAATGATTTTCAACTTAGTGTTCTTGTTAGTTTGGAAGCAAACTTGATTTTGTGAAATTATTTGAATTTTTCCCTTAGTCAAAATTATATTTTAAGTCTGAAAAGATGTTGGAAATGTCACAAGGAGTCCAGAGTCTTTTTTAGTGAATTTTTCAAATTTATTATGATTTTTGGAAATCAAAATATTGAAAAATAGTAATAAATAATAGAGAATGACACATGGCAATGCCCGATGGGTGCATCGTCAGCTTTTTCGATGGGTGTCTGTATCTCGTAGCGCCATGTGTTATTATTTTTTCATTTTTTGTGAGTTTATCTTAAAAAATTGAAGAAAATTCATTACAAAAATCAGAAAAATACACCGAAAAGTTTCTAAAAATTCCTTGTAACATTGTCTTCGACTTTGGTGCAAGAAAATCAAAATTTAACATTGGGAAATTTGAAGTAATAATTGGGGGAGAGTTATAGTGATGAAGAGTGATCTTAACTTAGTGTTATTGTTAATAATGAAGCAAACTTGAATTAATTGTTTGGAATTTGTTTAAAATCTAACATTTAGCGCATCATAATCGAAGATAATGTCGCATGGAATTTGTAGAAATTAAGGATGGATTTTTTCGATTTTATAATTAATTGTTTGTGAATTTTTAAAGATAAACACACACAAAATGAAACTCTGATGACACGTGGCGCTACGCAAAATGATGCTCGTTAGAAGCATTGATGACGCACTCTTCCAAAAACCATAGTATTTCATTAAATAGCTTAAAAATACACCCCGAAAAATTCTACAAACTCAATGTGAAACTTTCCACGTCTTTTGAGTTCATCTTAAAACATTCATAAAAGTGCTAATGAAGACTTCTTAGTCAAAAAATAAAAATAATATTATGAAGCTTTAGTGAATAATAAATGAAGATATGTGGAAGCTCTAGTGAATCCTTTTTAAGTGTTTACGAAAGATATTTTGGTGGCAAACAAGTAATGATGCAGCATTGCAATTTTGACATGTGTCATTTCTCTATTATTTTTAAAATTTATAGTTTTTAAAAATTATAAAAATATGATGTTGAAGCTCTAGTGAATCCTTTGAATCGTTTACGACCCATATTTTATTGTGAATTTTAATACTGGTGTTTATCCATAGAAATTGCTTGATTACAGGACTGCACTCGCCTATGTGAAACATAGTTCAAATCCAGATTCCATTTTATCCCTGCAACATACAAAGTTTACATAAGATATACTGAAACTATTACGAAAACATGAAGATATAGCCCTGATACCCATATCCATACTACTCACACTATCATCAACACATTAAGATACAGAAATGATATATACTAACACTATTGTCAACACATTAAGATACATAAATGATATCTACTAACATTATTGTCAACACATTAAGATACAAATGATACCTACTAACGCTATTGTCAATACATTAAGATACAGAAATGATGCCAAATTTGAGGGGAAAAACAAGTTGCATAGAGAAGGTAGTAGAATATTAGAGAGCCAAATAGTAGACAAAAATCCACAATCATGGGGTTATTATAACTTTGAACTCTAGAAACTGCCCTTTTATTTTCATTATCAAACAAAAATAAAAAGGTGTCAAATTTTCTTTTATATGTTTTCCTATCGTCACAACAATCTCAATCTGTCACAAACCTCAACACCAGCAACTACCACCTATAATTAGTCAAACCATGGACCGCATTTTCGACTGAGGAGAACAACCACATCTTTTAAAAGGCTGAAGGTACTACTTGATTATTTATAAACAGATAACCAATGAGTCTTATCTCCATGTTCTGCACTTATTATCACATAAAATATGATATCCTTATGTTTATTCCTCATCAAGTGGCTCTGCACATGGTCTTTTACTATTCTGTATAGCTTTATAGCTGTGTTTACATTTTAGATTAATACAACAACCAACAAATCAAAATGATGTATTAATCCCAACTTTAACCGTACATATCATGTATTAATCCTTGTACAAATAGGACTCCTTTAGCTCAATTTTTTAATTTGCCCTTACACTCTGTATGAGCAACAAGGAGTTGTAAAAGGACTCTACTTCTGCATTTGAGTTTATTCCACTAGGATGAGTGTAAAGCCCTCATTTATGCTTACAAATCAATCCCAAAGTGGCAGTCTTTAAACTAGATTATAAAGAAGAATCAAAGAAAAACTCATTTAAGCCAATACCAAATTGAATTCATATACAGAGCAATTTTACATATAACCCATCAAACTATAAATTAGAGAAATGTACCTCGTCGTTCCCATTTGGTTGCTTATGAAACCAATTCATGTTCAGCACCTAAACGGACCCAACAAGCAAAATCAAACATGAAATCGAACTGGGTATTCTAATTCAAACTTTTTAAATCCTAGATCTACCAAAGAAAAGAGAAAGGACTTGGACTTGGGAAGTGGGAGTGGGGTGGTTGAGATTATCAGAGATAGAGGCCATGGCACGCTTGAGGGCTAAAATTATGACTGCGAAGGTTAGCAAAGCATTGGCTCTGTACCCATATTTTCAAGTGGGGCTGGAGGAGAGGAACTTGTAGTTGATTAAGTTGTCGTGATGTGAGGAAGGAGGTGAGTATAATTGACCTATAAAAAATAAAATATACTTACCATGACTCAAATAAAAAACTGGAGGCCTTACCACTCAAATAAAAAATATAAAAAATTCCAAGACTTGAGAAAGATCAATACAAACCAGAAGGGATGGAGAATGAGTGGGAAGAGGCTTGAATCTACGAAGCCATAAATATAAAAATATAAAATATAAAATTAGCCATGTCTTCTACATAAAACCCCTCAAACTACACCTACAACACCAAATTGTTCAAATACCCGCACACCCAATACCCCTTTCCCAAAAAGGAAAGCGATATATCCAGATTCGTAGCCACTTATGACAGTTTTCATGTCAGAAAAATTTCTGAAGGGGAGAAGAGTAATGCTTTGTTAGAAATGGAAGCAAGGAAATGGGCAGTAGATTGAAAGATAGATGAGAAGAGAGGGATGTAGTTCATGGAGATTGAAAAGTCCACTGGAAGAGTAAGGTGGGAATTGACGTGAAGAAGGTGATGGGAATGAGGATGATGAAGGGGTGAGAATCTGGGAGTTTTTGGTTTGTAAGATTTTGAGGTGGAAATTTCAAGAAAGAATTGATAGAAGGAATAAAGATACAGACATGTGGGAGAAGGGGAAATATAAGGGGTTTGATATTTCCCCCATTTCTACTGAAGATTTTAGGGTTTCTTTGGTAAAAGAGTAGGAAGGAAGGAAAAAAGGCGCGATTAGAAAAGGCACCGTAGGACATGTGGCCTAAGGGGTAAGTGCAGCGTACCCATTTCTACGTTAAGCTTGCTTTTTCTCTTTAGCCGTTCAGATGACTTTGGATAGCTGAGATTGATCCTCATATAGTGTTCTCATTTTAGTGTTCTCACCTGATCCGAGTTGCCCCAGCCCTTGCCTTCAGGCACTGCTGGAAGTGCCCTCATCACAGCATAAAAAAACATATATATGGAGCAGCAATTGTGGGCTTGGAGCGACGCCGCACCACCCACCTCTTCTCCTTCTCTATTATGTCTCTCATTCTTCCCTCACCCCCAAGACCCATCCCCGATTCCACAACCTCGCCACAATCTATCTCGCGCTCATGTTCTCATGTTTCTCCCCGATGCCCTCCACCACCCCAGCCAGATCCCATCCACCCTCTTTCTCTTTTTCTCTAATTGGATACAACTTTAGGCACAAAGAGAAAATTCATGTACTGGATTGAATTCATTCTCTGTTTTCAATTTTTTTGTTCAATTTTTTGTTTTTGAATTTGCAGACATAGGAGTAGATAATTTGTTTTTTGAAATAGGGGCGAGTTCGAGTTGATGGCGTGCCAGTAAAGAGGTGGTGAATTCGATTTGTGAGTGTTGGGTTGTCGATGATGAAGTTCGGAGGATGGGGATGAGAGAGGCCATATCTAGCCTTTGTAGTTTGAGCATTGTTTGCATTTCTGGGTGGGTTGCAGGTGGTAGGTTTAGGGTTTGTGGGTGGAAAACAGAATGGGGAAGGAGGGGGGAGGGGTTTGTCAGGGTTGGGGTTCTGTTGGGGTGGAATTTGGGGTGGGGGGGGTTAGGTGTAGTTGTATTTTTGGGTGTCTTGCTATTTTTTTTTTGTCATGGGGAAATGCGGGGAATCGGTGGGGGAGAGGGAGAGCGGAGGGGAGAGAAAGAGAGAGAGTGAGCGTTGTTGTTGTTGTTTTTTAAAAATAAATAAATAAATAAATAAATTTAAATGTGGGACCCTTTTTTCAGTGAAATATTGAGGATATTACCCTTTTTTTTTCGAGTCACAGATATTTCGGAATGTATTCATACACATATTGTATAAATATCAATAATATTGGAAAATATCGATGTTGATAATTTCCCTCACACTTCAGCAATATTTTGTCAAACTATCGCTATAAATCGAAAATATCAAAAATGTCGATGTAATGGAAAAAAGGAAAAAAAAAAGGAAACACAAAGCACACACGCAAAGGGGATTCAAACCCCTACCATTTCACTCCAACGCCTTAACCACCATGTGACTTATGTTTTTGTGATAATATGTTAAAATATGTATATTTATATTGTTTTGTTTTCAACTGTTTTTGCAAAAATCATATTTTCACATGAGAATGTGAGATTTGACCTTTCCTTTTGAGATGGAATCGAGCGTCTCATGTAAAGAATCTATGACCCAATCTTCAAATGATTTTGCTTATAAACAACGTCAACCAATCTCGGATTCATATGGGTGGCATGTTAACAATTACATGCAAAACTATTTTGGGGATTTATCATTTGATTACTACTTTTAGAGATGATGAAGATAGTGAAAATTTTGAACCTCATAGAAACTCTATGTGATACTAAGTCACTCATGTATCTTATTATACAATGTATAAAGTTAAAATATTGTAGTAAATCATTATATATAAATATGATTATGGTGTGTTTAATCTTCTTTCATTAATTATCACATATTTTCTACACTCATAGTGTTTGTCAGCTCGCTGTATAATCACTTAAATCAGTTAAACCCATCATGCAATGCATTTTCTTCCAATTTTTTGTGATAAACTAATAGATAATTGACTAAATAAACATCCTCCAAAGTTTCAATAAAAATTTCCAAGTTTTTCTTATAATTTATGTGGTTTTTATTTAATTTTTATTGATATCAATAATATCTCGATATTTTCATAGAAATTTCCTTATTTTTGGACTACCGATATTTTTGATACCATTGATATTTTAGACCTTGCACGTAGGCAACTAACAGAGAGATCTGACGGAAACCCTAACGGCGAAATCATATTGTAACAAATTTAAAAGATCAGGGTATGTGATTGCAAAAATTGAGAAGACAGAAGCTAACATGTCTTAATGGTGTAATCACATGTACTAAACTGTAATTAACCATATTTAAAAAGTATTAATAACATATTTTAAAGGAAATGATAATATAAGATAGTCATAATGCTAACAACTGCCCAACAAAAAATAAATAAAAAAGTTAAAAACTGGTTTGGTTACCCTCTACAATATCATATCATAATCATGTTAATTTTCTACATTTTAATCTATTATAAGTGAATCTAATCGTGAGAGCTCTTTTCATAAAGTCCATATAGAAAGATCACCAAATTAATGCTAGTTAGTAGTTGGTAGTTGGTACGTAGTTATTCAGAGAATCCTCCTTCAAACTGTTTTTAAATTGAAAAGGCTTGGTTCGTTAAAAACTAAGAAAGAGTTCCTCCTCAAAACAAATAGAATTTTAACACGTGTAAATTTATTAGTTTACTATATAAAGTTGTAACATTTACAAACCAACAAACTTCCTTAACGAAAGTACTAAGCCTTTACTCTCATTTGACCATTAGCAATGACTCTTGGAGATAAACTAAATACAAAGCCTCATATTGTGGTAAGATTGTTAACTTGTGTAATATGGGTCATTAGATTTAATGGATTTTCCTTCTTTCGATTAACTTTTCCTCCCTAAAAAGTTATTTTAGCTAGTCTTTTTGAAATGGCCACTTATCAATGGAGTCTATCCCAGATAAAAAGGGTTTTAACTTGCAAATTAGTAGTCTCATATTTGAACCCCTGTGACACTTTTAAATGTGTGTATATGAGAAAATCCCTCTCTTTCTTCCTAACTTTAGCGAAGGAAAAAAGAAGTGGCCACTTCAGCTAACCCTTATTTTAACTTGTCATGAACTTTTTTAAAAATGACAAAACAAAAATATTGGAGAACTTCTCTCCTCTAAAATATTGGCAGCAGAATTTGTAAGTTAACAAAGTATTTGATTGAAAAATAAGGTAAGTGGAGATGCGGGGTATCGAACCCCGTACCTCTCGCATGCAAAGCGAGCGCTCTACCATGTGAGCTACATCCCCTTGTGATTTTTATGCGACATTTGGCAAATTTATCGAAACACTTTGTTTTTTGGGCATATAAAAAGCCCTACTGAGTTTCTGAGCCGAAGCGAGTGAAAAATTCTCCGCTTCTCTTTTTTTTTTCCCGCCATGGAAGCCATGGAAATCGATTCGGAGAAGAACCTCCAGAGAAAGCATTCCACCTATAACTTGCTGGTCCGTATTCTCTCTCTCTCTCTCTCTCTCTCTCTCTCTCTCTCTCTCTCTCTCTCTCTCTCCTTGAAGATTTACTTCACCTCACTTCTTCTCGCATCGCCTTGTTTGGTTGCCGAGAAACAAACGAGAAAAGAACGGAAAGTAGAAACTTTGTGCTCAATCCGGAAATTTATATCTTGTTCTAGGATTTCTCAGCAACCTTTACTCAATTAACAGCCACAACTGACAGTTTTAGAGCAATTGTCCTGTTTTACTATTTCTTTTTTCAATTTTTTTTGTTTAGTTATTTATTTATTTATTTCTTATTTCTGTTTATTTTAGGACGAGAGGTTTGAGATTCAGAAAGAGATGTACAGGGGTCAGCAGTACAGCCAAATATACTTTGCACGTCTCCATTTGATGAGGACCCTCCTCTATTCCCTTGTCCCTAATTGGAAACCCCATTTACCAGGTTCTCAATTGTTGTAATTGTTTCAGCATTTGTTCAATTTTAGTTTTCGGGTTTCCTGCTACATGTTGTTCTGCACTGTTAGTATCCGGAAAAAGAAAAAAAAAGGAAATGTGGGTTCTAGTTGATGGCTTATAGGTTTGTCTTTCAATTGGCTACCTGTAGAAGAAAATTGGCTTCCCATAATTCGTTAAAATTTCCGGTTTTGCTCTGATTATCTTATTGTTGTCTTTATTTTATATTTTTTTTATGCAATCCAAAATTTCTCAGTGTTAAAATTAGGGGTGGGATGTGCAGAAAGTTAGAACTTTTAGGGAGCTGTTATGGACACTCCAAAACAGTCATCTGTACTCCACCCTATAAAAATGATATTTAAAAAGTTAAATTTTAAGGGGGAACTGCAGACTGACTATTTTGGAGTGGCAATGACAGCTCCCCTTTAGTATTTTGGTTATTGATTTACATGAGGGTCAACTTTTAGTACATTCCATTGGGTTAGAATCAAGGCAGTATATTTTTGGCTACTTTTTAGGATTTTCGTTTTCATTCAGGTTTATGTTAATGCTCTTTGTTTCAGTGAAACATTTATGTTAATTTTGAAGTATCAGTGATTTGGGTTTCTGGTAAAATGGTAATCTGATATAATAGGCGTTCCGTATGGTGTTGTAGTTTGCACAGTTTTGGGATTGGAAAAGGACAAGGAATGCATTGTTGTTGGAACCCTGTACAAGCACATGAAACTCAAACCTTGTATTCTTGATGAGTACTCTAAGACGGTAGTGTACATGTGCAGTGTTGGTCATTAAGTTATGGAGTGTTTTTTTAATTCTTCTAACAATATTGCAATTTTTACAGAGATCTACGACACCACTTGTCAAGCCTCATAATTTTGTGCACCCGGATGACCATCTGGTTTTGGAAGATGAAAGTGGAAGAGTAAAGCTTGCTGGGATGCTTTCACCTTCTGTATATGTAACAGGTCTGTGTCAAACAAAAATACTACAATAAAGAAAGAAAAATGCTCTATATATAAAATTTTTTTTCTTCTTTTGGTGGGATTTTGGTGTCTTTTGGGCTGCTGTGAGGCAATAAAGTGCTTGTGGCTTTTAGTCCCATATGCTATTCGGAAACTCTAATCCGCTTTGTCTTGATTCAGTGTACATGAAGCTTAATCTGTTGGGTGTATTTTACTTGCTTTCCTTTGATTGCATAATTATGACATTTGAATTGTTCATTTTGATAGGGAATAGTCCAAATTTTTTAACATTATAATATGAAATTAATATTGAAGCATGCTTATTTTACATTAACATGGTGATAGGGAGTATTGTTGGTTTGCACGGAAAGGAGACTGATGCTGGTGACTTCTTAGTCCTAGATGTTCTTGAAGCTGGCTTACCACCCCAGATAGAGCTGCCACTTAAATCAAGTATAATCTGATTTACCTGGCTCTCTTTTATTTTGCAATTTTTCTTCTTTTCTGCAAAGTTTGTGCTTGGCTACTTGTTTCTTTAAACCTTCATCTTATATTGGTGAGAGATGATTAGAGAGAAGCTAAACAGAAAAAGGTCGAATTTATGCAGAAATATGTTAGACAACATTGGCTATAAAGATAATATGTCTAGAGAGGAGCTAAATTCACAGGAAATATAACTTGAAACCTTTGAGTCTAAATTGGAAAGTCTTTGCTTTTAGTCCCTTTTGAACCTTCTTGAGGTTTTCTCAGTTTCTATAAAATTACAATGTTATGCTCATAAAGAAACTAAAAGAAAAACAGAAGTCGCTATTTGTTGTTCGATCCTCATATACTTTGGTTTTTAAGTTTTAGTAATTGTCTTGTATTTAGTTTCTCATTTCCTCTGGTATTTATGTTCTAGCATCTTTCACTATTACCTTTACCTCAATTTTCTTTTTTCACTAATTTTAATTTGTCTGCATGCAGGAGAAGACAAGTATGTTGTCTTTGTGTCTGGACTTCGTGTTGGAAGCAGCTCTTCAAACCCTCTTCAGTTTCAGCTTCTTGTTGATCATATTACAGGACATTTAGGAGATGAAAAGGTTCAGGCCATCGTTTCCTTCAAGATCATGTGCTGTTCATTATATTTTAAACTGTCTTAACATACTAACTTTGTACAACGTTGAACAGGAGCAAGGTATTGCAGCACAAATAGTTCATGTTGTTATTGCTGGAAATTCTATTGAAGTTCCTCGTGGACTTCTTAATGGACAGGTAACACATTTATACGTCCCTGATAATAAGGCAGAATATAATTATTTAATGATTACTTATAAATTGTAGGTGCAGAGGTGGCAATGTGATTAATATAGTTTTGATTTTTTTTCTTTTAATCTTTGTTGAAATAATAAAATGGGAAGCTTGGAAAAGTTGAAGTTTAGTTTCTTGAATTTCCAAGCAAAATGTAGTAGTTTTCTTTCTAATAGTCATTTTGTTGATTGTTTGTAGAATTTAGCGTCAAAGGATCAATCAAGGCTGTCTGAGCCAATTAAGGAGCTGGATATTTTGTTGACTCAGGTTCTTTTTATCAGTTTGATTTGTCAATACCGTGCCTATGTTCCTATCATGAATCACACTCCTTAATTTAATCTACTTATGCTAGATTGCTGCAGGTTTGCCTTTGGATATCATGCCAGGTCTTGATGACCCTGCTAATTTTGCCTTGCCGCAGCAGGTTTGATCTATGTCCTTGAAAGTATATACGCAGCAATTTTTCCTTGCTGCAGAAGGTTTGTTTGTAGCTAATATTCCTTTCCTTTCAGCCTTTGAACCGATGCCTTTTCCCTGGGTCATCAGCTTATAACACGTTTAGATCTTGTACTAATCCCCATTGCTTTGATCTTGATGATATCAGGTAAAATTGTAAATCTAATTTGACTTTTGGCATTGTTGATCAACAATTTTGTTTTGGTATTATTTATTAGGTACTTATTTTGACGTACTGGTAACGTGGTTTTCAGATTTCTCGGAACATCGGGTCAAAATATAGATGATCTTGAAAAGTATTCCGAAGCAAAGGATAAACTTGAATTTGTTGAAAGGACATTGAGGTGGAGACATCTGGCACCAACAGCACCTAATACTCTTGGTATGAAATTATACCTTTTGCTTGTGTAGTTTTGTTGGTCATCCGAGTCAATTTGTCTTGTTAAAGTGGTTTTTTGGTTTGGATATTTTCAGCTAGGCTGAGTTCCTCTCTAATTTGAGATAAAAATTAATATTCTTGTTATCTTTCAGGGTGTTATCCTTTCACAGACAGGGATCCTTTCCTGATTGAGAGTTGCCCTCATGTTTACTTCATTGGTAATCAGGATAAATATGATAGCCGCTTAGTAAAGGGTATATCTTGTAACTCTAGTATTTTTGTTTTTTGGGTCAACTGTAACTCTAGTAATCATATTATATAATAATACTTTTCATGCCAAATTCCGAAAGGGCGCTAAAGTGAGCTTATTAGTGGCACGCTTTCGAATAATTAAGTTTTTTCTATCAGTTGAGTAGTATACAAACTTCCGATTGCAGGATCTGAAGGGCAGATGGTGAGACTCATTTGCATTCCTAAATTCTGTGAGACAGGAGTTGCTGTTGTGGTAAGTTGTTCTATATTCGAGGCACGTTGAAAAGTTCTTGAGGAATAAGTTCTGGTGTCAGTATTGATGTTAGACATGTTTGTCATGTCTTGTCTATAATGACACCTTGATCCCTTAAATGTTCTGTTTCCCAATTTTGCAGCTAAACTTGGGAACTCTTGAATGCCATACGCTCAGTTTTGGGACTCACTTCAGCTCATAACAACACGGTATGAGGTTTATCAATTAGAGCTCTGAATTCGTCGTAATCTGCTGCCCTCCAGTCAATAAAAATTCTGAAAGAACGCATCATTATAATGCTCTGTGGCATGCTTCATCTTTTGAAATACACATGTTATTTGCGTTTCAGTTGAAAATATCACATATGATTATCAATGAGAAAATATTTAGAAGTAATCTCATAGGAGCATGGATGACTTAAAACTCGGTTCAATGGATTTTTTAACTAGTCCTACTTGAATAAAAATCAGAATCACTTTTTGAGTTTCAACCAATAACTAGTCAGTATCATTGTTACATGTCAAAAATTTAAGAGGGGCAAAGGGATCTGACTTGCATCAGCTCCCAATGCTATTGTTGGAAGTGCCTATTATTTTCCTTCATTTGACAAGTTGACTTTGATTTATCTTACATAAATATATAAAAATGCATGTCTGGAAGCCAACATTCAGCAGCTTCTTACTGAAATTTTCTCAATTAAAATTGGAAATTTGTAATTTCAGGCTCCCAAAATGTTATAAAGGATTTACAATAGTTTTTGGCTATCAATACATCCTCTAACAGCAGTTGTGGAGATCCCTTGAAGAGAAAGCCCAATGGGATGAATCTGTGGAGCCAAAAGCTGCCACTTAGTTTTATTTTTAATTTTCAACATTTGCTTATAAAGTATCCTATATTTATAAAATTGGCTTTTGGTGTAATTTTTGTTGTATTTATTTTCAAGTAGGCATTCTGGTGATTGAAGATGTTAATGAAGTCTCAAACATTAGTAGATTTTATCAACTGATACAATTTTTTATGGCTTCCAAGTTTCACCATTGTCATGCCATTGTGCCAATTGGTAATAAAAAATATCTGGACAGGCTTTGCCCCTGATGGAGCTGGAGCTCATCTAAGAATTAATCAGAGCACCCAACAGTCAAAAAATTTCTTGTTATGCCTCGGGGTTGGGTGTGCTAATTAGGGATGGAATCGGTCCGGTTACCGACAATTTTTCATGGAACCGTAAACCAACTGACCGTAAACAAGACCATAACCGATCAAAATTTTTGGGTGCATTTAGAACTTAGAAGCCTGACCTTTAAACGTTGTGGGCCTTGTGGCCTAAATGCATCCAAACCCAAACCCATATATTACCGTTGTTAGGTCCAAAACCCGAACCAGATCCAACTTTGACACCATCATCATCTGCAGAACTTGTCAGCGTGAACGTGGGAGGCGCGCATGTAAAATGGCAAATTGGAATTTTGGTACGCTAACTAAATAATGTCTTCACAAAATCACGTGCCCAATAATACATTGCATTACCTTGCACCAGACAGTTTTGTCTATTATTCTCTCCCTAACGGCTATATTTTCCAAGTCCCCATTTTTCAAATCATTCACTAACCCCAACGGTCCATTTCCCACACATACATTAAGCTCCAAATTCACCAACCCAACAACATACACAAAAAATCAATCCACATTGCAATTTACATTCTCTCTCTCTCATATTCTTAAATCACAAATTTACAATGGACCCTCTTCCTACTCCAACTCCAACTCCAACTCCAACTCCAGCTCCTGCTGCTACCTCAGCTAGTGTTCAACATGTAAACAAGAAGTCCTCCGATGAGCTGCTAAGAAAGTTTGCTGATTCAGGGGATGAGGCTGAGGAGGCCCCGGAAAAGCAACAAGTGATTCGGGTGTCGAAACGCCGGAAAAAGAGAAACCGGGCAAGTGGTGAAGGGGAGCAATGTGAGAGCCCATCAAATGGCAAGAGCAGCTTAGTGGAGAGGAGGTCTCTGCTCCCTGCTGCTGGGACTAAGAACAAGGCATTGCTTAGGCAACTTGGGGTTCATGGCAGGGCATCACAACTCAGGGCCAGGGATATCAGGAACAAGTCTCTCTTTGGTGCCATTCACAAGGTTGGATTTTTATTTTATTACATCCCATGTTTTGATCAAATCTTCGAGTTAATTATCTGTTTTAGTTGCCAATTTCCCAAGAACTAAGGTGAAAAATAAAATCCAGCTAATTTAAATGGGTGTGTTAAACTGTGTTTAAATCAGTAAATGTACATGTAATTATTACCCAGATAAGAAAAAACCTCTAGGCTTGAAGTTTAGTGTAGCAATCAATGGGAATTTCGTGAATGGGGTTACAAAAGTAAGTCACTGATTGTTGTTCGTACTTTCTTTTAAAAACAAAATCCCTCAAAGCCATTGTTAATTCACCATCTCCCAAAGCCAATAAAAGAAAACTTACTTACACGGTACACCACAAGGAATGTCAATGTGGCAACGTCCCAAGCCAAATCAACTTTCTAAGGTGGCCATGCGTGATTGGATTGGAATACCGTCACAACAGCACATTGTTGCACAGAATTTCTTCTCCAATAATAGCTTCGCTGAGAAACTAGTTTTACCAATTTTTTCTACATAATCGGCTTCAGACTCAGTTTCCATTTGACTCTCTTATTAGCTAGCTTTCCACTTAAACCACTTAATGTTAGCTATCATGTCTTAACTTTGTGTGTGACCTGTGATATTATGGTGTTACATTCCAAAGCCTTGCTACATGATTTGCAGAAGGGTTCCTTGCTGCTAGGTGCTTTATTACAACAAAATTTAACCTCTTAGGAAATTAAGGGAAATTGGAACCATATTGATCAACAACTTTGTGGCTACCAATGTATTTGTACCCATAATTATCTGTTTAATTGGGTGCTCAAGCAGTTCTAGCACTTGGTAAAAAACTAACACCAACTATAAGAAAATCGTGCAAATAGCTTGTAGCACAAGCACATTTACCCTTATATCCGAGAGGTTCTAAGTTTAGTTTCCTCCTTTCTTTATGATCGCTTCTATATAATCAAAACGAAGAGAAATATATAGACTCCGCCCCCCAACCCTATCATCTGTTAGCCTATTCCCATCCATAGGCTAGCTTAGTGTACTCACCAAACTCTGCCCCTCTCACTATTCTAACTGCAGCAACTCTTTGTTGCAGCATTTTTCTGCTGGTAAAGCTGTCACTAGCTTTGGTCCAATTTGCCGGCTAACCTATGCCCATCTCCATTTTTATTACGGGGGGGCAGGGAAAAATAATTAAGAAAGAAGAGATACGAAGAAGAAACATAAAAAGATGTCTTCTTCTTTGATAAAGGAATTGTAAATGTTTATATTATATTACAAGTGGGAAGCAAAAGTCAACTTATATTGATGTCACTGATTTCTAACATTTCAACCCCCCAACCCTTTTTCTTCTGTTGTAATCTATTGTGCAGACATGGAGAAGGACCATAGAAGGGGCTTCAAAGGTTTTCATGGAGAAGCATTACAATAGGCATAAGCGTTTGATAAGTGACATTGCCTAGCTCACAGACAGTCTATTAAATTCTAGAAATTTCTAGTTGGAAGGTCTCAGTCAGCCTTGTGTAAATCTTGCATCCAATTTATATTTCTCATTAATCTTTAATATTGTTTATTTTTTCACGATGAATAAATTAAGTACCATTTTAGTTCTTTAACTCAAAAAATCTAAAAAAATATTCAATATTATCTTGATAGATTGTTTCATCAACATAAGATGCTTCAATTGTTAGACTGTTAGTTTGAACTAACGAGCTGATCGACTTTTGCAAGAATCCATTAATCTCTTAACATAAATCTAATAAAAGAATATCATTTCTCAAGATTTTGACAGATTGTTCAACAACATAAACTGCTTCAATTGTTAAATTGTTAATTTAAACTATCGATCAAATAGAATTTTGCAAGAATCCGATAATCTCTCAACATAAATCTAACAAAAGAACATCATTTCTCAAGATTTTGGAGACTACCCTAAATTCCCAAGCTCTTATCCTATCTTATGGCACATTACATTTCATAGAGAGTTTACTTTAGAGTGGAGCTTCCAACCCACCCATTTTGTTGGCCAAATAAAAGAGCAGCACTTGTACATGTGACAGTGACCACAACAACACAAACCCATCTGATGGGATTTATGGGGTCAAATGTGATCCCATCTGTGGCAACAACATCTTTAATTGCAACTGTACATCCCATGAATGCCTCTTTATGGATTAGCTTAGCTTAGATTTTAACACCCCAAAAAAAAAAACCCACTTTCACATGCCTCATGTGTTTTGCCCTACCAATACCATCTTCCCTTTATTTATTTTCTTTCTTGGAAAACAACATGCCCTCTACCCTCCTCTACCTCTGCCTCTGCCTCTGCATTTCCTCCATTCATCCGAAGGATAAAAGTTGGTTTCTGATAAGCTTACATGGTTACACCTACACCAACCCAATCACTCACACGTGTTATGGGGTGTTGGGATCTGATCGAATATATTTTTGTCAACAAAGTCTTCTCAAATTTAATAAAGAAAAAAGGCAAAAAAGAAAGAAAAAATAATAATATTGTGACTAGTTTTCTAGTTGTATATAATTGGAGAAGATAAGCTGTATAGCTTATATTATTATGCATTAATTCATAGTCATTTGCGGCTTGCACATGGGTGATATTGCAAGAATCTAAAGCCTACGTATATATGCTAAAGAAAAGCTTCACTTTTTTTTTTTTATAAAAGTTTTTTAATTATAAAAAGTATTTGAGGCCCATAGGGCCATAGCTCTGCCCATTAATGATATTTGTAAGACAAAAAGGGAAAAAATTCAGAATTTTAATATTAAAACCAAAGAATATGAATGTGCACCACTGTGGTGTTAGTAGAATTGGACTAGATTTTTGGTATGCTCTGAAGTAGTCTTAAGTTTAAGCCCTCATGATATTCGTGTGTATGAGTTTTCCTCATACCCTTTCTAACTCCGGCAAATTATTTTTTTTAACTCTTTATTTTTTTGGGTACAAAGAAGGTTAAAGAAGAAGGGGAGATTTGAATTTTTGAAACCCTTAAAAATTAAATTTCATTTTGACTATTCATGTGAAGGATGACTTCAATTGCACCCTCCTCATTGATGAATAAACTATTTCGACCAAAAAAAAATTGATGAATAAACTATTCAATTTTAAAATGGATATTTACAAAAATTACAAAAATGAGGGCATCATGGCTAGTAGCCTTCAGTCATATTTGTTTTTTATAAATATTTTTAAAAATAAAAATAAAATGAGAAATGTAGAAAAAGACAACGGATGATAGTGAGATGAATAATGTGAAGGTGAGACCCACAAAAGAAAATAATTTGAATTCTTACAAAAAAGGAAAGAAAATAATTTGAAAACAGAGTTGTGCCAAATCCGCGGCCATTTATCATCTCGATTTAGTGGCATACCTGTAATTTAGTCATCGTACTAGTGGCATTTTCGCCAATCGAAAACACCATTTCGAAAAAACAAAAGAAAAACAAAACTTAAAAAAAAAAAAAAAAAAAGAGTGTCTCTCACACGCTTTCGTCAACTTTCCCCTTCTATTCCACCCAGTAGTTGTTGCTGTGCAAAACCTCTCTCTTCTCTCTCTCTCTCTCTCTCTCTCTCTCTCAATACACAAACAGAGACAGAGAAGAGACAACCCACCAAGCCTTTCAAGTCCTTGTTCCCAAAATCACAACCCCTTTTGGCTTTTTCAATCCCAAGCTCCAATCTTTCCCAAATTTTGCAACTTTATTAAACCAAGTGAACCAAATCCATCCTCCTTTACTTTTTTTCCCCACACAAAACACTACATATTGGCAAAAGGGTAGTTGTATTACAGAGTAAAAGCAGTGTTGGGTTTGGGAAATGAGGGATGTTTTCGTGGCTGGCAAGGATAGCGTGGACGTGTTGGAAGCCAGTGAGGAGATATGCCCGTATGAGCAAGGATGATCTTGATGACTCATCTCTTGAAGATCCTTTGTTATGGTGCAGAAGCCTTGACAAGCACTCCTATGGTGAATTCTCCTTCGCTGTGGTCCAGGCCAATGAAGTTCTTGAGGATCAGAGCCAAGTTGAGACTGGCCGTGATGCCACCTTTGTTGGTGTTTATGATGGGCATGGTGGACCTGACGCGTCTCGCTTCATTTCTGACCATCTCTTTCTTCATCTTATGAGTGAGCCCCTCTCTTCTTGGTTTCTGGTTTTTGGGTTTTTTCTTTTCTTTTTCTTTTTGGCTTTTCTTGGGATTGTTGGAGTTGTTTGTAATTTTGTGAATTTGTGTGTGTGTTTTTTAAAAAGGGGTTGTTTTGTTTTCTTCTGTTCTTGTTGTTGTTCCTGTGTCTTGTCATTTTAAATGTGAATTGTGTTTGAAGCAGAGTCTTGGTTTTCTCTACTGGTTAAATTTTATGTTTTTTCTTCTCTGCATCCCCGACTCGTCCTTTGCGAGTTGGGGTTGTCTTGGTGCTGTTATTTGAAGAAATTTAACTTATTTATCTTGAAAAAGAAAAGTTGGGTGAGAAAATTGGTTCCATTAATGGACTCGATTGGAGGTTGAGTTATGTTGTTTATCTATTTTGTTCTGCATACTTGGAGTAGATTTGGATGTTCAATTATAGAAAATGATAAGATTTTTGTTTATTGCGTGCAGTTTATTTTCTTTATTTTCTGGTGTATGTATAGAGATCTTTGTGTTTCTTTATTGCGTTGTCTTTCTCTTCCACTCCAGAGTCAGACCCTTTGTTTTGAGATCCCAATAGAGAGGCTTTTAGCTATATGTGATCGGGGAAGTGGATGAGGAAGATAGTTTAAGAATACAGGCGTTTCTTTTGTACATGTTAACATCCCTTGAGGAATTTACTCGCCAGACACTTCAACAACATTGAAGGCCTCTCTTGAAACGTAGACATGTTTGATGCTCTTTGTTGCACCACTGCTTATTATCTGGATTCTAGGCTTCACCCTCCAATTGCTATTGTGCCATACATGAAATACTTTTGGATTTTACAAATTGTAACTTATTTAAGTGTGTTTACAGGACATGCTCGAGAAAAAGGAGCCCTATCTGAAGATATCCTTAGAAGTGCCTTTTCTGCAACTGAGGATGGGTTCCTTACTCTTGTGCGTAGGACTTGTGGAATAAAACCATTAATGGCAGCAATTGGGTCTTGTTGTCTGGTTGGAGTTATCTGGAGAGGGACGTTGTATGTTGCTAATCTAGGAGACTCGAGAGCAGTAATTGGTTCTTTAGGTAGATCGAATAAGATTGTTGGTGAGCAGCTAAATAAGGAGCACAATGCAAGTTTGGAGGAGGTTAGACAAGAACTCAGGTCCTTGCATCCAAATGATTCACATATTGTAGTTATGAAGCATGGAGTTTGGCGTATCAAAGGCATCATACAGGTTTACTCACTTTTTGTCTCTTTTTAACTGCCATGGTTGTTTATTTCTAGTTTTTAAAGATATTGATGTACCTTTTTAACGTCCTTCTTGAAAGGATGCCCACTTTCTAAAATGAGTCCATTTGTGATTTATGGCTTACGAATTTTGTAAATGTTTGCAATTACCTTACCATAATTGTGTTGGATTCTTAAGGATTGTAGTAATATATGTACATGCCTTCTCAAGAAATGTATGGAAAAGACAAATGCATGCATTAGCAGTTATAATTTGATACTATGACGCTCCTCCTACCCCTTCTCTAGTCCAAGGGCAATTAGTAGCTATTGTTGCATTAGTCATGTATATTGAGACTCTGCAGGACTGGGTTTTTTGTGTTGTATTTCTTCATTCCTCTCCAAATGCTATGTGCTTGCTTAATTAACTGGTATGCACACTGGAAGTCGGACATTCAAATTCCTCTGTTGTGTGCTTTATGAAGTTTATTTGCCAGTGAGATAAGATCATTGACAATCTATTACTAATTATTTATATTTCTCCCTTTGTGTGTTTCCTTGCTTCCTCTCAGGTATCTAGATCTATCGGTGATGCATACTTAAAGAGGCCAGAATTTTCTCTTGATCCTACATTTCCGAGGTTCCACCTTCCTGAGCCCCTCGGTCGGCCTGTGCTTACAGCAGAACCATCTGTATGTACCAGAGTTCTACAACCCAATGATAAGTTTATAATATTTGCATCCGATGGACTATGGGAGCACATGACAAATCAGGAAGCTGTGGAGATTGTACATAATAATCCTCGAGCAGTATGTTTTTTCTTTCAATGCCTCTTTTGTCAATTTTTCCCTTTATCATATATATATCAATAGTTATTTTTTCTGTTGTGTTCACAAATGCCAGGGAATCGCAAAAAGACTTCTTAAAACAGCTCTGAGCGAGGCAGCTAGGAAACGGGAGATGAGATATGATGACCTTAAGAAGGTTGAAAAGGGAGTTAGGCGGTTCTTTCACGATGATATTACGATTGTCGTCATTTTTATAGATCATGATTTGCTGGAGAAAAAACAGCCAGCACCTGAGCTGTCAGTAAAAGGGTTCATTGACACTGTTGGGCCATCAAGTTTTAACATTTTCAAGGATTGATATAAATGTGAAGTCAGTAACACCCAGTAACTTGGTTTGCTGGGTCTGGTTTTAAGAGACCAGGTTCAGCAAGTTTTATTTTCTTTCAACATTTTTCTAACATTGGGTTGTTTCTTCCAGCTTTACTTTACTCCTTTTTGAAGTTTCTTATATAAAGTGATTTCTTTCCATAAAACTATGCACCCTAGGCAAAGCTATGGGAGAGCTTCAGATTTTTTGGGGTTCATAAATTGGAGTCTGTATGCACCCAAAAGTTGTGAAATTTGTTTGGTTTTAATAAATCTTCTTATTAAGCTTTTAGCTACTGTTAGTTTTCTTAAGCATGTGGAGCTAGTGAAGTAATTTGTCATCTTCGATGAGTTTTACCATATGATAAGTGTCTGGAAAATCAATGGTTTTTTACCAAGAAAAAAGGAAAATCAATGGTGTAAGTCTGAAATGGAGAATATCAAGCTTATCTTCTTTTATGAGGCAAGCCATTGTTATGAACATCTTTCACTGTGTTGTTTTTCATTTTCACTGGGACTGTACAGTTCTTAGGGATGAAATTTGATATACCATACCAAACATCATCTTTAACTGTGTGATTTCGATTTTCAATTGTATCGAAGAAACTTATTTCAGAATCATGGCTTGTGGCCGTTTGAGATGAACAAACATCCCATGTTATAGATCTATCTCACCTTACCTATTTGTGTAACATACCATTAAGCTCATCTGTTGGGCTTGTTGCTTTTCCAGTCCCTTGTTTTTTGTAGCAGTTCATTACTACCTCCCCAACTCAATAGTAAAACCCAATGGTTTGCTTTGTCAGAAAGAATAATGCTTGGGTTACAAGTCAAGACATCTTCACCACTCACTTTGGCATGTTCCAATCAGGCTATCATTGAGCATACCTGTCAGGTTTGCTTAAAATCTAGGAAATGTAAAAGCACATTTTCCAGCTTGGTTTTGTTGGTGCTAAAGGTGCCACCCATAAAAATCTATCTCTATTAGGCACAAAGTCAGAATATCTTGTCTCTGGCCATGCCATAAAAAAGAGACAGCAACAAAGATTCCAAATGATCTGGAACGAATGAGTGAGAAATTGGATGCTTTTTTATGTCTAGCATTATGTAATTAGGTCAAAGTCTTTTAAGAAAGGAATTATTATTAGCCCTTCATAATAAGCATCTTGAACTCCTTTCCTTTTCATTTTTTTCACCATGGAGGAGAGAGTATGATGATTATTTTGGAGTTGAAAAAGTGATTTTAGGGTATGGCCGGTTTGTACCTCAATATTTTGATACCAACTAACGTGGTACATGATATGTCAACCAATGTCAACATTTATTAAATCCACGTTAACATCAGAGACAAGACAAATTACACAAGTTGTCATTATGTGCCACATAAGTTAGTATCAAAAAATTGTGATACAAGCAAGTTGATGACACTAGGACTATCGTTTCTCAAAAGACTTGACCCAAGCACATCATTACTACAGATGAGAAAATTCCAATTTCTTATTCACTCCATCCACAGCATTTTGTACAGAATTTGTTGGGTCCAAAAGCCAAATAGAAAGTACAGATTTTGTTTGTTTGTTCAGTTTCCTCTTGGGATTCGAACGTATCTGGTTCAGAATTTGTCACAATATATAGAGATAATGACATAATTGATATCTGAATAGCAAAAAGCATCACAAATGAAAGGTATAGGTTCTCTTCAACCAACCAAAAGAAGCTTCATTTAAGAACCAATAATAATAATGAAGGGGATTTCTGATTTCAACCAAACCAAATCAGTAACAATACATAATTTCTCTACAACAAAGCAGTAATGAAAAAAATTGAATCTTAATCATAATTTGCTCGCCTCCATGTTCATGTCCCAACATAACAAACACAGAGAAATAGACATGAATGAAATTGGAAAATGAATAGAAAAAGAAATTCTGCAACCACTTAAATAGAAGCCTTTCTTTAATACAAAATCTGTTAAGTGTAAATTCTCTGTCCGCCTCTTGCTTTGCATGATTAGAAGCATTTCCTGTGGACAATTGAGGGACCAGATTCATCATACTCTGCCTTCGCAATCCACATCTGCATTCAAAGACAAGTAGCTTTCAGTGACAAATACATTACTTACGTCCTAAATGAAGCATCAAATTAGCACTTTGTCAAGTAAAAGAGGTGTTTCAGCTGTTTCCAATTAAGTACAATGTTCTTTACAAATACCAACATTTTGTGCTTTCGGAAAACTCAGTTCGGGTCATGTTACTCTAAGTTTAAAATATAGAGATGGAATGTTAAATGCATCGGTAGAGTGAGTAAAACAGATGCACACACAGACACACACAACACATTACCTGTTGGAAGGTGCTGAGGGATGCCAAAATGGAGCCTCCAATCCAGACACTATATTTCCTCTCCGGTGGTGCTACAACCTTAATTTTCATGCTACTTGGAGCTAATGCTGTAATCTCTTTGCTCATCCTATCAGCAATGCCAGGGAACATAGTGGAGCCTCCACTAAGGACAATATTGCCATAGAGATCCTTCCTAATATCAACATCACACTTCATAATAGAGTTGTATGTGGTTTCATGTATACCAGCAGCTTCCATTCCAATCATGGATGGCTGGAAGAGGACTTCAGGGCAGCGGAATCTTTCAGCCCCGATGGTGATCACCTGTCCATCAGGTAGCTCATAACTTTTCTCCACAGATGAGCTGGTCTTTGAAGTCTCTAGCTCTTGTTCATAGTCAAGAGCAATATATGCTAATTTCTCCTTCATGTCCCTCACAATTTCCCGCTCAGCAGTGGTGGTGAAAGAGTAACCACGTTCAGTCAAGATTTTCATAAGGGCATCTGTAAGATCACGACCGGCAAGGTCCAAACGAAGGATGGCATGTGGGAGGGCATACCCTTCATAAATTGGAACTGTGTGGCTCACACCATCCCCTGAGTCGAGAACAATACCTAAACAGCAAAACATACATGACCACAAAACATTAGAAATCAAAGTTTAAAAACCAATTTTTAATTTTATTTATTCAAGGTTTTTAAGCATTCTTCCACAGTACTTTTGCAAATATCATCTGGTACCATTGTGCTTAAATAATGAACACAATAGGTGGTACAAAGAGATTTGGTTCCCCTGCGCTATATCATGAATGCAATCATGCAATAGGTGGTATAAGGATTTCCTATGAGCTTACTTAATGAAATGTAGGTATGCAATAGATTAAGGGAAATGGAAATTATATGATAAATTTGATAAACCAACTTGAATTTGCCTATAAAGCATGAATTTGATTCTTTTCCCCCATTATAAGAACATGTTTTAATAATGAGGTGCACACAGTTGTCTCTGTGTTTTCAACTTAGCAAACAAATTTATGTCTATTTTACATCTGTATTTATTCTCCTATGAGATCCATTGCAAATTTATTTGGTTTCAATTTTTTTATATATTTTTCATATAATGATAATAACATACCATGCATCTTAGAAAGAAAACAAATAAAGTACTCAATTGAATGGCTTACCAGTTGTGCGTCCACTAGCATATAGGGAAAGGACAGCCTGGATTGCAACGTACATAGCCGGAGTGTTGAATGTCTCAAACATGATTTGAGTCATTTTTTCACGATTGGCCTTGGGGTTAAGGGGTGCTTCTGTCAGGAGAACTGGATGCTCTTCTGGGGCAACACGAAGCTCGTTGTAGAATGTGTGATGCCAGATCTTCTCCATGTCATCCCAATTGCTAACAATACCATGCTCAATCGGATATTTCAAGGTCAAAATACCTCTTTTTGATTGAGCCTCATCCCCTACATAGGCATCCTTTTGCCCCATACCAACCATCACACCCGTGTGGCGAGGGCGACCAACAATGCTGGGAAATACAGCCCTTGGAGCATCATCTCCAGCAAATCCTGCCTGCATCATCAAGATCAGATAATATTCATCACTTTGATACTATGATCAACCTTAAAGAAAAATTCCTTTATGGTTTTAAAAAGAAAAGCCATTTTGGGATCACAAAAGAATGGTTATGGGCTCATTACCTTCACCATTCCAGTACCATTGTCACAAACAAGAGGCTGAATATCTTCAGATTCTGCCATTTTCTATTGCCTGCCGCAGAAACAAACCAGCATTGCATCAAATTATAGCAAACAAGTGCTCATCCCTTGGATCACATTCATATGCATCTGTGGATTATTAGTATGTGCAATTTGATGCACCAATTTGATAGCCAGGAATAAGAAATGCAAAAGATGCTGGCTTAGTTTAAAAATAATGAGAAATCAAATCAACAAGCAGGTTATGCAGATCATCATCATTAAAACATCAAAATTGAGAGGAAATGTCAATCCAATGCCTCAAGAACATAATTTTGAGATGATCAAGCAAAACCCATCAATGTTTTCAACAATCATGCCCAATAACCAGACAAGATGGCATAAAAAAATCAAATAAAATGCAAAATTTTTAATTTTTTTTAAAAAAGAGTACCTTTGAATGGAAATAGAACACAATCTTTCTCTCTGTTTCTCTCTCTGGAGATGTCTGCCTCTGTCTTAACAGAATGGCTGAGGTACCCGCCCTCTTGTTTAAAAAAAGGAAGCTCTCCCAAATGAAATTCAGCTTAAATGAACCTCAAATTCGCTCTCTCGAGATCCTGACCGTCGGCTACGAATATCTGATCAACGGACCCCATGACGAGTCACGTTGATGGTGGAAACAGCTGGCTCACTTTCGGTCTTTGCTATTGCGAGGACTGATATGCCCCTGCTATTAGTGCTAATGGCCCACCCGTCCTTTGTGTTTATGACCAAGGGCATATTAGGAAACATGCCCATATAGTACATCGAAATGTAACTGTTCCTTAATAATAATTGAGTTATTAATTATTTTTCAAAAATTTGAAATAGTACTTAATACATCAGATTTTGAGTGATTTTATTTGCTGAATAAATAAGATTTAAAGCGGCGTTTGAAAAAAAATAAAACAAAGACACTCACATGAGTTGGTATTTTGAAATTTTAAAATTAATTTTAGTTATTGGAGCATTTTTGGGAAGCGTCATCTACCAGCCTTGTTAGTGAACTTATAAAAAAAAAGGGGCTCATATAATTAGATTTTTTGTCATTAATCATTGAGTGGTGTGATGTATTTGAATAGGTACTTTCAAAAGCACATCAAAACTCTCGAATGTAATGTTATTTTCAATTTTATGGTAAATTAATAATTTTTCAGCTAATGGGGGTTTAGCCCGATGAAAAATGGTCTTAGTTTGTAGATCAGTGGTCTCATGTTTGAACTCTCATAACAATTTGGTAGTGCGTGTGCGAGAAACCCCCTTTTTCTTTTGTAGTTTAGACTATCGTTTATATTCCAAAAAAAAGCCAAATTTCAAAATATGAACATCATCATAGCATGTATGTGTTATTTATAATGTATCGAATTGACTCAAATTATAACATATATCAATAGTAATAAACTTGATACACAGTACACCATTTTAGCACACCACATGGTGTGCATCCCATGGTTAGATTTATGCATCTATTTCAAGTTACCTAGACAACCTACATGCCAATTAGGTGGGTAAAGTTCACTACTTCACTACCAAAATTTGATTTCCAAAAATGCCCTCACACTTGTATAGTTGTCAAATGATAAAGAGTAGGGGGGCAAATTGGTCACACAAAATGGAATTTGTATTCGAAATAGGATACCCTCTTGAAGCACTTTATTTAAGTGGGAGGGGTTGGGGTGTGTGTGTGGGGTTGGGTGGTAGTAATCATACATGGGACGGTGCGAAAAGAGCAAACGCCAACTCAGCAATTCCGTTTCCAACTGATTGGAGATCATGTCGGCGTGTTTGTTCACGTGCGGTCACATCCACAGACACTTGCACGCACCGCCTATGTTCTCGTCGATTGTTCCGGTTAGACGTTGACCAGGTGAATTAGTCAACAGCGAAATCAACGGCAGATGGAACACGTTAACGGCTGTAGAAGTTTTGTTTTGTTTTTTTTTTTTTCTCTTCTTCTTCCTTCTCTGCATGTCTTCCCCCACCCCCATTTCTTATCGCTCATCATTCTTTTCTGTCTCCAATCTAAGAACACAAAAACATTATTACCAAGAAGAGTATGAACATAATAAGAATCATCTGAGTCCTTTTTTTTGTCGTTCTCCTTCTTCCCGCATCACGTTCTCTTTTGCTTCCTATTTCTGCAACCACCCTGATCAAACAATGGATATGGGAAGGGAAGTTTATTTTTTTGGTTCATTTGATAGGGAAGTTTCAATCTTGCTTTTGATTAAGTTATAAACAAATTCATCTACCACTTTCGTATTCTTATAATTATATCACTGCTTCTGATCATCAGCAACCACCATCATCAAACAATGAATATGGGATTTTTTTTTTCTTTCTTTTGATATGGTAAAGAGAAAAGGGATTACGATTACAGAGGTTTTTTGAGGAACAGAAATCTTAGTGAGAGGTAAGATTTTTGGGGAAAGAAGGGGAAAAAAAGAGAGAAGAAAGACAGAATGTGATGCATGAAGAAGTAGAAGATTAAGAAAAAACTCGGGTAGGTGGAGAATAAAAATCAAGCAGATCATAACAGAAAAAATCAAAGCAAAGGATCCGGATCCAACTCTCAAACAGTCGTCACAGACTCGTAACGTGAAACGCATAACTACCGGCAAAAGCTCACAACGTGGTCTCCCATCTTGGAGGCAGGCTGCCTTGTATAAAAGTTTCCTCTCCTTTTTTTATTTTTTATTATTATTATTATTTTTCTTTCTTCCCTTTTCTAAATTAGGAAATCATTCTTAGTTTTTTTTTAAATTTTTTATAATCCAATACATTATTTTAATAATTCATAATATTCCAATGAATCTTAAATGGATTGCAAATGGTGTTCAGATATTGTCGCACAATAATTGATCATGTGACAAGTATATAAAAAGTTAATTGTGATTAAAACATTGCATATATATAGAGTTAAACAAACAAGCGATATACCTATCAAGGAGTGAGCAAGGTCGATAATCCCTGGGAAGTTAATTTTCTTCCTTATATTTTAATTGTTAGCCCATTTAATTCTTGATTTTGTTTTCTTAAGAATTGGGGCAGTGTTGTTGGTAAAATGTCCCACAGTGAAAACAAACAACAAACATATGCGGGGCGCTGAAATTTATTTGAGAGATTCTTCTTCTCATCTTTACAAAAACAAAAAATTCTAATCCAACAATCGAATGCACACCAAAATTGATGGTGTCATCTAGAGTTTGACAGTTAGGAATTACCCCCCCAATTGTCATCTAATCACCTCATGGTTAATTGATTTAAGCATAACCAGTCGCATTGCAGTGATAATTGGCGAACAGAAAAAGTTGTACTTTTTGCTACAGTTAATGTGTGGTAAAGCCATTATTTAGTGAGCAGGGGAGATCCTAATTGCACATCTTTATCCATGTGAACATCTTTTCTTTTGGGATCGGTCATCATGGCTAGTTTGGTCCCGCTTGTATGCTAAAAGAAGCACTTTTTTTTTTATAAAAAAAATAACCATGTCACCTACTCATCAAACTATGTATTGCACCAATTAAAAAATTTGGGTTAAGGGCATGCTTCTTTATTTAAAAGAGACATGCTTTTATTTATTTATTTAGTTTTACTTCTTTTCATAAATTCATGGGTCCACATATTAGACTCCTTTACATTTACCATACCTCATCTTCAATTAGACACTCCTCTTAATACTTTTGAGTTACAACACCTAAATGGAGATTGCACTACATGTGGGCTGTTATCCATTGATTTATTAAGTTACAACACCAAGTTATGGTATGAGAAAGAGCCCGTCAATGGATTAGGGCATAAGGGCCTTTTACACATATGACATTCTCTATGCAGAATACATGACAAAACTAGCCCAAAGCAATGTAAATAATAATTTTTTAAAAAAATACAAGCGATAGAATGTGTTATGGGGGTTCGAGCTTGAGACCACTTGTTTGCAAGTCAAGACCTTCTAAAATATGAGAAATTATGAGAGAATATTGTTTGTGGGAATTTTCTATGTATTCTTCTCATTGTAGAATGTCATATTTATAGTACAATAAAACATTGAAGGTTAAGGAAAGTAATAACTCCTACTATAGGAAATCATAAATAAAAGCAAAATCAAATACAATTAATATGAAAGTCCTTAGTGTGCAAGGAAACTCTAAGGGTCCACAAGTCACGCCAACATTCTCCATCAAGGTGGTGCTTAGAAGTCGTCAATGCCTGACTGGAAAAATCATAATCCAATCTACATTGGATTGGATGCGGATTCATGAAATTGTATTAGTTTCGAACCGATGTACACCTTTAAGCTACACCTCGTTGGCAAAAATAAAATTTCTTATTGTAGGAGATCAAGGACATGATCACTTTTAGATTAGGGCGGGCTCCAACCTAGTGTAATTGTTGGAAATGTCAAAACTTGCTGTTAATTTTTAGGAAATTCTTCACACTTAGTGAAAATTAGCCCGCTCCACCCCATCAAAAAATTGATTGGCTCCATCAGAGTAGCTCCCAAGAAAGCTATAGTGAGTCACTCACACATAACAAAGGAAAATATAAATTTATAGCTCATTTTGTGAAAAATGCTAATATAAAGATATGATAATTGATCGATAGATTGGTTAGGGCCTAGTTTGTAATGGTTGAATTTGTTGGTAAAATCAATTTGGGTATGATCACCCTGAACAACATTAGATTGAACTTTCAGTATCGAACATGGCTAATCGGGTCAAGATTGAACTTTGAGTCATGTCTTATAGAGTTCCACAATTTTCTCTAAGAGATGGGACAATTGTCCAATTTAATAAGTTTTTTTGTGTGGCTAGAATTGAGTTTCATTCAATAGAAGGCCAAAGCCAGTTACACAAATGTTATACCCAAAAAATGAGTTCAACCAAATGCAATATAAAAGGCATAGAGCCAACTATAGTCATTAAACTTATGAAAGACAGGATAAAGGCATAAAGCCCACGTAAAAGTAAAAGCCCAGAAAACACAACACACACTTAGGAAACCCTAAAACAAAGAACATGGAAATGCTGAACCACCCCAAACCCACGAGTTGCGCCACCAACGCAAGACCCCAACCACCGAAGAGAAATTGGTAACCAAAGCTACAAACAGAAAATGGATTATGGTAGCGGGTGGATGACGCTTTTAAAGTGCATATGTCACTTATTACTTGAATTATAATAGCGCTCTTTGTAACTTTAGTGGCTTGTCCACCACCATTTTCCAATTTAATAAGTTCAATCTCATATTTTGCAAGGACAACGAATGTGCAAAATACACTAGTCCTATCTTGCCTAGCCCAAACGTAGAAGTCCCCAAATATGTTCGAAGTCAACCAATAAAGAAGAAGCCCAAGTTTGCCAAGGGCATCTTTTGTCCTCATGGCTTATTACGGTCGGGTCGACCCGACCCAAAATAACATTTGCTTTCCATAATACATCGGCGAAGCGTGAGCGTAGGTTCAGGGCCGTGGGCTTCACCTCTGCTTGCTTCCCCTCCGTAAGCTCTCTCTATGCCTGTCTCTCTCTGAGAATCAATTCTCAGAAAAAAATGAATAGCGGCATGAAAGCGGCTCTCACGAACTCAAAACTCAACTGCTACATTTATGTGAGGGCTGCCCTCTTTCATTCTACCCCCGTCTTGGATCGTAAGAGACGCAACTATTGGGAACCTGTAATTCTCTCTCTCTCTCTCTCTCTCTCTCTCTCTCTCTCTCTCTCTCTATATATATATATGTTTCTGGGTCAAGTTCCATTTTGTTTATTTTTAATAGTTTCTACTGAAGTTTGAAAATTTCGGTGATTTGGGTATGCATCAATGAGATGAGAATCCAAAAAAGATTGATACTTTTGGTATTTTTTTTCTTAACCTTAATGATTGCCCGTTCTATCTGTTTTCTTTGGCTGTGAAAAAATAAGTGGAAGTGAGAAATAGACAAATTTTTATGGATTATGTTTCATTTTGTTTTGGGAATCTTATAAACGAGAGTGTGCCTGAAAACAGGGTCAAATGAAATAGTTCATTAGCTAATATGTGTAGAGGGTATTGTAAGTTATCTATCTCAGAAAATGAATAGTTGGGCTCCTGAGCTGAAGTTCATTGATTGATTTTCTGCATTTTCTCATCAAGTAGCCAGTGCATTGTGGTAAAATTTCAAGCTTTCATAAAAAGACAAGTAGGCCACAACTGTCTCTTACTCCATTCATTAATTTAGAGGTCCCACTTTTAGTTGAATGGAAATATCAAAATAATAACCTTGAATGCAAAGAGGAACTTTGAATTTCTGAATTTAGTAAGGTTATATTGACATGGTATCCATCACTCGAAGGGGCATGGAAACACATAAGAACTCTTGAATGGAATTGGGAAAGGGATGTAACTCTAGTTTCTTTGGAAATAGTAAGATCTTTGGCACAAGAAGTTGATCCTATTGATCTTGACTTGGTTCTGATTTATGTATTTCTCTGAAGCCCACATAACAGCCCAACCAAGATAGGTCTCTTTGCCATAATGCTTACCTTTAGATTGATTAGTATGTTGTTAGTACCTGCACAAGTTTACGTCAAAGCGTTGGCATTAATCTTTACAGCATATATATATTTTCTCATTGTCATGTAAATGGCCAGTTTGATGCATGAAGGGGACTGTGTGATCATCCTTAGGTTCTAGATATGTTAATTCTGCTTATTTTTCTGTGGGTCCAATTTTTATTATTATCATTATTATTTTTTTGTAGTTTACAAAATGAATTTTTGAAAGTTATTCTGTTTCCTCTTATGCTGTACATTTCTTCACTGCATTTGATATGCAGGCCGTGTCAATTTTAGGTTCATCTGTATCCATTTGTTTCCTTACTCCCATTCCTTCCCTTTTGAATTATAATAACTTATATTCTATCTCTTAGTTCTGATAGTGAATGGAAATTATGTCAGTTGCTCATAACTGTTCATTTGCAGAGATTCAACAACCATTCAAGAAGGTCCAGAAGGAAACATGCCAAGCAAACGTTACTGCGCAATGTCAATGCTTATGCAGACTTCCTATTTCAGGTTCTCTATTCCTGCTGTTATTTCGTTTTATAGTATGATTGGGAAAATGGCAATTGTTGTTACGTTTAACTCTAAGATTTTAATTTTGAGACCATGCAAATTCTCGTGCTAGAAATTTTGAAGTGTCAAATGCAGTAGGTTATTCTTGAGTTATAAGGAAAATGAGCACTGTCAGGTAGCAGTACCAGAGCAGTCAATCTTTTTATATGTTTACTTATTCTAGAATACTTGTACAGAAATGAATCTCAATGATATAACACATTTTCTCTTAGTTCCCCACTTTTGATGATTATTGTTTCCAGGCAACAGTCTGTTTATTTTTAGTGGTATCTTGTCAGACATGATGGTTTCAATTGAAATTTTTTTCCTTTTTTCTCGTCCTAGTAATGATTTGATATATCTCTATTTCTCATGGGTTGCTCATCTTTTGTAATTTTGTACTGGCCTTTTCCAATTTATGTATAGGTGAACATTTACAAATTTTGTCTTCTTCTGTTTTTGTAAATTTTTTGATTATGTTCCAACTATATATTTTTTGAATGTTTCAGAGTTGGCAGAATGAGTGCGATGAGGATGAGCCATCTTCTAGTAAAGGCACCTCATGGTTTAAAAAGCAATACTCAGCCAAGGGATCCAAAAAGAATTGGGGAGGCAATCAAGGAGCTTGGAATTCCGGCAGAAGTAAGGAAGTATTTATGCAGAAAAGGAAATGTAGTACATCCTCTAAGATTAGATATATGAATGGCACATCTTTTTAACCTGGGTCAGGATAGTGAGTCTGTCTTTTAGTTGGCTCCCATTCAGGAATCATTTTGCCCGGAATCTTTTACAAATTTTGCTGAGCAGTTGGAATAAAGCCTTTCATGTGGGCTTAAGTCCGACATTTGTTCAACAGAGACCACTAGGTGTAGTTTTGTGTGGTTTAGCTTGTGAGCCATATATCATGTATATGGACTCTAAATTCAACTGAAGTAGGCAATGCTCTTTTGTGATGGCATCAGATAGGCACCTTTCACGTTCCTTACATGATTGATGTTATGTTGTGATTTATAAATTCAGTTTCATCATCCTTGAAGTTGCATATGATCTCAGTGCAATTTGCAATGCTATTTCAGGAGGTTTCCAGTATTGTGAAGAAGATATAGATGTGGAGACCATTTTCCGATCCACGTTTGGTGGAACCAAATTCTATCATTGGTCGTTCATTGATGAAGAGAGTTCACACTGGAGGAGCTCTTCAAATCACTCTAACTATGGTAGGCACTGGAATTGGAGACAACAGAATAAGGAAGAATATGAGACTGAGTCTGAGTCTGAGTCTGAAAGGTCGGAGTCAGATGAAAGGTTGGCCCTCGGATTGAGTGCTTCTGGCCCTCTAACACTTGAAGATGTCAAGAATGCGTGAGTTCTTTTAGCAGGATCGCTTTTTTACTTCTCAATCACTCTTTTCCACTCATATATGTTAATTTTGCTTCATCATCTAATCTGAATCCTACTTACATTTTAGATACCGAATCTCTGCGCTGAAATGGCATCCAGATCGTCACCAGGGCTCTTCCAAGGTATCATCAACATGCTCTAATCATTCATTAGGATTGTTTTTATATTGAATCTTTGATGTGGAATATCACGAGTGTTAAGGAAGAGAGTCTAATTTGGCTTATACACGTAGAGCTGGAAAATTATTCTTTTTTTACCAGACTGGTGAGTGTGGAAAATCATTTATGGGTACTAGTTACCTAGCAATGCCCAGCTGAGTGACATTGGTCGAAGCAATTGTAGGGCATTGATGAAGTGCATTGAAGATTTGTTACAAGCGGTTGGAGATGTTCAAATGCTTTACATAAATTGAGTGCTCAGACTTCTAACAGTTTTGCTATATTAATGCAGGCTGCTGCAGAGGAAAAGTTCAAGCTTTGCAGTGCGGCATATCAATCTTTATGTGATAAACTGGCTGTGAACTGAGGATGTACCAAGCCGGCCAGCTAACTTAGTTTAAGTGCAGAGATGCTAGTACATGTAACATATCATTATATCTTTATTAAAGTTTGTAGTTTTTTTCTAGGCAATTAAGGGACAGGCTTGAATCCTAGAAGACCAGGTTAAGGTTGGGGGTTTATCTCTAGGGCACGGAGGAATGGTAGTTATAGCTGAAATTTTTTATGAAACAGAACAAGGCTGCCGGTGTGGCTTTGAAAGGGTTCAGCCAGTGAAATAATAATCCGACGATGGCTGTTCACAGGCAGCTTTGCACTGCCGGAAGTATGTATGCCTATTTTTATTTTAATTATTTACTTAGGATGTAATAAACAGTATATTTTCTTTATTAATATTGAGTCTTGGTGGAAAGATTGATATGAAAATATGGAATATCAGTTTGAAAAGAAATTTGAATATACATGAATTTTCTGGAAGAATTATATTATCTTCCCAGACAATTTAGCATAGAACATTCATTTCTTAACACATCAATTTGGTCATGCTATCAGGTTCAGTAAAAAATTTCTGTTAGATTGCTGACGTGGATGCCACGTGGATTAAACAGTGATTAAAATTTTAAAAAATTATTAAAAATGAAGAAGAAAAATTTAGAAAAAGAAAAGCTGGGTAGGAGCTGCGGATGGATCTCTGGTGGGGGTGGGGTCGGAATTTGGGCAGTGTCTGGGGGATGGGTCTCGGGTGGGACTGGGGCTGGGGTTGATGGGGGTTATATGGTGGCGTTGGGCTTGGGAGTTACATGGATGGAGAGAAAAATAGGGTGAGAGAGAGAAAAAGAGGGATAGATTGAGGGATGGGGGAAGGAGGGATTGGGGATTGGGTCGAGGAATTGGGAGTCTGTGAGGTTGAGTCAGTGAGGGGGGGTGGACTGGGGGGTCTGTAGTCGATGGGGGTTGCGGGAGAAGAAAGAGAGAGAGAGCTGAGGGTGGGGACAAAGAGATCAGAGGTGGAGGGTGGAGGAGATGGAAGGGGATGGGGAAAGAGGTGGAGGAGGGGATAGGGAAGCTGAGTTGATTTTGTTTTTGTTTTTTTTGTTTTTTCATTTCTAATTTTTTTTATAAAATGTTAAATCTTTATTTTCTTAAAAAAAAATGTTAAATTATTTTTTAAAAAAATATTTTTTTGTTCAGATCCACATGGAATAATCTTATTGGATATGTGGGCACCACATACATGTCACGTCATCAGTTTAACAGAAAATTCGACAGAACTTCATAATGGGACCAAATTGATGTGTGAGGTGTACCGTGTAACATAGAGGACCAATAATGTCAGAAAGAAAATATAAAGGACTAAATGTGATAATTTAGCAAACCGCAGGGATCATTTGTGATAGAAACTCTAAATTATAAGCTGCAAGGGACTTGTAGCACAAGTAACAAGTTGTAAGGAACTTGTAGCTCAAGTGACAAGCTGTAAGGAACTTGTAGCTCAAATAATTAAGAATCCTTATTGTTGCATTCGAAGCTGTGTTCAAATCCACTCCCCTCGATATTGCTTGCTACAAGCAGTAGTAGAAGATAATTTAGCATTTTTCTTTATATTTTTCTTCTTTTATGGTTCTTAGGTACAGAGAGTCGAATTTGAGAAATTTTCAATGTTGTGTTGTGAAACATAAATATGACTAGATTAATAGCTAAAAAAGGAAAAGAAAATAATAATGCTAGTGACACCGTTAGTTTACAAAATTGGAGTCGATGAACTCGCGCAAAATGGCTGAGTTAACGCGGGATACCACTCCGTAATCCGTATTGGACAAAATAAATAGAAAAGCTTCTGAAAGAAAAAAAGGAAAAACCGATATTGATATAGCTGTCACTCTTTCTGCATAATTTGGGTTCAGTTTATTTGGTTGATTATCTTGGTAAAAAATTCTTGATAAACATATAATGCTAAAAACCAGACAGATCTTGGGTTGTTCATCAGGCTTGGTTTCGCATCGTTGGAAGCCCTATAGCTATACAGGCAGCAGGCAGGTGTCCTTCATTTCTATCTCTACCTGCTCCAAACCATTATTATTATTATCATCATCTTCTTCTTCTTCGACAATTCTACCGACAACAACCACTTTGTTACTTCCTGGGTCCTCACCTCGCCGCACTCGTTTTGGAGCTTTCAGCATGTCCTCAGCTCATTCTGGGCCAAACCCAGGTGGCCCTTCTTCATCAGTCGCGGTTCACTCAGCTGTAAGTGTTTTTTTGGTCTATTTCTTTTCGTACTGGTGGGTTTGGTATAGATTTTAGGGGTGCATGCTCAATTTATTTGGTGGGTTCTAGTGGATTTTGGTTGCTTTTGAGTATGGGGAAATGGGTTTGTGTTATCTAATGAGATCAAGCGTTTTGCTTCTGTATAATTTATAATTGAGGAGAAATTTGGTTGGCCTCTTCATTTCGCTTGAACTGTCACCTCCATATGCTCCATTGCATAATTCAAAGTTTAAACTTTGTGGATATTCCTGTGAATTTATTGGGTAGTTAGAACTTTCTTATTCTTTTCCCCCTTTTGATATTTGAGTTGTCATGTCTAGTTATTGAAATAGTAATTGGTAGACATAACTAGAGATTTTGACAGGACAATGGTAGTGTATCAAGTCATCTTTATGCTTTACTACGACGGTGCATGATTATAACCCAGATTGAGCATTTCATTTGTACTTTTTAACATTTTCTTTTCATTTATTATAGCCTACTGTGCTTTATGAATTGAATTTCTATTCCTATGAAGGGCAATGCTCGTAAGATCAATTTCTGCCAGTGGTGTGGTGGCCCAACAAAGCATGAGATACCAGATGGAGAGGAGAAGATAAGAGCTATTTGCACGGTTTGTGATAAGATTGCCTACGAGAACCCAAAAATGGTATACTGTTCAAATTAGCCTTTGTTTTGCGATGACAATTTCATTGAGTTGTGCATGTGCCAATCCAGGAACAAGAGGTCCCAAGTTTTTCTTAATTTTGAAATTAGTTTATAACAAGGTGCTTGAACTTCTTGGTTGGAAATAGACTGAATTTATTATGTTATAGATTTGAAACAAAGTCCCTATGTGATCGGTCTATTTATTAGGATTTACATTAGGGTAAGTGCATAACAATTTATCGATCTCATCTATAGTATCTTTAGATTATTGTTTTGTCTCCATATAACACTACCAATATTTTGACATATAATATTTAATATACAACATCCATGTATGCCATATTTTTCTGGCAACTTCAATATTTGTCCCAATTTCAGCCAGGTTTTCCTCTCACTTAAGCTTAAATATCGATCACATGATCACATGATATGCATCCTAACTTGAATGATTTTTGTGTTCTTTATTCTTTTTGGAACTTAATAGTGTTTGGGAATTGTTCAGAAATACTATGTTGCAGAAGTTTTTGTTGATTCCAAAATCTGATTTTGATGGCAGTGCAAAATAAAGGTTATTTATGGTATTTTCTTCACCTGCTGTATTTTTTCCCCGGCATTACCTAAGACGTTACTCTGTAATAGATTTGACATGCATGTGTGTGCCTTCACAGACTGACACAATCCTGTTCACTCTGGTTCTATTGTAAACCAGTCTGGCCTGCTTACTTTTATCTTCGTTTCATCGTCTGGAGTCAGTTTCTATAAATGGTAAAATTTAGGAAAAAAATTGATTGAATTTGAAAAGGAGGGAAAAAAAAGTGTAGTGTTGTGTGCTTAGTAATTTGATTGTGAAGTTCTAGAGCTATGTATTATGTCACCTAAGTTTGGTCCTTAATATGATTTGTGCTATACATATTAGGAGTAATTGTTTTATACAAATGTGACATCAATTTCGTTATTGTTTGCTCAAATGATGCTTATAGGTTGTGGGCTGTCTGATTGAGCATGATAATACGGTCCTGCTTTGCAAGAGGAAGATTCAACCGTCATATGGCCTTTGGTATGTTTGTAAATGGATAAAGTATTTATCTGGGAAGGGTCAACTGACTAATCATTTCTGGAAAAGGAGAAAAAATTATGTCTAAGCATCAAGATTTTTTGATTTATGATGTTTATCCTAATTTTCATTGTTGGGTGTTGTCATTTAGGACTCTTCCCGCAGGTTATATGGAAATTGGGGAATCAGCTACAGAAGGAGCAATCAGAGAAACCTGGGAAGAAGCATGTGCAGAAGTGGAAGTGCTGTCTCCTTTTGCTCAGTTGGACATCCCACTAATTGGCCAGGTCAGTGAGAAACTTCTCATTATTAACCTTTTCTGTTATTTTTGTTTAAATTTTTGATATCCTATACACTTGATAAAGATGTCTTTGTGTTTATGTTGTGTTTTTTGAAACAGACTTATGTAATTTTCTTAGCAAGGCTGAAGAAGCCCCACTTCTCACCAGGTCCAGAATCATCAGAATGCCGACTATTTGCAATTGATGATATACCTTTTGATTCTCTGGCTTTTTCGTCGATGGTAGTGACCTTAAAATTGGTATGGGCTTCTTGTGGATGCTATACCTATTACCCATAACATCTATTCAATTACTTCTAAACATTTATCTTATGTCACAATTTCTTATCTCTTGTGGCTGCAGTATGCAGAAGATGTAAAGGCCGGAAAACTTAAGTTCCACTATGGTATCATCAATAAAAAGTAGGTTCAGATTATATGATATTCCAATTAGTAAACAATAACTCAACTCCCGTACCTTAATGAGTGCAATTTCTGCTTTTTAAGGATAAAAGTAATTCAACCACGCCTAATATTAAATTAGACATTGTTGAGTTATTCAAATTTGATTTCTATTGAATATCTAAAACGATCTTACGTGCTTGATGTTTGTTTCAGGCCTGGGACAAGTCCTTCTGACATTCATGCCTATACTTTGGATTATCATCTACAGTCCTGACAACATGGTGAGTTATCACATTTTAATTTTTTGGCATTTCCTTCCCCACCTACGGGTATGATGTTTGTGATACTGTTGCATGGAGTAAGTGGTCAGTTTGTTCTATAAAATCTATAAATTGTAGATGGGGCAATGTTTGTTTTTTCTTCTTCTGTATTTATCTATAATGTCCTCAACATAAGTCTTCATCTATGTACTTATTTAGGTTTGGTTATCTCAATTCCAACCCTTTTACTTTTCAATGATGGTTTTCATAATCTTAATTTCTTGCCAGTTGCAGAACCCAGCAATTGTATGAAGATTGGAGTTGAAACTTTTAATCACAATGGCGAAGTTGGGATTGTATCTTCGCATAGAAATGGAGCCGATATCTTCTCCAAGTCCAAGTCCATTGTACACATTGGAATTTGATCTTGATTTCTGCAAAATGCGAAGTTATTCAGCCTACAGTAGACTTGTGCATATTTCCAGATCCCTCATTCTGCAGTTGTCTCTAATTGCTCACTTCTTCTGTAGAGAATCAAATTGTATAAAGCATGAACATAGATTAACAAATTAATGAAATTCTTTTTCTCCATCTGATGTTAATTATCATTTTTCAGAGCAAACATTTATTTACTTTCCAGCTGATAATTAATATTCCGCAAGTATTTTATACCGGAACATTTGGAAATTGATGTCAACCAACAAAAAGTACTTCCTACAATGAAACCTACTACTTATCAGAGGTTTCCGAAGTGTTGGATAGTTGCGGGATGTGATTGGGGCACACTGTAGTCGTTGATCGGGTCGGTCAATTTGCACAATGTAGTCGGTTGATCAGGTTGGTCGTTCGGCTTATAAGTGTCAATCGACCGATCACTGATAGACCAACACCCCGGGTTGGGAAATTTGTTTGTTGGTCATCTTGGGATAACCATGGTGGCCATCGTTTGTCGGACGGACGTTGTGTAGTTACAAAACAATTTTGATGTGAGGCGTTATAAGACAATTTTGCAGTGGAGCAGTTACTAGTTGGTTGTGTCGTTGTAGTTGGTGTTTTTTTTCATCCCGATCGGTGCAACTTTTGTTCATCGTCCACTGGCCCAAGTTTGTATTTGTTGAACATACGTTAAAGTGTACTATTTTTTCTTGATAGAATTTTGGCAGTAGTTTTTTCTTTTTCATTGTTTCCTCGTGATCATTTCAGGTTGCGAATCTTTTTAAGACTTCGGTTTTATTCCTGGCTTTCACGTTGACTTTCGGATGTTGTCATCATCTTCCTTGTAGACTCTTATGATGTTTAATACATCTTCACCAACAAAAAAAAAAGTATAAAACAAACAACATAAGAAAAGTTTAGGGGGCTTTTGGTATCTTATTCAAATATGGAACTCAAAAACTTTGATTTTTCTTAAAAACAAGGAGTTCTTAAATCTAATTTTAAGATTCCAAAACTTGTTTGGTATGCAACTTGAAAACTGTTTTCAAATCTTAAAAATTTGAGAACTTGTGGGTTGTTAGAAAAAAACTGAAAAAATAGATATTTTTTGTTTTTAATTATTAGGGTGTTTTTTTCGTTGTTCTTGAGTTCAAGTTTTTAAAAATAGGGCAACCAAACAGGTTTTCTTTGTTTTGGACTCAAATTCTATTTTTGAGTTTAAAAAGTTAGATTTAAGTTGAATACCAAACAGGCCCTTAGGCTTCTTATACAACAAAAACAAATAAACAAATTTGATAAAGCAAAATATAAAAGAAAAAAAATTTAAATTAAACATACAATATCGTAGCATCCACTGCAAAAGAATTCAACAGAGTTGAGCTTGAATGGTTCCAAATCTCATTATTCTAAGTCCAACCACAAATTTACCATAAATCAAAACAAAAAATCATCTGATTCTCTCACGCAGGCCGTTGATCTAGGGGCAACAAAGTCCACAAAATCTGGACCCCATATTTTGATGACCAAACTTTGAACAATTCATACATGTAGCATGCAACAAGTCTACCTTTCGTTTACTTGACTTTCAGTCTTCGCCTGGCCCTAATTTTAAGTTAGGGTTTCGTAGCAAGTATGAATCTCAGGCTTCGATCCTTCCAATCCAAACCCTAATATCTCAAATCAGACTCTGGCATGGAGAAGAGCAATTCGTTCAAAGGCCCTCAGAACCCATGGAGCGCCGATTTAGGACTTGGCACCAGCGATCGGAGATTGGCGTTTTCGCGCCAAGCCTCGTTCCAGCAATACCACGAACCACACACGCCGGTTTCGATCAATCTCAACGACTCTGAGGCGACGCCGTTTCTCTCGTCGAGCGTGTCGAGCATTGACGTTCCTCCAGGGGCGTATTTGGCAGAGGAAAATGACAAGCTTTACGGGGAACGAAGAGTTTCGGCCGAGAAATTATCCGTCTTGTTGGTTTTTGAATCGGTGTTTCGGATTTTGAGGTCCGGAAATCGGTATATGAAGAGATTGTTCTTGTTGATTTCGCTTAATGTGGCGTATTCGACCGCGGAGCTATGTATTGGACTCTTCACGGGACGTATAGGTTCGTAAATTGTTATTAATTTTCCCATTTTATATTTAATCGATGATTTAATTTTTTGAATTTTGGTTGAATTGCTGTGCTGTGTTTTCAGGTTTGGTGTCAGATTCATTTCATTTAAGTTTTGGGTGTGGCTTATTAACGTTTTCATTGTTCACTATGGCTGCTTCTCGAAAGAAACCTGATGGAATTTACACTTATGGGTAAGATTGTTATGTTTTTATGTATATGAACACGAGTTGGATTGTTAATCTATTTGGGTATGTTTTAGATTTGATAATCATGTGTATAATGAATTCCTTTTTTTCTATGAATCAGGTATAAAAGGCTAGAAGTTTTGTCTGCTTTTACCAATGCTGTAAGTATCTCACGTTTCCCATATCATTGCAATTGTACCCACTTTTGTGATAAATTACCAAACTTTTTTATGGATTTTAAGTTAGTTTCTCCATTTTTAGGTGATGATGTTTGCGTAGTACTTGTATTTTGGGACTCTTTGATTCTATTACTTTTGGTAACTGGTGTAACATTACCTGAGTCCTCCTACTTTCTGGGCATTGGTAATAGTCTTGTTTTAATTCTCATATTGATGTCGATTAAAAACTCAAATTTATGTCAATTTTTAATGTACGTTTCTTGGGTGACTTGCAATCCAAGTGCCATTAGTTTTGATTTGGTTAGCTTGTTTCCGTGGCTACTTTTAGATGAAACCTTTTCCATGAACTATATTTGTTTTCTCTTTAACATCTTTTATGCATCTCAACTTGTTGCATTGGATTCCACTCCCTTTTCTTCTCATTTATTGCATTACTTCCTTCCGTGCATCCTCTCGGCTAATATGTGGACTTCGTTTTTGATTCTGCTGCACATGTAGACAGCTGTTTCTTTTGTTTATGTCATTCTCCTTGGCTGTGGAAGCACTTCACGCGTTCATACAGGATGAATCTGAACACAAGTAAGTTGGTTATGGAAACTACAATGCCCAGATACTCTACTACATTCCTAGGTCTTTATGCCAATGGTGTGTCAATTGAATCTTCACCATTTTGTGGTATTTTGCCATATATACTTAACACTACTGGGATCTCATGATTTCATTTGCTTTCCTTGTTGTTGCAAAACTTTTCTTTATTCCATTTCATGTGTCTTTGGATGGTTGTTTTTATGGTGCACTCTTATATGTGTTAGGCATTGTGTATCTGAGACCTCTCCTAGTGTGGTTGATTGACTAGCTAAGCAATTCCAACTAGTGACAGATTTCTGAGCAAGTTCAATTCCATGCAACATTAAAGTATAATTCTAGGATTGTCTTCAGTAAGTCTTGTGGTACACAGAATAATGTTGTGCTGTCTCCTTACCAAAATATTTGTAAATTCATGCGTTTGTTAGGTTATCTTTAACTAAAACTGGGCAATATGACAATTGTATCAGATAATGATTGTTTTGAAGTGATCTCGCTAGTACATACGTTTTTATGTGCGAATAATCATTCTATTTATCTAATTAAATTGGCCCAATTTTCAAAAAATTAATTTTGCACTGCTCTTTTCATTAGATGAATCACTGCATAGAAACTTTTTGGTTCCTGCTTTTGTAGTTGCAGTTTTTCTTATGGATCTTATTGTCTGCTAATTATCTGGTTATAGGCATTACTTGATTGTTTCGGCAGTGACAAATCTACTGGTGAATCTTATTGGTGTTTGGTTCTTCAGAAATTATGCTCGTGTCAATCTTGGTAAGTTTCCAGCTGTAGTTTATGTTTTGGTGTTGAGACCCATTTGTGATTTCACTGTATGAAATTTACCATGGTACTTGTTTATGAGAGCTACTTGACCTACACGTAGGTTTAGTCTATTTGAGTTCTTTGAAAGTTCAGGCTAATGGATTCAATATATACCTTGGTGCAAGTGCAACTTAGTTAAAAGTTTGCATTGAAGGTCACCAAGTCTTCTAGTTTTTTCCCCCCACCTAAATTATTGCTATTGTACGAAATTGATAGAGAGGTTTTGGCATAGCAATTCGAAAGTAAAACTTTCTATGAAACATCAGAATGATGAGATTATATTCCGTACATTTTCATCAGCCTCATTGCTGATTGTTTGTCTTTTCCAGATATATCTGGTACTGATAGTCCTGGTGTGTCCATCAGTGTTCCCTTATTGCGCATAAATGATACTTACTCTTTTAAGGGCTTTGCTTTTGAGTATGAGTATTGGAAAATGAGATGTTTCTTTCCCTCCTGTACATGTTTTTCATATGGTGTACACATGTCATGCAGTTTACAGAAACGCAGAAGATATGAACAACCACTCAGTTTGCCTGCATGTTCTTGCAGATTCCATTCGTAGGTATAATATGCTCCCTTCTCGTCTCTATCCCTCCATTTCTATTTCTCTAGTAAACTAATTTCCTTGTGTGCCTGCATGTTCCTTTTATATTTCTCATGTGAACTTTCATCTGACACTAGTAAATGGAAATTTGTTTCCCAGTGCAGGGTTGATATTGGCATCTTGGTTTCTGTCTCTGGGGTAAATACTGTTCATTCTCTCTACTTCTCTTCTGTTTCCCCTGATTTTTCTTCCTAAGTGAGATCTGTTTTCAACTGTGTAGGGTCCAGAATGCAGAAGTTTTGTGTTTTGGACTAGTTTCAGTTGCAGTTTTTATGCTTGTAATGCCACTATTTAGAGCGAGTGGTGGTATTCTACTCCAAATGGCACCACCAAACGTTCCAACGTCTGCATTGAGCAAATGCTGGCGACAGGTAGTGTGAATTTATTGCAGTATGGTTTAATATTATGTTTGTTAGTATTGGAGTTATTGATGTTTAATTTGGCATTATATTTTTTGTCAGATTACTGCCCGCGAAGATGTTTCTGAAGTTTCTCAAGCACGGTTTTGGGAATTGGTTCCTGGTCATGTTGTTGGCTCACTTTCAATACAGGTAACAATCATTGGAAATTAAGTTCTATATTTCTCAGTAAGGATATGCTACCTGTAGGGGCTGATTTTAGTTGGTGATGCTAACAGGTAAAGAAAGGGATAGATGATCGCCCCATACTTCAATTAGTGCATGGTTTGTACCATGATTTGGGAATACAGGACTTGACAGTGCAAGCTGACAATGTCTGAGAGTTTTGTTTCTGGTTTCGGGGTTGATTGACATTTAGTGAAGATGGTATTGGGTTGAAGTCCGAGATATAGATTTGTTCCCCGTTTCATTTGAAACCATGGTACTATCAGTTGGCAAGTATTAGAAAATATAAGAGAGGAGTTTGATTGGATCCATGTCATTGTAATGAAATATTATTCTCTTTTATTGAAGAAAATTAGTTGCTCTGGTGTCAGAGGTTTATGGTTCTGTTCATGTTTTTGTGGTCTTCTTTCATATTATAAATTGTTGCAATTAGAAAAGGGAGGTGGTATTGGAATTATAAAAAAAAAAAAATGCAAAAGGGAAATTTTAAGCATCTCAAACCGATATGTTAAATTGCTACATATGTCAAAAATAACATATAAAAAAGTTTGATGTCGCTATCATTTACTCTTGTTTAAACTTTATGCATCATATAAGTCATATTTGCTTTTAAAAATATAATAAAATAATATGATATTTGGCATTTTGGGTGGAGTTAATTTTTTTTTAAAGTGTCAAATTGTCACATAAGCCATCAAATTCAAATTCAACATTTTGCATTTGACATCTCCTATGGAGATGCTCTAAGAAGTCACTCTGTTAACTATTGAGGTGGCAAAAGTGCGACTGATTTTTGCCACATCAGAAGTTAAAAGAATATTTAACGGTCTTGTTAATGGAGGGGCTTGGTGTAGGATTTCTGTGAGTTTGAGTATGAGTTTGTAGGGTCTTCAAAGGTTTGGTACCAATTTGAAACGACCCCCAAAGTTCAGGTTTATGTAGTTGATCCTTAATTTTAATTTGTATTATTATTATTTATTTCTAGCTTCTTTTGCTTCCAAGTTCTAATTCTACATGTATACTATAAACTTTATTTTTCGTATTAACTTGACAAAATCTTTTAATCTGTTATGTGACTCAGAAACATTTCCAGGAAAGAAATAGAATGAGACAGACATTGACTGCAGCCTGCTGGAAAACCAGCCCTTGGCTGTAAGCGGATTTAATTGCAAGGTAAAAAAAAGTGGTTAAATAAAAAGTCTATTACTAAATAATTTGCACATTACAAGATCAATGCTTAAAGCTTCAAAGCAGAGGGGTGCCTTATATACTTACACAAACTGCTCCCATTGGAATGTTTTTCCACCCCAAAATAAGAAAATGTTTTCCACCAAATTACATGAGGAGAGATAAAGGTTCTCCACCAAAGTTTAAGACTGTCAAATTCGAGGTCCTAATGACTTACCTCTACAACTTTTACTTTACCCTTCTCTTTGAAGCAAAGTTTCATTAAATGAATTTCATTGACAGAAGAGCAAGGTTTCCTTTCTAGCTTCTTGGCCAAGTCATCTCCCAGTGAGTTCTGTGAATGGTGTTATTTGCCCTCCAGCCAGATCAAATGCTGTGTCCTCTTTGAATGATGGAGGCATGGCTGGCCACACAAACGCAGGCCTTTCAGTGGGCAGTGCTGGTGGATCTGCTTCCCTTGTAAGAACCTTAAGGACAGTCCTCATGGATGGCCTCAGATGCGGGTTCGGGTGGCAGCAAGATAACCCCAAAACCAGAACACATACCATATCATCCTCATCAATGTCTCCATCCAATCTGGAGTCAACAGCATCAAGGATCCTTCCTCTGCTGTAAAGATCCCACAGCCAATACACTATGCTGTTGTTGTAGTTGTTCTGCTCGTTTTGATTACTAGGCCTTCTTCCACAGACAACTTCCAGCACAAGAATACCAAATGCATAAACATCTGTTTCGACAGTAGCCCTGCCGGTAAGAAATGTTTCTGGAGCCATATAGCCTGGTGTTCCTGCAATCTCTTTGGTGGAGTGGTGAGTTAAACCACTTTGTTGGATGGTACGAGCCAGTCCAAAGTCTCCCAGCCTGGCTATGAAATCTGAGTCTAACATGATGTTGCTGGCTTTTATGTCTCGGTGAAGCACTCTCTTTTCGCATCCATTGTGAAGATAATCGAGTGCTTGAGCTACCCCAAGTATTATGCTGTGCCTTCTTTCCCAGCTCAGTGTTGGTTCCTCTTTCTCCATCCCTAACGTGTCATCCCTGAATACGAATCTGTCTAGGCTTCCATTTGGCATGAACTCATAGACGATAAGAAGCTCATGTCTTTCATAGCACCATCCGATTAATTTGACCAGATTTTTGTGACGAAGTCTGCCGATTGTGGTGACTTCTGCTATGAATTCTTGCTTGCCTTGACGTGAATCCTTTGAGACTCTCTTGACTGCTACCTCTTTGTTTCCCAAGAGGCCCTTATAGACTGTTCCAAAGCCACCTTTTCCGAGCTTGTTCTTGGGATTAAATCTGCCTGTTGCTCTTTGAAGTTCTTTGAGTTTGAATTTTTTGGGGGCCATGGAATTTGTTTGAATCTCTTTGTCTATCTGCAGATGTGCGTCCTCCTTTTCACCTTGTCTTGTCCAGAACAAGTAAGCAGAAACTCCAGTTACCAAGACAACTACTGCTGGGGCCATAATCCAAACCCACAGCAGGTTTGAATTTTCATCTATATCTGAAGAGTGGAAATCCCATGACCATATGCAGTTTAGCTGAGTGCTATTGCTTGTGGAAGCTGAGAATCCCACATAGACCTCCTGTGAAAGATACTCAGAGAGATCAAGAGTGCGAGACAAAACTGGAATATTCTTCATTTCCTCCCTAGTTTCATTGGTCTGGGAAACAAAGATGGTGATGTTCTGGCTGTCATACCGAATTGTCACTGTGTAATTCATTTGGCTTGAAAGAGTAACACCATAGCTAAGTAAAGGAACTTGTTGAATTGAGTAAACGCTGTTTACATCCAAGCCCACATGGTTGTCATCTACATCTTCCAAGTAGCTCTTTCTTGTGTCGAATTCTACTGCCACTATGTTAGCCTGAGCAGATCCATTTGAATTTGCATTTACAATTCCAAGCCATTCTCCTTGGCTCTTCTCTGGAAGAGTGGAACTTCCAGTTAAGATAAAGGCCAAGCCTTCACCACCTGGATCGGTTCTGGGAGTGATGTTAAGTACAAAGGTAGAATTGAACAATGCTCTGCTGCGAACACCGCCTTTGCCTTTTCCCCACAGCTTGAATGGCTTGTTATATAAAAACCTTCCAGATTGATTCACGATGGAAGCCACGTTGCTAAGATCAGGAGTGATCTGGATTGCACTAAAATATATGCGTGAATATTCGGATTTAATGAAATCCTTTTCATCTATGTTGTCTCGAAATGTTGGATAGCTGAAACTCAAGCCTCCTGCTGGAGTCAGAGCACCACACAAGAGGGCTAATAGGAGTGCAGACCTTTGTAGTGAAGAAAGTTGCATGCTACTCATGAAGATTATATGAGTATATATACAGAGTTTAGTTTGTTGCCTTTTGTTTTTGGCAATATAGGATGCAGAGTTTGAAACACAGAGAAATTGAAGGAAGAAGTTGAGCTTTCAAGGTTCAAGGAGAGCACATTCTTTTGCAAGATATTTAAGCTAATTGAGGTCAGACTAACGGCTTGTATTAGGAGGAAACTTCTTTGTCAGTTTTCTCTACTTTGCTGTACATACCATGGACTTCGAATTATATTTTTATACATATATTCAACATCAAGGTGATTGTTGAGGGTTTGTATTGTACTACTTATTCTATGTTACATCAAGGTTATCTGATACAGAGTTCGAGAGACCGAGAAATCGAAGGAACAAGTCGAGCTTCAAGGTTCAATGAGGAGGGCTGATTCGTTTGCAATATTTAAGCTAAATTGAAGGTCAGACTAATGACTTGTATTAGGAGGAAACTTCTGGATAAATTTCCTCTACTTCTCTACTTGAATGTTTTAAAGGCATGTGAGATCAACATACCATGAACTTAGAAGTATATTCATTATTTATAACTGAGGTCAGGCAGTGCATAAACTCTCATATATATATATATATATATATATATATATATATATATATATATATATATATTCTAACACTAAAGTCAATAGAAAAATAGTTATTGAATTGGTTTGTTTCCTAAGGAAATCTACAAGGAAAGTTCATGTGAACATCAGAGTAACCTCGTCTGCAAGAAAAAGAAAATGGAAAAAATATACAAGGAGAAAAGCATGTTTTGTCTCAAGCAAAAGTCTAATTTTGGCTGTATTGGCCGAATTTAAAAGAGAAAAGTAAAGTCTTCTAGATGAAAGTTCATGTACCTATACCAGACGGAAAAATCCTCTGCTCATATATTTGTTCAATTCAATTTGGATTTGTATCTTGTCATGCAAGTTAAGAGGTCTCCAGAAAGGAAATTACTAAGAAGCTTGAGGTTGATGAATTCCCATATAAAATTTAGCTGCCGTGTTATGACCTCTTCAGCTGTGATTTGGTAAGATAATCACTAGCAGCTGAGGCCCGTCTTTGAATAAGTGAAATTCGCCATGGAGGTATGTACTGAAAAATAAGATAAAAAAATTGCTTCAACGGAAGAAATCAACGCACGAGAAAAAGAAAAATTAAAACTATTAGTAGTTGAACCACTCAATATATATTGTATTTTTACTTTGTCAGTTTCCGATACATTCTTCAACAGTAGTTTAACACATGAAATACACAGATGGAAGTTGCACTCTCTACAACTGAAGCGGGTTTTTGTAAGATCAAAAGCACCACAACTGCGACATTGGTGGTCTGGATCTGTGTTCAAGAAGAGGGTGTTCACGGGCCTCGTGTGTAAGACAGTCGGAAAGAGTACTGCATTAATGTCAAGGTAGAAGCCGCTAAAACAATAGGCCAAGCCCAACTACATGTCCAGCAAGCATCCTACTCAAACAAGCTCTTTAAAGGAGCCCCTTTGAAGAGTGTGAGCTGGTGTAGGTGAAGTAGATGAACACTCTTCGTAGGTAATTGGGCACAGGTTCTTACTCTGATCTTGCTACAGGTGGCCTGCAGATAACTTTGGGAGTTTCATTCAGATTAAGTTCATCAAGCCCTATACTTCAAAAATTTCATATCTTTCACACTATAAAAAATTTCACATAAAAAAAACCTTGAGGAGAATTGGAATTGGAACTTCAATTGGGAGGATAAGAATTCTCAAATTATTTGATTTTCAAACTCAAGGTACTAACGATTTACCTCGAATACGACTATTGATTAGTCTTACTTAAAGTAATATTATTATCACAGCTTTAAACAAAACTACTGAATGATTGATTATTCTGGTGTTAGTTGTTACCTGTATTGAGAGTGAGCCAACAACATGACCAGAAACCAATTCCTATAGCTAAGCTTGAGAAACTTCAGAAACATCTTCATGGGCAGTAATCTAACAAAAAAGGGAAAAATAACAAGTAAAACTAAACATCAATAAATTCATTTACAAATAAAGCCTAATATGAAATAAAACAATGCTGAAATAAATGTCCACCACCTTTTGCCAGATTTTCTCAACGTTGACGTTGGAATGTTTGCTATGTTGAAAGCCTTTGTATCAATATCAGGCATTGTTGCAGCAATTTAGGTAATTATATATATATATATATATATATTTGGTCTTTGATGTTAATTTTTAACCTAGTTTCTGTTGCACCAAGGTATTACACACTGATGTTTCAAAGAACTGAAAATAATACATGTTTATATTAACTAGACTAAAGTGGGTTCCATCACCAAAACATAAACTACAGCTGGAAACTTACCAATAGAATTACTCGGAGAAACGGTCATCCACATCAAGATGGTCCTTGGACAACTTAGGGCATTCCATAACTTCCAAAGTCACTTGAGCTTGCAATTTTATCCCAATGCGCGTCAACTCTGGCAGTTCCAACAGATACAATGTCCTCAACTTTTTCAATGTAGATCCAGATGGTGAATCACTTTCAAACAAAGTTGTCAATCTCTCACAAAATTGAACATGGAAAATTTCGAGGTTTTCTAGCAGCTGGGATGAGGGAAAGGCACTCACAATCATTGGACAGCAATCTAGATACAAATGTTTAAGGTTCTTAAAGCACTCCAGATCCTCTTTCCCATTGTATAGACTGCTCAACTTTGGAAGGTTTGAAATCCAAAGAATCTCTAAACTGCTCCCCAGTCTGACATCTGCCTCTTCTCCACGAAGAATGCTCTTAATTTCACTGCATCTCTCAATCCAACAGCCTTTCATTACCTTCACATTATCAGCACCTATTTCAGATAGGCAACTTATACGGTCATTATCAACCAAGGATATATAATCGGCATGCTGCAGGACACTCTCAAAACCTTTAGGAAGACTATATGATCCATGGATTTCCAAAGACCGATCGTGCTCTTTAGGAAAATGCCTGGTGTAGGAGTACAGATCTCTGAAGAAAAGTTCATCTTTGCAGCCGTTGATATCTCCATCTTCGCCTTGCTTCTCGATCACAGAGAAATGAAATCTTTTGAACTTTGTTTCCCACAACTGTGGATTTTCATCCAAAAACTGAAAAATTGTAGAACAACTTACAGATATGGAAGGCTTGTCACCACCAATATCAGCACACTCAAAGATGCCACCTTTGTCACAGTTCACCTCTTGTGGTATACGCTTTATCTTTCCCAAGTCAATATCATGCATACTCTTCAAGTCTGGCAGATCAAGGTGCTTTAAATCAGTCAACTCCGATATCTCATAGGGAAATTTTTCTATTCTGGTTCCTGACAGATTAAGAACCTCCAGACGACCAAGAGAACTCAGATTCTGCAACTCTTTTATCCCTGAACAATCTTTTAGCAAGAGCTGGCAGAGGTTGCTAAAAATGTTTAGAGGTGGCAGACTCCCAATTGCTGTTCCAGAAAGATCAAGAATCTCAAGCAAAGTTATTGCTTCCAGATTTGGCACAGTTTCTAAGGATGAACAACCTTTTAGGGAGAGCTGTCTGAGGTTTGTAAGTCTGGACATGGAGGGTAGCTTTGTAAGTGGGGTTCCAGATAGGTCAAGAATTCTGAGGTGAACCATCTGCTCCAGGAATTCAGCTTTAATGCCATTTAAATTAATGGCACCACACAGGTTGAGTTCCTCAAGTTTTAACAGATGGTCAAGAGGAGGAAGGTCTTTTAAGTTTTGGCAATTTCTGAGTACGAGGTGACGGAGGTTGCTGGCTTTGGGAACAGATGGAAGGAACTCAATCCTAGTGTCTGAGAGGTTGAGTTTCTGAATATGAGACATGTTCTCAAAGGATTTATCTTGTATTTCTTTCAAATCCCTGCAACCTGAAGCATCAAGAATCTCTAATTTGTCCAAGGCTTTGAGGTCTGGCAAACCAACCAATGCCACACAACCAGAAAGATTAAGCTCCTGGAGTCTTTTAAGGCCTGCCATCTCTGGCAATTTTTCTAAGCATGAACAATCCATTAGCAAGAGTTGGCGAAGGTTAACTAGGTTGGACAGGGACGGCAGTGCTTTTACTTTGACTTTCGAAAAGTTGAGAACTCGAAGGAACCCCATATCTTCTAAGGATTTATCTTCAATTTCAGCCAAATTGCTAGAACCGGAAAGGTTAAGTAGTTCAAGCTTTTTCATTGCTTTTATGACTGGCAGTTTCACAAGCTTAGAACAATCTCTTAAGTAGAGATCAGAAAGGTTGCTTGTGCTTGAAGGTATACTACTAATTTGAGTGCTGGATAAATCAAGGACATTAAGGCCATCTAATGGTTCGTCCTGCATTTCTTTCAAACCTGTAGCACCTGAAAGATCAAGAATCTGAAGCCGAGGTAGAGTGTTCAAAGTGGGCAATCTTGTTAAGTGTGCACAGCCACCTAAAAGGAGCCGAGTGAGCTCACCAAGATTGTGAAGAAAAGGTAAGCGATTAATTTGGGAATTGGAAAGATCAATTGTTTGAAGTTTCACAAGTGGGTCGAAGGTTTTGTCTCGGAATTTTTGGAAAGAGAGAGCACCAGATAGATCAAGCACCTTGAGGTTCACAAAAGATTTTAAGCTTGGAAGTTTTTCTAATTGGGCACATCCTCTAAGGATAAGCCACCGTAGTTCACTTTTATTGAAGAGAGAACTAGGTAGTGATCTGACCTTGGATTCAGAAAGGTTAAGGCTTCGAAGGTGAGGCATGTTTGCAAAAAGATCATCAGGAATAACCTTCAAGCAAGTAGCACCAGATATTTCAAGAACATTTAAGTTTCCGAGTTCTCGGATATGATCAATGTTCTCCAAGAGATCACAACATCTAAGCACAAGAATAGAAAGACTCTTTATGCTAGTCAAGGACAAAGGCAGGGATTTAAACCTGGGATTAAATATAGTAAAAACCTGGAGCTTCTTCATGGGCTGAAAGTATCTTTCAGGGACTTCTCTGCCAAGGCAACGCCCATCCATCAGAAGTGTCAAGACTTTCTCCCAGGTTCTAGGACTGCATGGTGATTTTATCATACCATCCGCATGTGTGAGCCTCCCAAGACCTTCCCACTTGTCATCTTCAAACACATTAGCCAATCCGAGGTTTGCAGTCCCATTAAATTCTCGACGGCGTTGATCAGTGATACTCGAAACCATTCCTCCCATGATAACCATATTATCCTCTTGATTTCTTAGCATGCCACGATCTATAAGCTTCATCAGAACATCATGTCCTTGTTCATAGGCTTTCTCAATATGATCAATGCATCCAACATATCCTTCCATTATCCAATGAGTGATCAACTCATTGTAATGCACACCAACATGTTTGCAGAAAAGTTGCACACTATGCCAGAAACAGTTTATCATAACACCACTTAGCAACGTGTCAAACCAGGAGCGAAATAGCAGATTGATTGCAACTTCCACATCATTAGCTGCTGCTTCGAAAACACTGTCCAAGGACCAAACCCCAGAATCCATATGCTCAATGTAATTCAATGCTTTTGCTATTGCGGTGATTTCATTAGGCATGGACTTTCTCCTCTCCACAATAAAATTTGATAGCCTTTTAAAGCTTGGAGAGTCAGAAATTTCTTTCTTGACCTTTTGTTTTAATAAGATCTCGGAGTCTTCTGTAGACAATTGATATACATGTATGTTGTGCAGCCATGTCTTGGTCTGAATCTCTTCGTTCCTCCCCTCTGCTGTAAGTCTGCAATCACCTTCATCTCTAGTGATTAAAACCTTTAGATAATAATTGAGCTCCTTTGAATTCAGTAGTTCCTTCAGTTCTGACATAATCTTCTCCACATCCTGCTCATGAGGAACATCATCCAGAATTAGTAGAAAAGGCTTTTTTTTGGTACCTGCTGCAGATATCAACTCTTGAAGCTTCTTGGATATTTTCGGCTTCAAATTTTCCAAGCTCTCCTTCTCCTTCTCCTTCTCCTCCTTCTCCTCAACATCATCATCTTCGCATTCCTCGTGAATAGAGAATAGAGACATCTGCCTGGCAAGGTTCTCATGAAGAGACTTGCTGTCATATTTGTTATTCAGATATAGCCATAGACTGTCATGGAATATTGAGTCTTCCTGCCTGCTTATCTCTCTTGCCGTCCACGTTTTCCCTACTCCACGCTTCCCATCAAGAACGACTGTTGTGACATCATCATTCTTCATCTTCAGCAACTCCAAAATCTTTTCTATCCGTTCCTTTGGGCCTAAAGCCATTGCTGACTCCGAAAAAAAAAGCATGCATGAAACTTCTATAAGAATAGAATAAAATTGTAGATTTTTCAGCTAATGGGAAAAAAAAAACCTGTTGTTTTTCGCACTCATAATAGCATGAATGATAAAATTAAACTAAATTTATTCAAATCTTCACATGCCTACTTGACTTTGGGGCAATGTAATTGGAACTATCACCAAATTCTTCAGTTGAAAACGCGGATACTTCCTGAGAAAGTTAAAAGAAACTCAGTTTTCCCTCACCGGTGAGTAGCTAAAACAGGAAAGGTGCCAGTTATGTTGTTTTTTTTAGCTCCTGGATTGAAATTAATCATTTGCTAGCCTAGTTGTTTAAATCCTTGGTGTTGCTAAAGAGCCAGATTGTGTAGCTTAATTAAAACCAATGAAAGAGGGTATCTTCCATTGTATAGCTCAGAACCATTAGTCTGCAATTGTTAACCCAAAAATAAATAAATAAATAAAAGTGGTGAAATTTTTTTAATTATTTATCTTGTAATTGCTTGGTTTAGGAATGCCAAAATTACAGCAAAAACTGCCCCATTTGGATGAAAATTAAAGCTTCCGTAAAATGCATTATATGGTTCAGACTTCAGAGCTCAAAAGGCACCCACAGAAATGACTTTTTAAAATGATCTAGACTTCTCAAGAACAAAAACTAGAAAATTACGAACTAAGATTAGAAGAAACAAAGACAATGTTGGGGAGAATTGAAGTCTGGGAACAGCAATATTTATAGCAACAACCCGTACTAACACAAGAACAGAATTAAAAAAAATTTGCAGAAATGAATTTAAAGCAAGCTTATGCAAGTTTCAAACAATCATAATATATTCAGTTCATGTCATGGTGTTTAGAGCAACAAATTAACACCTAAAATTAAACCAAAGAAAATGAAGATAATCAAATCAAAGATAGATAGAGAGCAAACCTGATGAGTGGTTTGGTGCAGAAGAGCAATGAGAGTTTGCTTTACAACTGGGAGAGTCAAGTCAACTGTGTAATTTCTTCACCACAAGGTCCACAACTTACTAATCATAGCAGCCTCTCTTATAGCAAGCAAACCAATCACTTTGGAGAACCTGGTGGGCCAGTCAAAGCATCATAAAAGTTAAGAAAAGGAAAAGTGAAAGAATCCAATTTTTCTTTTTCTTTTTTTCTTTTTCTTTATTGAAGTTCACTCTCTCAATCAGTCTCAAATAAATCCAACTCGATCCCACCTTGTAATTCTCTTCCAAATATTGATGGAGGTTTCAAGTTCGAATCCGTCATTTTTAATTGATTAATAAAAATAGATTTTTTTTGAAGGTATAGAGTATGAATTTGTATCCAATTAGCCTCCACTCAAACCTAATGAGAAGGAGCAAATTGGACTAGACACTCAAATTTGGATCCAATTAGCTTCCACTATCTTTTATTTCTTAAAGAAAAAAAGAAAAAAGAAATATAAGAAGACTTCATAATATTTCAAGGTATCATAAACTGAAAATAAAAGGGAAGGTTGTTGCTTTAATAAAGCACCTTTGCCCTTTGTTTGGTGCGTTGATTGCTTGAGGAGTTGTGGTATATTCTTTGCTCTACATTCAGGCTAGCTGCAGAATCTATAGAAGCTTCTCATCATCACTAAAGAGATTCGCTGCAAAAAACTGTTGTCTGATTGTGCTTCCGTGTTTATTAATATTAGGCTGAATTGTTGAATTGGCCCTGAACCTCAGTTGTAGTCTCACTTTGCACCTAAAACTCAATTTGTGTCGCTTTACCCATTGGAACTCCATGTCTCACTTTGCCAGGCATAGTTGCCTGAGTTTCAGGGGCAAAATGAAACTAGAATTGTGCTTCAAGGGCAAATTCAATAATTAAGTCTTAATATTAAAGGAAAATTAGGTATTAGACATAATTAATTTTATTAATTAGTATTTGAGACATTGGGTATTTTAGTTTGGGTTTTAATACCTATAAAAGAATTGGTATTTTGGATTAGGCCAAAGAGGAGGCTCAGATTCGTTGGCTCACCTTATATTAATCACTGAGAAGACAATTATACCCTTTTTATTAAAATATTTAGGGTTGGTCTTCCTTTTTTATCAGATTAGATCTCTCTCTCTCTCTTCGCAGCAACAACGACTCTCTTTCTCTCTCTTCGCAGCAACGACGACTCTCTCTGTCTCTCTCTCTGTCTGTCTGTCTGTCTGTCTGTCTCTCTCTCTCTCTCTCTCTCTCTCTCTCTCTCTCTCTCTCTCTCTCTCTCTCTTTCTCTATCCGCAGCAACGACGACCACCGGTAACTCCAACTGCTCATCTCTCTCTCTCTCTCTCTCTCTCTCTCTCTCTCTCTCTCTCTCTCTCTCTCTCTCGCTCTCCGCGATGGAATTCTCAAACTGCTTATCCCTTCGGCCTTCACCGGTAACTCCAATGTCTTCTAGCTCAAGATGAAGAGCAATTACGATCGCTATCTTGCTGAGTTCAAGATCGAAGTGTTTCTATGAGGTACTTGAGGAGGACATCCATCAAGTAATTGTCGAAAACCAGTTATTTGACAGGATGTAATTACACAGAAAATAGCTTTTATCTTCGTTGAAATTATAGAATGTTTATTAGAATTTACTGGAAAATTTTGAGATTCTCAACTCTTGTGTATCAAATCCTTCGATTGAGGTATGATTTTCTAACTATTTTCCACGATCTAGCTGTTAGTTGGGTAAGATTTCAGAAATTTTGAGGTTTAATTGGTTAATTTCGGAGTTATTTTCCACGAAAACGAAAACGAAACTGCGATGCAGAAAACCGCAGAAACTGAGATGAAGAATCGGCTTCGATCGTTGGTGGTCTTCGATGATGGTCGCACGAATGGGTTGGTGGTCTTTGATGATCGTTGGTGGTCTGGAGGTTTCTGGAGGTGAAGTTGATGTCGTTTTTCAGCTTCGGTTTAAAACTAAATACTGAAAATGGCATATGTTGTAATTTTCATATTTTGTAATGGTATTTTTGTCACATTTTGGTGTTTGGCCTTTTGCTAATTAGACTAAATTGTATTTCTTTCTACTAAATTAGTAAACTATATTATGGTTTAAAACTAAAGCTCCCTAATATTAATGTTCATACCTGAAAGGTTTTGAATGTTCTCAATGATTTTCATTCAACAATCGTGTGATAATTATACACAGTGCTTTGCTTGGTGTCTACACAATGGATTTCCTATTCTAGGCAACAATCAAGTCCTTGAGAGACAAGAAATATATACAACAAATCTATGAAATAAATACAAATAAATAGGAAATTAAATCCTTTAAGGATCATGTCTCATTACACCTCCGCAAGCTGACAGGGCGGGGGAGCACAGACAACTTGGACTGAAGTAAGGAAAATCGAGCAAGAGATAGACCCTTAGTAAAGATATCAACAATCTGATCAACAGTTGAACAATAAGCAACAAGCAACTCATTAAGCATCTCCTTTTCACGAATAAAATGATAATCAACCTCAACATGATGAGTGTGAGAGTGAAACACCAGATTTTAGGCAAGAGAGAGAGCACTAATTTTGTCACACTGAAGCTTAGGACAATGAACTGGAAGATGAAGATCAAGAAACAAAGCTCGTAACCACGACAGAGTAGCGGCAGTGTGGGCAAGCTGACGGTACTCTGACTCAGTACTAGAGCGAGAGACATCACGTTGCTTTTTTGGGCTCCAAGAAATTAATTTAGCACCCAAATAAACGCAATAGCCACCAGTGAAGCGACAATCGTCGGCATCCCCCGCATAATCGGCATCAAAATAGGCACTGAGATGAAGAGTGCTTGGCGAATAGCGTAACCCATGATTAAGCGTGCCATTGAGATAACGAAGAATGCACTTAACAACGAGCCAATGAACAGTAGTGGGTTGATGCATAAATTGACAAACTTGATTAACAGCAAAGGCAATGTCCGGGTGAGTAAGGGTTAAGTACTTGTTGGGGTCTTTTTCCGTCGGAAGGCTCATTTGGGCTTGTTGATTCTTGGACCGCCATAGAGTGGTGGATCAAGCCTTTGTTGCCCTTTTTTCTGAGTTAGCGAGGACTAGGCCCAAAGCATCCCGAGGGAGAAGCAAGTCCTAGGGGAGTACTATGTTCTTCTTCCAGCTGAGTGTTTGGTGTTGATGTTTCCGGCAGCTTGACGAAGAGTTGAAGATGACTTGCTAATGTAGATATGAGATTATATGAGCATGGAGTGTGGGAGTTAAAGATCCACAAGTTTAGCAAATGAGAATGCATGTGCTTAGCTTGGTGTTGGATATGCTTGAGTTTGGGTGTTGATAATTTGTTGTTTGTGGCTACGGCTATGGGGATTTAAGAGTTTCAAGAGGAGGATGGGAGGAAAATCTTGAGATTTAAAGGCTATGGTGTTTATAGCTTGGAAGGAAGGAAAAACTTGGAGTTATGCTTGGTGAGGCTTTGTAGAGAAGATGATGGATTTCAAGGAGAGAAGGTTATGGCTGGGGTGCTTGCAACAACTAGGAAGTAGGTGTGATGATTGAAAAAGGGGGTTGATAGCTGCTGGGATGCTTGCAGTAGCCAAAGCAAGAATTTGTTGTGCTGCTTCAGCAACTAAAGGAAGGGCTGATGGTTGAAGAAGGGGGTTGATGACTGCTAGGATGCTTGTGTTGTTAATATTATGTTAACTCGCAATTGTACGAAGCAATTAGTAGTATAGCAAGACAAGTACGAGGTCGTACCCACGAAGACTGAGAAGTTAAAACTAGTTATGTACTTAGATTACCAAATTCAAGAAAGTAGGAGGTTATGTCTAAAATAGAATTTAAAGCAAAAGTGGTTGTGATTGTTGAACAAAAGAAGCAAAATGAAATTGCAAACAAAAACAAGTAAACAAATGTAACAAAGAGTGGTTTTAAGAGATGGAAAACAGATTTGGAGACTAGGGCATTCGAATCACCATAACAATTCAATTCTGGGTTATCAGGAGTCAAGTAACAAGTCTAATTCATATTCAAAGATTGATTCTAGCTAAAGTATGATTAGGCCATGGTGTCTGGTTCTAACCTTGTGTTCCTAATTCCCTAATTTGATCATTTGTTGTCTAACCTAAAATTAAGCATTAGGAACCCATTAAGCATAAAAGAACATTTTAAACAACCAAGCATGTATCTAATCCCTGTTGTCGAATGTCCATACATACTCTTCCTATTCACAGTTCAATTCGAATTAAAGCATGGTGTCTACTCTTAATTCAAACCAAGATAGCTAACATACAAGTTCTAATGGTGATCAATCATTCAAACAAGCATATTAACTGATAAGCATAATGAATAAGAACATGAATCATGAATCCAACTTGAAACTCCACACTTGAAACTTATAAACCCAGAATATTCATGTTAGGTTACATCGAAGCCCTAGTTATGAAATTAGCTGCTCATAATGGAAAAAAAACTTAGATAGAAATGAGAAAACATAAGGAATACAATAAGAGTAGAAAAACCCATTTTCTGAAGTTCTTGTGGTGTCCAAGACTTCTTCAAGTGCTTCTCCACGTGTAATGCTTCTCCAAGAGCTTCTCCACGTCTAGAATGATGTATGACAGCTAGCAGGTGATTTGGGATGAGTTTGGGTGAGTGGTGATGGTTGAGAAATAGGAAATTCGTAGAGAAATGGAAGGGAGGTTTTCTGGAGCTGTTTTTGTGATTTTGGGCAGTTTAGAGTATTGGGTTAATTGCTGGAGTGTTTGGGGTTGTGGGAATGTATGAGGATGATTTCTGGATGTGTTGATGGAATGATGGAAGTGTGGAGGATGGCTGAAATGCATTTTGTAGCTTGAAGACTCCATAACTCCCACTTCATCTTGTCTATGTTAGTGTGGTTGGAATCAACTCCATCCCATACTTCTTTTGCTGCACCTCAAGCTTTCTTCTCATGGGATTTCAAAGGTGTTCAATTGTGGCTGCCTTTTGCTGCCAACCCGTGTAGGTTTTCTTTTGGTTGCTGGAAATAAAATATTCTTCTGAACCAGGCTTGGTGTAGGAAGGCCTGAGGTTTCAATATGTATCCAACGGGGCTCAAATTTGGATATGTCATAATAAACACCTATTGGAACAAATTGTATGAAGAATGTATTCCCATCTGAGCAACACAAGTGTACGTTTTGGGCTTTGCAAGTGGACTGCCGAAAATAGATTGGAATTGACTCATGGTGTGCATTTTGAAGGGCCCAACGGATTGAGCTTGGCTTCATCAATTGATAAATTTGAGTAGTCCATCTTGCAGTTCAGAATCTCTTCTTTCCAACCACATATTAGTTGGGCCAATACAAGTTGGGAGGAGGAAGTTAAGGCCGAAATAAATTGCTAGCTCAGTCTGCTCGTTTTTGCACCATTTTGCATCTTTTCTTATCCAAAGCCACCATTGCTACCTAAGGCCCAATGAACTGAATGATAAATAGAAAAGGGATTAAAAGCACAAGTTTAACTCAATAACATAACCAAATCATAAGCTAGAGGGGTACAAAATGATATACAATTATGAACTGATCAGCTTGCAGCAGCCAAAGGGAGGTGAGTTCTCATGGTTACTGGGAGGCTTGCAGCAACCAAGAGATGTTGATTTTGCTTGGGCAATGCCTCTCAATTTATAGAAGAGGAAGGCTCTCTTTGGTTTCCAATACGTAAAAGGAAGTGTTGGAGCTAGTCTATTTCCTATGGATAAAAGGGAGCATTGGGACATTCTTATTTCCAACGAGTAAAGCTAAGCATTGGAAAATGACTATTTCCAACGGGTAAAAGGAAGTGTCGGAATTGGCTTGTTTCCAATGGGTAATAGGGAGTGCTGGAAAAGGCTTATTTCCAATGGGTAAAGCTAGGCATTTGGAAAATGACTATTTCCTATGGATAAAAGGAAATGCTTGGAAAATATCTCATTTGCTTACCCACATTAGAGAACTCTAAGTAATGGGTTTGAACTGTGGTGCTCCCAAATAGCTAGCCCAAAGTCTCCATTATCCAAGAGCTTCCATGGCCCTTATGGACCTCCGTAACCTTTCACACCACAATCCCTCGTGCAAGCCCCGTAAATCACATGACTTGGGTTCATGTGAGCTTGATAGGTGATTGACATATGAAAAATGTATTATTGGCCTCGCATGACATGGATACTATTATTTATTTAATGAATTAATTCACAAAATACAGATTGGATTAATGCATGACCAACATTTTATGTTATATTGGGTTTTAAATATTTTTGGGCTTCTCGTGACTTTTTTGGGCCTCAACAGTACTGAAGAGCACCAACAATACTACGGTACTCAGTGAGATCAGAGAGAGGGTCGCCATCAGAGATGCTAAGACGACGTCCACCGATAGTCGGTGTAGGCACAGGTTTGGCTTTGTGTTGTTTCTATTTTATACATGATTTATCATGTTATTCACCCAATATTTTGAGTTAGTTCTTGACATTTTATAGCATTTTACTTCTTTTTTGTGTTTTTATAGATTTTACCTTGGTTAGAATGAAAGTGAGATAAAAATGCATTATTGGATATAAATTCTGTTTTTGCACATTTTCATTGGTTAACTTCTTGGCTGTGGATCACCATGTTTCGTAGCTTGGATGAGGTGAGTTCCTTGTGAAACTTGTTCGAATGGGTGTCAACTACAACATATTCGAATTTGAGCTCCATTGAACAAATATAGCCTATCCAACCAATCCAACATTTATCCTAACCCTGGAATTGTGGTTTGGACCACATTTACCTCCATTGGATACCACCCTCCATTTTTTACTTATTACCACACCACTTGGTAACAATGTTTCACTTAGATAAGCTGGAATCTCTCTCAATATATTGAAAGTCAAAGAAATGATGAAAGTGAAGACAAGTGAAGAGAAGAACCAAAGAACTTTGGGTGAAAGGTGTAGCATCCTATAAAGTAATGAGTAGGAAGAGAGAAAGAGGAGAAGGTATCTAAGGGGCCGCAACCAAGCAAGAAAAGAATCCTTCAACACACTTTGCAATTTCAAATTTTTTAGAGAAAGAGGAGAGCAAGGAGCAACCAAGGAGAGGGGAGAATGACATAACAATTGGAGAGAACCTTGGGGAGTCTTGAGGCAAGGATCCAAGGGATTGAAGATGCAATTCTCTTTCTTCTCCTTGTTTTTAGTTTCTTTCATTTTATTTCTTTCTTGTATTTTCTTAGCTTCAATGTAACTTCTTATATTTCTAGGGCTTTGGTTGAAGCCCTAAACATAATTACACTTTTGTTTTGATGCTTTGAGTTTATGAATTTTTAGATGTTGTTCATGAATTCCTTTTCACTAATTGAATCATATGCTATGTGTTTGCTTCCTTTGATTAATCACCTTAGGTTGTATGCATCTAGCTAAAGTTGAGAAGTTGTGTAAGATACCCAATAACGTAATTTCTAATTAGCAACAAATGATTGTATCCTTTCTAAGTGAGCATAATGTGAATTGGTTTCTTGACAACAATTGATGAATTCCTCTTCACTAAAATAATCTGTCATTGATGTATGTTTTTCTTTGGTTGATCACCCTTGAAAGCATGCTTCTTGAGATTGTTGGGATTGTATGTACCTTTATGTTTTCCTAAGCAGCTAATGGATGAAGTAAGAATCATCCATGTGAATTGGTTTCTTGAATGCCTAATGTAAACACCATGCTATTAGGGTTCTTGTGATGTTCATATTCTTCAAACTTAATGGGTTTTTCATATGATTAAATTGAAGTACTAAGCACACCTAGATTGATTTTATGGGAATCCCGAGTATTGTAGCACTAAACACGCACCTTACTTGTTTTAGAGAGAATCAATGCGTCTTGAGCCATTAAACCCGGTCTCGATTGCGAACATCTTCATCAATGTGTCTAGAGTTTATTTACGTTGAGTATTCAATAATATGAGTAAAAGCACAGGAATGACTTACAAGTGTTCTAGTTTTAGTTGTCTTAGATTATATTTTGTCACCTTTATTTGTTAATCTTCTTAGTTAGTATTTCTTTTCATAGGTGTTTCTAGAATTAGTTTCTCACTTCAACCTCCCCTATGTGTTGTGTGATCGGTGCATATTTATATATCATTTTGTACCCTTCTAACTTATGATTTGATTATGTTTTTGAGTTAAACTTGTGCTTTTAATAAATTTTGTGTTTGTTTCAGTGTAATAAGCTTGAGACTCATTAAATGCATTTTGGAGACAAGTTAGCTTAAAACGGTGTCTGCAGATCAGTCAACTTCACGAATTGGACTGTACTTGCTCAGGATGAACCAGATTATGACCCCTATATCATTGGAAAGATGCAGAAGTCTAGTTTCTGGAGCATTTTACGGTTCATGATTCTGAGTCTCTTAGAGGAAGTTATGCAAGTTTTGGTAACTTAAGGTCAAATTCGGCAGCATCTGCGTTACTGGGCCAAATATCACATTTGAAGCGCTTTCTGATTTTTCCTTGAGCTGGGCTGCATATACTTGGAAAGATAATTCAAAGAGCTTCAAGATTCAGATTTTTCCAGATTTTTTAGGAGGGAAGATCAAGCCCAAAACAAGCCCACAAGCTGACTGCAATGAAGTCAATTCCAGTCTATTTTCGGCAGTCAACTTGCAAGGCCCAAAATGTACACTTGTACTGCTCATATGGGAATACATTCTTCATACAAGTTGTTCCAATGGGTGTCTATTATGACATATCCAAATTTGAGCCCCATTGGATACATATTGAAACCTCAGGCCTTCATACACCAAGCCTGGTTCAGAAGAATCGTTTTTTCCAGCAAAGGTGAAGAAAACCCACATGGGTTGGCAGCAAAAGGCAGCCACAATTGAACACCTTTGAAATCCCATGTGAAGAAAGCTTGAGGTGCAGCAAAAGAAGTATGGGATGAAATTGATTCCAACCACACTAACATAGACAAGATGAAGTGGGAGTTATGGGTTGTATTAAAAGAGTAATGGTGGTGTTGGATTTCATCATGATGTTCCTCCCTCTTAGCCCTATAAATAGAGAAGTCTTCAAGCTTCAAAACACACCCCAAGGGGGGAGCTCTCAAACACTTCTCTAGAGCTCCCTTCCCTTCTCTCCCTCAAATTCTCTTAGTTTCCTTTCAAGTTGTCAATTGTTGTAACAAAATGATTTTACTAAATTTTCCTTCAAGTTTTCAAGTTCTACTTTAATTTTATTTGTAATGTACATTCTTTCTTAAGTATTCAAGTTTAATTAGTTTCCAAGTTTCAATTATGGTTTTTATTCTTATTCATTATGCTTATAAGTTAATATGCTAGTTTGAATGATTGATCACCATTTAGGCTTGCATGTTAGCTATCTTGGTTTGAATTAAGAGTAGACATCATGCTTTAATTCAAATTGAACTATGAATAGGAAGAGTATGTATGGACATTCGACAACAGGGATTAGATACATGCTTGATTGTTTAACTTGTTCTTCTATGCTTAATGGGTTCCTAATGCTTAATTTTAGGTTAGACAACAAATGATCAAATTAGGGAATTAGGAACACAAGGTTATGACTAAACACCATGGCTTAATCATACTTTAGCTAAAATCAATCCGTTAATCTAATTGAACTTGTGAACTTATTTGCTTGAGTTATTTCCTTTTTTCTTGTTTTATTTATTTATTTTTTCATTTCTGTTTTGTGTAGGGGAAATGAATTGGATCATTCAATCACCAATCCTCGTGGGATCGACCTCGCACTTACATATGCTATACTACCAAACGGCTCATGCACTTGCGAGTATCACGAGTTGAGGATGCAGTTGAATCCATTTTGGTGCAGCTGAATCGACGCAACATTGTGTGTTTAAAGTGTGATTTTAGGCTTTGAGTTGTGTGACATTGTAACTTTGTTTTTTTTTTTTCCTTCACTAGGAAATCAAATGGAATTAGGCGATCTAATCCCTGTGGGATCGACCTTGCACTTACATAAACTTTATTACCAACGGTTCGTGCACTTGCGAGTATAATGTGTGTTTGAAATAATCTATGTTTTGCAGGTTGACTAAAACACCACAACAACAACACTTCGTGCATTTTAGCATGCTTGAGGAGATCCACAACATATCTGGTATGAGTAAGTGATAAACCGGGCGAAGTATGAGCAAGCTTCATGCACAAAAAATAATGAGCAGGCCCAAGATCCTTCATAGAAAATTGATGACCCGAATTAGAAATAAGTGTGGTGTTGCGAGCGGGATTGGAGCCAGTGACAAGGATATAATCAATGTAATCAACAAATAAATGTGAACATAACCATGAATGTAGATGAAAAGTGAAGAATCAGACTAAAACCAAAAGTTCCACAAATGCAATAACTAAAATTAAAAGCAAAAGTAAATGCAATGCAAATTAAAACAAAACTATCGATGCTTATAACTCTTAAATTCTTCAATTATCAATGCATTATCGATATTATTAGAAAACTCTCTTTCATCCCTAATTAAATTAAAACTATAATTAAAGATATATAGGAAATGGAAGGAGAAAGAAGATGTTGATGTCAGGTAGCTAAAAGATAGAGAAACAAGCTGATGTTGCATAGCCAAAAGAGAAGGAGAGAGAAGATATAAGACCACATGAATGGGCAAAGAAGATATGATGTAGGGTTTACTTTTAATTTTTTTAATTTTGGACTGGACTTATAACGTATGTAGGTAATTTTTTTTTATTTAAATTTTGCGCTGCGCGGATACCCAACTTACCCTGTGCACAGAACCGCCCTTGATTGCGTGTGTAAGAAACAACCTCCGTGTAGTTTAGACTATCGTTTGTACTCAACAAAATCCTAAAAATGCTAAATTATTGTTTTTAAAATATTTTTTTTTTTTTAAAATAACTTACTCAATTGTTACTGAACTGGTCCTAAAATGGGTGCGAAAATATGGTTTGTGGAAATAGCAACACTATTTTGACTGGGAAGTAGCAACACTCATACAGTTCAAGTTCTTGATTGGCCGCAAAAATAGTATTTAGGGATAGATTGACGGTGTCCTCATAGTTCGTGCGTTTGCGCCCTTAATATTTGTTGAAATTCTGTTTGGGTGTTGTTCCAGAAGGAAACCTCACACAGGTAGTCGCAGCTAGCCCCCCCAGAGAAAGAAGAGCTAGCCAAGGACTTCGATTGCAATTTGAAGAACATCAAGGACTCGATAGCTAAGGCTAATTGAAATGGATGGCTTGTGATTAGGGTTGGTCCTGCCTCCCTCCTGAGCTTAGAATTATACAGTGAAAGCTCCTGAACTCAAGTGTAAGTTCTTTGCCACTTTATTTATTTTGTAAACTGTATTTTCAGTAAGTAATTCCCCTGTTTAATCATCCTTTAGAGTTTACTTTTGGGGGAAATAAAGTGCTAAAATTCAAAAAATAATTATAAATATATTGGATCTTAGTTAATTACATTCCACAGGAGTAGTAGCTAAATTGGATCTGAATAATTCATGCAATTGATATTAAAATAATAGGAAATGCATCTCTTCGGTCTTTTTTGTGAATATATGTTTTTGCTAAAGACTTGAGGCTTGATTGTAGAAAAACAAAATCTTGTTTGTAATCAAAACTTTAACTCTGTTGACAGAAATGTTCACTAACTGAGTTCCATTTCTTGGGATTTTTTTGTTGAAGCATGGCTACAAATTCCGAAGAAATCTTGCCCCTTGAGAGAATCAGAGGAACCATCATTCCCTCTCTCCTTGACCATCTCTCCAAGGCCAAACTCTCCCTCTCTAACAGCCAAAGGGATTATGAGATCAACATGGCCACCCAAATCGAAAAGTTCCGGAAAGACCTCATTTACATCAGGCAGGCATTCACCGGGCTCAAGAATTTAGAAGAAAGCGCTAGCGCTCTTTTCAAGATTCTCCTACAGCCACAGCACAGCCTCCACCAACTCTTGGATCAGCCCACTGAATTCCACATCCATGACTCGCGAGTGAAGCAATTTCAATCCAAGCTTCGGGTCCTGAGTGAGATAATCATCAAACTAAAACTCCTAATTCCGTCCCCGCACAAAATGGTGTTGAACAAGGCTAATCCTTTGTCATTGACTGGCGTTGTGTTCGATCCCAACAAAGTACTTGATCAATTGTCTGACTTACATTTCAGTAAGGTTTTTGGAGATAGCCCCACTTTTAAAGATTTTCGGGTTGTATATAACAGTCTTCATGTTACTACAAAGCTCTGCTTGTTGTGTTTCGCCGTGTTTCCAGAAAATGAGGTTATAAAGAAGAGGCTTTTGGTACATTGGTGGATTGGAGAAGGGTTCCTGAACCCTCCTGTTGATAGCAAAGAGACGGTCGTGGAAATTGCAGATGGTGTATTTGAAGAGTTAACAAAGAAGGGCTGCATTGAACCTGTTTACAAGAAACGGAGATCAGTTGTGCATAGTTTTAAAATGCACCCTCTTATTCGTTCCGCAGTGATTGTGATTGCCAAAGAAGTGAGATTCTTTGATTTTGATAGTAAAGGAAATCCCACTACCAACTTTTCATCGTCTCACCGGGCTTGCTTGATGAATGGGTCTTCTCATCTGACATTGGCAAATAGACCCGATTTGGATCCAGAGAAGCTGCAGACTATATTCAATGTGAATGAGGCTTATCCAGATTTTTCCAAAGTTGACTGGTCTAGGTTAAGGAATGTGAAGGTTCTTTATCTTGGAAGGTGGCACAGCAGAGCTAATCATCACATTGAAGTAGATGACATTGAATTCTTTAAAGGGATGAGGTATATGAGACATTTGATTTTCTTCAGCCTACGAGGGATATCTAGGATTATGGAGCTTCCTGATTCACTATGCAAGCTTTCTAGTCTCAGGATCTTGGATCTTAGTGCATGCCACAATTTAGAAACACTTCCAGAGAAAATAGGCTCGCTTAAGATGCTCACTCATTTGGATATGTCTGAGTGTTACTTGCTGGAGCACATGCCTAAGGGGATTGCCTTGCTCTCAGAACTCCAAGTTCTTAAAGGATTCATAATCTGTGATCATAAGAATGATAGTTCATGTACTCTTCATGATTTGTCAGCTTTGAAGAAGTTGAGGAAATTGACAATCAACACAAGCAGGAAGGATTTTCCCAGAGAAGAAGAGCTAATTGTTTTCCAACAGTTTGGATCGCTTCGAAAGCTAACAATAGCATGGGGAGGGTTATACCTCCCAGCCATCCAGCCAGCAACATCAAACACTTTGAAGAGTAGGGGAGGTAACCAAACACAAGACAATGCTGCACCAGGGCCAGCAACATCAACTGGCATAAGAAACCATATCCGTAAAATCCCTTCAAGATTACCAACCTTCAAGCGAATGACTAGAACTACTACCATGAATCAGGAACATTTTAAGGAACTAGAGAAGCTGGATCTGCAGTGCTACCCTCAGATGACAGCACCCAGTTGGTTGATGCCTGGAAAGCTTAAGAGTCTGAAGAAACTCTTTGTTAGAGGAGGACAGCTCCAAAGTCTAGGGCAAGTTCACGAGAATGACAAGTGGACAATTAGGATATTACGTCTGAAGTTCTTGAGTGAATTAAAGTTGGATTGGAATGAACTCCAGGTGTCATTTCCAGACTTAATATATTTGGAGAAATTTAGATGCCCTAAGCTCACTTTCTTCCCATGCGATGCGAGTGGCCTATGGCTGAAGCCCTGAACTTGAACAATGGAATCAGCACAGGTGGAACTCTTGGTATGTACATCCAAGCAGTTAAATTCAAGTGTTTATTCGATTGAAGTACGTTGTCCATTTTTGGCTAATGTTGTGAGCCTTTATTTGCTTCTTTACTCAGAAAATTTAATTATGTTTCGAGTCTGCAATGCGAGAGAAGTTTGCTTAGTTCAATGAAGACACTAAGAAAATACTCTTCTCATGCCTTTAGGTTCAGTGAAATTTAATCTTACTCAAAAGTTGAATGTCAATTTTATTCAAGCTATTGAGAAAATGCTTTTGTTGAATATTATCAGGGGAATTTATAAATTATAGACAATCTGATACTTAATTGTCTGTGAAGACAATCACATGTCACTTTGAGTGGCCAAAATATGCACTGAAAGAGTAAAACAATATGTTTTTGGGACTACTTTGGACTTGGAAGTTTACTCCAACTTTAAGAGAACATGGGAACAAAGGTTTCTATTTTAACCATTGGAGAGGGCTGGGCTTACATGGTATTAAAACTATTTGGCTTTAGGAAGACTGCAGGGTTTACAGTTGAAGAGTGACTCTCAAGTCCTAGGGTTTTCATCTAAAAAATTTTCTGAGTTCAGAATTTTTGTTCATATGGATTATCTAATAATTTTTTCCAGTTGCTGTTGTGTGTTTACATATCTCACATTTTCTTGTTCTGTGTGCACTTATATATTTAGGCTATGTTTGGTGGGCCGGATAAGACAAGACTGGATTGGACTTCATAATTTGGACTGGACTGGTTGAGATTGAACCGTACTTTAAGTCTATACTGACTTTGTACTAGACTCTAAAACATAATAATTTTGAAAATTTATAATTTATTATGCGATTTTTTTAAAGTATCTTCCCATAATGAACAAAATTAGAGTCTAGCAAAACAGAAGTACAAAAGTATAAATTGAAACAAAAGAAAAAAATCGATAGTATGAAGCTATGAAATTTGAAAGATTCACCACAAGAACATATGAACTTTTCGAAAAAATAATAATAATTAAAGCACAAACGAAAACTGAGTTCCAGATCTGACAAAACATTAAAGCAATTTGAAAGATGTTAATGGGTTCCGCATCTGAAAATTTCGAAAGGAATCAAAAACAAGATTGACGGGAATTCACGAAAACCAAGATAAAAACTCAGGACCGTACAATTGGCCTTGATAGATGCTCCTGCATCACTTAGCAAGACAAATTTTTTTAATAAATCTAACAATTTCATTTATAAGATATTTTACAGGAATTCCGCCGGCACAATCCCCTGCATAAAATTGTGCATGAACCAATTTGCTGCTTTCAATGTGTTATCTTGGTTATGCTGATCAGAAAATTATATTCATGAGGATTATTTACGAAGCAAAAGTGAAAACTGATATAGCTGAAGCCTTTTGACTGGTTCTCAAACAAGAAACCAACAAGGCCATAAGACTCTGCTGCTATATCATATGGATGCCAACTTGATTTAGAATTTTCTCTCTGGTAAATTTGAAACAAATCTTAGACATTCTGAGAATTTAGAATTTTCTTTTAACAGTATCCTATTCGGTGGATATTGATATAACACTGAGAACACTCAAACACCAATCCTTCACAAGGTTTACCACATGCCTCACAAGGAAGAATGTTCTCTCTCTTATCAAAAGGAATGGCACTCTTTTTCTTCTCAACAAGGGTGACAAGGTGTTGGTGAGCATGCTTGTAAGTGCTCCCTAACTTGACATGGCGATACCTCCCAACAACGCAATGAGGATGACAATCGAAGTCACAATCTTTGCAGCAATAAAACCAATGTGTTGAGTCTCGTTCTCCTTCGCATATTTGACAATAACATTCTCCCAGTTCATATTTAACCCGACGATGGATGAGCTTGAGAGGATGATTGTCGTACCTGTGATTTGCGGTAAGAGGTAGTTGAATGCATTGGATACACAGATGAAAATTGCAGTTGACACAACTGAAGCGGACAGCTGGTTGACTATAATTACCACAACCTCGACAAGAAGGGTTGCTCCTTCTTAATATGCCTCGGATTGACGATATGTAGGATTGCCCCTTGTCATCCATTGTGTTGAAGGTGAGGGGGTGTCTATGAGCCGGATGTGTAAGAGAGTTGGAAAGAGTATTGCATTGGAGGTCAAGGTAGAACTGGCATCTTTCACAGCTGTAGAGGAAGCCGTGGCTAAAGCTGCTGCATGCATGGCACTTGAACATGCCATCCATAGACGGTGCCTTTGGGAGGAGTTTGAGCAAGTGTGGGTGAAATGGGTGAAGCCTTTCCGTTGGTAATTGAGCACATGTCTTGTGGAGAAAGAAATGACAATCATCTTCTTCTTGTTTTGTACAGCTATAAAAGGCATCTGTGATAGGTTCGATGCAACCGTCACAAGTAATTCTATCATCTTTTTGCACTTCATCTCTCAGGACCAACAAATGCTGATGACTAAAGTGTTTGATTTGTGCAGCTAATTCTATCCGGTCATCGCCCTGCTGGGCCTCACCAAGCATCGTAGCTTTGGACTCATCGTCAACGATTTTTGTAGTTGTATGGCCATGCCTTTCTTTCTCCAGCGCAATTATTTCATCTCGAACGTCCTCCTTCATTACACATCTATTATGAGCAATGCAACTGCAATGTTGACAAGAATATACAGCTCTTTCTTTCTTCATGGGTTTGTGGCAGACTCTGCAGAATTGATTCCGGGGCTGAACCACCCCAAGGGACCACTTGAGCACAAGAGGGTGTTGGTGCGCAGTTACTTTGATCTGGCGTGGTAACGAAGTGCATTCCTCATGGACCAAAAGCTGGCAGATGCTGCAGATATAGGCAACGCCATTCCCATGTTTGTTACATGCATCGCAAGTGAATTTCATTCGCTTCCGAAGGACGGTGAATTGGTGGTCATGGCAGTCATAATTTCCAATGTTTCGCCAATTGGAAGCACATTTGAGGTCAAGGTTGAAGTCACATTGGGAACAAGTGTAAGTATGGTTGTCTCTACAGCGTTGGGAACATAGATCACACTTAGTCATCGAGTACTTTCTAGGTTTGCGAAGAATAAGTGGGTGCTTCCGGTGCATTGGATGTTGAATCTCACGGGGTAGCTTTGCACATGATTTATGGAGAGTGAGGTTGGGAGGATCTTTGTTTCCATTATAGCCAGGGCCAACGACTGGGTCACCGCACATATCGCAAAAAACCAGTCGACCATATTGATTAGGTTGCAGTTCCGTGAATATGCAGGGACGCTGCAATTTGTTAAGCTCATTTTCTCTCCCTCTCTGTCAACAATCACAAATTTAGTATATGCAAACTGCTACTGAAAGATTGTATATTAGCATGAGTTGTATAATTAATTATAATCAGTCTAGATTTTATTATTTGAACCCTTTCCAATCTAGCTAGCCTGGGGGTGCTACTTGGACAACATTAACTGGTCAGTCTATAATCGAGGTATGACTTGCCTATGTCACCTCTATCAAAGACATGACCATAATTCTGATCCAAATAGTTTATTATATTGTCCTATGCGGACATCCTGTCTGGACGTTATAATTGTGCGGACTTCATGTATTTTCTACTATATCCTCTCTGCTTTCCTCCTTATTTACAATGGCGTCTGCATGGTAATAACGTCCGGACGTCCGAGTGAGAGAAGAATACTATATATATATGTGTGTGTGTGTGACCACCTTGAAATCAATAATAATTCTCTAATTAGGGCGAGACTCACATTTTGTATAGTCACGCATGCAATTGGAAAAACATATTCTATATGAAATATAACTATATATCAGGCTATAAACAATATTAATTTTCAACAAAATTGATTCAGAAAATCATACGGAAATGGTAGGAAAGAGGGCATGAGAATAAGTTACTCACACAATATAATTCTGATCGGTGGATATTTACATGACACTCAGAGCATTCAAAGACCAATCCTTCGCAAGGTCCACCGCACAATTGACAAGGAAGAATGCTACTTCTCTTATCAAAAGGAATGACGCTCTTTCTCTTATCGATGAGGTTGACTAAGTGTGGGTGAGCACTAATCTTGAAAGTACTCCCTAACTTGACTTGGGGATACCTCCCCAGAATGCAATAAGTATGGCAATCAAAGTCACAATCCTCGCATGAGTACAACCATTCTCGTTCATATCGTTTTCCTTCGCATATTTCACAATAACCATCTCCTTCAAAGGTGAGCTTGAGAGGGTGATCGTCGTATCTGTGCTTAGCAGTCAAAGGTACCTTAACACATTGAATACAAAATTTGAAGATATCATCATAGCCATTATCTGTCAGAGAACTGAAGCGAGCAAAAGTTTCTCCAATAAATGTATTACAACCATAGCAACGGTTGTAGTACTTCTCCCAGCTTCTGTTGAAAAAGAGGCGATCTTCATAAAGCTCATGTGTAAGGGACTCTGAAAGCGAAATGCACTCAAGGTCAAAGTATAAGTCGAATTTGCTACAGTAGTATGCAAAGCCTTGGCAAAGGTTCCTGCACAAGTGACACCAGAACACACGGTCAGTAGAAGGAGCCCATGGGAGCAGTGTAAGAGGAAGTGGGTGAAGCGGGTGAAGCCGCTTTGTAGGTAATTGAGCACATGTTTTGTGGAGGAAGAAATGGCAACGTTCATGTTCTGTACAACTATAATATGCTGTAGTGATGGGCCCGATGCAACCATCGCAAATACGGGATTTGTCGTCTTCATCTTTAACCTCATCATTCAGGGCTAAGAGATGTTGATGACTAAAGTGTTTGATTTGATTTTCGGCTAATTCTCTTTGGTACTCCACCATGTTGATCTGCTGGGACGCTCCAAGTATCATATTTTTCGACTGATCCTCAACAATGTCGGTGGTTGTAACATCCCGGAAGCTCTCATGTGTTGCACATTTAGTGTGGGCAACGTAACCGCAGCATTGACAAGAATAAAAGGCACGATGCTTTTTCATGCTCGTATAGCATACTTTGCAAAATGGGTTGCTTTGGCGAATTTCTTCAAGGGACCATGTGAGCATGAGAGGGTGTTGGTGCCCGGTTATTTTGATGTCGGGTGGTAAATAAGGAGTGCATCTCTTGTGGACTAGGAGCTGGCAGATGCTACAAAAGTAAGGGATACCATTCCCATATGATCCACAAGCATCACAATTGAATTTTATTCGCTTCCGAAAGATGGTGAATGTGTGCTCGTGAAGATCATTTTCAATAATGTTTTGCCAATTGGAAGCACATTTGAGGTCAAGGTTGAAGTGGCATAAGGAACAATTATAAGCCAAGCTGGCTTTGTAACGTTGGTCACAGGCAGCACAAGTGTATTTTGTAGGTGTGAGGAGAACAAGTGGGTGTTTGCGGTGAAAAGGGTGTTCGATCTCACGGGGTAGCTCGGCACATGATTTATGGAGAGTGAAGCCAGGAGGATACTTGTTGCAAGTGTAGCTAGGGCCAAGCACAGGATCCCCGCATGCATTGCAAAAAACTAGTCGACCATCTTCTTTCTTCTGCTCTTCCTTGTACGTCAAGGGATGCTTGTGACTGAAATGTTGGAGCTCCATTTCTCTCTCTGCTCTCAGCAATAAATGTTTACAGAGAAAACAACTGCTTCCACCAATAGATCATATATAAAACATAAATTGTATAAGCTTATGAGAATTTGATTAAAGTTTCATTTTCTTGATATTTAGACAATGACCACATGAATATCAAAATGTGGGTGAATATTGGTAAAACCAAATAAGTTCAAAAATTCTACAAAAGTAATACTTGTACATATTTTCCTAAATCTGAAAGCACAAAATAGGATAGAGTGGAGGTTTTCATACCTGAATTAAGGTTGACTTGCGTGACGTGGATGTGACCGTGGCTCTAGAGCTAGCAAGAGTAATTTTATTAATTTTTTTTGGGTGATCACTAGCTAATGAATAAGTAAATGGTATGATGCTGGTGACATATAAAAGTGGATATGTAGCAACAAGATATGTGTATATATATAGCAAGCACTCTTTAGTGAATTCTTTGCTGGGGAGTGAAGTATTGAATATACACACAGAAACAAAGTATTAAAATGTGCATCTAACCTACAAGTAAGCATTCAGAGGATTCTTTGCTGCCGAGAGAAGTATACACTTTATATAAAAAGAGAAAAGAAAATAAAAGAACAATTGAGTTTTGCATGTGACTGATTACTCTTTTTTCTTCAATGAAAATGCAATTGGTGAGTTCTCTTTTACTAGAGCATATCCCCGAGACAAGAGGCAAATTAGTTATTCAAATCGTACTTTACTTTCTTTTCCCATGTAGATATTTGAATTTGAATTTCTTGAAACATCATTAGTGTATTGATCTGTTGTCTTTTGCCAATTATTTTGAACTTCTTATGGTATTGAAGATTGAGTTGTTAACTATCAAAAGATTTTGAACAGATTTTGACATTCTTTTCTATTTGACAATTAATATAAGAAATATAGTAATACTCTTTTCTATTTGACAAAGGAATAGTTAACCAAAAGAATAGTTGCCAATGGGGTTTAGCCCAGCGAAAAAGGGCCTTGACTTGCATAAAGAGGTCTCAAGTTTGAACCCCCATGACATCTTGGTTGTGTGTGTGTGAAAAACTTTGTCCCCTGTAATTTAGATTATCGTTTTAATAGGACTTTGGTTTCCTATTCCTAGTTAACTTGTAGCAAAAGTCCTATGCATTATAAATAGGACTTTTAGGGCTAGGTTAAAATGAGAAGAAGAGAGGAGAATTCAAGAGTGAATTTTCAAAGGAGAAACACAAGACAGAATTCAAGGGTGAATTCTTAAGTGTTTACAAGGGCATCAAAAGGTTTGAGCAAAGGTGAGAGAAAAGAGAGCTAGGGTTCTTGTGAGAGCTAAGGGGGTTCAAGATTGTAACCAAAGTTGTTCTTACATACTAGTGAATTTCTCGGATGGATCACCAAGAGGACGTAGGCACGATACTGAACCTCTATAAATCGTGTTCTTGTGTGTTTGTTTTCTCTCGTAGGTGTGCATGTGTTTTATTCTCAAAGGGGTTCATGTGTGTGCCATCACATAGTCCATCAAAGACAAGGTCTTGGAGTGTTTGCGCACAACATGGTGTTTACCGTTTATATCAAGCATAGTATAGACAATGATGCGTTACTTCATTAACTAAGAAAATGGATTCTGAGCCTTTGCATTTACCCATATTTTGTTAAATCTAAGCCACTCAACAATCTAACGACTTAACACACGACACGTTATCAAACATTTAAGTCAAGTTATTTTATTTTTCTAAAACTTATTAATCTTGTCCTATATAGCAACAAGCAATATTTATAGCAACAAAGCATACTAACACAAGAACAGAAATATAAAAAAAAAATACAGAAATTAATTTAAAGCAAGCTTATGCAAGTTTCAAACAATCAGAATATATTCAGTTCACGACAGGGGTGTTTTGAACAACAAATTAACACCTAAATTAAACCAAAGAAAATGAATAAAGCAGAAAATGAAGATAATCAAATCAAAGATGGATAGAGAGCAAACCTGATGAGTGGTTTGCTGTAGAAGAGCAATGAGAGTTTGCTTTACAACTGGGAGAGTCAAGTCAACTGTGTAATCTCTTCACCACAAGGTCCACAACTTACTAATCATAGCATCCTCTCTTATAGCAAGCAAACCAATCACTTTGGAGAACCTGGTGGGCCAGTCAAAGCATCATAAAAGTTAAGAAAAGGAAAAGTGAAAGAATCCAATTTTTATTTCTATTTTTCTTTTTCTTTATTGAAGTTCACTCTCTCAATCAGTCTCAGATAAATCCAACTCGATCCATCCCTGTAACTCTCTTCCAAATATTGATGGACCTCTGAAGTTCGAATCCGTTATTTTTAATTAATTAATAAAAATAGATTATTTTTTTTTTTAAAAAAGGTATAGAGTATGAATTTGTATCCCATTAGCTTCCACTCAAACCTAATGAGAAGGAGCAAATTGGACTAGAAACTCAAAATTGGATCCAATTAGTTTCCACTATCCTTTATTTCTTAAAGAAAAAAAGAAAAAAGAAAAAAGATATATAAGAATGGCTTCATAATATTCAAGGTATCATAAACTGATAAAAGAAAAAGGGAAGGTTGTTGCTTTAATAAAGCACCTTTGCCCTTTGTTTGGTGCGTTGATTGCTTGAGGAGTTGTTGTATATTCTTTGCTCTACATTCAGGCTAGCTGCAGAATCGACAGAAGCTTCTCATCATCACTACAGATATGCGCTGCAAAAAAGTGTTGTCTGATTGTGCTTCCATGTTTATTAATATTAGGCTTAATTGTTGAATTGCCCCTGAAACTCAGTTGTAGTGTCACTTTGCCCCTAAAACTCAATTTGTGTCGCTTTACTCCTTGGAACTCCATGTCTCACTTTGCCAAGGATAGTTGCCTGAGTTTCACGGCCAAAATGAAATTAGAATTGTGCTTCAAGGGCAAAATCAATAATTAAGACTTAATATTAATGTTCATACTTGAAAGGTTCTGAATATTCTCAATGATTTTCATTGAACAATCGTGTGAATATTATATACAGTGCTTTGTTTGGTGTCTACACAAAGGATTTCCTATTCTAGGCTACAATCAGGTCCTTGAGAGACAATGAATATATACAACAAATCTAGGAAATAAATACAAATAAACAGGAAACTAAATCCTTTAAGGATCACGTCTCATTACACCCCCGTAAGCTGACGGGGCGAGGGAGCACATGCAGCTTGGACTGAAGTAAGGAAAATTGAGCAGGAGATAGACCCTTAGTGAAGATATCAGCAATCTAATCAACGGTAGAACAATAAGCAACAAGCAACTCATTGCACACCACCTTTTCACAAACAAAATGAGAATTGTCTGTGTAAATTTCTCACGGTAGAATATTTGCTTATAGATCCTTCACCCTTTGAGCTTCATTCTCTCTCTTCCTCGATTCTTGTAAAACAAATAGGAGTAAAAGACCACACCCGAGGGGTATTGGCCAAAGGCCCTCCGATGCCGAAGTTAGTTCGACTGGATATTTGAGAAAAGATGCGGCAATAACTAAAAAGGGTACGGAGTTTTCTCTCACGGGGAGAACTGGGTGGCCGGAACCGTGTGTGGTGGCACTTAGCTGTGTGGGAGACATGAGAGTGGGAGAGGCCGGCAGCTAGGGAGGCCGTCGACTAGGAGAGAGAGAAAGAGAGGTTTCAGGGGTTTTAGAGCTAGGTTTAATATTACCTTGTGTGTTGAATGTGGCTATGTATTTATAGGGCTTTAGCCATCTATGGGTTTTCAAAGAATATTTTCCAATTTGGAAGGAAGATATTCTTTCCCCAAAATGTAGAGATTGAGTCAATTAGGGATTTTATTAGGATCAAATCACTAATTGATGATAATATCATAAATTGGTTATATTATCTTTTAATTGGTGATAATATTCCAAAATAAAGATAATACCTCATATTTAAGATAATATCCCTCTTTTTAGTATCAATTAATTGGCAAAATAAATGGACTCAATTATTGACCTAGGAGATATTCTTCTTGTCCACATGGCACCTCGTGATTGGAAGCCAGAATATTTGCTCCCACAATAATCAACCTCAAGAGTGAAACACCGGATTAGAGGCAAGAGAGAGAGCACTAATATTGTCACACCAAAGGTTAGGACAAGGAACTGGAAGATGAAGATCATGAAACAAAGCCCGTAACCAAGACAAAGTGGCGGCGTGTGTAGGCTAGCTGACGGCTAGCACACACGGAAGTCAACTTCACAATCTCCTCCTAGCAATTAGCCTTTCCTGCTGTAAATTGGATTGTATTTATGTCTATATTATTTCCGAACTTAAGTAGATATCCTATATCAATATAAATAGGGACTTTGTGTAATCTGTCTAATATAAGGAAATATATTTTCTACAAAAAACACCTAACATATGGTTTTTTTTTTTTTTTTTTTTCAACAAATGACGACAGCTCATTGATCACCTCTCTAATTGAAATGAAACCTATTATGAGAGAAGTGATTGGAAAGTTTTTCATGGTTCAAATAGGTTTCTATGTGCACTAAATCCTTAAACTCAAAACAGCATATCAAACGAAAATAACATGAAAAATTATAGGTCAATTATGAGCAAGAGGAGTTTGGGAAGAATTTACTTACACAGTTTAATTCTGACTGGTGGATGTCTACATTACAGTCAGAACATTCAAAGACCAATCCTTCACCAGGTTTGCCACATGCCTCACAAGGAAGAATGTTCTCTCTCTTATCAAAACAAATGAAACTCTTTCTTTTATCAACTAGGGTGACAAGGTGTGGGTGAGCATCATGCTTGTAATGGCCCCCTAACTTGACTTGAGGATACCTCCCTAAAACGTAATTAGGATAGCCGTCAAAGTCACATTTTTTGCAGTAGCAGAACCAATCTTTTGGATTTCATTTTCCTTCGCATATTTGACAATAAGATTCACCTTCCTCATCTTCAACATTATGACAGGTGAGCTTGAGAGGATGGTTGTCGTATTTGTGTTTGGTGGTAAGAGGTAGTTTAACACATTGAATACATAGGTGCAAGTTACACCGAAATATTGTACATCTGAAGCAGCTGAAGCATGCATTATTATCTCTAGAAAAACCGCAACCCCTGCACAAGAACGTGGATGTTGAAGATGAGAGGATTATGTTCATGAGCCTCATGAGTAAGAAGGTTCGAAAGAGAAATGCATTGTGCCAAACAGAGTATCAAAATAGTATTAGAAGAAAGGTGAAGGAAAGGTTTCTGGTTTCAAAACGGATTTCTATATTTTCGTTAATCTCTTTGTGATACATACAGCAGAATATATATACTATGGGAGGGCTTGCTATTCAAGCTTTACATTAATTACAAGAAGCTATACAGCTGCCAACTTACAGCCAACCTACAGCCAACCTATAGCCACCCCACAGCCAACCTAGAGCCACCCTAGAGCAGACAATCTCATTAATGTCAATAACTACCAAATAGTAGCCTACTAGCTAACACTTCCCCTCAAGTTGGTGCAAAGATATCACGCATGTCCAACTTGTCAATAGAGTCATAGAAAACTTTACTTGACACTGCCTTTGTCAGAATATCAGCAAGTTGGTTTTTTGAGTTTACAATCAGAAACTCAATCATACCATTTTCTAGTTTTTATTTGATGAAGTGCCAATCGACTTCAACATGTTTAGTACGGTCATGTTGTACGGGATAATGTGCTATCTCGGTAGCAGCTTTATTGTCACAATATAAGTTCGTGGCTCTCAATTGTCTTATTCCAAGATCCTTCAGTAATCTTCGTTGCCAGAGCAATTCACATACTCCTTGAGGCATTCACCTAAACTTTGCTTCAACACTTGATCTAGCCGCAACTCTTTGCTTCTTACTCCTCCAAGTGACTAAGTTGCCACGCACAAATGTAAAATATCCAGAAGTAGAACGTCTATCTGTGATGGACCCTGCCCAATCAGCATGTGTGTATCCTTCTAGATCCATGTGTGTATGTTTGGAGAACATCAATCCTTTTCCAAGGGCAGTCTTCAAGTATCTCAATATTCGTATAACTCCATTCATGTGTGCCTCACTTAGTTGATGCATGAATTGGCTTACCACACTCACAGCATAAGCTATGTTAGGGCGCGTGTGGGATAGATAAATCAATCTCCCAACTAATCTTTGATACCTTTCTTTATCAGTTGGAGCTTGGTCTAGATGCATCCCCAATTTGTGATTCTGTTCAATAGGTGTGTCAGCTGGCTTGCAATCTAGCATTCCTGTCTCTGTCAATAAATCTAACCCATACTTTCTTTGGGATAGAAATATGCCATATTTTGATTTAGCAACCTCTATACTAAGAAAATATTGTAACTCACCTAGTTCCTTCATCTCAAATTCACTTGCAAGGAGCTTCTGTAGAGTCTGCATCTCTTCATTGTCATTACCGGTAACCACCATATCATCTACATAGATGATCAGGGCCGTAATATTTTTTACCACGACGCTTTAAGAACAATGTGTGATATGACTTACTCTGAGTGTACCCAAAGTGCTTCATGGAATTAGTAAATCTCCCAAACTAGGCTTGAGGTGACTGCTTTAGCCCATACAAAGATTTTCTTAGCTTGCATACGGTATTAGGACCAAATGTCATAGGAATCCTTGGTGGTGGATTCATATACACTTCTTCTTGTAAGGCCCTGTGGAGAAAGACATTCTTTTCATCATACTGCGGTAGTGGCCAGTCAAGATTCGTAGCCAAGGATATGAGAACACGTAAAGTGTTGATCTTGGCAATAGGTGCAAATGTCTCCTGGTAGTCAATTCCATATGTTTATGTATACCCCTTGGCCACTAATCGAGCTTTATATTGGTCTATGGATCTATCAGCTTTGTATTTAACCGTGTATATCCACCGACATCCAATTGGTTTCTTCCCTTGTAGTAAAAGAACCATTTCCCATGTAGAATTCTTTTTCAGAGCTTCCATTTCAATTGCCATTACTTCAACCCATCTGGAATCTGTCACAGCATCCTGCCATTTACTTGGAACACATACAGTAGATAATTGATTGACAAATGATGCATATGACTTTGACAATCTATGGGTAGACATATGGTTATTGATGGGATATTTTGATTTAGCATTAAGGTCAAGGCAATATTGAAGCTTAGGTTTTCCCCTAGTGAATCTAGGTGGAAGTGTATATGGTGCAACATTAGGTGGTTCTGTGATTACCTCAAGTGCTTCTTGATCACTAGACGAATGATGCAATGGCAAGGTAGGAGGGGTTGTATTTTGTAGGTTGATCGTCAGGAACATCCGGATCAAGTTCCGGTATTGTGGTCTCAAGGTTCTCATTGAGGTTAAGACTGAATAGAACTGAAATTTCTTTAGCATTTTCGTCACTGTCTGAAAGTGACCGGTCGCTGGGTTCTTCGTGACTCGTCGCATGAGACATTTCTCCAACGTCTTCGACTCTATGTAAAAACAACCGGTTGCAAGTAGGGTGGCAACTGGTCGCCTGAGGCATTTCTCTAGTTTTTTCAGCATCTTCTCCAGTCTTTTCTCCAAATGATGAGTCCTTCTCTTCACTCCCCCTCTCCCCCTAAAGAGAAGGGGTCGTGGGAACCACAAAGTAAGTCAAATCTTCATTAAAAGTGGCATCCATAGTGACAAAGAGCTTTTGAGTAGGTGGATGGTAACACTTGTATCTTTTTTGAGTTAATCTATATCCAACAAACAAACATCGGAGGGCACAAGGATTTAACTTACTCTGTTGATGAGAGGGAACATGAGCATAAACAACACAACCAAACACACGAGGAGGCAACTTGAGAACGGTAGGAAGAGAGATGTGATGAACCAAGGTCTCTAGTGAAGTTTTGAAGTCCAAAACACTACTAGGCACTCGTTTAATCACATAAACTACAGAGAGAATAGCATGACCCCATAAGTAGTGAGTGACTGATTTATCAAGCATGTAGGCACATGCAACCTCAAGTAATTGGCGATTTTTTTAGCTCGGCAACACCATTTTGTTGTGGAGTGAAAGGGGTGGAGGTTTGATGGATGATGACTTGGTCCCCGAAGAATTGAGCCAAGACACCATTCATATATTCCCCACCATTGTCAGACTGAAACACTTTGATGGAAGCTTGGAACTGAGTGGTGATCATAGCATGAAATTCGCGGATTGTAAAGCTAACATCACTTTTATAGGTGAGCAAATATACCCATGTCATGCGAGTATAGTCATCTATAAATGTAACAAACCACCTCTTGCCAGTAGAAGAGGAAATTCTATTTTACTATCAGTTGAGGAAAATACGGTTCGATGGTTTTTGGCCAACACACAAGTTTCACACTAAAACTGGGAATCAACTAAACCTCGGAATAAAGATGGAAACAATCGTCGAAGGTAGCCAAACGATGGATGTCTTAAGCGACGATGCCATAGCCAAATCTGTTGTTGAGCATGTGAGTTTTGAACATGAGCAACATGTGGTGGTGATGAGACCGTCAAGGTATACAACCCCCCTCTCCGTTTACCATGCCCAATCGTCTCGTGAGTTGTAAGGTCATGAAATTTACAATGAGAATGATAGAATATGATATAACAATTATGTGAGTCAAGTAACTTCCCAACTAACAACAAATTACAATTAATAGAAGGAACATGAAGTGTATGAGGTAAGATTAGGGAAGGAGAAAGCGGTATAGTCCCTTCACCAACAACTTTAGAAGGGATCTCATTGGCACTAGTAATGTAGGGATAACGAGACTGAGTAGTCATTGTAGAAAAAAGGTGAGAGTCAAAAGTCATATGATCAGTGGCACCAGTATCAATTATCCATGTAGTAGAGCGTGTACCTGAGTTGGGGTTGGAGTTGGAGAGTAAGGCAGAAGATGGGGACTCACCAGTAGTCGTGACACAAGCATCCTTGGGTGCCATGTTGCGGGTCTTGTGTGAAAGTAGCAGCGGAATATTTCAAGAACACAGCAGGTGCACAGTAGAACAAAGCAACCAAAGGAAGATAAATTTGAATTACTATCACAGCAAAGACAAGGTAAGAACAAGGTTTAAGCAAGGGTAAAGCAAATAGAATGCAAGGGTAGAGATAGGAACAATGTGGCAACAAAGTATGAGCAAGGTTAAGTAGAGGCAAGGCAAGGGTAGAGATAGGAACAATTTAGCAGCAAAGTATGAGTAAGGTTATGTAAAGATAAGGCAAGAACAAGGTTATGCGGAGGCAACCAAAATCGATTGCTCTGATACCATGCTAAACAGAGTATCCAAATAGTATTAGAAGAAATGTGAAGGAAAGATTTCTGGTTTCAAAATAGATTTCTATAGTTTCGTTGATCTCTTTGTGATACATACAGCAGAATATATATACTAGGAGAGGGCTTTCTATTCAAGCTTTACAGCTGCCAACTCACAACCAACCTACAGCCAACCTATAGCCACCCCACAGCCAACCTAGAGCAGCCAACCTACAGCCACCCTAGAGCAGCCAATCTCATTAATGTCAATAACAACCAAACAGTAGTCTACTAGCTAACACCTACTAGCTAACACATTGAGGGGTCGTTTGGTACGGCGGACTTTTATGGACTGGACTAAGTCCTGGGACTGTCTTGGATTAGCTCGAATTGGCCTAAGCTGGATTAAATACTGACCTACATTTGGTGTTGTGTCGGACTAAGAAGTTGGATTGTAAAAATAATGAAGACCTATGTTTGGTGTTGTGTCGGACTAAAAAATAATTCTTGTAATATTTAAAGTTAATTGGAGATTTTGACTTAAAAAATATTTAAATTTAATTAGGGATATTTAATTGGGGTTGATGTGTGAAAAAAAATTATAAAAAAAAATTACAAAAGAAAAAAGAAAAAAAAAAAAAAAACTCATTCTCTCATTCATGAGTCCTTCTGTGGTGCATCGGCTGTATCGGTACAGCCAGTCACATGGCAGTCACGTGCTTGTTTTTAAAAACAAGGGAAACCTTAGCAGCAGGTCAACATGTGAAAGATTTCACGCGCGCGTCAATGTTGTCTTCTTCCCTAAGCTCATTTGGCTGAAGTTCAAACTGATTTCTTCGTGGTCTTCAAAGTCATCTTCTTCAACTCCTCTTCGTGGTCTTCAAAGTCATCCTCTTCATGATCTTCCTCCTCTCTACAACATCTGGTTGAACTTCAAACTGATTTCTTCGTGGTCTTCAAAGTCATCTTCTTCAACTCATCTTCTTGAACTCCTATTCATGGTCTTCAAAGTTATCCTCTTTGTGGTTTTTCTCCTCTCTGCAACATCTCTCTCTTCTTTGTCATCATTGTCAAAACCCCCTTATTTTAGGGTTTGGATTTTGGTGATAATTTTAGGGGTTAGCATTTCGGGTTGATAATAGGAATTGGAATTGAGTTTTTCCAGTCACTGGTGGGTTGTTGGCACTCCTCTTATCTGCAATCGATCCCTTGTGAAAGCATTTGGTATTAGCTCCTTGTGAAAGTAAGTTAACACTATGTTTTATGTTATTGTTAATTGAAATTTTGTGATGATAACTTGGGGCAAGAGAGGAAGTAGGTTGCTGACATTCATGAGATGAAGTGGTTTCTGATTATGAAAGTGTGGTGAGGTGAAGTGGGTATCCTACATTCTTGGTTGTAATGTTCATGCATTTTTAAATACTGTCATGCAATTGCATATGTATATATGCAATTACTAATCGTCTGTATGCAAATCCAAGTCACTGAATGCAATTACAGTATATAGTTTTATTTTTAAATTATGCAAGTGAGGTGATTTCGTGGTAGGTAGGTAGGTAGGTTTGACTGTGTTTTTGAATATTTTGTTATGGAGCGTAAAGTGTTCCAAAAGTTTAATGTTAGGATTGGTTAAGATTTGGATTGGGATTTGAAAGGATTGAGAATCTCGGCCCAAGAGAGAAATGCATGGGTGGGTTGTGTGCATTATTTGTGCAATGTTATAATGGAGGGCTGATGCACTTGCAAGTAGTGTCGTGCAATTGCATATCAGTATATGCAATTACTAAGAGATTGTGTGCAAATCCAGGTCACCAATGTGATGTTGTGGTGTTTAGGGTGTATTAGGCTTTGGATTAGTAGTTAGATTCTCGTCGCTAGACACAATTGCATGATAGTGTTGTGTAATTGATTTATGCAGGTTATGGAAGCTCCAAAAAGAGGGGAAGCGAAAGGAAAGCGCAAGGTCGAGAGTAATGTACAACATTCAAGAGTTGGCAGAGATGCATTTTTTAATTTCATGTAAGTTACACGTACATCTAAAAATTGGAAATGTGGTTGCTTAATATTATAATGATTTTTTGATTAAAAATAAATGATTTACAGAAAAAAAGAAAAAAAGAAAAAAAAAAGAACGACATGAAATGGGGAAAGTGGCCAATGCAAAGTTGGACAGTAAGGTGAGGGATGGCAATGTGGATTGGGTCAGTTTATTAATTATTGTATGATAAATGCTCTTTTAATGAGAATTTATTTTTTCAGGTAGAAGAAGATATTCTTAATAAGTAGAGGAAATTGAACCCTAAAGAGAAGGCAACATATGGTTCTTCCTTCGAAGGTTCGAGTGGGCAAGTAAACAACTCAGTGAATGAGATTGGTTTTATCACTAGATGCAGACCAGACCGACTCCATCGTACGGTGGAAAAATTGTCGAATGAAAAGCGGTTAGCAATTAATGGTATTGGGTTCGGTAACATGTCATCTTTGTCCTACACTCGTTTACACCGCCAACTATGCCAATTTTTAATTCAAAGGTTCAATCTTGATACGTCTTCTATAGAATTGCACGGCAATGTGTTTGGAATAAGTGCCTATGACTTCGGGCGTCTAATGGGTCTTAAGAACACGGATGAGAATGTTGAAATCGGCTGTCCGGTAAAAGATGAAAAGGTGAAACAGTTAGTGAAGAGTTTCAGTGGAAATGGTAAAAGAGTATTAGTAAGGGGTTTAGCTGAATAGTTGGAAAAGTGCGAAAATGCGGATGAGGACTTTAAAGTTCGATTTGTGATGTTTGCACTTGGCACTGTACTTTGCCCCACATCTTCACCATCAGTGACCGGGAACTATTTAACTTTATTGACGATCCCAGGGAAGATAGAGAGCAAGAACTGGGCTGACCATGGATTCAACTTCTTACATGAAGTTATTAGGTCGTTTAAAGCGAAGAAAGTTGCATATGTAAATGGGTCACTGCTTTTCTCTCCAACTATTCTATTTTGATTCAATTGTCCATGGTGGAGTATATGTTGATAAATCTTTGGATTCCATTGTGTCCTGGGACAATAACTAGTGTGGAAATTGATTAAATGGGTTAGAAAGCAAGGTGGGTTTGATAGTCCTACCGTTCGGGTTGTTTCAAAGCACCGTTCAACAAATGAAGTGTCCGGAGTAAACCTTGACAGAATTGTTCAAGAAGTTGCTATCAGTTTGGCACCAGTAATACAGGCCGAGGTGAAGCACTCAGTGTTGGAACTCACTGACAAGGTAATGAGTCAAGTGAGCTCCTTCATAAAAGACGCAAGACAACCTCTTCATCCGGGACATGGAGATGTAAATCAAACTAAGGAGGACGGGGCATTGAAAATACCCGATGATGGTGGTGAGAATGTTGTGACGAAGAGGGTGAAGAATGTAGCAAATTAAAGGAGAAAGATGCAGTTGATGTGAACAATCCTTGGACGCCATTACAGGATGGACAGAGTTTCATTGAACCCGAGGTATGATGAGCGATTAGGAGTTTGAAGATCGAGTTTCTTGTTATCTTTTACATTTATTAAGTGTGCATTTATTTACATAGTTGTAAAATACTTAATTTTTTTTTCTTCCTAAATGTAATATTTGAATTCCCTTTTTCACAGTTGAAAATTGGCATGGAAAAGAGGAAGTTCACAAAATTGGCCCATGGTGATCAAAGTGGAATTAAAACACGTCGTACGGCAGAAAGTCGTCCAGGGCTTCATTGCAGAGAGCCATGGGTTGACCCGTCAAATGCAAAAGGAAAGGCTGTGCAGAAGACGGCGTCTAAGATTAAAATTGGGCCTTTCAAATTAAAACATGGGGACTTAACATACTCCGATTTGGAGTTATTTAGTTATATTTTTAGGTCTAATGACCTTTCAAGGTAACTAACAACTGTTGAATTATGAAATCGACCAAATTCCTTATATGTTGTCGCGTACGTGAATTGAATTATAACAATTGATTTCTTCTTCCATTGTAGTTATAATTCAAATTGAAAACGAGCATCATGTCACCAGAGGTGAGTTCATGTGCTTAAGGCCCGAAAAGTGGATTAATGATGTAGTAATGAACGCACAAGTGTATTATCTACAAGAAAAGGGCTCAAGGAATTGGTACTTCCCCACATATTTATCGGTACGCATTCATATTTTTCAAAGTGTTATAGGTTGTGATTTAGTAAATGAATTTAAGCTTACACTATATGTCAATGTAGGATAAAGTTAATGATACAAGTGATGGTAAACTTTTTGAATTGGGTGGCAAACTGAGAAGGGAAAACTCAAAACGGTTCACCGTAGGCCTTAAGAAGTGCTAGAAGGTATCAATTTAAGTTGTTTTTTACAACATCTTTAGCTAGCTTTTGGATACGCATGTTTTTCTAAGCAAGTCATTGTGCTCCTAGATTTTCA